>CM018687.1:40771535-41971535 GCA_009363875.1 Mikania micrantha | reverse complement strand
ATCTTTTACATATAATAGTAAGGATAAAATAACTTAACAAAGTTTTATAAAATTTCATAAATAAATAAATAACTTTCATAGACTTATTTATTTATTTATTTATGACTCTTTATCTCATTTATTTAGTTATTTATTTATTTAATTAATTAATTATTATTCTACCACTATTTATCTCATTTATTTATTTATTTATTTATTTATTTATTTATTTATTTATTTATCTACAACTATTTATCTCATTTATTTAGTTATTTATTTACAACTCTTTATCTCATATATTTAGTTATTTATTTATTTATTAACAATTATTTATCTCATTTATTTATTTATTTATTTATTTATTTCTACTCGTAAACCTATTCTTATTTATTTATAATAAATGTTATAAACATAGGGACTTATTCTATTAAGAACTACTAAATATGAAAGAACCAAAAGAACTAATTTTGAATCATATTTTTTAGGGGTATAAAAGAAATTTTTCTTTAAAGTATGAGAAGTTACTATTTTACCCTTTTAAATAACCATTCTATGTACAAAACCTAAAGCATAATGTACAAGTGTATTACGCAGTTCTCAAGTTCTTAACATAAAAGTGGTTCTTAATAGAATACCTCCCTATAAACATAATACTTAAATATGTTTATACAAGAACGATCAAAATAAATTGTTTTAAATCAATATTTAAATTTTTAAATAAATACTTTAAA
Organism: Mikania micrantha; assembly: GCA_009363875.1. NCBI lineage: Eukaryota > Viridiplantae > Streptophyta > Magnoliopsida > Asterales > Asteraceae > Mikania > Mikania micrantha. The sequence continues at coordinate 41,970,825 of CM018687.1, read as the reverse complement.
GTCAACATTTGTAATCTAGATATTTTATTATTTTCATTTAAATCATAATAAACCAAATTGTGTTTATTCAAAATAAATCGAACCCGTTGATCCTTTTAGAACTTAGATCCATAGAATGACATAGTTTTGTTAAACATATGCCTATTGAACTATTTAGGTGAACATTGAATTTGTGTTGGACCTATTTGAACTATATTTGACAAACATTGCAAATGCTATCTCACACACTAAGGTGAGTCTTCATAGCCCCTCTTTTACTATGTTTGTTTTAGGGGTGAAACATGCAACTTATTATTTCATTTACTTGTGAACTTAGCTAATGGACTTATAGTTAGTGAACTTTAGCTAAGCATAGGCATTGATCACATTCATTTTAGTGACTATGATAGATCTATTGGACCGACCATCCCACCGTTGTTTGATTACCCTTCGGGGGAGGCCCGGGTGATAGTTTGCTATTTGAGCATTTTAGTAATGCTAATCATAGGTCAATCATCATTTGTTATCATTTGTTGATCTGCTTTACTTGCTAGTTCATTTTGACTATGATCATTATGCTTAGAGTTCACATATATCATTATCTACATCATTTTTATTAAACTTTTGGTTTGAGTGTCAAAACCTATGAAACTCACCAACTCTTTGAGTTGACACTTGATTTTTAACATGTTTCAGGTGGAAATGGAAATTAGCTTTCATTTGGATTTGGATCTATTTATTTAATTTGAACTATGTATTGGGATTTGAATTTGAATTTGAATGATGTAATAGTTAGGTTTGAACTTATTTGACTATGTTTTGAATGCTTGAAATAATATTGCATTGAATGTTTAGTTATGATTATTTACATCTTTATACCCTAAGCTATGAACAATCTACACTTCGTGCCGCCCCGATGTTTCTGCCATCGGTCGGGGTGTTACAGATTGGTATCAGAGCCTGGGTTATAGAGAATTAGGTTATTTGAACTAGATGACTTAGACTATAACCATAGGATGCTTTAGTTTGAACTCATAGGTCATGAACTGTTATTTGGACTCCCTAGTTGCCATGCTAGGCCATGAACTGTTAATTGAACTCTTAGTTGCCATGATAGGTCGTATTTGCTTATGTGACTACTTGTTTGATAGGTCAAATATTTGAACCTAGTTTAGGATACTTTAGTATGCACACACTAGACTTTAAGGTTCAAAACTTCTCGACCCCTTTCTTACGACTTGAACGAGGATCGTCATCACGAGGAATGATCTTAGACTTCTAAGTCTAATCTTGAATCCCATCAATAGTCTTTAGGTTCATTCTAATGATTAGGAAACACATACAATCTGGAAGGGGGAATACCTGTACTTTGGGGAGTTCTGTCTAGGAAAGCATTTCGCATAAATCCAAATCAACCGATGGACCTGTTATGCTTTCCTGGGAACCCTTGGAGTGAGTATGAACCTATAGGCTAAAGTATGTCTTTCTGAAAGTTAAGATGAACTTAAACACTTTGATCTGTCAAAAGTATTCCTTTAGGAATACGATCCAAATATTGCTTTGTGATTGAACTTTCATTTGAATTATCTATTTCTTATTTGACCCTTTGAGTTATATAAATTCTAACTCTTTTCAATTGAACTCTTGTAGAATCATGCCTATTCGTCGTACTCGCAGAAATACCAACAATACCAATGACACCAACACCAACACAAATAACACCAACAACGCGAACCCTACTATCCAAGAGTTGGCCCAGATCATTTCACAACAAGTGGCTGTTGTGTTACCCACTTTGGTGACCCAACTCAATCAAGCTGCTAATGTGAACCCAGCTCAAAACAATGGTAATGGTGGGGGTGCAAATCCAACTTGCACTTTCAAACACTTCAATTCATGTAACCCCACTAAGTTCCTTGGCAGTGAAGGAGCAACTGGACTCCTTCAATGGTTCGAAAGTATAGAGAGCACATTTATCTATTCGGACTGTCCTGAAAACCTCAAGGTTCGATATGCCACTAGTGTCTTTCAAAAAAGGGCACTTACTTGGTGGAATAGTGAGAAACGAACTAAGGGTACGGATGCTGCACTTGCTTTGACCTGGACTGAGGTCAAGCAACTTATGACTGATGAATTTTGTCCTCGCAACGAAATGAGGAAGCTTGAAGCTGAATTCTGGGAGCTCAAGCAAGACAGTGGGGAAAACCTTGCTTATACGACCCGCTTTCATGAACTCAGTCTACTAGTGCCACACATGGTCACTCCTTTATCTCGGGCCATTGAAAAGTACATTGGTGGCCTTCCTATGCAAATTCAAGATACTGTTTTTGGTAGAAATCCTACCACTCTTGAAGATGCAATCAGACTTGCTGCAACCTTAACTGATATTCATGTTAAGGATGGTACTTTGACAAGGAAGGGTGCCAAGAAGGTTGAATCCAAGTCAACCACCAATGAACTCTCAAAGGAGGTCAAAGCTGAAACCTCAAACTCTTCAAAGTTCAACCATCGAAAGCGAAAGGCCAAGAACTTTGCGGTAGTGACCCCTGCTGCACCATTAAACCAACAAGCCCCAAAGCCAAATACCAAACAGTATGTGGGGCCAAATCCACTCTGCAACACTTGCAGATATCATCACCCCACTACTCAACCTTGCAGAATTTGCACGAACTGTGGGATGTATGGTCACCTTGCAAACTATTGTCGACATGGGCCACTTGGCCAGCAAGGGCAACAGGTTCAACCATTGAACCAACAACAACTTGCACCCGCCAATCCTGCACAAGCTAATGGAAGGGTTTGCTATGAATGTGGCAACCATAATCATCTTAGAAACCAATACCCAAGGCTTGCGGGCAATAATCAAAGGGTTGCACAAGCTAGGACCTTTCAACTCAATGCTCAAGCAGCTCAAGCTAATCAAGACGTTGTCAATGGTACGTTTCTGGTCAATAATTTTTATGCTTCTGTGTTATTTGATTCTGGTGCTGATAGGAGCTTTGTGTCATATGAATTTGAACCATTACTTGGTAGACTAAGAACTAAATTAGATAGACCATTTAATGTGGAAGTGGCTGACGGCAACTCAATAGATATTAACTCTATCATTATTGGATGTACTGTGAACCTTATGGATCACGTTTTCCCAATTGATCTTATTCCCATGCACCTTGGAAGTTTTGATGTTATTATAGGCATGGACTGGTTAGCCACTCATCGAGCCGAGATCGTTTGTTTTGAAAAGTACATTCGTATTCCACTATTATCGGGTGAAACTCTAAGAATCTTTGGAGAGACACCTAGTAGTGGACTTAAACTTATGTCTTGCACAAAGGTCCAAAAATACTTATGTAAGAAATACTTAGCCTTTCTGGCCCATATTGTGGAAAAGAAAGAAAAGGGCAAAAGTGTTGGAGATATTCCAATCATTCGCGACTATCCTGAAGTTTTTCCCGATGACCTGCCGGGAGTTCCACCGATTCGACAAGTTGAGTTTCGTATTGATCTTATGCCCGGTGCAAATCCAATTGCAAAATCTCCTTATCGTCTTGCACCTTCTGAAATGCAAGAACTTGCGAGCCAACTTCAAGAATTATTTGATAAGGGTTTCATTCGTCCAAGTCATTCACCTTGGGGTGCACCGGTTCTTTTTGTCAAAAAGAAGGACGGTTCATTTCGTATGTGCATTGATTATCGCGAACTCAATAAACTCACCATCAAGAATCGATACCCTTTTTCACACCCCGGGCCGGCAGGAACGGATCGGGTTTTCCCGTCGGGCGGAAGGTTCCCGGGGCGCGATATCTTTGAGTGATAATCAAATGATCAGATTGTTTACATAGCACATGAGATATAAATGAGAAATGCTAATCATGACATGAAATAGAATTACAAAGTTAAATTACATTGTACATCATAATTTAACTCAGTAAATCTAATCAAAAAGAATCAATGAGTTTATATCTTGAACTGTACAAGATATACAAAAGTGATTCACTGTTTTGTCATATCAAAAGTATGCAGTCAAAAGTAAGCTAGGTCTTCTAAGAGTCCACTAGCTTAACACTTGCACAATTGTATCTACACCTGTCCGTCACCTGAGAAAACATGCATTTAAACAAAGTCAACACTAGGTTGGTGAGTTCATAAGTAAGTAAATTGAAAACCATTGAATTGATCATGCACACATCCACATTGTCATACTTGTTACTTGTAATACTTGTTTCATCTGTACCACCCAATGGCCTCTCCTTAGTTATATGTACAAGTAGTGTATCACCTGATCAAGTATGCTTATATATAGGGAATCACACAAGGGTCAAGCCCAAACGCTATCCCACCACATACTCAGTCAAGTTCTACCCCAATTGCGATACAACTAAAGATATCCATTACCCGTTTGTTCATCGTATTTGATATGTAATCAGTTATTGTATTGATGATAGAATAATATATTGTATGGGGTTCAATTATCAAACCGAAGTGTTGATAACCCTCGATGTATTAAGGAATTTTAGATTAATATAATATTGTCCTTGTATTATTCTATACTTGAGGTGGGTTAACTGATGATACTCTATTAAATATTAAGAGTGTGAGTTAACCCCTTGCATCTTGTCCTTGAACCATAGTGCATAGAGCCTAAAAGGAATCCATTGAAATCCTCACGTAATCAGATTTCAATGCATCCGATTTATCTCTACCACTTTGTATGTTCTTTGTCCTCAACGAAATCTATTACTAGTAGTGTAACATGAGAGCAGATCACCTTCTCAACCTACTAGTCAATAGGGTTTTCGCTGGACTAATTACTTATCACTGTAGATTAATATCACCATGTGTCGCTTACCAGAACCTGACTTGAGGTCGCCCTGTCACCGGTCATACGTTACCGGCCAAATGAATCAGTACGATCAACATACTAGCCCTACAAGCTAGAGGTTTGTCAAACCTATGGTACCACTATGCTATCATCGGTTTAGTCACGTCAAACTAACTGGTCAGCGAATTTAAGGGGCTTACATGATCAACTTGAACAATTTGGCACATGATTGAAGTGATATAATGCAAACAGGTCAAATGTAACTAATTGTAATTGTATTCACTTGTACTCTTGTTCTCATTGTCATATGTTCTCCGTGATATTAACAAAGTTAAATAAGAACTAGTCTTATTAGGTTATGTTAATTAATTGAGTGAATGATGTTGTTATCATGAAATTATGTTATCATGATTATCATTTCATGCTACTTGTTATTCTTGTAATATGTGTTGAGTTATAAAGTTAAGTGTTATAAGAACTAGTCTTATTACACTCACTTAATTCTTGTATCGAACGATGTAATAAGGATATATCATCTTTATATCATTCTTGAGTTTGCTCTTGTAATCATGTCATCATGTTCCCTTGTAATTGTTACAACGTCATTTCTTGTAAGAATAACTAAGTGTTGTAAGAGATAACTTACTACTAAGTTATTCTATTGTATCGATGAGTTATGATATTAAAATATCATCATCATCTTATATTTCCTGTATTCTTGAATTCAAACAAGCATGCATACAATGATTTATGATAATAAGCAATTTAATATCAAATAATCAAAGTATTAGCAATATGTAAGCAAAACTTTTAAATAAATAAAAGTAAAGCATGTTTCTCAGCCCCGCGAGTTAAAAATCAATAAAGATTAAAGAAAAGGGGCATATGAACTCACCTTGTAGATGTTGGGTTGACTTAGCTTAAAAAGAAAGAATACACGCGCTCTTTGTAGTATCTGTTGTTGTCTTTACGATCCTGTATTGGTTTCACGTTGTTTGAAACTTGTAAGTGTAAGTTGATAGAGATTTGTGTGTGTGTGTGTGTGTGTTAGCCATAGTCTTTGGCTACCACTTATTGGTCTTGGTCCTCGTTCGGCCCCCAGTTCTATTGTCATTGTTCATCCTTACTATAGGCTTTTACATGATGCTCCCACTTTAATTATTTCTTGAAAGCTCCTTATTTCGTCATAATAGGGTATTCGTTTTATTAAAATGATTAGAGAGTAAACCCGAGAGTACACTTAGGCAACAATTCATGTGAAAACTTAATGTCATGATTTGTAACTTTTCATCAACCTAACCCACCATCTTTGTAATATAATGAATTTATTATACATAATTATGCTTGTATTTATAAATATTGATTTGGTTTATTGGATTTTATCTTTGACCGTACGGACCACACCATATTGATTTAGTGGACCAAAGATATGGCTAGTTGACTCGACTTGGGCCCAATTAGTCATATGGGTCTAAAAATGATGTTAGTAGGTCCAATAATCACTTGTGGGCCGAAATGGGCCTTGAATCACTGTTATTGGGCCGGTTAGCAAGCTGTGAGTTAAACAACCTACATGGGCTTACTGAATTGGGCCAAAAAGGATTTTTCTGGGCCATTCATGCTTCTGGCCTAAAACCGATGGGGGTTTTGCTTTTGGAGTGTGGGGCTGATTAGGGTTCAGGTGTCCCGCTAGGTTGCCATCGACTAAGCTAACCATAGATTGTCTGCATGTGGCTTGGTTCGGCCACATGGTGGTCACCGGTTGAGTGTGGCAGTCGTCGAATGAGGGGGCAGCATGGGGCGAATGGGAGTTGGCTTAACCCATCGAATGGCTGGCGACTGAGGTTGCATGGCCGAGTGTAGTGGTTGCCGGCGAATGAGACAGACCATGAGTATGCGAATGACAGTCACCGGCGAATGGCAGTCACCGGCGAATGAGTACCTTCGGCCCCTGCTCATTCGACACATGGTCATTCGGTGGTGCTAGCTCATTCGGTCGTAGTGTTCATTTGCCGATCTGGGTGAGGGCGACTATCTTTGCCTCGTATCGATGATCTCTTTGATCAACTTCAAGGTTCGGTTTGGTTTTCTAAGATCGACCTTCGTTCTGGTTATCATCAGTTGCGTATACATGAGGATGACATTCCTAAATCCGCCTTTTGAACTCGTTATGGTCACTATGAATTTTTGGTTATGCCATTTGGACTAACCAATGCACCTGCGGTCTTTATGGATCTTATGAACCGAGTGTGTAAACCATACTTGGACAAGTTCGTGATCGTATTCATAGATGATATTTTGATCTATTCCAAGAGCAAAGCGGACCATGAAAAACACCTTAAGTTGGTTTTGGAGCTCTTAAGAAAAGAACAACTGTATGCCAAATTCTTAAATGTGAATTTTGGCTTAAGGAAGTTCAATTCTTAGGACACATTGTCAATGAAAAAGGTGTTCACGTGGACCCCGCGAAGATTGAAGCTGTTAAAAATTGGAGTACACCAAAGACTCCAACTGAAATCCGTTCATTTCTTGGACTTGCCGGTTACTATCGACGGTTCATTGCAAATTTCTCTAAGATCGCCGTTCCACTCACTGCTTTGACTCATAAGGATAAACCTTATGAATGGGGGCCAAAGCAAGATGAAGCTTTTCAATTACTAAAGCAAAAGCTTTGTTATGCACCTATCTTGACTCTTCCAGATGGTAATAATGATTTTGTGGTCTATTGTGACGCGTCGAATCAAGGGCTTGGTTGTGTTCTTATGCAACGTGGTAAAGTCATTGCCTACGCGTCAAGACAATTAAAGGTTCATGAAAAGAACCATACCACTCATGACCTTGAACTTGGTGCGGTCGTTTTTGCCTTAAAGATTTGGAGGCACTATCTCTATGGCACCAAATGTGTGGTTTTCACTGATCATAAAAGCCTTCAACATATTCTAAACCAAAAGGAACTCAACATGAGGCAACGACGTTGGGTTGAACTCCTAAACGATTACGATTGTGAGATTCGTTATCATCCCGGCAAAGCAAATGTTGTAGCCGATGCACTCAGTCGTAAAAGTCATGTTCAACTTCATAGCATTCGAATCCAAATCAATCTTCATAACGACATCTTTGTAGCTCAACAAACATCTTTGAACCTAGGCAATTTGTATGATGAAATGTCGTGTGGTGCTGAACTTAAATTAGAAACCAAGTCTGATGGTTTGCTTTATTTCTTGAACCGTATTTGGATTCCAAATCGCAATGATCTACGACTCACTATTATGAATGAGTCACACAAGACTCGTTATTCCATTCATCCCGGTGCGGATAAAATGTATCATGATATTCGAGTCCATTATTGGTGGCCCGGCATGAAGAAAGACATTACCGAGTATGTAGCAAAGTGTTTGACCTGTTCTAAGGTCAAGGCCGAGCACCAACGACCTTCGGGTTTGCTTGTTCAACCCGAAATTCCTATGTGGAAATGGGAAAACATTTCTATGGACTTCATCACTAAACTCCCGAGAACACTTAATGGTCATGATAGTATATGGGTAATCGTTGACCGTTTGACAAAATCAGCTCATTTCTTGCCGATTCGCGAGAACTATCCCGTGCGAAAGTTAGCTCGCATCTACGTTAATGAAATAGTAAGCCGACATGGCATACCTCTTAGCATCATCTCTGATCGTGATGCTCGTTTCACGGCTCGTTTTTGGGAATCGCTTCACGAATCATTCGGTACTCGTTTGGACCTTAGCACGGCTTATCATCCTCAAACGGATGGTCAAACTGAGCGCACAATTCAAACTCTTGAAGACATGCTTAGAGCATGTGTCATTGACTTTGGTGGAAATTGGGATAATCATCTACCGCTAGTCGAGTTCTCGTATAACAATAGTTATCACGCGAGTATCGGCATGGCGCCTTTCGAAGCTCTATACGGTCGTAAGTGTCGATCGCCTATTTCTTGGACTGAGATTGGAGAAGTTCAAATCACCGGTCCTGAACTGGTTCAAGAAACGACCGACAAGATTCATCAGATTCGCGACAACTTATTAGCTGCTCGAAGCCGACAAAAGAGCTATGCTGATAAACGTCGTAAGCCTTTGGAATTTCAAGTTGGTGACATGGTACTCCTGAAAGTTTCACCTTGGAAAGGAGTGATTCGATTTGGGAAGAAAGGTAAACTTGCACCTCGCTACGTTGGTCATTTTAAGGTTCTTGAAAGAATTGGGAAAGTGGCCTACAAACTTGATCTACCTTCTGAACTTAGTAACATCCATCCGACCTTTCACGTGTCGAACTTGAAAAAGTGTTTGTCCGATGAAAATTCACATGTACCTCTTGATGATATTCACATTGATGCTTCGATGCGTATTATTGAGAAGCCGGTAGAGATCATAGACCGACACGTCAAGCAATTCAGACGAAGCAAAATTCCTATTGTACACGTCCGCTGGGAGTCAAAGCATGGTCGCGAGTTCACTTGGGAACGCGAAGACCAAATGAAAGCCAAGTATCCTCATTTGTTTTCTACAGTTTCTTCTTAATTTCGGGACGAAATTCTTAAAAGTAGGGGAGACTGTAACGTTTATGAAATTTGTAATAATCATTTATATTTAATAAAGCGATTATGACGTCAATGGGAATTTTATTATTATTATTGATTGTGTTTATGCAATTCAAGCAAAAACAATATAATTAATTTTATTATAAAGTTTAGAAATTATTTACAATTTTTATAAAAATAAACAAATAAATTTTTACTTATAATTTTTTTTTATATAAACTATATATCATAATTAAATAAATAATAACAATTATCATGTTCTAAAATTTTATAGCATAACACAAAAATAATGTTTTTATAAAAATATAATCAATTTATATCTATTATGGATTCAAAATAAATTTTTAACAAGTAAAAACAAAAGGTTATAAAGTTTAGGGGTAAAAGGTGTAAAAACCGAAAGTTTTATTTAACAAGGAAATTAGGAGGGACTTGTTGTGTAATATAGGCATAGATGCGTTTTCTCTTTCACCCAACTCAACTTGGATCGACCCATTCCCTTCTTGCTCGACCCGTTTGTGCATTCAACCGATTGCCACGCGATGACAACTAATTAAATTATATTTGGCATGGATTTGAAACGCGGAATCGATTTAAATTGATAATTACTACCGATTACAGCCTATTAACTACAAAAATCGTTTCCAAATATGAGAGATTCGACCGAGAATTCAAAACCACGCCTAACGTGTATAAAAACTCAATCTATTCGTCCAAAATAATCCTTTAACACTCACGAAATTGTCTGGGCGCTCAAACCATCTTTACAAACCTTCTGGAACAAGAAATCAAGGATTCAAGTCAAGCTTTCGGTTGCATCCTTATCCTCATTCGAAACCAGTCGATTCCTAATCACAGGTTAGTGATACGTACCTATTTGTGTTCGGTTTTGACCCACGAATTAAAGCCCTATGCTTTTCATCACGATCGGGTTCACTAGAAATCGAATTGGGATGAAAAAGGGAACTAGGGCTCGAAGTGAGGAACTGGAAGGGGGTTTCGATTACGGTTTAAGTTAAATACAATTCAAAACCATCCCTTTCGCAGATTTCTATCTAGACTAACTGGTAAAGTCTTCGGGTTTGGGGGAGATGGTCGCGGGTTCGAACCCCATCCGGGTTAAACCGGTTGGTTTTTGACAATTTTTTTTAATTTAAACCGATTTGTTTTAAACATCAAATTTCATAGAAAATATTTATATATATATATATATAGATACTATTTCTGTAAAAAAAAATATATATACATATATATATATATATTGTTTTATATATTCTGTTAAAGAAAAATTTTTTTTTAATTATTATAACTTATTATTTCATTTACTTATTTACTTATTCCTTACATAATAAAATGATTAACTATGTTTTATAAAATTTATATAAATAATTTTTATAAACTTATAACTCCTTATCTTGTCTTATTTATTTGTTATTTATTTATTTATTTATTTATTTATTTATTTATTTATATTTTCTTACTTAATCTTTTACATATAATAGTAAGGATAAAATAACTTAACAAAGTTTTATAAAATTTCATAAATAAATAAATAAGTTTCATAGACTTATTTATTTATTTATTTACGACTCTTTATCTCATTTATTTAGTTATTTATTTATTTATTTAATTATTTATTATTCTACAACTATTTATCTCATTTATTTATTTATTTATTTATTTATCTACAACTATTTATCTCATTTATTTAGTTATTTATTTGCAACTCTTTATCTCATATATTTAGTTATTTATTTATTTATTAACAATTCTTTATCTCATTTATTTATTTATTTATTTATTTATTTATTTATTTCTACTCGTAAACCTATTCTTATTTATTTATAATAAATGTTATAAACATAATACTTAAATATGTTTATACAAGAACGATCTAAATAAATTGTTTTAAATCAATATTTAAATTTTTAAATAAATACTTTAAAGTCAACATTTGTAATCTAGATATTTTATTATTTTCATTTAAATCATAATAAACCAAATTGTGTTTATTCAAAATAAATCGAACCCGTTGATCCTTTTAGAACTTAGATCCATAGAATGACATAGTTTTGTTAAACATATGCCTATTGAACTATTTAGGTGAACATTGAATTTGTGTTGGACCTATTTGAACTATATTTGACAAGACATTGCAAAGGCTAGCTCACACACTAAGGTGAGTCTTCATAGCCCCTCTTTTACTATTTTTGTTTTAGGGGTGAAACATGCAACTTATTTATTTCATTTACTTGTGAACTTAGCTAATGGCCTTATAGTTAGTGAACTTTAGCTAAGCATAGGCATTGATCACATTCATTTTAGTGACTATGATAGATCTATTGGACCGACCATCCCACCGTTGTTTGATTTACCCTTCGGGGGAGGCCCGCGGTGATAGTTTGCTATTTGAGCATTTTAGTAATGCTAATCATAGGTCTATCATCATTTGTTATCATTTGTTGATCTGCTTTACTTGCTAGTTCATTTTGACTATGATCATTATGCTTAGAGTTCACATATATCATTATCTACATCATTTTTATTAAACCTTTTGGTTTGAGTGTCAAAACCTATGAAACTCACCAACTCTTTGAGTTGACACTTGATTTTTAACATGTTTCAGGTGGAAATGGAAATTAGCTTTCATTTGGATTTGGATCTATTTTTATTTAATTTGAACTATGTCTTGGGATTTGAATTTGAATTTTGAATGATGTAATAGTTAGGTTTGAACTTATTTGACTATGTTTTGAATGCTTGAAATAATATTGCATTGAATGTTTAGTTATGATTATTTACATCTTTATACCCTAAGCTATGAACAATCTACACTTCGTGCCGCCCCGATGTTTCCGCCATCGGTCGGGGTGTTACAGGTTGGGGCTTGAGTAACGGGTTAAAACGGGTACGGGTTAAGATGAGTTTCAAGGAAAATCATTTTATGTCTAAATGGGTTGATTTTAACAAATATCAATTTAGTTCAAGTTAAAATGAGTTGTAATGAAACAAATAGTTAATTTTACTGACATTTCTCATCAATTATTGATCATTCTTACTTGTTTCAATTCATTATATTCACATAGTTTTTAAGTTACTCATCTTGGCTCGCATTGTGTTAAGGTGATACACATCTCAACCCATTATATATCATAGTTTTACTTATTTCAACCCAAAATATAATAACTATTTACCCAAATCTACCCATTAATCTTGTTATACGTCAAGATATCAGATCTATGTAGAGGAGAGATGTTTTCAGAGAGGAGAGGTCTCTGTCGTCGTTGAAGAGGAGAGGTCCCCGTCTTCATTGAAGAGGAGAGGTCTTCTCCAGAGAGAAGGTCATCGTAGAGAATTGAGGAGGTGGAGGGGAGTCAGCCCCTTTTATCCAGACATATACTTAGATCTAAACCATTCAGATAAGCATTCAAACATTTCTTTTCATTTATATGTTTGAAACAAACGGTCTGAATCTCACCGAAAAAGCAACACATTTGAATTTTTTTTTAAGAACTTGGATTAAAAGTTATCGTCATATATATTGACAGTTTTTTTTTTGTTTATCGAAATCACATAGTTTTCAATTTATTGCAAAATTCCACAATAACTTTAACAAATTGATAAAACAAAAGGAACCATACTCCAAGATGTTTTAATCAGCTAGCTGTTTCTTTTCTTACATTCTGAATATATTATTACTTCAATGAATTGTTCAATTTATATTCAATAATGGTTAGGTTTACCTTAATCGGTATTTTTTTTATTTAACTTTTTTTTGGTGTTCTTATTTCATGAGAGCTTAATAGAAGATGTTATGTTTAATTTACAGAATGTTGATGTGGGAAGATTGGTTTTACAGAGCAAGAGTTATAAGCAATGAAGGGATGTGAATATCAGGTTAAGTTTCATTTAGTAAAATGAATATTTGGCTTTATAATTATTGAGAAGGGTTGTGTAGTTGGTGGTTGTTTATTAAATTTTAGTTTTTGATTTTTTTTCCTCATGATTTTAAGTTTCAAATCTAGGTTTAAACAGAGTAAAATGCATTGACTATTTCAATTTTGGGTTTGTTGTTTTGATTGTGCTTGATTTTGTTGAGATGAAGACTAATGTTGCATGTTGCTTAATGTAACACATAGGAGTTCAAAGAACCTATATAATCTGAACAAGATAACTATGTTTAGTAGGGATGTTTGTGGTACGGTTTGGGTGGTTTTGTAAAAGCTTCTAAACCAAACCGACCACATAAGTTGTGTAAACCATACTTACCGGTATTGACGATTTTACGGTTCGTTTTTGCGGTTTCAAAGTTTTTTTGTTATTATTTGCAAAAAACTTTGTTTTTCTTCCTAAAAATCATTTATTTTTTCAAGCTCTGTTAATGCTCTTGCATATGCAATTTCATCTTCTCTAATTCCCCAGTATATTTCTATATGATCTTTCAAATGAATGTTTAGATTCTATATTTTTTAACATCCATTTATTAAATAATTCATCCAAAAAATATCAATAGCGGTTGTGCTAGTAAGAATACTATTTATTTCCTATTTTACGAAACCAAACTTATTTTACGAAACCAAACTATATGGCTTTAACTTTTAACCAAAGAATTGATCGGAGATTTGAGCATCTAGTAAGCATATTTATGAAAAGAATAAATTATGATTTTGGACACAGTAGTTTTATTTTAATGTATCCAACCCAAAACATAATCTTTTAACAAGCATTTGTCATTTAAACAATTAACAGTTTTGACTAATGTGGTTTAAATCTTTTAATCCTTTCATCAAAATCCGTATAAATTTTTAGTTATAGGTGAAGTTAAAAACCCTTAATTATTTAAACGACAGTGGCTTTCTAATTAAAATATTCTGTTTTACATTGAATAAGTTAAAAAACTTAAACCACGTATGTGAAAATCGTAATTTACTCTTTTGAAAATTTAAAATTAAAAATAGAGAAGTAATGCATTTATTTTTAACGAAAATATTGCAATTTTTAACAATCCTGATTCCTAACTCTTGCTCTTCGTCGGTGGGACCGTTGTTTGACATTAAGCAAATGCTTTGAAATTACGTGGAAGGTGTTCGTTCAGCTTCAAGATCAAAGGTTCAAGTTCAAGCTTCATAGGTCCAAGGTTCAGGTTTAAGGTTATAATGTGGTGCCCGTCTCACAACAGATTAAACACGTCGATCTATTTTTCGCTATAAAGATTTTTATTTCCTTTATTTGATTTGACATTTTTCTAATTCTTATTTAATTTTTTTTAACGGTGACAATCCACATAACACGTATGTTGTCTTAACAGAGCTCACCGAGCAGTAAGACCCCTAACCCGGGAGGCCCTATAGTTGGTCATTCATAACATGGACATATTTAAAAGCAACTGGAAGGTCTTAACAATGCAGTGGAACGTCTTAACTGTCAAGTTATAATGTAATTCAATAATATCAAACAAGTTCAAATAAAATTCAAAATGTCTAAAAAGGAAATGCTAGTCTTCAAACGGTATGGGTAGCTTCTGCAATCAACCAAGAGATTTCATCCCAGCATAATTACTTGAAAATCAAACTAATATACATGCAAAAGTCGGCGTCGCTAAGTGAGTCCTAGGTTTTATCATAATATCCATAAGAAAATATTTATTAACATAATACGTACATATACCACATAAAATAGTCAATGCACGAGTATATGATCCATAATTGCCCAAGGGCATACCAAACATATAGTTATGACACTGCTAGGGACTCTCTTCGTCCTAGACCAGGTTACTTCTTCCTCGATATGACACAAAGGTTACTTCTTTCCTTTATGTCATTAATAGGACTTTATTTTTAGTCAAACTTTAGGTTACTTCTTCCTCATAGCAAGACTCTGCGTAATGATTTGACTTGTACACGACCATAATCACATAACACATTCGTTTCATAACATCATTTTCATACATTAAAGCATTTATAATGTAACATTCTGTAATTTCTAATAAACAATAATATCAATAATAATAAATTATGACGTAATTTGAAATTTCATCTAAGAGTTATAAACATATCTAAGAGTTATAAACATATATAGGTATAGTTGTACAAATATATCTATACATGTATGACAAAAACAAATTTAAGCATCTTTAATATACATATATAAGTATGTATATGTATGAATAATTATTTATAATAATACTAGTTAAAGAAACAAAAGTAAAACCTCATTTTTATTTAATAATAAGTTTCAAAAAAAAAATTGAAATTGTTGGTAAATAAATAACTTAAACAAATAAAATTTTTTATCACAAAACATTTTATTAAATAAATAGAACCATATAAAATTTTAAATACCTTAGTCATAAACTTTAAATAAATAATACAAATAATTTTGTTTTAATCTTATACAACATTAAAATAAGGTTTTATATAAATATAATCAATTTATATTAGTTATAGAGTTTAAATAAAATTCTACCCTATTTAAAACATTGTTTTGTAAAGTTGGGGGGTGTTTCTTGCAAATTCCGAAATTGGTAGTAAAGGAAAACAAAGATACTTCTCCTCTTTCACCCATGGATCTCCATCCGACCCGTTATTCACCTCTCTTGACCCACATAAACATCCACACGAATCCAGCACAATTCCAGCTAATTAAAAGTTGTTTTAGGATGGATTCGAACGGAGTAATTGATTGGAATCATCAACAAATCGAATTAATTTGTTGTCAATTCCCAATCATAACCAAAACTACAAACCGAAACACGTTAATCAAAACCAAACCAATCGTGTATATAAATAAAATTAATCGAGCACACAAACCCACTGGATCATTTCGAAACCTTCTGTGCACACGAAACCAACTTACACGCATGATTTCTCTTGAATCAAGTGGCTTAAAGCTCGGTTGCTCGTCCTTTTTCTTTCTCGGTCAAAATCCAACTGGACACACATAAAGGTTGGTGATTTCTATATCATTCAACTCGTTTTTTGATTACCAAACAAAGCCCCATGGTTACAACCACCATCGGGTTGTATAGAAGTCGAATTCGAATGTGACTTTAATTAGGGTTCTTCGTTTGAGAAGGGGAACTAGACTACTCATTGTTAAATACAATTCGAAACCAATTACGTCTCGAGCAAGACTCTTGTCCCGCCGGTAATTACCCTTTGTTCCAACTTTGATGTCGCGGATTTGGGCCCCTTTAGGGCTGGTTTTTGAACAGGAAATCTTTTTCTTTTTATATCTTTTAATCTATTGATCCTTTTAAAGTTTTTTAGAGAAATTTTTTTTATAAACTTAAATTTATAAGTTTGATAAAAAGAATGAGTTTTCTGAAAATACACACACATGCACATATATAATAATAGTAATAGTAATAGTAATAGTAATAAAATAAATAAAGTATTATATATATTAAAGATTGTTTTAAATCTTAATATATTACAAGAACAAATATATATTAATCTTTATAAATTTTATTTTTATGATTGTTGTTGTTGTTGTTATCATTAACATTATTATTATTATTTTAAAACACACAAATGATTCTTTAAAGGCGATTAAAACCTTTAATATTTATATAAATGTTTTTAAAATAGCATTTTAAATATTCTTTTAACTATAAATCTTTTTCTTGTAATTTTTTTAAATGTATATGACATGAAAAATCTAAAAGTCTATTAATCTTAGCTTCGATTTTATAAATCTTATCTCAAGTTATTAAACTCATTAAATCTTTTTGACTATTGAAATTAAAACTAATTTTATCTATAAACTTAAATTTCTTTTAAACTGTAACACATTTAAATGAGATGTTAAACTTTAATGAAAAACACTTACAATAATACTAAATAATATTTACTTATTGTTTGAACAAAACGATTGTTAAATATTCAAATCATATACAAACGAAACAAAAACCGAACCCATTGATCCATTTAGAACATAAGAGAATACATAGAAAAACATAGTTATGATAACATTATGTCAAATGAACTAAATAGGTGAACATTGAGCTTGTTGGACATTATTTGAAACATACTTTAACAACTATTGCAAAGACTACCTCATACACTAAGGTGAGTCTTCATAGCCCCTCTTTTACTATTTTTTTCTTTTGGGGTGAAACATGCAACTTATCTATTACATTTTCATGTGAACTTAGTTTAATAACATTATAGTTTGTGAACTTTAACAAAGAACATTGCATTGATCGCCCTCATTTAGTGACTATGATATATCTATTGGACCGACCATCCCACCGATGCTTGATCGACCCTGCGAGGAAGGCTCTCGGTGATAGTTTACTAATTCAGCATTGTTAGGAATGATAGAACGTGGTCAGAATATCATTTTGTTAACATCAGTTGATCTGCTTTACTTGTTAGTTCATTTGACTATGTTTATTGTGCTTTCAGTTCACATAAGACATTACTTATAACATTTTTGTAAACATATTTTGGTGTGAGAGTTCAAACCTATGAAACTCACCAACTATTCGTAGTTGACACTTGATTTTAAACATATTTCAGATGTGAATGCAAGTTAGAATTATATATCACTGAGCTTGGATTTAGTTTTATTTTAAATTATGATGAATGTATTAAACTTCAAGTTGATGTAATAGTTAGGTTTGAACCTTTTGGCCAATGTATTGAATGTTTGCATTGAATGTTGAATGTAATGAAATGTCTTTTAAGTAATTTCAACTTTATACCCTGTTCTATGAACAATCTACACTTCGTGGCTCCCGATGTTTCCGCCATCGGTCGAGGTGTTACATATAAGGCCTGAAATATTGAATCACAGGTTATGGCAGAGATCAATGAGCATCCATAATCAAAGAAACCAAAAATTAAGAACAAAGAGGAACAAAGAAATACGTATATGTTTGATCGGTCACCACAAAACAGACAACCATGGTTGGGTTTATATAACCCTAACCACAATTAACAAGTTTAGGTATTGACGTATAATACCCCTATACATATTACATGCTACTAATGAACACAAAACATACTTTCGACAATATACAAATTTGACCCTTTAACTTATCTAACTTGGGTTAAACTATTAAGGTTCCAATATTCACCCCCCTAATTGTTTAATCCATGTTACATCTTCACTTCTTGCACGTTCACTTGTTCTTTTCTTGAAGCTCCTATGTTTGATGCTTTCCATATGCTTTCTTTGTAATCCCTAAGGTTTTCTATGTCGATTTTTTTTTTGTAATCGTATTCGAAATTATAATAAAATTAAGTTATGGGTATTTGTTGAAATATTCGACACATTCATTAAACAAATTTTAGTGCACACACACACATATATATATATACTTGTATAATATTAAAACAATTCAAAAGAAATCATTATATATATATAGATACATACATAATCTAGATAATTCAATTTATTAAACAAATTAATAGTAATAATAATATAATAACTCTTATAAATTTTAATAAATTCATATCAAATAAAAATAATACAAATAACAATAAAGCTTATAATAATAGATTCTTGTAAATAAGTTTATATCTAATAAACAAAAGCCTAAAATTTTTATAAAATAAAGTTATGAATGCAAATATAAAAGGTTTATAAATTTTAAAAATGGTTTTATAAACTTTTAAATATAAAATTTAATTGTTAAACCCTTAAGAATGGGTTAAAGGGACTGAAATTGTAATTTACACAAACTAGTTATGTGAGAGTGAGGAATTTAAAAGCTGAAATAATAAGGTTAGTTAGTAGGAGGACCAAAACTGAAATTCCCCTATTCTTTCCTTCTTCTTCGCCCAGACCCAAACCACCCGGCCCGCCGACCCAGATCGCGACCCAAACACCCGTTCTAGCTCATTCACGCGTCCCCGATTCAAAATAGGAATGGATTCGTGAGGGATTTGCATGCGTGATACGTACCAAACCATTTATTAGACAAAATCAAATCAAAATCATGGAGATTTGATCTCCATAAAACCGAAACAAATGACAAAAATAGAGCTCGAATGAAACTAGTATAAAACCCCACTCCATCGGTCACAATAGGTCACCCCATTCCTCTCGAACCTTCCTGAACACGAAAATCTTACAAACATTCGGTTTGAAGTTGGATTAAAGCCGCGAAACGGCCGAAGACTTCTCTCAACTTGAACTCCCTCAATCCCGAATCGTTTCATGTAAGTTCTAGCATCATTCTATTCGGTTTTACATGTAGATCGAAAGCCCTATGGTCCCAAGATCGTATGAATTCGATTTGAGTCGAATTGGAAGGAAACCCAAGTTAGGGTTCATATGTGGTTGGGACTAATTTTCAAGTCTGTATATCACACGCTTGAATCCGATTATTTCTTAGAACCCTCCCCCAGCCCAACGGTTAAGATGTTGGGGCTGGGGAGAGGGCACCCAGGTTCGAACCCCACTGCCAGCAAACCTTAACTGGTTTTTGGGGTTTTGGCCATTTTTTTAGCTTTTCCATCCTAGTTGTTTTATAAAAAAAATATACTAAAAATCTTAAAATGATTTTTTTATATAATCTGTAATAAAGAAAGCAATTACAAAAAATTTAAATTTAGTTTTATTAATAAAACTAGTTAATCACACTTATTTTAAACTTAAGTAATTAATCTTTTATTATTCTTCTAAAAATTAATACTACATATATGTATGCATTTATTAAGTTTATAATTAACCCTTATTATTTATTTGTTTATTTTCAACAAAAGGATTTATAAGATACAAATACGTATCTTTTTATTATTTTAATAATAAGATGATTTTAAATTAATCCTTTTAAATTCTAAACCAATTTTTGTTCAAACAAATTATAAAACTTTAAATGTTTCTTTTAGAAAAATAAGAAATTATTTTAAAACAAAGTAAAACTTTATTATTCTAAAAAGAAAATTTTATAAAAATTATGTCAATATAAAACAAATAAAAAGGCTTTTGTTTTTAAAATAAACATAAATCTTTATATATACAATTTCTTTAACACAATTATTAATGCATTCTTTTTAAAAACAAAATCTCTTTAAACATTAGACAATAAAAACAAAAGGATGGAAATTAGGTTATATTCAAATAGGATATTTATTTATTTGATTATTCAAAGTTAAATAAATAAATAATTATTCAAAATCAAATAAATAAATAAATAAATAAATAAGTATTCAAAAATCAATAAGAATAATTATTTATTTGGTTATTCAAAAAAAAATCAAATAAATAAATTATTCTAAATCAATTATGATATTTATTTATTTGATTATTCAAAATCAAATAAATAAATGATTATTCAAAATCAATTAGGATATTTATTTATTTGATTATTCAAAGTCAAATAAATAAATAATCATTCAAAAATCACTTGGAATATTTATTTATTAAATAAATAAATAATCCTAAATTAAAACCATTCAAACTTAGATATATCATGCAGGACTTCCATAGTATGCCATAGAAACTAGGATGCCAAAAACTTGTACTCTAAGTACATAGACTAAGGAAATTCTACTGTCTTTAGGTTAAGGTGTGCAAGCACAACTTCTTAAATCCTAGGCAACGATTCAAGTGACAAAGCTAGGACATCATGTGAGTAATTCTGTACTCCGTCTTTTACATTTTTGTACTTTTGGGATGTTACATATGCCAGTATTTAAAAACTAAGTATTCTAGAGTCAAATTCTATAGATGCAGTGCTTTTAGTCTATTTAGTTTGAATTCGTGCTATGTGATTCTATTTGCTTTGTGATACTATGTTATTCGATACCGAGTAGCCTAAGG
Organism: Mikania micrantha; assembly: GCA_009363875.1. Taxonomy (NCBI): domain Eukaryota; kingdom Viridiplantae; phylum Streptophyta; class Magnoliopsida; order Asterales; family Asteraceae; genus Mikania; species Mikania micrantha. The sequence goes on along the minus strand of CM018687.1, from coordinate 41,949,688 downwards.
TGTGTTAGATACCGCCTTCGCTTTGACTTAGGTCAAATGTGTCAAAAGGGCAAAAAGTACAAACTATGGGCAGACTTGTGAAATTACTTAGCCTTGTGCTTTGTAATTGAACGAGTTTGGAGACGATATAAACTATGGCAGACTTGTAGATGTACTAAGCTTTTTAGCTAAGTATTGATACGAGTTTGGAGACAAGATATTCTATAATCTAATTGCAAAACTAGTAGGATTTGCATGCTAGAGTTTAACTTATATTCAAATTGAATTGCATCATTTTCTTATGTATACTATAAACTGTATGGGTTACTCACCAACTATTCATATAGTTGACAAAAATCTTTATTTTGCATATGTGACAGGTTAGATGGATTTTTTCAAGGAAGGCAAAAGATAGGTTTATGTTAGTAGACCTAGATTTAAATTTTAAAATAATGTTAGACTATTTCAATTATGTATTTTGGTTTTGAACTATGTAATTGAATGATTGGTTATTTTGAATGAATTTATGATTGAATTATTTAAATAGAATTGTTTAATTATCGAAGCTTACACATAGCACCATGAGTAATGAACAATCTAACTCGCGCCCCGACGTATTCTGCCGTCGGTCGGGGTGTGACATTCTTCTTATTCACGAACCCATTACAAATTTAGAGAATCAAATGTTTTTAACTGAGTAATGTTTCTCTTGGTCCTCTTGACCCACTATTGCTTTCGCACATGGCCAACTGATCCCTCATGGATTTGCCATAACTCTGAACACGAACTGCCTTCTCCAGGATATGAAAAAGACCCGTTACATTCTAAAACAGCCCTCATGGTTTTTCTTCTTAGAAGGAACCAAACTCAACAACAATGAAGAACACTTTCAACAGAAGACCTCTTGGCCACTCTAGACTTTGTACAGGCAACAAACAAATATAGCAACATATCGTAATTCTGATCTTGAATTCTCTCCTGATGTTCACATAAACATCAACACCCAAAGAAATCTTCCATCACTATTGTATACAATTTTCTTTTTCAAATGAAACCAAAAATCCAATTGCATCCCTATGCCTTAATTGAATTCGAGCAAAGAAATAGAATGTTTATGTTCTTTATCAAAAATAAACAACAAATCTTTTAAACCAATAAAGGTTCTTGGTTTATGTAATCAAAAATTTCAATTTGCAAACACACTCTTTTTCTTGCATCAAGAAGGATGACATAAACAATGGCTTATGGCCTCTTCTTTCGAAATAGGAAAAAAAAAACAAAAAACAAAAAAACAATAAGCCGTTATGACAATTATTTTTGTACAAACTGTGCAAGGATTTTTTTTCTTTTTCATCTCAAATCAAACTTATATCGACTGAGAAACAAAACATATTTTCAATTTTGATTAAATGGGTCAAAATAAACCTTATGTTTCAAGCCTTGAATATTAACGGAGAATCACAAAAAATGATTATGATTTTTGACCAAAAACATGTCAAATTTAAGACCCTATGTTTCTCGGCCTGAATATCAAAACAGGATCCCAAAATCAAAACCTTGATTTGAATGAAATTCCAAAAACGAGATACAAGAAAGCCTTAGAACTAGAACCCATAGTGGTTCGTTTTTTTTTAAATACTAAATCGAAATCCAAACGCATCCTCAAATGCTATGTTGAATTCGAATTCTTTATCCAATCATCCTCAGTGATGAATTTCAATAAGCCTTGTGTAAATTGGGAACCATGAACAGACTATGATTTTGACTATAATGGGTCATAATAAAGCCCTAGTTATTCAGCCGTTTTTTTATTTCATCGATAGAAACCAAAAATTTTGCAAACTGTGCTTTTATTGGAATTCTAAAAAGAGAGGACACAAATAACTTTTGTATCACAGTCGAAAATATCTTCAATCAATTTTGATTTTGGATCAGAAGGAACGAACTCGAACCCGCAGTGGTTCGGTCTCTTGAACGTCAATATACACAACAAAAATTCAGCCTTTACCTTGATTGGATCCCAAATCTGGATTCGCAATCACCCACAGTGATGACTGCTATCTTTGATTTCAAAATAATCTCTTGTATTATTGTTAATAGGAAGAACAAAGAAAAAATCTGGCTCATGGTTTTGGATAAGATAAAACAAATTGATTTCTTGATTATAAATCGCTGCGATGATTTCCATATCAAATTCTAGCCTTCGGATCTGATACCACTAAGGCACTATTGAATCACAGGTTATGACAGAGTTCAACGAGCATCCATAATCAAAGAAACCAATGTCACACCCTAACCAATGATGGAATACATTAGGGCGCGAGTTTGATTGTTCAAAAGCTCATGGTGCTATGATTAAGTTTAAATAATTACACAATCCATTTTAAATAAATTCAAACATCCATTCATTCAATCAACAAAGATTGAAATACAATTGTTCAAAATTCAAATACAAGAAAACAAATAAAATTAATTAATTTAAACTAGGTCCATTACTAAGTCTTCCTTCTTGATCTTCATCTTATCCTACTACATATGTAAAATAAAAGTCAACTATTTGCATAGTTGGTGAGCAATTTTATAGTTTAATACAATACTTAAAAGGATGCAAAACTATTAAACTAAATAGACTAGATCTAAAACATATGTAAATTTGCAAGTAGCACAAAGCAAGAATCCGAACAAGTGATCTTACAAAGTTTAAATCAAGACTAGCTAGGTCTTAACTTAAACAATGTAAATCACAATGTTTATGTATGTGTATCTTTCACCTTTTTAACACAAGACATAAGTCAATGCGAAGAACGTAGCTACATTCTTAGGCTACTTGATAGTGTTTATGTTTGATGTATGAAACGTCTTCTAACCTAAATCCCACATAGCAATTAGCACATAAGTTCATATAGAATCTAAATCATGTCTGCTAAGCTTAAAAGTTTGCATCATGTATATGTTTTGACTCTAAGAATATGTTTGTGTATATAGCATATGTAACATCCCAAAAGTTTACAAAAGTAAAAAGGGAGTAAGAATTAACTCACTTGTGTTTTGTCTAAGCTTGTCCAAATGTTTGTTGTATGAATGAGGAAAAGCTAGAAATCATTTCCTAATGTTTAAAGCATATGTCTTAGACTAAAGTTCAAATGATTGCCTAAAGTTTCAAATGTTTGCCTAAAAGTTTATGGCTTCTATGGAATCCCTAATGTTGTAAAATGTGTACATAGAATAATGGTTTAGGATTATTTAATTATATATTATAATTAAATAACCTCCATTGTATTAAATAAATAAATTAGAATACTTTTATTATTCCATTTATTTATTATAAAAGTCTAAGAATAATTGTTCTGAGAATATTCAACTAAAAATAAATATTCTTATTTGTGTATAATAAATAAAATAAAATGTCAATGCATTTCAAATTATTTATTACACAAAGTCTTTAAATTTTGTGCCTCATTGATCATGGTTTACTTTATTTAAATAAATAAAAATGTTAAATTATTCGATATAATATTTATTGTTTTAAAAAAGTATTGATTTTTAAAATAATTTATTGAATAGAAGTGTTTAACAAAACAATATATATTGTGAATATTTCATAATATATAAATCATGTAATTTTGTAAATGTCCAAATTTTTGTATTCAATAAACCATATTGTATAGTTTAAATATTTGGTCATTAATTTATAAAAAGTTTAAAAGGAATTTAGTATAACTTTTAATAGTTTATTTACTTAATGTTTGTAGAATAATAAAATTATTTTGTTTTAAAAATAATTTTTAGAAAAATCTATCCTTTTCTTTAAATAAACCAACCTTAATTTAAACACCTTATTTATTGTTGTAATATTTAATTAAACAGTAAACTGTAATAATAATTAGATTTTAAGTTCAAAAATATTTTTACAGATTTTATTACAAAAAAATATCATTGAATATGTTAAAAATGATCAAAAAACCGGGTTTGAGGCAATCTGGGAGGTTCGAACCCTGGTCCCCGCGCCCCAGCACTTGCGGTTTAACCGTTGTGTTGGGCCGGGGATATGTTATCAGGTTTGGATTTGAATTAGCTTTATACAGATGTACTAATCAACCTTATTCCCTAAGAACCCTAATCTGAATCGCTCCCAAATTCGTTCGATCCGTTAATTGTGAGGGATCAAAAGCATGGGGCTTTCGATCCTCTCATCAGTACAATTCTAAAGGTGTAAGACTTACTTGGTTTGTATTTCGGATTGGTATGGTTCGAGTTCGAGTTGAGGCCGAGAGCTTCCTAGCTTCGAATCATATTCCATAGCCCATGTAATCGAGTTTTTTTTTTTTGTTTGGAGAAGGTTTAGATGTGAGGAATGGGTTCGTATAGTGTGTTTTGATTTGGTTTTTATAGTGGCTTCGATCGTTTTTGAATTCTCGGTCGAATGGATCATATTAGGAAGGAATTATGTATTTAAATGAATTGATTTCAAATGAATGATGATTGCAGTTGTTGACGCGTTCGAATCCCTTCCATTTCGATCATAGATGAGCTGTAATCGACTAGATTCGAGCGGGATTGAGAAAACGGGTTGGGGTGTGGGTTTCGGGTAGGGCTGTCCAAAAAGCTCGAAGCTCTGATTCGGCTCGTAGCTCATTCGGAAAAGCTTGGATAAAGATCGGCTCGTATAAAGCTCATTTCTAACCGAGTCGAACCAAGCCATCTCGTTTTGTAACCGAGCCGGTCCGAGCCAGGGCTGGCTCGGCTCATTTGTAAAACATGATATACTAAAATATAAAACTATATGGTTACTTTCAAAAATATATATACTTTGGTTTTATTTTGTAATTATGTTAAAAAAAATAAAAAGCAAAGAAAAGAGGACGTAAGTACGAAATGAATCTCAATTCTCTCGTGCTCCACTAATTTCTAAATCCTAAACAATATTCTTAATCTTAGTTTCACATATTCATGCTTCTTCTCTTATGTAAAAATCGAGTCAAAAACGAACCGAGTTGAGTTGAGGTGATGCAATTCAAATATTAAATTTCTTAAGTAAATACCGATCCAAAAACGAACCGAACCGAGTTTATGTTAATGCAATTCAAATATTAAATTTCTTATGTAAAAACCGAGCCAAAAACGAGCCGAGCCGAGCCAGCTCAGTTGAAAACGAGTCGAGTCGTGCCAAGATTTCAGGCTTAGTTTACAATCCAAGCCGAGCCGAGCCATTCTAGGTTTAAATTCGAGCCGAGTTCGAGCGGACCCCTGACTCGGCTCGTGAACACCCCTAGTTTCGGGTATTCAAGTGAGGGAACCGGGTAGAGAGGAGACTCAGTTTAGGGGTTTTACACAACTAGTCCCTGCTGTTTTTGAGTTATGTCCTTTTTCGGTTTTAATTTCCTTATCACTGAAAAATTAGTTTCATAAATTACAAACTAACCCCTTAATTCTTGTTCTTGTCACTCTATGTATAACTAATTATGTATTTGTATATTATTATGTTTTTAAATCCTAAAATTTGTTTTCAAGAGTTTTGTTTAAATATTTAGCTCATTATAAACACTTTGAAATTTAAACCCAATAATAAAAATATTATTATTATTATTATTTTATTTATTATATATATATATATATATAGGAAGGTTCATTAGAAAACCACTACTTTTTAAGAAAACTTAGAAAACCCTTCTCAACCAATCAGAAAATTTCATATATATTTTTAAAATTTTATCCTAAAGGTTATTTTAGTAAAATCACTATTACCTATTTATGGAATTTATATATTATCTAGCTAATTTTATTTTCTCTCTCCCTAATTCTCTCAAATCTTCACAAGAAAACCATCATATCCTTTTCTTTTCTCTAATTCTCTCAAAGATTAAGATCATCATCATCACATCTTTATTCAAAATTATTATCTCCATTAAACACTTGTTCTTCATGATCATCAAGATCATCTCGTTGTTGGCTAGGGTTTTTTCTAGGTCACGAATCGTAACCGATTTGCCAGGTCTTGAGTCACGAACTGGTTGATGATGTTTGGACCTCCATCGTTTGAGTAGGAATTGGAGGGCATGCGGTCAACCAACGGAATTAAAGAATGAGGTTTTCTTGCAATCGAAACCAATTTCTTAGTCTTGTTGACCAAACTTTTTTGACTTCAAGATTAAAGGATAAAAGTTGAAATTGATTCGGTTTCTAGGTTTTCAAGATTAATAATTTTTGATCAGCTTTTAAAGATTATCATTGGCCTTTCATTTTGCTTTATTTTATACAACAAGCTAATATACCGAATTCGAATTATTGAAGATTTTGTAATTCATGGAATATTCTCTGGCCTTGTGAGTTAATAATTATTTAAAAGAAAAATTATTATGAGCTAATTATTCTTGGTACTGGACCAACGTTTTTATTTCAATTTTTAGTTTATTGAAATTACTTTGGTTGTAGGTTTCAAGACAAGGAAACCGAATTACATATATGTAACCAATAGGAATAATTAATCACCATGAAGATGATGTATATAAAAAGAGAGAATACGCTGATTTGGTATGTTAGAAGGTACACGCATATATGTAAGTGAAGTAAGAAGGTGCTTACATATATGTAATCAATTTGATTACATATGCGTAACTGAAGTTAAATTGTGAGTTAAAACTGTAAGAAGGTACTTACATATACGTAATCAATTTGATTACATATGTGTAAGTGAAGTTAAATGTTGAGAATATATAAGTTGCTTTACATATATGTAACAACCGGTTTTTAATAATCGAATGTATTTGGAATAATCGTTAATTGAACGATTGTGATTGTTGTAATTTGAAAATATGTGAGAAATTATGAACGAGGGAGAAAACCATGCGCGAAACGGAGTTACGGATTGTCCGGAATCGCGAAATGAAGAAAATTATAAAGATATTATGTTTTGGAACTCGTCGCGGTACGCGAAGGCTTCATGAGCCCCTCTTCGCGGTACGTGAAGAACTCAAAATATCTGAAAATCCCGAAATTCCTCGCGGTACGCGACGAGTGAGGCGGTTTAGAAACATCTCAAATTCATCAGATTTCAAGCAGAAAGTTTATAACTTTCTTTCTTTCGAATTCTCTTCAATCACAGGCGAAGTTTTGAGTTTCAAACTCATATTTGAAGCGAGCTAAACATCCGGATTATACCAAGGATTGATTCTGCAACATCAGATCGTGGTTTTGCGACTAAACATCCGTTCGATTGGGTAACGATTCGTTTTATCCTACTAGTTTGATATTGTGTGGATTAAATCTATTTTTGAAAGTATTATTATGATTATGGGTATTGATTATTGCCTAGTTGATGACTAGGGATTATTAGAAACGAAGAAATTGATATTTTGACGGTGAAATCTTCGTTTTAAAGCCGGTATAATGTCCGGTTGTTATGAAACCCATATCAAGGGGTGATAACTAGTAGGACGGGTATATTATGATTTTAAATGAAATATGGATTTTGATCCATGGGTTAAATATTGATATGAGATGAATTGATGTTAAAAATTATTAACAGTTATGATCATAAATGAATTTTTATTAAAAGAAGTGATTGAGATCATAACTAATGTAATGAACATCACTTAGTTAATAAAATGCCTAAGAGAGGCATGTAATATGATTAATTGCCGTAATTGACTAAAACTTACTAAATATAGTAAGATAGAGTCAATTATGTGATAAATTGACTTTGAGAAAGTCAAACCAGTCAAGTGCGTTAAACTTGATTGTATGTATTAAATGTATTGAATATAGCTGTATATGTGTGAATATGCAACTAGGTGTTGGTGGTGAAAGTCAAGTGACAATTCACAGAAGTGGAAAGGAGGTTGTAGGAAGTGAACAACCGTATGAACCAGGTAACTTACCCAACTTACTGTAACATTACATATAAGTAGTAGAAAGAGTCTACTTACGTGTTTGAAATATGTGAATGATGTTAAATATGTGATTGAAACTATGGGATGAGAAATCCTTTAGTTTGTGTTTGTTAAGTTTCAATGGGAAAGGTATATGCAATATATTTGCATTAGAATAAGCGGATGAACCGGTGATTAATCAATATGATGTTGATGTTATATAATTATTGTGCATAACTTGACTAATGAAACTAATGGAATTAAAAGACCTATGAGAAGGCATTATTAGTTTCAAAACGAATGTTATGCTTGAGTTGTATGCATAGTATAAATGCATTAAAATTTAGCCGGATGAGCCGGTGAAATTGATTAATTAAACCACATATTTGTGGCTAACCGGTTAATACGGGAATTAAATTGTTGACTCCACAATGGTGGATAGCCAGAGGTGCTGGCAATTGTCTTAGATGGAAGTACCGGTGGGTGAACATCTTAAGACTTGAATTATTTATGACTCCACAATGGTGGATAGCCAGAAGTGCTGGCAATTGTCTTAGATGGAAGTACCGGTAGGTGAACATCTTAAGACTTAATATTTATGACTCCACAATGGTGGATAGCCAGAGGTGCTGGCAATTGTCTTAGATGGAAGGACCTGTGGGTGAACATCTTAAGACTTAAACTAATTATGACTCCACAATGGTGGATAGCTAGAGGTGCTAGCAATTGTCTTAGATGGAAGGACCGGTGGGTGAACATCTTAAGACTTAATATATGTATGATACCACAAATATGTGGATTTAATCCGAAAACTAAATTGTTGAAACCACAGGTGTGTGGGTAATTGGTTAAGCCAATAAAAATATATATATGGTGTTTTAAATTTAGCCAGAGATGCTGGTGGTAGAGTTGGATTAGATAATATAATCATATTTGTGAAAATGTCCCATTAAGGGAAATAAATGCACCATGTGTGTTGGGTGCAAGTTGATGTTTAAATATAATATATTATTATCTAAACTTGATAAACATCCATATGATATGTACGTGGATGTGGTAAAATGAGTTTTGGGGGAATTTTGGGAAGGGTTACTTACTTAGTTCATATGAACTAATTGTGACCTTATATGTGATGTTACAGGTCATGAATAGATATGCATTGGGCGATCAGATCGGACACGTTTTGAAGTGGAATCGAGCGTTATGTAAATCTATGGTGGTATTAAACTTAAACACACTAGTTTTATTAATCATATATGTAAATTTTATGAAATTAAGTGTGTTTAACTTATGAAATGATAATTTCACGCTTCCAAACATAATTTTGCGATAAAGTTTAATCTGGGACCTAAAATTGGACACGTGTAATCGTGTGAGAAGTTTGGGTGTTACAATATGGTTTGCATATTTCATTAGGTTATTAAATATATGTAAGTGGATATTTTTTTTATTGCTAAACATTTATTTTTGTTTTCATATAATTTATTATCAAATTTTAGTTGTTAATTTACAATGTTATATGTGTGTGTATGTAAGTCAATTCAAGTAAAATTGATTACATATGTGTAATGTTAAAAACTATAGTTATATGTAATCAAGTTTACGTGTGTGATTACGTACATGTAATCAGGTTTGTGTGGAGTCAGTTGATTTTATATGTTTGATTGGAAAAAATCAGATTTTTAATGTATTAATTTTTCGTTTGTTTAAGCATATATAATTGTTATTAAATTTAAATATATATTAATATTAAGAGAGATGATAGAGAATAACTATTTTAGGATTCATTTAATTTTTAGGAGAGATAAAAATTTGTTTGGACTAATGTACCCTTATAATTTTTATAATTAATCCTTACATTAACATTTATTTGCAATCTTGACCTTAAATGATCTCAACCATTGATTAATATTAATCAATGGTTGATGGTTTTCTTAGTTTTCTTTAAAATAAGAGTTTTCTGTGAAACCCTCCCCTATATATATATATATATATATATATATATATTTAAAGTTTATCATCATATTATTCTTGACAAAAAAAATTATTAATTTATATAATAACTAAAAATATATGATATGTGCATTTATATATTTCATGCTTAAATATGCATACCCTTTCTATGATTTTGTGAAATCATTATATATATATATATATATAGATACATTAAAGATTTAGAATAAAATCAATATATATATATATGTAGTAGTTTTTATAATTGTCATATAACTTTGTGTTTATATAAAATACATAAAAATAAATAAATACCCCAAACTTTGCTTTATTATAATTTAATCACAATTACATTTATTAAATTTTCGAAACAAACCCTAAGGATTACTACCAAAAATTAAGAAAAAAGAGGAACAAAGAAATACGTATATGTTTGATCGATCACCACAAAACAGACAACTATGGTTGGGTTTATATAACCCTAATCACAGTTAGCAAGTTTAAGTATTGACATATAATACCCCTATACATATTACATGTTACTAATGAACACAAAACATACTTTAGACAATATACAAATTTGACCGTTTTGCTCATCTAAATTGGGTTAAAACAATTAAGGTTCTAACATCAAATAACAACATAAACTTGTACATGAAGTAACACATTATTCAGGTAATTAATAAACCTATATATTAATAACTTATCATTACATCATGAAATTCATATAATTTTTTTTTTGGGTAAAGGGCATTTTACCAGGAAAAATATAAAAACCAAGAAAATTTACAGAACAAAGAGGGCATTCTCTCTGTTACAGACCCTGTTCCTAAACCATCGTTTAGGAACCCAAAAAATGGAACGAATAAACTTCCAATCACTACCCCATCTATACAAAAAAGGGGAATAACTACTAAGGTTTGGTAATCTAGCAACCCAATAACAACCATTACAAACTATACAAACATACATAATACAAGCCACAAAAATACACTTTAACCCATGATGCCGAATGTTCCTATTCAGCATAGTGAGAACACTATGGCACCTGTGATTGAGGGGAACATAACGCATCAGCTGTAAAGTGTACCAATCCAAGATCTCGTAGCAGATCCAATCTATAAGCATCCTACTACAAACACCAAGCAAATATGTGTGACCAGAAGCAAGCAATAACATAATAATTTTCCAAAAAACAAATGTAGCAACCAGACCCCAACTCAACTTAATGGTTAAGCACCTCATAATCATCAAGAATCATATAGCCAATCCCCAAACTATCAACAGTTTGACCAAGTTGGGTCAACCAGGTGCTATGGTTTCCATAAACCCAAACCAACACATAAAAACACCCCCAGCCACCACGCAAGTAGGACCAGCAGTGGCCCTTATTTAGTCCAGCCCAAGTGGCACCAGTAACCGTAGCCACCAGACCCGTTATATCCCACATGTACCAGGTACCATCCATCCAAAAATACCCATCCTCAGCTGTACTAAACCAGCCCCTTTTAAGCAGCCAATTCCGCTTTTTTGCAGCCACTGTAGTCGACCCAGAACAGACCACGAGCAGGTCACCCGGATCTCCCCAATCCTCATTCGATCCACAAACCAGATGTATATTGTAACACCCCGACCGATGGCGGAAACATCGGGGCGGCACGAAGTGTAGATTGTTCATAGCACAAGGTATAAACTTGTAAATAGTTCAAACATTTATTACATGGCTTCAAATTCTCAAACCCTAACTGTTACATCGTTTCTAGGCCTGACTATCCGATTAGGCCGATTAGTAGGCCGATTAATCCCGAATAATCCCTAGTCCCCACCCCACTGACCGACTAGCGACTAGCGATTTCTACAACATTGCCTAAAACATGTTTAAAATCAAGTGTCAACTACGAATAGTTGATGATTTCATAGGTTTGAATACTCACACCAAAATATGTTTACAAAAATGATATAAATGATGTCATATGTGAACACAAAGCATAATGAACATAGTAAAATGAACTAGCAAGTAAAGCATATCAACTAATGTTAACAAATGATGTTTGACCAATATTTAGCACTACAAACAATGCTCAAAGCTAGCAAACTATCACCACGGGCTTCCCCAAAAGGGTAAATCAAACATTGGTGGGATGGTCAATCCAATATATCTATCATAGTCACTAAATGTGTGTGATCAATACCTATCCTTAACTATAGTTCACAAACTATAAAGCCATTAGTTAAGTTCACATGAAAATGTTTAAAAATTAAGATAAGTTCAAATATAACATGTTTCACCCCAAAAGTTCAAAACAAGTAAAAGAGTGGCTATGAAGACCCACCTTAATATATATGGTAGTCTTTGGTAATGTATATCCAAGTATAGCTCAATGTATATCCAACAAGTTCAAAGTTCACCTAAATAGTCCATAAGGTATAATGTTAACATAATTATGTTCTTCTATGAATTTATCTAAGTTCTAAATAGATCAATAGGTTAGCTTTTGTTTTGAATAATTAAAACTTAAATTTCATTATGATTTGTCAAATGTAAGTAGTAATAATGTTTGAGGATGTTTAAATTGGTTATGTTACTAAATATAAATTATAAGTTTTGAAATTAAAATCAAAATATCGCAATACCTGTTTTTATCTTTTTTTTAAAATAATAATAATAATAATAATTTCAAATGATATTTAATAAACTTTCCAAGAAAGTTATAATATGTCAAAATAATTGAAGTTTATTTAGATGTTATAAAATGCAATCCCATATGTCTATGTTTAAAAACATTTTAGTTTATTAAAAGGTTTGTATAACGTAGATTATTAAAAAGTAAATTATAAATTATTTGCTTAATGGATATAAAATAAAGTAATCTCACTCTAAGATTTAAATAAATTTTAGTTTAAGTAAACTTTTATTTCAATTAATAAAATTATTATTAAAATATTATGAAAGTAATTTATAAAAAATATATTTTTTTTTTGTAAATAAATAGTATTCAAGTACTATCATTTTAAAATGTTAGTAAAATTTGTCATTTTAACTTAATAAAATTTAGTATCAGAATATATAAAATTCATATAATGTTAGTTAATAATTAATAATAATACTATAAAATTTAAATAAAAATTTTCTGTTACAAAGAAAATTTTATTAAATTTTACAGAATTGCAGATTTATATTTTTATGAATTTATGTGAAATCGGAATTTAAAATAAAGCTTTAAATAAAAAGTTACAAAAATATTGGTTCAAATTGGGTTTAACCCGCCTGAAACGAGTATCGAACTCGTGACCCCAAGAACCAATCACAACAGGTTTACCGGTAGAACTAAACAGAGGCGTACCTAATAGGTGGGTAAGGGGGTCGACCGACCCCCATGAACTTTTGATTTTTAATGTTGTATATACGATCCGATCTCGACCGACCCTCAAGAAATTGTGTCTCCGACCCCCATGAAAATTTGACGAACCAAATGAAGACCAATGTGAACTCATTATAAAGCCAAAAATAATAAAATAATACTCAAATGACGCAATATACATTTTTTATGGTTAAACCCAGTTAATATTTCATAATTTAACTCAATACCTAATCAGTCATATCACACTTAAAAAAAACAAAACGTCGAAAGAAAACCAATTTATTGTATCATCCTAATTAATGAGTTGATTATTTGACATGGTTTATTATGTATATGTAATTTAATTTAGTTTTATCATTTTTGGGTGATCAGACCCGACCTCTTTCAAATTGGTCAAAAAATAAAATATTTAATGATAAATGCTTATCTAAAAAATATTCCGACCCCCATAAAAGAATTTTCTAGGTCCGCCACTGGAACTAAAGGCCTTAGCCGCAACATGGATCCCATCTAAACCAAACTGATTTTGGCCGAAACCTCAATTTGTACACAATATTAGCTCTTCCTAAGAAAATTGCCTTTCACAAAAAAATAGAGAAGATGAACAAGATCTCGTGATTTACATTTTAGCTCATATCAATTTAAAGTTGCTATATTAGCTCTTTTATTAAGTTAATTTATTATCTTAAACAAAACTGAATCTCCACGCTATTTTATCGTAAGATTTTGTTTGAATGATTGAATTAACCGGAAGTTGGCTCAAGGTTATAGGCCCAAGGTTAAGGTTCAAGGTGAAAGCGAGAATTAAACGAAAATGTCAAAGGTGATATTGAAGGCGAACGATTTATATATTTTGCAAGACATTTGAGATTTAGGCCTTATTTGGGATTGCTTATTTAACTTCAAAAAGACTTGTCAAAAGTGTTTATTAACTTATGACTTTTTGAAATGGAGTTTTTAAAACTGTGTTTGGATTAGCTTTTCCAAAATGGATTTTCAAAATGACCGAAAAGGACATTTTTTTTATTGACAATATTTTAAGGTTATTAGATAAAGGGTAAAGAATGAGGTAGATTTGTAATTTTATGTCAATAAGTCATAAACTATTTTGAAAAGCTAGAATTTTTAGCTTTTGAAAAATAACTTATTACCCTTTTACCAAAAGTCATTTTCAAAAGTCATTTTAGATTTAACAAACAACTTATTAACTTATTTGCTTTTTGTAAAAGCCAAGAAGTCAATAAGTTGTTTTTAGATGAAATCTCAAACATGGCCTTAGTTTTAACACTTCTATAGTTCTATTTAGCATATCCTAGTTTTGACACAAATTTGAATATATCATTATAATATTTTTATTTTCGTATAAGGTTAATTATAGAGGGAGTTGTATAACATATTAAGTCCTTTTTTCCCTTTTTTTTTTATCCCGAATCATTCTAGTGTGTCTTATCACTTAATTATGTAAAACCACATTTAGGGCTGTGAGTTCTAACATTACAAAAAAAAACGCTGTGGGGTTTTAATGAGCATTGATTAAGGGTACGAAGTCGGCTTAGACTATTGATTAAGTTTTTTTTTTGACAGTTAATCATACATTATAAGTTACATTTGTGGCATGATTATTTGTATGATTTAGGGAGGAATATGAGAGTACCTCTATGCCTAAAAAAAGACTCTTTAAAAATATTTCTGTAACAACCGAATAATTAGCATATTTGATCGTGTATAAAATCTACGTTGAATTAACAATCGAAATTATTATAGGATGATAGTATGCGAGAAATGATGAACGTAGGCGAAAACCGTGCGCGAAACGGAGTTACGGATTGTCCGGAATCGCGAAACGAAGAAAATTTTCAAAGTATTGGACTTCAGGACTCGTCGCGGTACGCGACGGAGAGGTTGAGGACTCTTCGCGGTACGCGATGGTTGAAAAATATCTAAGATTCCTCCGGATTTCGTCGCGGTACGCGAAGCCCTATTTGGCCCCTCGTCGCGGTACGCGACGGGTGAGGCGGTGGAGAAAGTTGACTACTTCATCAGATTAGCGTACAAAAAGTTAATTTTATACACATATCGATCATAATCGCTCAAGAACACCACCAGACGAGTTTTTCATCATCTAACCTTCAATTTGAAGCCACCAGAAGTCTCCGATCATACCAGGGATCGTATCTACTAGTACTGATCGTTATTTTAGCCGCAGAAATCCGTGAGGTTAGGTAATGATTCGTTTTAACCTTCTAGTTTGATTTTGATTGATTAGATCTTGATTTTGAACGTAATGGCATAGTTAGGATTGTTGATTATTGCCTAGATGATGGCTAGGATTGATTGGAAATGAAGAACACGATGTTCTAACGGTTAAATCCTTGTTTTGATCCGTTGTAATGCCCGATTTGCATGAAATCACAACTATGATTATAATGGTTTAATCCATTTGATTATGACAATGTAGGTGATTAGCTTGGTTAATCTTTGAAATGCAAAGGTTAAATCTAAGTATTTCAAACTAATCACAATCATTAACATACTCATTGGAACGATTATCTGATGTTTATGATAACTGTCAGATTAGTATGTTAAACATGGTTATTAAACCTATTCTAAGACTACATTGTGATATTTCATGATATTTGGGCAATCAATGATAAGGATTGATAATTTCTAAGCCATTAATCTGTTTAGAAACTGCTTTAACATTATAATCAACAACATTAATTATTTGATGACTTTCAAGACAATGTCTTTGACATTGAACGTTCAGAAAGATCTAATCAGTAGGTTAAAACCTAAATAACTTATTAAGTGTAAACTAATGCAGAGTTACACCATTAGTATCAGTTTACGAGGAATCTTGCTACTGTAAGATATCAGGTGAGTTCTTAAAGCCCTGTTTTAAATGTTTTATCATTTTGGGCTGATATGCATGTTATAAAGTTCTTTTATGAAAATGATTGTATGTATGTATAAAGTATTGTATGAAAGTGATTTTAACCTGATTATGGTCAGGTAAAACATGTTTACGGATAAAGAAAGTTTATAGATAATGAATGTTTATAGATAATGAATGTTTTAAAGTCTCAACTGCGATTGAGAAAGAAATGATTTTAAAGGACTCAACCGAGGTTGAGTAGGAAATGAGGTTTTGCTGGCTGCGGTTGGGCAAAACTTGAACACTACGATGAAAGGAGCCGTTTATGATGATGATGGTTTAAATGATTTAAACCATATTATGTATGAATGATATATGTAAAGAAGTCTTGTACCGGTATGAGCCGTCAATTTCGGTTGATGGTTAAAGAGTCCTGTGGAAACATAGGCCTGCCGACTGTGTGTCGCCAGTTCAGTTAAAGAAATCTTAGGCATGCTTGAGTTATCAGCTGCGTGTTGATAGTGTTAAAGAAATCTTATACATGTATGAGTTATCAGCTGCGAGTTGATAGTTTAAGAGCCTTGTGCTGCACAAGCCTGTTTGACTTCAGGGTCAGCAGTTGACGGTGAAGTTCCTTCACCGTATGAATGATGTTATGATGATATGTATGTTATGTAATTATGTTATGATGCTATGTATGTTATGAAACTATGATATGGAAACATGTATGTAATGTATTTAATTTATGTCATGTAATGACATGAACGAATAAAGATTTTTCTAAGAAATGAACTTAGAACTCACCAGCATAAAGCTGACTTGTTTTACATGCATATCAGGTTGAATAGTTTGAGAAAGGAGACCAGGAGGGCTCATGGCATATGTTGAAGACTACCCCTGGCATAGACTGGCTATGTTATAAACCTAATGAAGATATGAACTATGTATTAATGTTTGTTTAGGTTTGTATAATATTTTATGTAATCGCCTTAAATTCCGCTGCTACGGTAATGTAAATATGTTTTAAAGAGTATGGTTATGATGTTTGCCAACCGAGGGGAATGAGGGCCTCTCAATTTCAGACTCAAATACAAACAAAAGAAAAATGCAACAGCGACGTACTTAGTTAAATATATAAGTTTCTATGTTAGTACCTCGTGAATTTCACATGTTTATTAAAAAATATAATAAATAGTTACCAACGAAAATTTAAACAATATAAGACGATTTTTAAGTTTAAAATACGATTAAAATTTCATATAGTTATTAATTTTAAGTAATAAAAATACTAATGTTTTTAAAGTTTATCACTTTAAACATTTCGTTCTTATACATTTTGTATTTTATAATAATTTGATTTTCTTTAAAAGTGTGTTTTTTAGTATTAATATATTTTAAATATTTTAAAAAAATATATAAAAGGTATATTTAAAATTTAAAATCATTACCTAATATGATACGTATTTAATAGGAGAGATAGACGAGAAATAAAAGTTGCGGTGGTATATGAACATGTCATATTTAATAGGAGAAATTGACGAGAAATAAAAGTTGTGGTGGCATATGAACATATCATGCGCCCTTATAAAACATTTATTTTCTAAAATATATACATCTAATATATTGTATGATCAAACAAAAAACTTGACTTTGTGTAAGTAAAAATATTACGTAAGTATATCTTCTATTTACGTCTTTAAGTATCATTAACTTCAAATTATATTCATTAAAATATTCAATAATAATAATAGTAATAAAAGTAATTGTTTTTCATGAATTATTTTTAATTATTTAACTTGATAAGATGATTTGAATGTTAAAATAAAATATAATAATTACAAAAAAATTCAAGTGTAATTCTTTTTTTTATAGTCATAACTTTTTTATTAGAAAGTATATAATATTTTATAAATTCAACCCGTGTAACACACGAGATTTAACAAAATATATTTATATGTAAATCATAATGATAAACACAATTACAAATTCATATAATACATAAAAAACAATTATAAGATAAAACATATAGTCAAAAACATAAAACAATTATTTTTATTTTTTTAATATTGACAGATATTAGATTTGAAAGCCGAAAAGTCATAATCAATTATAATTTGAAAGGCGTTCTGTCTCAAATTTGTAGGGGTGTTCAAAAAAATCCGTATCCGAATCCGAAAATCCGAATCCGAAATATCCGAAAAAATCGGATATCCGGAAGTTCGGATATCCGGAATTTCGGATTCGGATTCGGATACCAATTTTGAAAATTTTCGGATAGTTCGGATATCTGATATCCGATATAGTTTTTTTTTCGGATATTTTTTCGGATATTCGGATACTTTTTTCGGATAATTTTTCGGATATCCGGATATTTTTCGGATATCCGGATAATTTTCGGATATTTGGATATCCGAAATATATATTTTTAAAATTTTTTTTATTTTTTTTGATTTCGGATACGGATTCAGATAATGAAACACTATCCGAAATTTTCGGATATCCGAATCTCCGGATATCCGAATTTGAACACCCCTACAAATTTGTAAGTCTAAAGGTTCGTAGGTCCAAGGTTCATAGGTTCAAGGTTCATGTTCAAGATTTTCTTGGGGGTCCGGTGTCTCAATCAGAATACCTTACACGGTTACACCCGGTTTTCAAATGTTTTTGCGTCATAATAATTTTATTTTTTTACAGTTTGATTTTAAAAACATATTTTAATCTTTATATACCTTATAATTTTATTTTATGTTTCCCGTTTTGAATCACCGACTTTAATATGTTTAAGTTGTATAACTTGTATTAAGCATATTTTAATATTAAAACATACTTATATTTTTATTTTGAAAATAAAGTTTTGATTTGTAAACTACGTTATTTAAAGCAATAAAAGTTTGACATATGATTAAAAACAAGATATTTGACTTATATTTATTATTTTATGACAAGGTCTTTACAATTAAGAAATATGATTTGATTTATAATTTCATTTTTACATAGATTATCATCAATTGTATTGGTGTAAGAAAAACTCTCATTATATATGTAGCTTTATTTGAACCAAACTAAATAGATTTTTGAATAATTTATAACGCACAACAATACAAAAATAATTGGCGATAATGAAATTAAATACAATAAATAACATTTCAAGATAGATTGTAGAATAAATAACATCTCAAGATGGTTTGTGACGAATTAATGAGAAGTAGAAACGCGTTTATTATGGTGTGTGGAAGCTCAATTAATAGGAAATATTGTAAGAGGTACGTAAAAGTCGATATATAAAGGAATTTAAACGTACTTTTTACTTCAAAAGCCTACCAAATTACCAATTACGGACGTCAAAGGTCATAAATGAAAATACATAATTAACATGTGACAAATAACGAGATCAATAATATATAATTTTGTTGGATAATAATATAAAAAACCAAGTTAAATAATTATTACAAATATGACACCCTGAACCTTGAATCTTGACCCCAACCAGTGGCAGAGCTTGAATGTTTTGAAAGATGTGCGGAAAATTTACGAGATAATGAATACATGTTAATTTTTTGAAAGAAGGGGGACGAAACCAATATTTATAACAAAAAATAATCGTTCGGCCAAAAAATTAGCACTATGGACGGAATAAGATGGGAGGCAACCCTATAAAAGCTTCGTATATGACCCCAACTATATATGCTTAAAGCGATCAAATTATCATGTGTGGTCACCTAAACATGATACATAACTTGGTGTTTATATATAATCTAAAACTTGTTCGATCAATTGAACATAATCAGAATGCCAAAATGGTAATTATTCATAATAGTTACAAGTTATGAACTAAATTTGAAAGAAATCTAACCATAAGGCAAACAATATTGGTAACTAATGATCTTTACGAATAGCCTTTAGTACAACACTCCAAATAAATATAAAGATAAAATTGAACATACAACAGG
Source organism: Mikania micrantha (assembly GCA_009363875.1). Lineage (NCBI taxonomy): Eukaryota > Viridiplantae > Streptophyta > Magnoliopsida > Asterales > Asteraceae > Mikania > Mikania micrantha. The sequence continues at coordinate 41,929,701 of CM018687.1, read as the reverse complement.
CATACGTACATAAATGATACAAACAACATGCACATGACAAAACCCTAATCAGTTTCAATTTCGATATCATCATCAACATCTATCACCAAAGAGTTTTCGTCCGGCTCAATATCGCCATTCAACTCTACTTGTCGATCAACGCCCAGCTGTGCTTCTTCTTCGTCATGATTACCATTCAAAATACATACAACTTCATGCACATGAATGCTTCTAAGGGAGTGAAATAACCAACACACAACAGTCTTTAGCATTCTAAGAAGAATGTCATCCCACGGAGACAAGAACAAGACTAGAATGAAATAAACAATCCAAAAGTGTGGTATTATTGACTTGAAGATCAAACATAAGAAACATACTATCACCGAAACCGACAAGTCTAACGCTCGAAAATGGAGTAGAGAAGTCGTGGGTAGTTGTAAGGTGAGGGGAACTTTGATGGATACATGGAGGAGTACAATGATGATGATATCAGAAGTGTAATGAGAAAAGAAGAGGTTTGCAAGAGGTAAGAGAAGAAATCGAAGATCGATCATGAAACTCATCTCTCCAAAAAATAGTGTAGACAACTCTTTGTTAGTTCTAAGCTGATGGATAGCTAGAGAAGTAATATGGTGTTGGGGCTGGGTTAAGAGAGGGTTTATTTATAAAGAAGTTAAAAGGGTCAAGGTTCATGGTTCATGGCTCATGGTTCACGGTTCATGGTTCTTATACACGTACATCTTTGACTTGATATATTTATTCTTAGGTTATTATTGATCGAATATCTATATTTCATGGTTCTAATAAGTTTTCTAGTATATATATAATGCATTTAATACATGACTTTATTCGTTTTATGAAATGTTTGCTTTTTATTTATATATTTTTATACATTTTTAATATATATTTATACTTTTTGAAATTTGTTTTTTCACTAGGAACAATATTCTTATCAAAGGGCTTTATAGTTTAATGAAAACCCTTCATATATATTTTCTAACATATTTGCTGAGGTAAGTTCAGGAGGTTTGGTACTTTCTGGGATGGGCTTGGGCGTATGTCTCAGAGCGTTAAATCCGAGATGTCGGTTAAAATTTCGTCTAGGGTGTCGTCGTACTAAGTCGTTCAAAAAAATATCCTTAATTTTCATGACTTTTAGGATGTGTCCGTAGCAACAAAATTCACCTATATATGTCATTGAAAACAAGATCTATGATAAGCACAATGTATTTGCTGACTTCAACCCTTCGATCATATATATTTTCTGACTTATAAAAATGAGGCTACGTACAAGAGTACGAATCCAAAAACAAATCATGCATGCTGATAAAATTCATCTAAAATAAGCGGTTTTTGTTTCCTAGCTTCTATATATTAACATAAGATATGTTTCATTATATCGATATTATTCTAAAAACTAGCTAGTTAAAATAGTCAAGTTATACATAAAAAATTAGGATAAATTACTGATCGTGTCCTTTAAAAATGTAACGATTTGCAGGTTTTTCTTTTAAATTCAAAAATTACTATGAATGTCCTTATTTTGAAATTTTTGCTTATCTTTCTCTTTTAACAAGCGTTATATACAAAATTAAGTGTTGGAAGCCCACTGATATGCCGCTTGTCAATATGCATGTGATTCGTTCGGGTCTTGAAATTCACCTATATATGTGTAGCGATCTTCCTTAGACGTCACTGACACAGTTTACATGTTTCTCTCAATTAGTTATGAGCTGTGAACAGAAATAAAAGGAGCTTGCGATGTGATTGGGTTAATTAAACGATTTTTTATAAAGTTGACATGAAGGGTCAAGGGTCATGGTTCAGGGTTCATGGTCCATCAAAGGGAAGAAGGGTGTGTGAGAAGGTGACAAAGATGTCTGTCTCATGATTAATAAAGTGTCTTTTATTAGCACTGAATTGAAATGACTTTATCCACATATTGACTTGAAATTTATTCTTTAAGTTTTAATTAAACCATCATTTTATTTTTCTAATAAATTTCCTGGTATAAGATTAATGTTTCACAAATACCAAAATCCATGTTTATGATATGATTGCTTCCATTTATATTATGATATAAATTTTATTAAAAGTGAGTTTTATTAGCATAATATATTTTTGGTCTCAAGACAATTGTATTTATACTCTTTTAAAGTTAAATTTTCACACACGATCTCATTAATATACAAATTAGTTAACTTTATGTTATCAGTGGCAGCAAAATTTAGTATATATGTTTAAACATGTTCATCTTTATTTAACACAATTTCGACACTTTTGTATATCATCAGAAAGTTAATTTTCCTGGTTTTTGTGTATAAAGGTAGTTTTTTTTTTTGAACGGCTAACTAATCAACTGCCGGGTAAACAGGATGGGATCAAGGATCGAATCCAAGACATGGGTCTCCTATCACTTCCTTCATACCTCCATCTTACCAATATGACAATATATCATTGGTGTATAAATGTAGGTTACGAGTAATATTTAGCAAACAGACTGTCATTAAACCGCTCGTGCTACTGAATCACAAGTCATGTCTTATTAAAACTCAATAAAATAGTATCGAATATATCTTACATTTATTATTATTTGCATTGAATTTTTCAGTATTTATAATGCGAACTAGCTTAATTATTGACCCATGTTGTACATATAATTGTATAAAAAATAAGCATTACAAACAATCACTAATAAAAAATAGAAATATATAAATAACGTAAAATTTTTAACAGTTGAAAAAATGAAATAAAAGTACATTTTATAAATCTCTAACAACTTCTTTAAATAATAAAAATAAGATTTGAAAACTTTGAATTTTCGAAATTATTAATTGAAATTGGTAAGTTTGAAATGATTAAATTTTTTAATATTTAAAGAAAATAAATATTAGTTTTTTTTTCTTAAATTTAAAAATATGACTTATTTGTATTAAAAAATATTAACCTATAAATTTGTTAAGTATTTCATAGGAATAGCTTAAAAAGACACCAAGCAACAAATATTACATTGATAGGCTAAGAAAATTTTATATTTCATATTTTTATTCGTTTATTATATAATATAAATATAAATTAATGATTGTTTTGTCAAGAAAAAAAAGGTTGTACCCCAAAATTAAAAAACAAAATATGCAAAGAATAATTCTTCTAGTTCATATGTTGATGCATCAACATAAATATTCCAGATGTAGCATTACTTCTCTAGCTAAGAAGGCATAAAGAACATGTATTATATTGTCTTTTGTCTTTCTAGATCACCTTTGAATTGTGTTGAATAAGATTTTTGAAGGACACACGCTTTTAATAATTTGTTTTTTTCTAGTTTAGAAAAAATATATCGTAGACTCAATTTTTTTTAGTAAAACCTTTGAACAATTATTCAGATTCATTTTTAAAAACAATCATTTTAGATATACATGGTCTAGTAATAAGATTTGTATTAATCTATTAACTTGGATAAAAATTACTTTTATTATTTGAAGGTTCATTAAGATTTGTATATTCATTAAGATTTTTAAGTTCATCTGAATTTAAATATTCATTGAAACTTGTGGGTTCGTCTATATTTATAATCAAAATAATCATAGCGGCTATCTAATTCTATCTAGACAAGATAACAGTTTATTTTCTCACAACAGAAGTAAGATTAATCGGTAATATTTGACCTAATGCTTGTCCAATCGTTTATTTTAGACTCTTGCTCTATCCTTTCCATTTCCATTTTTCTCTTCCTTTCTGTATTTCTTAACTATACTTTGTGTGTGTGTTTTTTTAATCTTTAAACATTTGCATCTTACTTCTTTGAGTTATTTTCAGACAAAACCAAAGTAGATAATTAGAGGAAAAGTGAAAAAGATATGCATTTAGAGATGATATTAGATAAGACATATGTACCTTCTTGAATTAGAGGAAAAGATATACATGTTTTATGTTTGTAGATGAACAAACTTAACCTAGTTACATACATATAAAAAATTTTGAAGATTAAGGGGCCTAAATTTTCGGATGGTTGGCCTCACTCGACAAAAGGGAAGGGATACCTTGTTTATTATCCTGTATCACGAGCATGGAGGCCCTCCCTGGAATTTTACGTAACGTGTGATTAGTAAAATTGAAACGTTAAAAATATACGCACACCCTATCTTAAGTGAGATTTTTACTTGTTATGTTTGTTACGCTTTTTTAAACGTTAAAATATATAGTTGGTATGCATGCTTAAGCGGAGACCAAATCAGTATAAGTATTTACTTCATCACACCATTTTTGTATAAAGGCGTCTAACAAAACGTACTCTTACTCAAAGACGGTGTAGTATTTCATTGAAAACAAATTTAAATATGGAGTCCAGCCCCTTTTGTGTTTCTTCCTAAAATTCCTTTGTTTTTTCAAGCTTCGTTAATACTCTTACTATATGCAATTTCATCTTCTCTCATTCCCCAATATATTTCTATACAATCTTTCATACAGATGTTTAGATTCTATATTTTTTAACATCCATTTAGTAAATAATTCATCCAAAAAATATCATTAGCGGTTGTGCTAGTAAGAATACTATGTATTTACTAAACATCTATATGAAAGATTGTATAGAAACATTTATTAAATAATTCATCCAAAAAATATCATTAGCGGTTGTGCTCGTAAGAATACCATGTAATTCCTATTTTACGAAGCCAAACTTATGTTACAAAACCAAACTATCTGGTTTTAACTTTTAACCAAAGAATTTATCGGAAGATTTTAGTATCTAGTAAATGTTTATGAAAAAAAAATAAATTATGGTCTTGGCTCCAGTAGTTTTCTTTTAATGAATTCAACTTAAAACGTAATCTTTTAACAAGCCTTTGTCATTTAAACAATTAACGGTTTTAACTCATCTGGTTTAAATTTTTTAATTCTTTAATCAGGTATCGTATAAAGTTTTCAGTGATAGGTGAAGGTAAAACCGTTAATTATTTAAACGAAAAAGGCTTTTCTGTTAAAATGTTTTGTTTTGAATTGAATTGATTAAGTTAAAAAAACTTATGTGAAAATCGTAATTTACTCTAACGAAAATTTTAAAATTAAAAATAGAGAAGTAATGTATATGTTTTTAATGAAAATATTGCAAGTTTTAATGATCCTAATTCCTAAACCTTGTTCTTCGTCGGTGGGACCGTTATTTGACATTAAGCGAATGCTTTGAAATTACGTGGAAGGTGTTCAGCTTCATGTTCAAAGGTTCAAGGTTCATGGTTCATAGGTCCAACCGTCCAAGGTTCAGGTTTAAGGTTCTAATGTGGTGCCTGTCTCCCAACAGATTAAACACGTCGATCTATTTTTTGCAATAAAGATTTTTATTTCCTTTATTTGATTTGACATTTTTCTAATTTTTTTTAATTGATAATTTTGTTGAGAACCGACTTTAGCTTTTTAATATTCAAAGGCTCAAGACGACATGGTAAATTAAGACTTTTTTTTTTTTTTTTAAAATTTGGCTTTTGAGTTTTGATCCTAATTTAATTATTTATTTGAGTAAATTACGGTTTTGACACCTGTGTTTCCAGTGTTTTAACTATTTTAACCTAAAATAGAATATTTTATCAATGTAGCCAATGCAATTTAAACAACTAACGGTTCAGCACTTCAGCCCATGTGGTTAAACAACTAAAAGTTTTACCCCCTAACCATAGTTAAGTTTGGGAGCCCACTATTAGAATAGTTAGGTTTAGTGACCAAAATCGTTAGTTGTTTAAATCACATAAGCTGCATTGATATAAGATTTTATTTTATATTAAAGTAGTTAAAATAATAAAAAACACATGTGTCACAATTGTAATTTACTATATATTTATTTTGTTTTCCTTTTGAACTATCTGTTTGACATCTATTATACAAATAAGAAACTTATATGAGGAGTTTAATCAATTAATGACAAGAGTGCTAAGGAGTTATTTCTTAAGGGATTAAAATTATATTATTTATTATTTATAGGGAATAAACCAGTCTTCTTTAATTGGCCGTTGGTACAGCCGTTCAGCGACGTTCTTAAAGGATTTGTTCAGTTTTAAGTGTTTACGTTTTGAACCATCGATTTGCGTATGTGTTACTGGAATGATTATTAAATACGAATTAGTATTTGGATATGTCAGACAAAATGGACGGCTTGTGTTAGGTTGGGTAATTGGTCAGAACGCTTGCGGCTGAAGATTAGTTTTAGTGAAAATCATTTTGGGTCTAAATGAGTCGATTTTAAAAAACATCAATTTATTTCAATTAAAATGAGTTGTAGTGAAATAAATAGTTTATTTGAATATTTTTAAAAGCCTTTCTTATTATATACATTATTGATCATTCTTACTTGTTTAAATCCATTATATTTACATAGTTTTTCGGTGACTCATCTTGACCCGGATTGTGTTAAGGTGATACACATCTTAACCAATTATACCACCACGTCGATACATGAGAGTTGTTTACTATAATTTAAGTTAATGTATTAACATTTTTATAACTAATTTTCAATATATATATATATATATATTAATCAAAATCAATTATGTCAATGTTTTCGGTCGTGTTAAATCTGATATATTTTACTTTTAAACATTTCACCATAAACATTAGTCAAACCGAATCCGTCTATTTTTCTAGTTAGCTTGCATAGGAAATATTTTTACTCCTTTTAAATACACTTTTGGGTTTCATAATTCTAATTTTTACGACGAGATGATATTTTAGCTACATTTTGATTGTTTTCTCCAAAATCGCATCGCTCTAACTTGATAGATTTATTTTATATACATGAGACGCAACACATGTAATGAAATTCTTAAACACGCCGCTTCACGTGCTTTTGGTTTTCATTTGTCTTGTACCTTTTTCCAATTATTTTTTTTAAATTCATAATGTTATCTATCTACGTTTTAATATTCATAACTGGTCGGTTGTGGCTTCATATGTTTATTTTAATCAAACCATCATGTTATAGCACGCGAATATTAATCATACCGCCCGTGATGTCGCGGTCAGGTAAACTTCACATAATTACCCTTTTTCACAAAAACCATTGCCAATTATTCAAATCCGTGTTGCTTGCTTCACACAAGCAGTTTTCATATATTTTCAAAGCCGTTCCAATAGGTCAAACAACTCAAGTAAGAACTTGTTTTATTTTTAATTTTTTAATATGTAGTTGAATTTTTTGTTCTATGAGTTTTTTTTTCATCTATTGGATCTAAAGAAAATAAAAATACAAGAAAAACACAAATAAAAGCTCTTTATTTTCTAATATTTACAGAGGATTTGTAATGAAGGGCCCCGTATTATTTGTTACGCTTAGGGCCCTCAAAATGTTTGAGCCGGCCATGCATATATTCTGTCGTAAAGTTTCAACACAAATATGGTGAAAAATCGCAAATTACATTTAACCTTTAATTAAAATTAAAAGATTTGACAAAATACAAAGTTTTAACTAATTAAACTCAAACTAGGAAAGTAATAACTTGACTCGAGCGCTATTAAAACTTCTAATAACAAGTAACCTTTAAAAAAATATGAAGTAAACTAAACACTTATCTAGACACATACTTTGACATGTTACAATTAGATCCTTCAACCCAACCCTATTCTCAGTTTGACCCTTGATCCTTCAAGGCTTCTTTATTAACCCTCGCTTAACCCAGACCCATCACCATCTTCCTTCTGTATCATTAGCTTAAGTAGAAATAACAAAGGGTTCTCTACACTAGAGCTGGTAAAACAGGTATTTGATAAAACACGATTAGGCATATTTAACAAAAAATACACAATGTATTTTAAACTTTTTAAAAATAATATAAATTATGAGGTTAAGCTTCATTATTTCTCTTTCTTGCTACATAACATACAATTGTCATGCTTAAATCACAAAACCAATGGTTATACAAGTGTTTTTCATGTTTTATATCTGCATTAACCGCTTCGTCTTTAACATGTTAAAATACGATAAAACATGTTTTGTCAGCTCTAGTCTACTAAACCTAATAAACCAAACAAAATCGAATCAACCGAAAAAACAAAACCTAATAAACCAAACAGAATGAATAACCGAAAAAAACCAAAACCGAATTTTTCAGTTTGATTTCGGTTTTTCATATTCCAAAAACCAAAAAAAACCTAACCGAACCAATTAACTGCGAAAGCATTGATTTGTGCACAAGATTGCTACGATCTACACCGTCGAATTTGCAGGGTTCCGAATGGTCAACAACTAGAAGCATTGGTAAAGGATACTTAGGGCTGGGGGACCACTCTCTGTTTTTTCACTTCGTAGTGTAATTTTGTATGTTTTTCGCCTAAAAATTTAATACGTGTTAGAGTTCGCTCCCCTATTTTTTGGGGAGAGATGGATTTTAAGATAGATCAACGATTTCTTCTGTTACTTATGCAAATCTCCTCTTTTCTAATTACACTTAATTACGATATCATCATCAGTTTGCTCCTTTTTGCATCCACTATCCATCAAAGTTCCCCTCACCTTACAACTACCCACGAGTTCTCTACTCCATTTTCGAGCGTTAGACTTGTCGGTTTCGGTGACAGTATGTTTCTTATGTTTGATCTTCAAGTCAATAATACCACACTTTTGGATTTTTTATTTCATTCTAGTTTTGTTCTTGTCTCCGTGGGATGACATGCTTCTTAGAATGCTAAAGACTATTGTGTGGTGGTTCTTGACTTCTTTCACTCCCTTAGAGGCATTCCTATGCATGAAGTTAGTTCTATGCATTTTGAATATATGATAATAATGATGTAGAAGAAACACAGCCATACGAAACTCTTTGGTGATAGATGTAGATTATGATATTGATTTTTTCTTAACGACAACACTGAATTGGCTGACACGTATTCAAAGGTAAGCTCATACATCAGTCACACCACTTACATCTCACTATTTCATGAGGAACCAAAGAAAACCTTCTGCTCATCTAGCAACAATAGCTCCCAAAGAGACTCGAACCCAATACCTCCTATAAAGGAAGTCAAAGAGGTATTACTACGCTAGTTGATCAACAGACATACATGAATGATACAAACAACCAGCACCCATGAAGACTACGATAACTTCCAAGAACATCTTTAAATTTTGGGTGTTGTATTAAAGGCTATTTATAAAGACCATTAGTTTACCGATATTGTTTGCCTTCTAGTCAGATTTCTTTTTTGAACGGCTAACCCTTATTCTTCTTCTACACTACTCCAAACCAATGTTGTAGAAATCGCTAGTCGCTAGTCGGTCGGTGGGGTGGGAACTAGGGATTAATTGGGATTATTCGGGATTAATCGTCCAACTAATCAGCCTAATCGAATAGCCTGGCCTAGTCGGCCTTAGGGGACTAACGATTAATCGGCCTAGTCGGGAATTTTTACAACCATGCTCCAAACTAATTACAATATTGCATGAGATTAAACTCTTGATCTTCCATTCTAAGAGGTAAAGCCTCTACCAAGTGAGCTAGCTAGTCTCACATTAGCACCTTATAGTAGAGGTAGCCAAAAAAACCGAAACCGGTCATACCCGAACCGGAACCAGCCATACCCGAATCAATGGGTACAAGCGGTTCCGAATTCTTGGAGAAATCGTAACCGGAATCGGGAAAACCGAAATCGGTTCCACCCTTACCCGGCCAAACCCCGAACCAGAACCAGCCAAAACCCGAACCAGAAATGGTCAAAAGCCGGTCAGAACCGGTCAAAAACCAGAACCGGTTATTGACTTTGTTGACCGGAACCGGTTCCAGAACCGGTTCCCAAAAAATCCCGGTTTGGCCACCTCTACCTTCTATCTAATCGGATATCTCTCAAATACAGTTCATAATTTGTGTCTTAAAATATAACTTGTATATCAAAATAGTTTTCATTTGACATTTCGATTATATATATTCCAGTTTTCGATTATAAACACTAAGTTATATATCATGTTTAGGTGACCATGACAATTAATATGATAATGCTTATAAACTTTTTCGCTTTACACATTGGTAGGGTCAAGATTCAAGGTTCAGGTGTCATATTTGTAATAAATAATTAATAATTAAGTTGCTAATTTGTAATATTATATTATTCATGAAAATCATATATTAATCTCGTCATTATCAAATTTTAATTATGTGTTATTCAATCCCGGCCTTTGGTTCCTTAAATAGTAATTTACTAATTTGGTAGGCTTTTGAAGTTAAAAGTTCAAATCCCTAGTCTTTATAAAAATATTTCTATCAATTACATCATTCAAAAATCTACTTAGTTTGGTTCAAATAAAACTACATATATAATAAGAATTTTTCTTACACCAATACAATATTTGATGATCTATGTGAGAAAATACATTATCTTAGGCCACTCGGAGTGGAAGGGTGGGAAGAGCCGGGGAGGCTTTCACCAATTTGGGGAAGGATGGGAACACCGCCCCCCGGATTTTGGGTGGGGTAAATCGGGAACCACTCACCGAATCAAGCCGAGCGTGGGGAGAGGGGAATTCGATCCATGCCATTGGGGTTTAAACAAAAAAAAAATCCAATTTTTTTCCTATTTAAACAACTCTAAACAACCACAAATCTCACACTTTTCTCTCATTTTCTACAATCTATACACTAAATTTATAAAATTTTCAAGTAAAATGGAAGGAGGTTCATCCCGTGGTGGGTCGTCAAGCAAGAAATTTAGAAAACCACGGCCAAAAAAAGTTCAAAAGGCTCAAATGAACCCGTTCAACACACCCAGGTATCGTCCACAAATGTCATCTCCGAATCAACCAAACTTCTACTACGGGTATCGTCCACAAATGCCTTTCTAGGTTTTTTAATTTAATTTTTTAGGTTGCATTCTCCTTTTTTTTGTTGTATTCTTTTTTTTTTAAAATTTAATGAATCTTTTTTTTATTTTATTATTATTATTATTATTATTATTTATTGTTAAAATAATTAATTAAAAATAAGATTTGAAAATGGGAAAAAGTAGGACGACACCGTGCAAAATGGGAAAAAAGTGGAGAAAAGTGGGGAAAGCTGATGTGTCGCTGATGTGGCAACGGGGAAAAGTGGGAAAGCACGGGACGACTCCGAGTGGCCTTAATACAACTTAAACATATCATAGTCCGTGATTCAAAACTATGGGAAACATAAAATAAAATTATAACGTATATAAAATTTTAAAAAAATGTTCAAAATTAAACTGCATACATAAAATTATTTTGATGCAAAAACATTAAATTCGGGTGTAATGTATTCTGACTGAGATGCCTCGCTAGAAAACCTTGAACATGAACCTTGGACCTATGAACCTTTCAATTTTGCAATTCATTAGGATATTTCAGCTTTCAAATTTATATTCATAGGGGTTGATAGTAACCCATTGACTTTTCTAATGAAATGTATCAGGTTTAAATTTCACTTAAAGCAAAATACTTTAAGTTGAGCTAGAAGGTTTTCTAAATTGTGGGTTTAGTCTATATAGTGAGGCCTCGATCAAACCAGATTCTTTAGATGTGGGTGAACCGTTTGTTACGATGAGTCAGGTATCTAAGTCAAGTCACAATGCCCTGATTTTAATCATGTATTCTATCTATGTTTCAGTCTTCATAATCAATTGGTTGCAACTTTATATATTTCTTTTAATCGTACCATCAAGTTGTAATGCGCGGATTTTTTTTGTACCCCTCGCCGCAAGGGCCGCAAGCACGGCTAACTTTTCTAGTTTTTCATACTTAATGTGGACATATCACATATAGGTGTGTGGACAAAGCTAGGGTTGGAATAAGATTAATAGAATATGGATTTGAAGACGATTATGATGTTTTTTCGTGAAATATTATTTATGTTTAACAAGTCTACGAATAATAATATGATGAATATAGCATTTACTAATAACAATGAGATGAAATATTTTTAAATGATCTTTCAAATTATTGGTTCATGACTTCGTTACATTGTTACCTTTATCGTTATTTTTTTAATAGTTTCATGGTATTTTACTTTTTAAGATTTTTTTTTTGTTAATTTTATATGTATTATTGTACATGTGTGTTTGTTCGGGTCTTTGATGTTTTTGTGGTTTTATTTTTTTGTTTATTTTTATAGAGATTTTGTGACTCGTCTTCCATCATATAGTAATTATCCAAGATGCTTCTTTAGCTTTTACTAAATTTAATTTTATTTTTGTGTTCGTGACAACATTTATGTTTGTTGTCCAACAACAACGCACACATTGATATCTAATTTTTTATTTCTTCTTTTAAAATGTTTTTATTTTTCTTAACAATCAATTTTATGACATAATTTCACTTGATCTACGAATACATCGTTTCAACGTGTTCTTTATTTGATGTTCAGAAACAACTTCATACACAATTTTATACACTCTTTTTTAACTTTTTATACCATCAAACGCATGAGTTATATTCCAAACACAATCGAGAGCATATCTCGCAACTATTGTGATCCGTGTTTTGATATAATTATATAAATTATATCCAACAGTAAAATTTATTTTAACTTGATCTTGCTACCTAGTAATTTATATTTTATTTAAAAACAAGCCATATCAAATTCAGTTTATTTCCTTACTTTGTGGCTTGTGCATGTAGAAATTCCTGTCACAACACATGGAAGGATGAAGCACCAGTTAAACAAAATTTTATTGAAACCTTAACATTTAAAAAACTTGGATTCACAAGGCAAAGCCTAGCCAGAACATGGATAAGACAAGACACAAGTTATATAATAGCATAACGATAGCAAGAACCCAGATATCGAATCCAAAGTTTAGTGCAACGTTTATCTGATTGTGGATTAATAATTAGTTTATTTAGTATTAACTACATTAATTTAAAAATTGATGTAGAATTATCAACAATTCTCAGTCTAATAGTAATCCCAGATGTGCAAAGAGTTGAATCACAATCTAAAATTGGTTCAGGTCAAAGGAAAAAGAAACTGTATTCTGTGCATCTTTGAAACTAGGGGTGAGCATTGTCGTTTCGCTACGGTTATAGCAATTTTCATAAACAAAACTGCTATTTCGATTAATTCTAAATCTATATTCATAACCATAATCAATTGATCTGTTAACCATTAATCGGTTAACCACTAATTGACATATTGTTTTTGGATTAGAGATATAGACAATATATAGTTGATTATGAAAATCTAAGTTAACCTCTCTAGGAGGCTGGAATTGACAACAAAGACATGAACTCTAACCACTCTAATATATTTAGTCTGACATGTGACCTATAATATTTTTATCCAGTAAAAAATTATGACTCGTCATTTATACTTGACTTGCACCATAATTTCTTGAAAAAAAAACACACACACACACAAAGATTTATATTAAATAAAAAAAAAACAAACATACATACAATAATCGATTCGGTTCTATTAACGTTGGTTAATGGTTTGGATTAACCATAACTGAATGGATCGGTTAATGACTTAGTGCATGTTTGGGATTCCATTTGAAATCAACTTTTTAACTTATTGACTTGATAAAGAAGCTAATAAGTTAAAAATATGTTTGGTAATTTGAAAAAAACTTTTGGTTTTAACTTTTTGAGTAATGTTATAAACCCATTTTTAAGAAGCTACTTTTTGTGTCTTTTAAAAGTGTTTTTTAACTTTAAATGATTACACTTAATTTTTGTGGGAACTTACGTATCCAAACAACTTATTGACTTACTAACTTTTCATACACAAAAGGTAATCCAAACACATTTTTAAAAAGTTTATTTCAAAAACTCATAAGTTAATTAGCACTTTTGACAAAAAGTCCTTTTAAACTTAATAAGCAATCCCAAACATGCACTTAGCTTAACCATAACCATAACCATAACCATAACCATAACCATAACCATAACCATCGGTTAAAGTATGTTTAGGTTAAAATTGGTTATTGTTCGAGGTGGTTATCGGCTATTTTTCTTTTATGGTTATATTATGCTGACCTCTACGCACAAAAATGCACCTTAGACCAACTTTAAGCAATCAAATTCAAGATACATCAAATGGGTTAAGAAAATTTTCTTCAAACGCCATAAAAAAGCACGTATTTGAAGAAAAAAACACCAATCATAAAATTCTTTTTTATATTTTCAGGATCATCCACAAAACACAAGGAAAAAAGAAGAAAAGACAAACAAAAACAAAAAGTTAATATACCCTTTTACCAGTTCCATACTGTTAAGATATATCAAAATTAACCACTTACATATATTCATGGATGGAACTGAACTGAACAGGGACAGTTTTCACTCTTCAGCATTGATTCCAAAAATCCTGACCTTATGCATGTTTGGGAACTTGGCAATCACTAGCACAAAAACTGCCAACGTGTTCAAGAACAGCATCGGGTTTTGATAGTCGGTTGTGTGGGATGCTATCAAGTATCTGTTTAAATATCCAAATAGCAACTAATGAATTCACCAAAAAATAGAATTTAAATAAAATAAAAAACATAATCATTTAGACCAAAAATAACTACATAAACTTGCCATGTTTAAGCATGGAGGTGACAAATTTATCTGCTTAAGGATGGGACGATTTGTGTTGTGCATCATCTCAAACATATCAAAACATAGCTAAAAGTGGAACTAGTAAATGTATACAACCACCTAAAACATGTAATTCACATGTTTAGAGTCTTCTGATTATATTGTCTGTTAAACGTAACTAAAACATCAACTATTATAAAAATTTTCAACCCATTTTAATAAGATTCCGGCCTGACCTGCTACCCAGCCCGCCCATATACATAAAATGATTTAAATAAATGGAAGAAATATACCTTATAAGATAATAAATTTATGGTCTATACCTATTTGTACTTTCTTATAACATTGCTTCAACCTGTTAATAAAAGTTAGCTGATTTAGTGCTTTTGTGTAAAATGTGCTCACTTTTTACTTTTTAGTTTATATCATTGTTCTCAATTTATGTCATCTTCTCTGCATTATCATTGATTACAAAAAACTTATTACGCGTGAAGTAAAAGACAATATGCATTGTACTATTGTATCCTTTATCGAAACCATGCACTTGTTGCAGAAAGGAATGTGCATCCATTGCCACATTTGATTGTATTCAAGTGTGGGCAAATGACAATATAAAGAACTAAAAATAGTAACTTAATTCGCCCTTAAGAACCAAAGAGAACTTCATCATACAATTATATTAACAAGAATCCTCCAAAATCTATCAGTAAAAATCTTCAATATGTTTGATAAAAACTAATTATGGAAAACTTCATTACCAGTCAATAACCCCTCATAACCCCCTAAACTCCGTTATCACAATGCCTGGGATCAAGAAAAGTTGTAAGAAATCGATATTGGGAAATCAATAGTTAATTTTTTTCCTATAAACATAGATTTCTTCCATTTCATTTTTCTTCTAGGATATCCTTCCTTTGCTTTCGTTTTGTGTTGCACTTGTTAAAAAATGCTTAAGTTTTTCAATTTTTTGCTCTTCTCTTAGCAGTATTGATGTCATTCAATAATAATATTAGAGATGGAGTTAGATTAGATCTTATAGATGCTTCCAAGAAAGAATAGTTTGTTTTCTGTTGTATACACCCATATCTATTATTTTTCAGTGAACTTACTGCATCAAAGATCTATGGAGCATTTCTTTGATTGTAAATAGAGCAGTATCCTTCTAATAAATTTTAAAATTCCATAATATCAAAAGATAGTAGCAATGATATAAACTTTAACAACCAGTTTACAAGCTTAAGGAAGCTAAGAGAACTTACAGCACTACAGGTACAACAGTAAGAAACTTCCTGTTGCGAGTTAGCTGCTTGCCACTATCAATTTGCTCCCACCAAGTCAACCTGTTGTAGATACCTTGGTCCTCAGCAAAAGGTGTTCCCTTCTTCCAGTGAAAGAAGTGATATGTAATCTGATGTAAAATATAAAAAAGAACACTAAAGTTTAGCTAAACGCAAACCAAATTAAACAAATATACAAGCAAAATATAACAAAGCATGATGAACTTGTTAGAATTCTCAAAATTCATTTGTGGACCTAATCAGTAGATAGATAGCACATGGTTGAAGAATGTGCATGTATGCAAAAATATGACAAATGCATCTATATTGCTTGACACGTAAAATAAATGCAAGCAATAGCTCAATTAAGCATCAAGAGTAAACAAGCACGTGATCATGGATGAGTATCGTCTATCGAATAGTTTGAACTTTGGTGTAAAATTTTTAACATGCGACAACTTAGCTAAAAAAGACACAAGCTCATATTGGCAACATAATGGAAGTGCTACAACATCCAAATCTGCTTTGAATTTCACTATAAGTACCATTTCTTTCTTTAGAATGCAAGCTAAACATCCCCAAGTCCCAACTGAGCATAGTCCCTCACCCATACAATTCAGAAAAAAAATCATTTGGTCGATAATCAATAATATAAAAGGCTACATAATTAGAAGAAACCACATCAATTTATCAAATTGTGGCATATTAACATGAGTGCGGAGTCTCATCAATCTGCACCAGTATTAGCATACCGCCCACAGTAGTAACAGACAATTCTAAATACAAGTAAAGATCACAGCTCATATCAATAGTTCAAGTTCAATCAGTTTCATGATTATCAGCTCATAACAACAGCTTAGCACAAAGTTCAAAACCTAAGTAAAAATCACAAATCTTTAAAGTTCATCAATACTTGATTCAACCAATCAAAGAACAGAAATGCAAAACTTGTACCACAAATCAATTCAAGTCCTCTTCTCCTATTCTCCACCTTTGTCCATTACCAGTAATCACATAAAAAAAACACATCATAAACACAGATCAACCAAACCATACAAATTGTTCATACTTCAAAACCCTAAACGCAGATAACATAACATTAAATCCACACCAATAGGATAAATCAAAAGCAAATTGGATCTCACACAATCATAACGAAGCGATCACAAAAATAAATCTAAATCACATCACAACGAAATGAAACCAGCAATCGAATTACAAGAAGCAAACCAGAGCGTGACAAAGATTGACGGTGGTCCAAGCCATGCCGGGAGAACAACCGGTGACGGAGAGAACAACGAGCCAAGCAAAAAACAGGATGAGTATGTAGATGGTCCAGACGCCAGGATACATGAACCACTCGGTGTTCCGATTTAGATCCGTTGGCGGCTCCGCCTGGACGTACAAGTTGGCCATTTCTTAGAGAATCGCGTAGGGTGGTCCGGTGATGACGGTGGATGTATGGTGGTGAAGTAGATCGGCAGGCGGTGGTGGTGCGTGGTGGTTGTGTGGACTGGAAGAGAGGATTGGGGCTTGGTGATGGTAACTGGTAACGGTGATGCTGATAATAATTAAGCACGCTAACTTAGACAATAAAAGAAAGCGTAACCAACCAAAAATAAACTCGGTACTTATCTGATAAACATAAAAGAAAGGATTCATTGAAAACCTAATTTCGTATGAAAACATACAAATAAAAATATAGTAAAACTAATATAATAAACAAAAGTAAAAATACAAAGATGTAAACTATCCATACGTTTAACGAACATGTCATGAACTGTTGGACGGGAGGTATATTTATGTTTGTTCGTTTAATAAAGGAAAGAACACGAACAAGAAATTTCGTTCGTTTATTTAAAGGAACGAGCATGAACATGAACATAAGTCATGCTCGTTTATTTTGTGTTCATGAATGTTCAATATAATATTCGTCTATGCTAATTAAAGTTCGTTTATCTTCATTTCTTTTTTTTTTTTATTAAATTTGTTTTATATTCATAATTATTTTTAATTTAATAACATAACATTTAAACTAAAAATCCGTCATTTGAAAGTTGTATCTTATTAAAAACATAGTAATTTGAACTTAGATCTTTAAACTATTAGTTTAAAGTAATTTTAATTACGACTATTATTTCTAATTTTTGCTCTGTTGAAAAAATTTTATTTTTAATTTTTAAATTAAGTGTTTAACTTTAAGATGGTTATTTCTAATATTTGAATTTAAAAATAATAATTTTTATTTTTAAAATAATGTGTTCGTTTATGTTCATGAACTATTTGTAAACAAGTTTAATTTCTTAATAAACGAAACGTACAACATTTTTCGTTCGATAAGTGTTCATGAACCATTCGTAAACAAGTTAATTATTAAACGATTGAACACAAACAGAGGTTGGTTCGTGTTTGTTTGGTTTAATTATAGCCCTACTTAATATATATTTTGTTTTTTTATGGATTATTATATGTTTACACTTCATATATTGTGTAGGTATTGAGCTTTTTTTAACCACCAATCAAGTATTACTTGTCAAACACAATCAAATCTCATCATTCAGAAGGAAATCAATTAGGAATGAGCATACAAAACCGATAACAAAAAAACCGGAATTGAACCGAAAACCAAACCGAAAATAACCGAAACCGGCTTAACCGATCGGCTACGGTTAAGATAGGGTAAAAACCGAACCATTCGGTTACGGTTACAGTTTACCCATCCCCAATAACCGAAACCGAACCGATATGTATATTTTCATATATCTAATGTATATTTTCATGTGTTTGAACCATATTTTCATGTTTGTTTATGTATTTAATGTAATTTTCATGTAGTTATTCAAACTGTTGGGCATCGATACTGACAATATCGATAGTATTCTCATCGATATTAACAGTATCGACAACTCCCCATCAATATTAACAATATCAACATCACCCTTATCGATATTCCTAATATCAACAGTCAGTTCTGAAAATTTCTAAGTGTTGGAATTTTGTGAACAAAACTTCAAAATGGCAAACTTATCTTCCTTGTCTGCATTACCAAGGGACAATGAGGCTGATACCATGACCAAACCTCCAAAACTTGTGTCACTAAATGAGACTTCTTCATGGAGTGCTAGATTTGAATCCTTCTTATCGATTGTCAACCCGAGTTTGATGATCCCATTGATAGCAGGATATGAACAACCTTAACTGAACGGAGTCTAGAAGAACATTTCTCGACTGACAGAAGATGAGAAAAAAACTTTATGATCTAGAGAAAAGGCTTATGCTTTGCTAACGATGGCACTACCTAAAGACATTTGCCAGTCATTTAAATCTCATAAAAGATCTAAGGATCTATGGGATTCCTTAGCTAAACGTTGTGAGGGCAGTGATTAGTTAAAACAGAGTAAATGTACTTTATTGAAGAAGCAACTTGAAGTGTTTAATTGTCTTGACAATGAGTCTTTTGAAGATCTTGTCACTAGATATACTCTGTTGCTAAGCGAGCTAAGCAATCTAGATTATGAAGTCTCTCAAGAAGAGCAAAATGACAAACTATTGGATGTTCTTCCTTCATCATGGGAAATGTATGTGATGATAATAAGGGAGAATACTGATTTGGAGATTACAGAATTGGAGGTTGTGATTTCAAAACTACAATCTTTTGATCTAGACATGCAAAAGAAAAAGGCTGGTGGTAAATTTTTTTTCTCAAAATCCAAGCTTATACATGAAGCCTTCTGTTTCTGCTGCAAATACCCTTTTGGGATCAGTTGCATTTTTATCTAATACTGAAGATGGTGGTATTTCGGTTGTTGTTGATGATACTACTGAGGTTTGTTTTACCTCAGCACTCTCCAAAGAGAAAACATCAACCAATAGAGCAAAGAGTATAAATGTTAAAATTCCTCAGGAACATTTAGCATTCTTCATGCAATTTGTGAATGCATAAGATTCGATTGTAGTTGATGAAGCACACAGGCTTACAGATGAGGACATGGATCAATTGGATCCTGATGATTTGGAAGAAATGGATATCCAGTGGCAAATGGACATGCTGACTAGGAGAGCAAGAAGATTTTTGCAAAGAGCTGGTAGGTCTGAGATTTCAGGAAATCCAAAGAGAAACTTGGCTTTTCTAAACAAAAAGTCAAATTCTATAACTGTGAGAATGTTGGACACTTTGCACATGAATGTGAGATGCCAGTCAGAAACAATTCAAGATTTGAAGCTTCCAATAAACAAGACAAGTTTGATCCTAGAAGTGGAGTTGTTGCTGCTTCTACTTCTTCAAGTACAACAAGCTCCAAGATTTGGAAGAAATGGATATCCAGTGGCAAATGGACATGCTGACTAGGAGAGCAAGAAGATTTTTGCAAAGAGCTGGTAGGTGTCACACCCCGAGCCGGCGGGGTTGGATCGGAGTCCCCGCCGGGCGGAAGGTTCCCGGGGCGTGATATCGCGGATGATAATCATGATGATCAGATTGTTTACATAGCATCAACGTTTAAGAATAACTAAAGCACAATCAAATGATATATAGGATTACAAAGTTAAATTACACTAGTAATGTTCTGCAATTTAACTAAGTAAACCTAACCAAAAGAATAAATGTTTATATCTTGTATATGTACAAGATATCAAAATGATATATGTCCTCAACAAAATATGTGCTTCTCCAAAAGTCTACTAGGTCCTCTATCTGGGCAGCCTAGTATATAAATCCAAGAGCTTATGCTTAAACCTGTTCTTCACCTGAGAAAGCATGTAAAAAGATCAAGTCAACACAACGGTTGGTGAGTTCATATTGTTTATAAGTTTAAAAATGGTTTCACAAACCTCCTTCGGTAAAACCTTAACCTCATTAACTCCACCTGTAATATCCAAGTCGGTATGCTTATATATAGGGCATATGTAAGGGAACAAGCCCTAGCCAACATCCCACCACATACTAACCCGGATATGACATTGTTGTTAATAATAATTAAGCATTTTACCAACCAAACAACTCAATCCTCATCAAAGCCTTTGTTATCTGTTTCAAAGTTTTCATGTCTATTGTATTCATAAGTGTTAATTTCTCATCACGTTTGTCAAGCATCATAGATTCACACACACATAGTTTAGCAATTACATATCTCCTATAAGCAGACAAAAGCTCTGGAATACCAGTAGTTTAGCGATTACATGTCTCTTATATAGATAACAGCTTAGCATTCAACAAGTTCATGTTTAGCCTTTACATACCTCTTATAAGCAGACAAAAGCTCTGGAATACCAGACGTTCAGCAATTACATGTCCCTTATAACCAGGTAATAGCTCCGTAACGTTACGTTTATGTTTAGCCTTTACATACCTCATATAAGCCGACACAAGCTCTGGAATACCAGACGTTCAGCAATTACGTGTCCCTTATAACCAGGTAATAGCTTAGAATCGATACTTTCATGTTTAGCCTTTACATACCTCATATAAGCCGACAAAAGCTCTGGAATACCAGACGTTTAGCAATTACATGTCCCTTATAACCAGGTAATAGCTGAGTATCATTACGTTTATGTTATTACATGTATCTCACCCCATAGGTACAAGCTCTGGAATACCAGACGTTCAGCAATTACGTAGTCTATGGTTAGATACATGTATGATGGCCTAGTAGCATGTAATCGTTTCTAAACATCATATCTCATGTAATAGTATCAAGTCTTATGTAATAGTATCAAGTCTCATGTAATTGAATCACATCTCATGTAATTGAATCAAGTATCATGTATTTGTATCATGTCTCATGTATTTGAATCACATCTCATGTAATTGAATCAAGTATCATGTATTTGTATCATGTCTCATGTAATTGTATCAAGTCTCATGTAATTGAATCAAGTCTCATGTAATTGTATCAAGAATCATGTAATCGTATCAAGTAATCAACAATTGATTTTAAGCATCAAGCTTAAAGTAAAGGTTTCAATCATAAGCAATCATGTTTGTGTTTAAAGCATTAAATAACATTTTAATAAAATGTTTAACATGCTTCTCAGTCCCGAAGTAAAACAAATAAGTTTGAAAGGGGACAATGAACTCACCTTAGGTCCGAAGTGCTTGACTTAAGTAGAATAAGAAGGCACGCGCTCTTAGTTTGTTTTCGTTATGATGTTCAAGCTCCTGTATTGATTTCATAGTGTTTATGATTTATAAATATAAGATTGTAAGAATTTGTTGTGCGTGTAAGTGTTAGTCCTAAAGTTGACTAATACTTAAAGATATCGGTCATCATCCGGCCTTATATGTTAATCCAGAACTCATTATCACATAATCACCTAAGCTTTTAAGCTCCCATGTTTTATGTTTTAATTCTACTGCCTTATTGAATTCCCCAACACATTGTTATTTGATCTCTTGTTTCAATATAGAACTCGTTATGTAGTTAAATAAGTTTTCCAACTACTTTAGAAATCTCCTTGTTCTAGTTTCATACAATGTAGTTCATGTATTTGCTTCAAGGTTATTTAGGTGATTAAAAGAGTTGTTGGAGGGCCGGATGACACGCATTGGGCCTACAAATGGTGGGTGTGGATCAATCAGGTGTATTGGGCCGAAAGCAAAGAGAGTGGCCTTTAACATGCATGGGCCGTAGTGTTTAGGTCGTTGGGCCGTGGAAATTTGACGACATAGTGGGCTAGAACTCATTAATTTCAGGTGGGCCTAAAAGAGTGGTTTTCTATTGAACATAAACACAAGCTGTTGGGCCTAATTATTTCATTAGTAAATTTAATACTCTTTGGACCAAAACAGAAATGGTATTGGGCCAAAGCAATTTAACTAGACCACACCTTAGGAATATGGGCCGTGAACTTCATGGGTCACACTAGGTTCATGATCCACTAACAAAATTAAAACATGTTCTAATCCCATTCGAATGACCAAATTAATTTGGGTCGATTAGACAATTGCCACGGAGTTGAGGCCCATGTATTTTCGAGGTGGGCTACCTAGAGGAGTGTGGGCCAACTAGAGCTGTTGGGCCTATTCCTTTCTAATGGGCTTAAGCTGCCTACTGATCAGATGTTAAGGAAAGGATTTGGGCCTCATTGTTTTGGGCTTATCGTGATCAATCAGAAGAACATGGAGTCACTTCCAGCGAACCCTATTTGGATTTCAAGGTTCGGTCTCCTGGAAGCACACCATAGTTCGGCTACTAGTCATGCATGGGTTCGTTCGTTTGAACAGTAAGTCCGGCAGTGGGTTCGCAGATGGTGTGAAAGGGTTCGTGGGTCAAAGCTTTGCTTAAGGGTTCGTCGACACTGTTGTAGAGTTCGGCTGAGATGGTCAAGAACAAGGCTCGTCGAGGGTTCGTAGCTTCAGATGGTTCGTAGACCAGATGGGTTCGCAGAGCAGAAGAAGGGTTCGTGAGCAAAACCAGATGCATGGGGTTCACCGGAGGTATCTATGGTTCGGCCAACAAATGCCTAGCAGGTTCGTCTCCTTAGTAGCTGCATGAGGGTTCGTTTGCAAAAGGATTTGCAGAAGGCTCGCCCAAGGAAAGGTTCGACCATGTGGGAGGTTCCAGGTCGAGGGTTCGGTCGCGGCTGAGGAAACCTCCGAACCAGTTCCTCCTTGTTCAACTATTTGCAACCATGAAACCTCCACGTGATGTGCTGCTAGAACGAGATTTCATGGTCGTGTGATGGAAGGATGAAGATGGCTGGTCCGTTTAGTGAGTTTTGAACAAATGAGAAATCACGAAAACCCTAAATCTCAGAATGTTCTTGCTCAAATACCTTCGATTCTGCCGGCTAACACTTCCGATGAGTTGTACTTTCAGGTAGAAGACTTCTAGATGGTCGTTTAGGCTCCAAGAACACGCGATTTGGTTAAGATTCGAGCAAGTTATGAGCTCCCAAAGGTTGAAAATGGTGGGTTTGGATGGTGAGGAGAGAGGGTGACGGCTAGGGTTTCAAGAGAGAGGGAATTTTTGTGAGAAAATGAAAGAATTGGTCTTGTCCAAGGTTTTTATACACCGAGGTGGTCCGGGTTCGTTTCGGTTGCTCGGTTTGAAATCTCGTCGCGTATCCGTCACTTTACGCGGGTTTTTCGTAAATAAATAAAAAAATTTATTTTAGAATAAAAAAATTATAAATACTATTAGGAATTATATTAAATTTCGTTGCGTATAAATAAATAATCAAATGTTAATAATTTACGCGTTTTGTTTAATTTGTTTGCGATTTAAACTAAAATAGTTGCAGTTAAATTATTTTATGATGAGTTTCAAAATTGTAAAATAAGAAATATAATATTTCTTTGAAGTTATGATCGTTCCAATCGTTATTCGTTTTCGTTATCGTTTCATCAGATCGCGTCACCATCGCGCGTATTCGTTCGAATCGTCATTCGAACGAACACGTCGATGGTTTGGCTTTCTGATTCTTGTTTTCTACTTTTAAGTTATCATTTCAGAACGTTAAACTATCAGACTCATTCGTACAGATCGTCACCTATACGAATAATTCGTCGGTTTAGCATTCCACAACAATAACCGTTTTAGTTTCGTTTTGTTAAACCTCACATACGTTTATACAACTAATATCACATCATGTATTCGTGTTTCAACACTGTGTTGTCTGACATGTTTTCTGACTGTTAAACCCTAAGGTTTTAGTCAGATTCAGACAATCGTTTAATAGTTTCATGCTAATCAAATGTATAAATAGTCTAAACATAGTTTAACGAAATGTGTACCTGAATCACTGTACATGTTTACTGTTACGATCACTGTTCCGGCACGCGTCCGGCACTGATGTTACAGTCTCCCCTTGTTAGAGAAATTTCGTCCCGAAATTTAAGACTCGTTATTCGGTACGACTTCCTCGGCAAAGAGTTGGGGATACTTGTTTCTCATGTGATCTTCACGTTCCCAAGTAAACTCGGGTCCGCGCTTTGAGTTCCAACGAACTTTAACGATAGGAATTCGACTTCGTCTCAATTGTTTGACTTTACGGTCCATGATTTCCAACGGTTCTTCAACAAAACGTAAGTGTTCATCCAATTGAATTTCTTCAACTGGTATGATAAGTGTTTCATCAGCAAGGCATTTCTTCAGGTTTGAAACATGAAACACGTCATGTACACCACTAAGTTCATCTGGTAAGCTCAGTCTGTATGCTACAGGACCAATACGTTCGATGATTTCGAACGGTCCCACATATCGTGGTGCTAGTTTGCCTTTCTTCGCAAATCGAACTACGCCCTTCCATGGGGAAACCTTTAACATGACACGATCTCCCACTTGGAATTCCAACGGCTTGCGCCGCTTATCGGCATAACTCTTTTGTCTACTTCGTGTTGCTTGTAGTCTTTGCTGTATCTGAGCAATCTTGTCTGTAGTTTCTTGGATAAGTTCTGGCCCGGTGATACGATTGTCTCCCACTTCTGACCAACAGATCGGTGACCGACACTTTCGGCCATAAAGGGCCTCAAATGGGGCACAACCGATGCTGCTGTGATAACTGTTGTTGTAGGAGAACTCGATTAGTGGCAAGTGGGAATCCCAATTACCACCAAAGTCTAGAACACAAGTTCTTAACATATCCTCCAGGGTCTGAATAGTACGTTCACTTTGACCATCCGTTTGTGGATGATAAGCTGTACTCAAGTTTAATTGCGTCCCTAGAGATTTCTGCAATGATTGCCAGAACCTTGATGTAAATCTGCTATCACGATCTGAGATGATAGACAATGGCACCCCATGACGTACCACTATCTCATCGATGTAAAGCTTCGCTAGTTTATCCATCGTGTAAGTTTCTCGCATTGGCAAGAAATGAGCAGACTTGGTTAATCGATCAACGATAACCCAAATGGTATCATGACCACTGGAAGTGCGGGGTAGCTTGGTAACAAAGTCCATAGCTATTTGTTCCCATTTCCAAAGTGGAATTTCAGGCTGCTCCAGTAAACCTGACGGTTTCTGGTGTTCTGCCTTCACTTTAGCACACGTAAGACATCGACCAACATACTCAGCTATGTCTTTCTTCATACCCGGCCACCAATAAAATGCACGCAAGTCTTGGTACATTTTATCAGCACCAGGATGCACAGAGTACTTGGTCTTGTGTGCTTCATCGAAAATAAGTTTCCTTAACTCATCTACTGCAGGAATCCAGATACGATCCTTGAAGTAAACAAGTCCATCGGGTTTTGTTTCCAATTGTTTCTCCACACCGCAATCTAAGTCTTTCTTCAAGTTTCCTCGTTCAATTGCTTCCTGTTGTGCTTGCCTAATGTGATCGTGTAAACTTGTCTGCACAGTCATTCCCATTGCTCTGACGCGCAAGGGTTTGACTCGTTCCTTCGGCTCAAGGCATCACAACAACGTTTGCCTTGCCCGGATGGTATTTAATCACACAGTCATAGTCATTCAGAAGCTCAACCCAACGTCGCTGTCGCATGTTGAGTTCCTTCTGATCGAATATGTGTTGCAGACTTTTGTGGTCTGTAAATATGGTACACTTGGTTCCATATAAGTAATGCCTCCAGATCTTCAGTGCAAACACCACTGCTCCCAATTCCAGATCATGAGTTGTGTAGTTCTTCTCATGAATCTTTAATTGCCTCGAAGCGTAGGCAATGACTTTGTCCCGCTGCATAAGTACACAGCCCAGTCCCTGATGGGATGCATCACAATACACAACAAAGTCATCACAACCATCTGGGAGAGATAAGATCGGGGCATCACATAGCTTTTGTTTCAATGTCTGAAAGGCTTCTTCTTGTTTTTGTTCCCAAATGAACGGCTCGCTTTTCTGTGTTAGCTTCGTGAGTGGCAGAGCTATCTTAGAAAAGTTCGAGATGAACCTTCTGTAATAACCTGCTAAGCCTAGAAAAGAACGTATCTCCGTAGGTGTCTTCGGAGTGTCCCAATCTTTTATTGCCTCGATCTTGGCAGGATCAACGTGAATTCCCTCACTGTTAACAACGTGGCCTAGGAATTGAACCTCTTTTAACCAAAACTCACACTTAGAGAATTTGGCATAGAGTTTCTCTTCCTTTAACAGTTCCAAGATCGTTCTCAGATGTTGCTCGTGTTCTGCTTTGCTTTTAGAATAGATCAATATGTCATCAATAAAAACAATAACAAATTGATCTAAGTACGGCTTACACACACGGTTCATGAGGTCCATGAAAACCGCAGGTGCATTCGTCAAACCAAAAGGCATCACCATGAACTCGTAATGCCCATACCTGGTACGAAACGCCGTCTTGGGTATGTCTTCGTCTTGTACTCTAAGCTGATGATATCCGGAACGCAGATCGATCTTCGAAAAGTACTGAGCTCCTTGCAATTGATCAAATAAATCATCAATCCTCGGTAATGGATACCGATTCTTGATGGTTAATTTGTTTAGCTCCCTGTAGTCTATGCACATCCGAAAGGATCCATCCTTCTTTTTCACGAACAAAACCGGAGCTCCCCATGGTGAGTAGCTCGGGCGGATGAAACCTTTATCAAGCAGTTCCTGTAGTTGGTTAGATAACTCCTGCATCTCCGAAGGTGCTAACCTATAAGGAGATTTAGCAACAGGCGTTGCTCCAGGAATCAGGTCAATACGAAACTCTACCGGTCGCACAGGAGGCAAACCAGGTAGATCTTCAGGAAACACCTCAGGATATTCTCTCACTATCGGTACGTCTTGTAATGTCTTCTTGTCTTTGTCTTTCTCCACCACATGAGCCAAGAATGCTATGCACTTCTTTTGCAGACACTTACGCGCTTTTATGCATGAAATGATCTTTACGTTTCTCTTGGCTTGATCCCCACAAACTTCCAATACATGATCATCCGTTACGGGAATCCGAAGTAGCTTCTCGGAACAGATGACTTCAACTCGATTGAGTGAGAGCCAATCCATCCCCACAATGATATCGAAACTGCCCAACTCCATCGGCAACAGGTCGATGGAAAATGTATGATCTACGAGTGTAAGGGGGCAGTTCCTAAGTATAGTGCTAACTGTAACTTGTTTCCCATTAGCTACTTCAATAATGTAAGGGGAGTCTAAAGTATCCTCAATAAGACTAAGTTGTCGTGCAAAATCAGATGAAATAAAACTCTGGTCTGCACCAGTATCAAATAATATGGATGCATAAGAGTCATGTAAAAGAAATGTACCAGTGACCACATTAGGGTCCTGACGTGCAGCATTAGCTCCAATAACAAAAGCTCGTCCTCTAGGTGCTTGTGCTCCTGGTTGCACCTTCTTAGGACAGTTGCGAGAGAATGACCCATTTCCCCGCAGTTGTAGCATCCTCTGTTGTTGTTGACTGGGTCCTGTGGTGGTGGTGGAGGTAGTGCTCTTGCTGCGGTGTTAGTGGCCTGGTTTACAGCAACTCGGCACTTGTTAACCCAGTGGCCAAACCGGCCACAATTCGTGCACTTCCTGCATTGAGCACCAACAGGATGATGATACTTGCAGTTTGCGCACTGGGGATATTCCCCTCCATAACCCCTAGTAGTAGGATTGACAGGTGCTGCAGGTGCTTGTCACAGAGGGGTAACGGCTGCGAAATTCTTGACAACCTTTTGTTTCTTTTTCTGATGGTACTCGGGTTTCTTCGATGTTGTTTCCTTGGCTTTTCCAGTATCATCTTTCAAGACTCCAGACTTTACCATTACCTTGGTAAGCTTAGCAGAGAGGGAAATGGCTGACTCCAAAGTAGCAGGATATGAAGCCAGTACAACG
Source organism: Mikania micrantha (assembly GCA_009363875.1). Taxonomy (NCBI): domain Eukaryota; kingdom Viridiplantae; phylum Streptophyta; class Magnoliopsida; order Asterales; family Asteraceae; genus Mikania; species Mikania micrantha. The sequence goes on along the minus strand of CM018687.1, from coordinate 41,901,201 downwards.
CTTTGTATACATGAAGGTAATCCTGCTACATAGCGATCAATTAGCTTTTCCAAGGTTGGCACCATCTCTGGCACCAGGGCTACCAGTTCATGATAACGGTTGGTAAAAGTCATGTGGTCAGCTCCCTTCATCTCATGATTCGAGAGCTCAATCTCCAGTTGTTGTAGTTCATGTTTCGGGCAAAACTCAGTCCTCAGAAGAAGCTTAAATTCTGCCCAAGGCATCGCCATTGCTTCATCTCTTCCCTTGGCTCTTATCTGTGCGTTCCACCAAGTCAAAGCTCGCTTGCTGAAAGAACCAGCTGCATAGCGAACTTTGTGATGTTCTGGACAACCGCTGATGTCCAAAGTATTTTCCATTTTCTCAAGCCATTGGATCAGTCCAACAGCTCCTTCAACTCCGGTAAAGCTCGGGGGTTTGCATCCTACAAAGGACTTGTAGGAGCAATCCGAAGTATGACCAGTGTTTCCACTAGCCTCGCCTGTAGTGTGACCAGAAGTGTTGCCTTGTCCTTGAATCCTGTTTATCATCTCTGGGATGACCTCTTTCAGTTGGCTTGTCAGTTGAGTACTCAGTAGCGTAGCCAACGCGATAGTAGCAGGATCCAGTGTCGGTGTATTGCTTGAGCCTGGTGGTGGGGAGTGCGGAGGAGGAGGAGGTGGCGGTGGTGAATCTGGTGGTATAGGAGTCGAAGAGTGAGGAGCAGAGACTTGCGGAGTAGGTTGTTTTCTCGGCGGCATTCTGATCATAACCAAAAGAATTTGGTTAGTGCAATGATCGAACGCAGAAAACATAATGCAAACTTAAGTCTTAAGTTCTCTACATGAGGGTCCCTAAGTTATAGTCTAGGCCAAACCGTTTTAGTAAATGACCTATTATTCTCTATAACCTTGAGCTCTGATACCAATCTGTCACACCCCGAGCCGGCGGGGTTGGATCGGAGTCCCCGCCGGGCGGAAGGTTCCCGGGGCGTGATATCGCGGATGATAATCATGATGATCAGATTGTTTACATAGCATCAACGTTTAAGAATAACTAAAGCACAATCAAATGATATATAGGATTACAAAGTTAAATTACACTAGTAATGTTCTGCAATTTAACTAAGTAAACCTAACCAAAAGAATAAATGTTTATATCTTGTATATGTACAAGATATCAAAATGATATATGTCCTCAACAAAATATGTGCTTCTCCAAAAGTCTACTAGGTCCTCTATCTGGGCAGCCTAGTATATAAATCCAAGAGCTTATGCTTAAACCTGTTCTTCACCTGAGAAAGCATGTAAAAAGATCAAGTCAACACAACGGTTGGTGAGTTCATATTGTTTATAAGTTTAAAAATAGTTTCACAAACCTCCTTCGGTAAAACCTTAACCTCATTAACTCCACCTGTAATATCCAAGTCGGTATGCTTATATATAGGGCATATGTAAGGGAACAAGCCCTAGCCAACATCCCACCACATACTAACCCGGATATGACATTGTTGTTAATAATAATTAAGCATTTTACCAACCAAACAACTCAATCCTCATCAAAGCCTTTGTTATCTGTTTCAAAGTTTTCATGTCTATTGTATTCATAAGTGTTAATTTCTCATCACGTTTGTCAAGCATCATAGATTCACACACACATAGTTTAGCAATTACATATCTCCTATAAGCAGACAAAAGCTCTGGAATACCAGTAGTTTAGCGATTACATGTCTCTTATATAGATAACAGCTTAGCATTCAACAAGTTCATGTTTAGCCTTTACATACCTCTTATAAGCAGACAAAAGCTCTGGAATACCAGACGTTCAGCAATTACATGTCCCTTATAACCAGGTAATAGCTCCGTAACGTTACGTTTATGTTTAGCCTTTACATACCTCATATAAGCCGACACAAGCTCTGGAATACCAGACGTTCAGCAATTACGTGTCCCTTATAACCAGGTAATAGCTTAGAATCGATACTTTCATGTTTAGCCTTTACATACCTCATATAAGCCGACAAAAGCTCTGGAATACCAGACGTTTAGCAATTACATGTCCCTTATAACCAGGTAATAGCTGAGTATCATTACGTTTATGTTATTACATGTATCTCACCCCATAGGTACAAGCTCTGGAATACCAGACGTTCAGCAATTACGTAGTCTATGGTTAGATACATGTATGATGGCCTAGTAGCATGTAATCGTTTCTAAACATCATATCTCATGTAATAGTATCAAGTCTTATGTAATAGTATCAAGTCTCATGTAATTGAATCACATCTCATGTAATTGAATCAAGTATCATGTATTTGTATCATGTCTCATGTATTTGAATCACATCTCATGTAATTGAATCAAGTATCATGTATTTGTATCATGTCTCATGTAATTGTATCAAGTCTCATGTAATTGAATCAAGTCTCATGTAATTGTATCAAGAATCATGTAATCGTATCAAGTAATCAACAATTGATTTTAAGCATCAAGCTTAAAGTAAAGGTTTCAATCATAAGCAATCATGTTTGTGTTTAAAGCATTAAATAACATTTTAATAAAATGTTTAACATGCTTCTCAGTCCCGAAGTAAAACAAATAAGTTTGAAAGGGGACAATGAACTCACCTTAGGTCCGAAGTGCTTGACTTAAGTAGAATAAGAAGGCACGCGCTCTTAGTTTGTTTTCGTTATGATGTTCAAGCTCCTGTATTGATTTCATAGTGTTTATGATTTATAAATATAAGATTGTAAGAATTTGTTGTGCGTGTAAGTGTTAGTCCTAAAGTTGACTAATACTTAAAGATATCGGTCATCATCCGGCCTTATATGTTAATCCAGAACTCATTATCACATAATCACCTAAGCTTTTAAGCTCCCATGTTTTATGTTTTAATTCTACTGCCTTATTGAATTCCCCAACACATTGTTATTTGATCTCTTGTTTCAATATAGAACTCGTTATGTAGTTAAATAAGTTTTCCAACTACTTTAGAAATCTCCTTGTTCTAGTTTCATACAATGTAGTTCATGTATTTGCTTCAAGGTTATTTAGGTGATTAAAAGAGTTGTTGGAGGGCCGGATGACACGCATTGGGCCTACAAATGGTGGGTGTGGATCAATCAGGTGTATTGGGCCGAAAGCAAAGAGAGTGGCCTTTAACATGCATGGGCCGTAGTGTTTAGGTCGTTGGGCCGTGGAAATTTGACGACATAGTGGGCTAGAACTCATTAATTTCAGGTGGGCCTAAAAGAGTGGTTTTCTATTGAACATAAACACAAGCTGTTGGGCCTAATTATTTCATTAGTAAATTTAATACTCTTTGGACCAAAACAGAAATGGTATTGGGCCAAAGCAATTTAACTAGACCACACCTTAGGAATATGGGCCGTGAACTTCATGGGTCACACTAGGTTCATGATCCACTAACAAAATTAAAACATGTTCTAATCCCATTCGAATGACCAAATTAATTTGGGTCGATTAGACAATTGCCACGGAGTTGAGGCCCATGTATTTTCGAGGTGGGCTACCTAGAGGAGTGTGGGCCAACTAGAGCTGTTGGGCCTATTCCTTTCTAATGGGCTTAAGCTGCCTACTGATCAGATGTTAAGGAAAGGATTTGGGCCTCATTGTTTTGGGCTTATCGTGATCAATCAGAAGAACATGGAGTCACTTCCAGCGAACCCTATTTGGATTTCAAGGTTCGGTCTCCTGGAAGCACACCATAGTTCGGCTACTAGTCATGCATGGGTTCGTTCGTTTGAACAGTAAGTCCGGCAGTGGGTTCGCAGATGGTGTGAAAGGGTTCGTGGGTCAAAGCTTTGCTTAAGGGTTCGTCGACACTGTTGTAGAGTTCGGCTGAGATGGTCAAGAACAAGGCTCGTCGAGGGTTCGTAGCTTCAGATGGTTCGTAGACCAGATGGGTTCGCAGAGCAGAAGAAGGGTTCGTGAGCAAAACCAGATGCATGGGGTTCACCGGAGGTATCTATGGTTCGGCCAACAAATGCCTAGCAGGTTCGTCTCCTTAGTAGCTGCATGAGGGTTCGTTTGCAAAAGGATTTGCAGAAGGCTCGCCCAAGGAAAGGTTCGACCATGTGGGAGGTTCCAGGTCGAGGGTTCGGTCGCGGCTGAGGAAACCTCCGAACCAGTTCCTCCTTGTTCAACTATTTGCAACCATGAAACCTCCACGTGATGTGCTGCTAGAACGAGATTTCATGGTCGTGTGATGGAAGGATGAAGATGGCTGGTCCGTTTAGTGAGTTTTGAACAAATGAGAAATCACGAAAACCCTAAATCTCAGAATGTTCTTGCTCAAATACCTTCGATTCTGCCGGCTAACACTTCCGATGAGTTGTACTTTCAGGTAGAAGACTTCTAGATGGTCGTTTAGGCTCCAAGAACACGCGATTTGGTTAAGATTCGAGCAAGTTATGAGCTCCCAAAGGTTGAAAATGGTGGGTTTGGATGGTGAGGAGAGAGGGTGACGGCTAGGGTTTCAAGAGAGAGGGAATTTTTGTGAGAAAATGAAAGAATTGGTCTTGTCCAAGGTTTTTATACACCGAGGTGGTCCGGGTTCGTTTCGGTTGCTCGGTTTGAAATCTCGTCGCGTATCCGTCACTTTACGCGGGTTTTTCGTAAATAAATAAAAAATTTATTTTAGAATAAAAAAATTATAAATACTATTAGGAATTATATTAAATTTCGTTGCGTATAAATAAATAATCAAATGTTAATAATTTACGCGTTTTGTTTAATTTGTTTGCGATTTAAACTAAAATAGTTGCAGTTAAATTATTTTATGATGAGTTTCAAAATTGTAAAATAAGAAATATAATATTTCTTTGAAGTTATGATCGTTCCAATCGTTATTCGTTTTCGTTATCGTTTCATCAGATCGCGTCACCATCGCGCGTATTCGTTCGAATCGTCATTCGAACGAACACGTCGATGGTTTGGCTTTCTGATTCTTGTTTTCTACTGTTAAGTTATTATTTCAGAACGTTAAACTATCAGACTCATTCGTACAGATCGTCACCTATACGAATAATTCGTCGGTTTAGCATTCCACAACAATAACCGTTTTAGTTTCGTTTTGTTAAACCTCACATACGTTTATACAACTAATATCACATCATGTATTCGTGTTTCAACACTGTGTTGTCTGACATGTTTTCTGACTGTTAAACCCTAAGGTTTTAGTCAGATTCAGACAATCGTTTAATAGTTTCATGCTAATCAAATGTATAAATAGTCTAAACATAGTTTAACGAAATGTGTACCTGAATCACTGTACATGTTTACTGTTACGATCACTGTTCCGGCACGCGTCCGGCACTGATGTTACAGTAGGTCTGAGATTTCAGGAAATCCAAAGAGAAACTTGGCTTTTCTAAACAAAAAGTCAAATTCTATAACTGTGAGAATGTTGGACACTTTGCACATGAATGTGAGATGCCAGTCAGAAACAATTCAAGATTTGAAGCTTCCAATAAACAAGACAAGTTTGATCCTAGAAGTGGAGTTGTTGTTGCTTCTACTTCTTCAAGTACAACAAGCTCCAAGACCACTGCTGTAACATCACTGTATTTCAGGTTGTCCATACATGTACGATTGTACTGTTACGACCTGATATTATAATTATTAATGATAATGAATTTTTGGATGTTATTACTGATATTGGTATACATATTGAGAACATATTATTCTATGCATAAACCATGGGAAGTTTAGTCGTAATACAACTAAACAGAACCAGAGAGTTTATTGCAGTTGAGTTCGCAGGTTATGGATTGTGGTTTGGAAAGGAAAGGAAGTAGTAGTTGTTAGTGTTTGGTTTCTAAACATGGTCAAGGACACATGGTCATGGTTTATCGAAATAGTGGTGAGACGGTGGCTGGGGCAGTTGCGACTGACCCCTACATATGCCCTATACATATGCATATTTCGGTCTATCACGGATGTGTCAGTGATATGGTTTAGTGGGATTGGATTGGGAATTTATGATATTAAAGATAATAAAATAATAGGAATGATATTGGAAATGAATACGCGATGGTGAGGTTACGATGATTAATTAAACACGAATGTTATTTCAGAAATATTAACTTAATAATGTATTCGCGTGGGTGACGATTCACACGAATATAATTATTGAGAATAATATCCGAAACGATATTCTATAAATCGTAAATCGAATCGAAATACGATACAAGCGTCGGATTCGGAAAGGTGACGATCTTTACGAATACGTACGTAAGTAACGCGTTTCGACAAGATAATGAAATATTATTTAACGATATTAATTTAATGAAAGAAAATTTAAAACGTTTATTTGAAATCACAACCAAAAACAAATCGGTTTATTTAAATAAGTAATTCAACGAAATCGTTTTGTGAAACAAATTTAATTAAAATCATTTTATTAAAAAGAAATATATTTATTTAAATGTGGCATGTTTTAAATATAAGTTACGAAAAAAACCGATCATTTAATGAATTTTAACGCGATATAAACGAGACCGAGCACGGGGGATCAAGATGCGATATAGGGAAGAACTTATTCTTCTTCCTCTCATTTTCAAACAAACCTTTTCTCTCTCTAACCATCAAAACGCCCCATCTCTCTCTAACTTCTCTCTAGCAAATCTCTCTCGTTTCTTAACGAAATTGCAAGGTCTCGGAGCCAAAGTGTTCGTGTGATCAAGGGGAACGCGAGGATACGAAAAAACTCAATGTTGGTTCACATTTCGGAGGTAAATCTTGAAATTTCATTTGTTTTCTTCTTTAACCAACCGGTAATAAACTCGAGCGTGTAAAACGTGATATTATCAACTGAAAACCCTTAAAGGAGATAATAAGGAGGTGTAGGATGGTTGGTTCGGACCTGCAACTTGAAGAAGGTCCATTGGGGAAGACGATGAACAGGAACATGGTGCTGAGTTCGTGAGTACAGATCGGCCGAACCCTAGGGGTGGCCGAACCTTCGGTGTTGGGCCAAGGTAGCCGAACCTATATGTTAACCAAACCCCTGCAACCGACGAACCCAATTATCGCCGAACCGTGTGTCCATGAAAGTGACGAACCTTTCTTTTTACTCTAGCCGAACCCTGGGTTGTGCGAACCATGGGATGAACCTGGGCATGCAGGTTCACGAACCTTGCCATGCTAACCCTAGCATGCGAACCTCTCTGGGCGAACCATTACACCCCCGAACCTCTCAGCTACGAACCTTCTTAGCCGAGCCTTCCTTGGTCTAACGAACCTTAGCCACGAACCCTTTGTGGCCGAGCCATTGCCAGCCGAACCTAGGTGAAACCATTCCTTAGGTTCGCTGCCCCATGGAGAATTAAAAAAAAAACAAATATCGAACAAGGGTTAAGGGAGGACCGAGGATTATGGAAAACTACATAAATTCATGCATGCAAGTTGAATTAAAGGATCACCACCTTGTTCTTAAAAACATAAGTTGAAATTATTGAGATTTTATTTAATATAAATCTTTGATGAAAATGATTTATATATATAAATTTTAAATTAAGTTTTAATATCTTAAATCGTGGTGGATATAAACGATCATGCCTGCATGCAACTATGAACGTATGTTGTAAGGACAATACCATTATAACCTATATAACATTGTTAAATTATTTAAAATCACTATATATAAGATAATCAATACTGACAAGTTCAAATTATCATGGTATGATGGTAAGTGATAAAATCTTAGGTGTAATGACTTAACTTAAAATAAATAAACTAAGTTAACGAAACACTTGATCAGCAAAAGTAAACACTTATGGACAATTGAATTAATGGAATTACCAATACTTATGAATATGAAACATATGCAAATTACAGATTGTTTATTTGTTTCTGGTTTTGTATACGCGAGCGCACGTTCTATGCAAACACTGATTCTAAACTTGGAGGTGAAACATGTATACCAATTTATGAATTATTTTGATTACACATGGATAACATTTGATTATTGTTATGATATTCATATTCTTGGATTATCATAATTCCATGAGTCGTTGTTGTTGACTTCGGTCATCTACAATGATTGCATGTATTGTCACTATTCCATGGGTCGTTGTTGTTGACTTCAGTCACCTACAATGATTGCATGTATTGTCACTATTCCATGGATCGTTGTGTTTGACTTCGCTTATCCACAATGATTGCATGTATTGTCACGTGGATTGCCACACTCCGTGTGTCGTTGTCATTGACCTTGGTCATTTACAATGATGCATGTATTGTCACTTGTATTAATTGAAAATATTGATGATTGAGATTGGTTGAATGTATATGTGATTGATTATCTATGATTATTTGAAATATGTGATTGTGTGTTTGTGTTTGTGTGTTGGGTTATGTGTTGGATTATCACGCAGGTGTTCATGTAGATTTTCTCAGAAAACTATAAACTTTATAATCATTTTGTAAAACATTTTTAAATATAAAAACTTATGATTATTAACCAACTACTTCGTAGTTGACACTTGTTTTTTACATGTTTTAGGGAACGAGGAGAAGTAAGTAGGGCAGGATAGCTCTACATCTTTTGGACATCATCACATAGGATTCTTGGACTTAGCTAAAATAACTGAAATTCTGGCGACTAGAGTTTAGTTAGTTTAGCTAAATCTTTTGTGTATTTGATGTAACTAATTCATGCTGAACATGATTTTTGATGTAATTAATTTGGTTGATCAATTGATATGTGATGTGTAGGACCAAATGGGAGCTCGGAAACAATCCGATTCCAACGGATATCTACTTGACAGCCTCTGGAATAGTGCGGAATCCTATTCCAGGGTTTTCCAATCGAAACCAACAGCAACCGTGGTGATCCGAGTGCGTAGGAAGGACGTGAGAGTGAGAATCGAACACCACGGGTTGAGAATCGAACTTGGATGATCAATGGCCGCTCAGATCTTCTAGGGTTTGACACTAGGTGCTCTGGGAAGAAGGAGGGCTCTCAGAAGTTAGGTTTGAAATGATTTAGATTTGTATTTAATGGCTGTCATCATTCGGCCGAATGAGTGGCTGAAGCAACTCATTCGGCGAATGACTCATTCGCTCGCCTATGTCATTCGCTAGGGCGTTCATTCGGCGAATGACTTCATCGTAGAGTCATTCGCCCGAATGGTCAGAATTCATACTTAAACATTAATAAACCAAAACAAACAATCATATAATCAATATTTAACATTAAGAACAATATATAAAGACAAATTCCATTAATATATCTTGAACTTTACATGATGAATAGTACAAAATCGAACTAGGGACAGATAGTGCATCTACAAACTCCCCCTTGGACCTAGTTCAATCCTTGGAAGTGTCTTTCCTGAAATACTTTTCAGAGATGGCTTTCCAATCTGCTCCAGCATGAATCTTTAAGCATATGCAGATCCGGATCGCCCTCATGAACTGAAGTGCCTGTTCCATGTCTTGAACATCAAAGAAAATCTGGTGGCGATAGAGAGCTTTGACATCGTTGTGTGACATGTTAGTCAACCACATCGGGTCAAATATACGTTCAGTTTCCCACTTATTATCTTTGCACATAACAATCACAGCTTCTCCACTCCACCCGTCATAGTACCACCATCGGAAGCCCTCTATAAAGTCTTGTCGCATCTTCCCTTAACGGAATCTTCTTCAAAACTTTAGGAGGAAGCCACTTCAGGATGACTTTGTGCTTTCGACTGTCTCCATCAATCTCTGGTAAATAATAACGTTCAGGCTGTTGGGGCTGGAAGTTCACCCATCTCTTTCTGTACTCGTACTGAATTTGACGAGAAAACCAGGCTGACATTCCAGAATCTTCACTATAAAGCATTCTCAGACGTGCTAATTGAGTGACTTCGAAACCGGGCAACGTCTTGAAATCATGAGGATTCTTGAAGTAGTCAATACCTCTTTCTCTCTTCACTGCATAGCACCCAAGATCATGAAAGTATGCGCATCTCAAAATTTGACCTCCAGACTTGTAGCCTTTGGTTCTGTAGACCTTCTTGTGCGTAGCTGGCATCTTCATGGTGCTTTCTTTCTTCAAGACCTCCCAATAGGCCTTCCATTCCTCTTTCCTTCTTTTCTGATCATCTGTTTCGGCTTTGCTAACCTCAACCTGTTTTTCTAAGTATCGGATAAGTAGATCTTCAGTGGCTTGATCAAACTGATCAGTGAATGTAGGCAGCTCGTCTTCAGCCGATGTATACTTTGGATATTCTTCATCAGTGATATCTTCAAGAATAACTTCATCTACATCATCAAAGGCCTCTGGAGTAGGCTCATTAAACACTGGAACAGAGGTATCATCAGTGATAACCTCATCTGGATTTAGCCTGAACAGTTCAGCTATTTGCTCCTTTGATAAGCAGTGTATGATCTCTCCCTCCTCTTTGTCGTAGCTAACTGAGTGCTGTATGATGCCTTGAGCGTCAAGAATCATAATGAGTGTCTCATCCAGTTGACGTCTCAATGGCACAGCTTGGACTTCCTCAGTAGCAGCTGGTTCTTCTGTCTGTTTGGGAGGAGATGGAGGAGGAGCTTTCTTCTTGTCGTGTACTGACTTAGACCGGATCTCAGCAGGAGGAGGAGGGTCTTGATCATCATCATCATCATCATCTGAACTTGACGAACCAGAAGACCCACTCCCTGATTCATTATGATCATCTCGTCTGAGTCATCATCTTTATCAGTGTCTTCATAATCCACTTTCTCCTCATCAGATTCTTCTTCCTCTTCTTCCTCTTCATCTTCCTTCTCTTTCTCAGTATCTGAATCATCAGAGTGAACTGTTGTGCCTTCAAGTCTGGGAGTGCTGTCTTTAAGATCTTCAATCTGTTCCGCAAGACGAGCATTCTCCGCCTCTAAAGACAAAATCCGTTCATTGAAACCAGTGACCGTCAATGCCAGCTGGTTATGCTCGTCTATATACTTGAGCAATTGTTCTTCTTGCTGAGCTGATCTTGCTCTGAGATCTGCTCGCTGATCTGCAGCTTGAAGCAACAATGCATCCTGATCAGTTATCCTCTGAGTGAGTTGAGCAATAACCAGATCCTGCTCCCTGCTCTTTCTTTCTTGTTCCAGGTTCCTCTCCATCAGTCTTAGTACCATACTGTTCAGAGTGTTAAGCTGATCCACAACTGAAACAGTAGGCACGAACGTGTCAGCTCGTGAAATGGAGGGGCCAGCAGAGGCATCAGTGAAGATGGGAGCTTGTGCAATAGAGGTGGTCAGAGGGGCAGTAGTAGCATGAATCGGAATAGCCCTTGACCTGGTCAGTGAGGAAACTGAGACAGTTGCTACTTATGTAACAATAGTTGTAGCAGCCGTCGCCATTTCTGACCTCCTTTGAAAGAGGAACCTCGATCTCTTTCTCCTGCCGGCTGGAGATGAAGAAGACTGAACTGCAGCAACAGAAACAGATGCAGTAGCTGGAACAGAGGAACGAGGAGGAGATGAAATATCAAACTCAGGAATGAATGAAGGATCAGTAATCTCCTCCATCTCAGCTTCACTCCTCTTCCTCTTCCTCTTCCTCTTCCTCTTCACCAATCTGCCACCTACCCATAAACTCTCGAACTCATCATCTGGTGTATCTTCTGAATCAGAACTCTCAGCTTCATCAGCACCAGCTTCACCACCATCATCACTTGAGTCTTCTGACTCATCCTTGTCAGCAGCAGATGTGGTTCCAGTCATATCGAGAGGAGTAGTCACTGTGGAGATAGTAGTGGCCATGAAGTCCAACTCCATCAGTGAATCAATGTCTATATCCTCATCATCAGCAGTAGAAGTACCAACTCCAGCACCAACAGACACACCACTAGCTTCAACTAAGCTCACCTCAACAGTAGTAGTCGTATCATCAACACCCGCACTCACACTAACAGAGCTTACAGCTACAGTGCTCACAGCCACTGAGCTCTCACCAGCACCAGTACCACTACCACCTGCACCTGCATCATCATCACCACCATCATCCGGCACAACTATATCCTCCACATCTGAATGAGAATCATCGTGCCTCCATCTCCGACCAATAGGGGCTATGTAATCAGGCCTAGAAAGTTGACCAAACAAAGATCGAGCTGCAGGCTTCCTCTCCTTGCCTCTGTATGACATCACCCTGTTGAGAGTGATGTCATTCATGTGCTCCAGCTTAATGATATCCGCGTTGATCTTTGGCAAATCAGACAACTGTGCATCTATCAACTGCTGCAAGAACCTCGGATACATCAAGAACTTCTTGTGTCCTTTAAGAGCCACATTCTCCTTCATATGAGTGAAGATCATCTCAGAGAAGTTGAATGGCAGGTTCAGTACAAGTGCAACAAAGGCACACTGTATGGTCTTTCTCATGTCATCAAATCCTCCTCTCCTCGACCCAAGGCAATGAATAAGTACATGTGCAAGGTACTTGAACTGCGGAGACATGTAAGCTTTGTTGAGGATCCCAGCTCCTAGATCGCCCTCATACTTGCACCTCATGAAACAACCACGAACTAAATAACGATCCAACAGATACGGCTGATCAGGTGAATCCTAGAAACCACAAACTCTCCTGATATGCTCAGCTGATATAACAACATCATGCCCAAGAACCTTCCCCCTGATGACTGTAGGCTCAGCTTCGCAATCGATGTCAGCAGAAGCCCAGAAATCTTGCTGATGCGAATGATATGGCACATGCAAAGTAGATATGGCAGTGAAAATCCTCGAACGTCTCAGAAATGTAATAATCTCGGTGTAATGTCTGGCATTTGGAGTAGTGAGATTCAAATGTGCACAGATGTTGTTCTTCGTTACTGACTTGTATCCAGCCATTCTGAAAATCAGATAAAAACTTGTTAGAATTAATCAGTTTCGCAAGATACAGAAATCAGATCAAAAACACAGTTGAAACATATTGGTGGAATGAGTCTGATTTGGACGAATGAACTCTTTGACCGAATGAGCCTTTCACCGAATGAGTTTCATTCGTCGAATAGACCTCATTCGCTGAATGAGCAATGTGATGACTTAGCCATTCGCCGAAAGAGCCATTCGCCGAATGACGACATTCGGCTGTCTGTTCAAGTTCAAAAACCCCTTTGACAAAATGTTCAAATCACTACACAAAACTCATATATTTAGACTCAGAAACCACCGATTAGAGATATTAAAACATGATTCTAGTAGTTTCAGACCCATTTTGATGGTCTATTTACAGGGCGATTCTAAAAAACCCTAAAATCCATGATTTGGTACTGTTCTTGATGATTTCACGGTCAAAAATCAACGATTTTAGATCCACATGTATCTGAGATGATAAGAAACAAGATTATCAGAGGTTGGGTCAATAGAAATCAAGAGAAAAAGAACAAATGAGGAAAGAAGATATTCGGGCGAATAAGGTTTCACACAGTAGGGGCGAATGGCTTTTTGACGAATGAGGTTGTTTACCCGATTAACTGTTTATATAGGGTGAGTCATTCGCCGAATGAGACTGGCGAATGAGCTATTCGCCCTAAAGTCATTCGCCGAATGAAATTTACACACAATCTTCATTCGCCGAATGAACTAGCCGATTGACTTCCTTCGGCTTATGTTGATTCGGTCAAATGACTCATTCGCCGAATGAAGTTCATTCGGTCGAATGAATCATACTCAATACTCATTCGAGTGAATTGGACATGCACTCTCAAAAACACCAAGTGATTTCAAGATTTGACATTTGAACAGTAAAAATGATGCTAATTATGAAGATTTGTCTGGTTGGTTCAGGATTCAGATAAAACAGACATCTGAACTTACAAATGATCATCTAAAACTAAAATTTAAAACATAAAATCTTTTTGTAATTTTCTGAAACAAAATACGACTTTACAACTAGCAACTAAAGACAAAGAAACACATGTTTTTGTGAGAAGTCTATTGAGAAACTAGCACACACACCTAATCATATCAGATCAACATCAATGAATGTTTCACTTCAGACACATTTTTCGTATAACATGATTGCTGATGTATTTGTCCAATCTTAAATCTGACTTTACATAACTTCTAAACAAGCTTTATGATCACTCATGTTTTCTGATTGAGTTACCCATTTCATTTTACCAGTTAAATTTCAAAATCAGTTTACAACTCATTTTAGCACATCTTAATACCAGTCATCATAAATTCTATAAGATTCCAATTTTATTATCTTTTTGTATTTTTCTTGTTCTATCCAAATGGATGGCTTCAGCTAGGTTCGTCCCAGCAATATGGCACGTGTATGGAATCAAACTTTTTTTGTTTGTGTATTTCTCAAGCTTAATACCAGCTTGTTTTTATTTTTCTTCAAGGTTAATACCAGCTTGTTTTTATTTTTCTTCAAGCTTAATACCAGCTTGTTTTGGTTTGAAACCTCATTTGATTCTCTGATGACAGGTGTATGCTTGATTTGAATCAAAAATTATTTCTCACTCAACTGGTTTGCTGAAACAGATCCCACAAATCAAACTTTCTAAGTTATCACAAATTGTCTATTCATTTTGTAAAATCGGCCTATCAGTACATCACATCATAATTCTCATGTGTTTTCAGCTTTCACATTCACCTCAGCTTCTATGACATGATAAATTAATATATTACTTTCTCAAAGAAGACTTTCTCATTTTTACTAAATTTTTTCAAATGTTTTTGGATTTTTCAAAAAAAAAATTTTTTAATGTTTTTGGTTTTTCACATAGCATACTTTTTCTCCCCCTAAAAACCTAAAACAGAAAATCTTTTTGTATTTTTGATTAGAATAATGAAATAACAGGAATACTAAATTAAAGAAAGAAATGAAACAAAAACAAAAATGACTAAGGAATGCGATGATCATTTGTTAGATTCAGATGACGGTAGGACTTCATCCTTTTGGAAAACACCATTAGCCGATAGTAGATATAAAAATCTGGGTTTATCAAAAGCTTTTGTGAAAAGATCGGCTTTCTGGTGATTGGTGTGAATTTTAACAACATTGATTAATTTCTATTCAAAACAATCACGTATGAAGTGATATTTTATGTCGATATGTTTTGTTTTCGAGTGCTGAACAAGATTTTTAATGACAGCTATGGCAGCAGTGTTATCAACATATATAGGAGTGTTAGAAAAATGTATCCCATAGTCCCTGAGTTGCTGTTGGATCCAGATGATCTGAGAACAGCAACTAGCATCAGCAATATATTCAGCTTCACATGTTGAAGTAGACACCGACATCTGCTTCTTGCACTGCCAGGTAACTAATCGGGTTCCAAAGAACTGACATCCAGCAGATGTTGACTTGAAGTCTCTCTTGCAGCTACCATAATCGGAGTCACTATATGCAGTAAGCTCAAAATTATCATCATTAGGGTACCATAAACCAAGATCAGGAGTACCCTTTAGATAACACATAATCCTTTTCACGGCAATCAGATGAGACACTCTTGGTTTCGATTGATAACGTGCACACAAGCATGTGGCGAACATGATGTCTGGCCGAGAAGCAGTAAGATACATCAGAGATCCAATCATTCCTCAGTACAGAGTGGCATCGATTAACTCCCCCTTTTCATCTGGTGTAATCCCGTGATTAACAGCCAGTGGGGTACCAGCAAGTTTCGCATCTAACATACTGAACCGGCTCAGTATATCACCAACATATTTGGTCTGATGAATAAAGATTCCTGCCTCAGACTGATCCACCTGTAATTCCAGGAAAAATTTCGTCTCTCCCATGGAGCTCATCTCAAACTTCTCCTTCATAACCATCTCAAACTCTTTGCACAGATTATCATTGGTAGAACCGAAAATAATATCGTCCACATAAACTTGTACCAAGAGAAGATCACCATCTTTTTCTCGATTAAACTATGTACAGTCAATGACACCTCTTCTGAACCCGTTGTTCAGAAGGTGAGTAGATAGTGTCTCATACCATGCTCGCGGTGCTAGATGCAATCCATATAAGGCCTTGTCTAACTTGTAGACTTGGTCACGATGCAATGGATCCTCAAACCCGGGAGGTTGACTGACATGCACTGTTTCGCTTATCACACCATGAAGAAATGCACTCTTGACATCCATTTGATATACTTTAAACTTCTTGAAGGATGCATAACCCAAGAAAATACAAATTGCTTCAAGTCGAGCAACCGGTGCAAATACTTCATTATAGTCCAAACCTTCTATCTGTCTGAATCCTTGAACAACCAGACATGCCTTGTTTCGCACGATGATCCCATGATCATCTTTCTTGCAACGAAGAACCCATCTGGTGCCTATGACTTTTGCACCTTTTGGTCTGTCAACAAGCTGCCAGACTCCTAATTTCTTGAATTGCAGTAGTTCTTCTTGCATGGCATCAACCCATGATTCTTCCTTTAAGGCTTCGTTGACAGTGCGTGGTTAAACTTGGGAGATGAAACATGAATGGGCACAAAAGCTTACATCTGCAAAGTCAAGAATGTCTGCAAGTCCCCCTGAAGAAAGTTGGTTTCTTGTCTTAACCCCATCTAATGGACTCCCAATGATGTTTTCTTGAGGATGAATCCGGTTAATTCTTCCAACAGGATGAGCTGGAACTTCAACCTGTGGATCAAGATTGTTCAGATTCAGGTCCTCAAGTCCTGGCACAAGATTGTCAACATTTGGTTCAGGGGCAGCTGGAGGAACTGGGTTGTCGTCTGTGTCTGAGCTGTCATCATGTATCTGTACGGTGGGAGGTGAATTGGATGAAGGTTGCATTGGTTCATCAGGTGCATTTTGTCATCATACATCATTTGAACAGCAACATCTTCATCAGTATACATGGGAGACATATTGAAGGAGTCAAATAAATCAGAATAGTTGAACATCCAATCAGGACCCTTCCCAGGTGAGGGCATAGAATATCTCTGAACATCAACATGGTACCACTCTTCCACATTTTGAGTTGATCTGTTATAAACTCTTTTATTTGGAGTGCTGTACCCAAGAAAATACCCTTCTTCCACCTTCTCATTAAACTTGCCTTGCTCCTGTTTCTTAAGCATAGTGCATGGTGCACCAAATGGCTCAAGATACTTAAGATTTGGCTTTCTGTTATAGAGCAATTCGAAGCAAGTCTTCCCATGTCTCTTCACTATCAACACCCGATTCAGAGTGTAACAAGCGTTTGCTACAGCTTCATTCCAGAATTGAACTGGAAGAGATGAATCAGCAAGCATAGTCCTAGCAGCCTCAATCAGAGTCCTGTTCTTTCGCTCAGCAACACCGTTCATTTGAGGGACATATGGAGCACTAAATTGTTGAACAATACCCCGTTCATTACAAAAATTCTCCATGTTGTGGTTTTTGAACTCTGTCCCATTGTCGGTTCTGAGTATTCGAATCTTGAGCTTATAAAGAGATTCAAGTTTGGTAACCAACACTTGAATGCAATCAAACGTTTCAGATTTGTCCTTTTGAAAGAAAACCCAAGAGTATCTGGAATATTCATCAGTGATGACAAGACAGTATTGATCCCCAGCTATACTCTTGCGGTTAACATGACCAAAAAGATCCATATGAAGAAGCTCAAGTGGAACAGTGATTGAGTGATATTTTTTTGGTTTGTGAGACTGCTTGACTTGCTTTCCCTTCTTGCAGGATACACAGACATCAGACAGCTTGAAATTCTTCAGACTAACCCCTTCAACCAGATTGTTGTGTACCAAGTGATTCGTCTTGCGCAGACTCAAATGACCCATCTTCTTATGCCAAAGAATTGAATCTTTCTCAGTTGCCTGTGACATAAAACATGAAGCTATGGAGGATGTTGTTGAAGCTGTGGCCATATTGAGTACATACAAGTCTTGCTTCCTGGGGGCTGACATCAAGATCTAATCTTCAGGGATGGTAATACCTTGCTTTAAAATATAGCATTTGGAATCATCGAAGAGAACTTTGTACTGTTTATCACAAATCTGTGATACAGAAAGAAGATTATTCTCCAATTGCTTGACATATCTGACTTTGTCAAAAGAAATTTGCCCATTTGAAAGAATACCCTCTCCGGTGATGAACCCGCCTTTGTCACCAGCAAATGCTACATATCCACCATGAACATAATGAACATTTGAGAGCAGAGAAATATTTCCAGCCATGTGCCTTGAAGCCCCACTATCGACAATCCAAGAGCTGTTAAGAGCAGCTATTGGGGCAACCTGCACAAAATTGAAACAATTAGCTCATTTTGGGAACCCAAGCCTTTACTGTCTTGGGTTGACCCAAAGAGTCTCGGATCCAAACATCGATCCATTTACCATTAGAACAGCCTTGTCTGAAATAGGTGGAACTGAAGTCTCATATGACTTGACTTTCCAGACGGCATTTTTACTGAAAGAATTTTTCAGGTAAATGGATGATGACTTTGTTTGATTAACATTAATCACTTGTGAAACATCCAAGTTCACCAGTTTTCCTTTACCCTTGTCGAAAGATTTAACCTGTGTTGGTTGTTTGGGTTTTGTCTGAATTGATTTAGGTTCAGATCTGACAACTTTGACAAAACTTTGATTTGGTTTGCTGGGTGGTGCAACTTTTGGTCTAAGCAACTGTGGGAAAGATCTAACAATGTGCCCAGGTGCACCACACTCAAAGCAAACTTTATCACCCTTTTTATGAAAATGTTTTAATTTAGAAAAATACTGCCTTTTTGGTTTGAAAACATTTGTTTTAGGTGTGTTCTGATTAAAACCCAAACCCTTTCTCCCATTAGGAACAAGATTGTCAATCTTGTTAAACACACAAGCTGCATTTTCTTTTGAAGCTTTCACAAAGCTTAAAGCTTGATAAATCTTAGAAGATGAGATTGGGTCGCCTTTCATGACAACTGGTGGCTGATTCTGAACAGTGGTACAATCTGATGAATTATCAGATTCATCCTCAGAATCTGAGACCCAATCTTCCACAAGTCCATCCACCAAAGATTCCTCTGACAAGGAGGAACCCTCATCAGTAATCATCCCAATTGGATCAATTACTAATGGAGTTATAACATGGAAATCTTTAACATCTTTGTCATTTGGTGAATTGACAAAGCTGTTTAAGATTGGTGGAGGACACCTTTGATAACTCACTGTTCCCTTACCCTTATGATCAGCACCTTTGCTGATCATGTGCTCAATGATATAAGATGAGCTTTCATAGCTCTTGAGATTTTGTCCTAGGGTCTCATAATCGCACTCAACTATGGCTAACTTCTTCTTTATCTCATTGATGGTATTGAGATAAGAAGTTATAGCATCTTGCTTGTTAAGAACAGCAATCTCAGCCTCATGAAGTTGTCTGTTTAAAAGTTCAATTTTAGCTTGAAAATCTTTTTCATTAGATTTTAAAACTTTGTTTGCTTCAATACACTGGTTGAGATCGCTGATCAAAGCAGCATTGTGATTCTGATAAGAAAGGACCTTGCTGTCAAGGTCAACACAATTAAAACATCTAGAACAAGAAGATGAACATTCATCAGATACCTGATCAGACTGTGAAGTTGCAGCAGGAGTAGCATATGAGTTTACCATCAAAGCAAACTGAGTGGGAGATTCTTCAATATCAGCATCAGAATCAGATTGAGTATCAGAATCAGACAAGTTTTCAGACTCTGACCAGATGTTTCCTCTATCTTGACCTGTGCTTTTTCAGAAGTGCTATCATCATTGGAATCATCCATCTTCTGAATCTTAGCAACACATGCTTTATCTTGTCCCCCTTGTTCAGAATTGAATCTGAAATCCCAATTTTCACCTTCATCCTGCTGTACCATCAAAGCTTTGCCTGCATTTGAAGAACTAGTTTGAGCAGGAGAACCAATAGGGACAAGTCTTCTTTCTGGATTAGCGGTAGAAGATTTCTGATGCTGAAATAGATTCTTGTTTCCAGCTTTCTTTGGGTGTTTGCATGGTCTTGCAAAGTGACCCTTCTCCCCACAATTGTAACAAGTGACAGACGCCATGCCAAATCCAAACTTAGAATCCTTGTTTAGATTGATATCTTTTCCAGTTTTTCAATCAAATTCCTTGGCTCTTCTGATAGCACTGGCTAGAGCCCACATGATGTCAATTCTTTCCATGTCATCTGGATCTATCTGAGAGTAGTCATCATTTGCCAGATAAGGATTACCAATCTGTCCTGCTACTAGTCCATCATAAGAACTAACCAAAGTGGACAAAAGACCCATATGCTCTTTAGCAATCTCAACTGTAACTTTATCAAAATTTTCTGTCTTCAGACTTGTGACAGGTTGATGATGATGAAGAGGATGACTGACTGAAATGAATCTGATTAGAAGATGGAGCTTTAGTAGTCTGAGAAACAAAAGCAATCTTCAGTGGAGCATGAGAAGATGCTTTCTCTACAGTCGGAGTAGAATAATACAGTGAAGGATCCTGGACTTGAGCTACTCTCTTTGCCTTCCATTTGTTCTCTATTTCTTGCTCCTTCAGCTTCTGAATAAAATCATTTATGTCCATATGTGCCATCATCACATTCTGCTTAAGTACCATCAAAAATGACTCCCACTTTGGAGGTAGAACATCTGCCAAACACTGGATCTTTTCTTGAGTAGTAGCCTTGACTTCATGATTAAACAATTCACTCAAAAGGTGATAGAATCTGGCAATCAAATCATCCAAAGATTCATTTCCAACATACATAAAACTGTTGAACTCCTTCCTTAAAGCCTTTGACTTGATGTTCTTCAAAGAATCATTGCCCTCATACTGTTGCTGCAAAGCATCCCACAAATACTTAGAAGATGTAAACTGTCTGAACTGATGGAAAATATCAGTAGCAATGGATTGAGATAGAATAGCATAAGCTTTCTTCTCATAATCATATAGCTTCCTCTGTGGCTCAGTCATCCGTGTGACTAGCATAGGAGTTCCATCTTCATTAAGAGGTCTCAGATAACCTCCTTCAATCATCATCCATAAATTGGTATCCACTCCATTGATGTGAATCTCAAATCTGTACTTCCAGTGTGGATAATCATCTAAGGATAGCAGTTTGGGAGCTTTGTTGGAGTTTCCTGTCTCAGACTTAGTCAACAGTAAAGTCTGAATGCGATGATTCTGATTAGCCATCAATGCTAAATTCTCCATTTAATCAGGAACAACAAGATTCAACACTTAGAAAAATTTCCAAACTGAAGGTTGAATGAAGAAGCTTGGGGCGAATGTCGGGGCCCGAATGAACTTGTTCTGGCGAATAAGCAGATGAGTATGACTATTGGGCGAAAGAACCTATTCGGTGAATGAAGGATCGAATGAGGCTATTCGCCGAATGAGAATTGAGAATGAAGCTATTCGCCGAATGATTAGGACGAATGGAGCTATTCGGCGAATGAGACTGTCGAATGGTGCTATTCGGCGAATGAGGGTGATTCGGCCAAACTAATTCGACCGTCATGCTCATTCGGCCGATCTGAGGTTTTCATCAACTAAAATCGCGATAACTTTGGATATTGACCAAATCTATGCACCAAAATTGGTACAGAACACCATGACAAGATTACCATCCAATTGGGATAAAGATTTTTATAAAAACTCCACAAAAATCCACGGATTTTGAATGAAACAGTAACTTTGAGGCCAAGGAAATCAGGGTTTTGCAGATTTCGAACAAACAATATGAGATCTGATGATTTTGAATGGAAATCGAGTAGAATCAAGAGCCAGGCCTCTAATACCACTTTGTAGGACCAAATGGGATCTCGGAAACAATCCGATTCCAACGGATATCTACTCGACAGCCTCTGGAATAGTGCGGAATCCTATTCCAGGGTTTTCCAATCGAAACCAACAGCAACCGTGGTGATCCAAGTGCGTAGGAAGGACGTGAGAGTGAGAATCGAACACCACGGGTTGAGAATCGAACTTGGATGATCAATGGGCGCTCAGATCTTCTAGGGTTTGACACTAGGTGCTCTGGGAAGAAGGAGGGCTCTCAGAAGTTAGGTTTAAAATGATTTAGATTTGTATTTATAGGTTGCCATCATTCGGCCGAATAAGTGGCCGAAGCAACTCATTCGGCGAATGACTCATTCGCTCGCCTATGTCATTCGCTAGGGCGTTCATTCGGCGAATGACTTCATTCGTAGAGTCATTCGCCCGAATGGTCAGAATTCATACTTAAACATTAATAAACCAAAACAAACAATCATATAATCAATATTTAACATTAAGAACAATATATAAAGACAACTTCCATTAATATATCTTGAACTTTACATGATGAATAGTACAAAATCGAACTAGGGACAGATAGTGCATCTACATGATGAATTAATTAGATGCCCACGAGCTTATGAACAATCTACACATCCCTCGTGGCATCCCGACATTTCCGCCATCGGTCGGGGTGTTACAGATTGGTATCAGAGCCTGGGTTATAGGGAATTAGGTTACTAGAAATGATTGACCTAGTCTATAACCGTAGGATACCCTAGTATGAAGTTATTTCATACACTAGCTATTATATTCAGGATTCATGCTTATATGTTTATTACATGTTATTTGAACTCCTGACTATATATCTGATTCACATGTATCAATTGCTGATTTTATGCTTGCTTGTGCCCACATGATTCGATAAGGACATACACGTGGTGTATCGTAAAGGCGGTGGGACGTTGGCTGGGGCAGTTACGACTGACCCCTACATATGCCCTATATATACCATTTACGGTACATTAGGTGGATGTCAATATTGAAGAATAAGGGAACTACCCGTTTGGGAATTTAACTGCTTAGGATGTTAACTGCTTAGGAACTTATCTGCTTTAGGAATTATTTGTTTGATCTTTGATCAGCAGACAAGGACACACTCGTGATATACTACAAAGGTGGTGGGACAGTGGCTGGGTCTGTCAGTGTCAGGAACTTAGGATATTATTAGGAAGTGCTGGGAAAGTTGTTGATGGAGTGTTGGTTAAGTTTGGTTTGGATTGACACTTTGGATGATCATGCTTGATGAACACATATAAAATCACTTATGAACACACTTATTGGACACGTGGGGTGTATAGGATCAACGAATGATACGAACACTTAGTGATAGACTGAAGACTTGGGTGTTGATATAGACACTTGGTGATAATATGAACGCATAGTGACGATACTAACACTTGGTGATGGTATGAACAATTGATGAGAATAAATCATAGGGAGGATATGAACACTTAGTGACAATAAGAGCACTCAGTGATGATATGAACCCTCATTGATAATTATGAACATTGGGATATGGTATGAACTGTTAGTGAACTTAGACAATAGGGGAACTTTAATGTCAGGTGAACTTAGACATTAGGTAAACTTAGAAATAGGCAAACCTACATGTCAGGTGAAGTTAGACATTAGGAGAACCTAATTGTCCAAGGGAACTTGAGACCACTTCACTCAAAATTATCCTACCTAGGATAAGGTTTGTTAAGTGAGGTAATGGTAAGATACATGACACACTCCAAATTCTAACAAGGGCATAATAGTGGTGCAATGCAACGGTGGTGGGACAGCGATGATGCGACTGCGGTCAAGTCTACGTATGCCCTATATATAAGCTTGTTGCACTGCGTCGGGAGGTTTTCAGTGTTAATTTAGGAATAATTAGTTAATAATAGATATGACTAAATAGGATGCCTTAGTATAATATTAGAAAGTAAATATTTTGTTATGAGTTTAATGACAGATAGGAGAAAAATATAGTTTCTATATGTAATCCTAACTGTTAAAATGAACTCATTTGACCATAGTTTGTATGACTTACGTTGAAAACGGTAGTAACATGTTTCTATTATCCTCAGAAACATGCCGCCACTCCATCACAACGAAGATGATACAAACAGCAACGCTGATGGTGCTAACAACGGTAATGCCAACTCCGGCATGTAAGAGTTAGCAACACTCATTACTGGATTGGTGAATCAACTGACTCAAGCCAATCAGACTCTCAATCAGAATAGAGGTGGTGCAAACCCACCAGTTTGCACGTTCAAACGCTTCAACTCCTGTAATCCACTGAAGTTTACGGGTTCTGAGACAGCCACTGGTCTGCTGCAGTGGTTTGAGAGCATGGAGAACACCTTCATCAACAGTGATTGTTTTACCAGTGATTCTATAGCATTCATGCATCATTATGGCTGGTAATATATTGAACTTTAACCATGAAATCATGATTTTTTGATTTGTCCAACTTAATGAACTTTAAATCTTCGAATTTGAACAAATCATTTGAATAATTAAAGGGTTTTTTGATTTAAAGTGTTCATCGGTGATGTCTGTTAAGGGCTTGAATGTTTTTATAGATTAAATTTATAGTTCAAAATTTTTTAAAATTTAAATTTGTTGAACTGTTCATACATCGATACTTTTAGTATCGATGAAAAAAGTGTCATCGATACTAATAGTATCGATGATGCGTTTCAAATTTTTCCATGTGTTGGTTGTTATACTTAGTATTGATATTGTTTTATCGATATTATTAATATTTATACTATGTGTATCGATATTACTAATATCGATAGAATTTATTCAAATTTTTCTAAGTGCTAATATGGATACTCAATGTATCGATATTATTACTATCGATGATATCATATCATCGATACTAAGAATATCGATAAATTTCACACTTAGAAAATTTTGGAAAATTTGAAGTTTTAAAATTTTGCAAAAACTACCATTTATTTTTCTTTTGTTTTATAGTTTACAGGTCAAAGACTTTATAATGACAAACATAATGTCATTGCACTAGTAGATGAGGAGCTTAAATAAGGCTCTAAGTTTGTAGAGGTGATATCGTTTCTGAAGAGGTCTAGGGTATCACATGCAATTTCTGCAAATCCTTTGATCACTATGAATCACGTTACTTCTTTTTGGGAGAATGCTGATTACAATTGTGCTACTGAGCCACCGGTTCTAAAGTCAAAGATCAATGATGAGGTGCTACAATTCTCTGTTGAAGATCTACGAGCTGCTGTGCATTTTAATGATTCTGATGAAAGAAGATCTATTGACGCTTTCGAATGATCCAATTTGTGGAGCGTTCAATAGGACGGGATACAACGGTGACGTTACTGCTTCTCAACTGGTCAAGAAGCAATTATTTGGATAATGGAGATATTTGTTCCATGTTGTGATTATGTGCCTATCCAACAGGAAGTCTAGGATTGATACTCTATCTAGGACTTTTCAGTGTCTTATCGTTGCATTAGTATTGAACAAACCTGTGACATCCGTGAATTTATCAGATTTTAATCTCAACCAAACTTTTTGTTATGTAAACCATATTAGACTCATTTAAACTCAGTTTAAATTCAACTAGTTGAATAAAGTAAATATAAAATAATATTATAAAGTTTAGTTCAAATTAATTAGTTAACCATAATATCTCAAAACTTAAAACTTTGGTGGTATAATAAAAAAAATATCATTTTTTCTTCATAACACGAGCATTTGGTTTAAAAAAATAATAATAATTGAATGAATGCTTGTTTATATATTAGGAACACAATTATACTCCTATACATAACCTTATTGTTATTTTTATTATTGCTTTCACACATGATCAACTAGAATCAAAACAAATATAATCTATATCTATATCTATATTTATACTATATAATAAATAAAGGTTTTGATATGCCACTTGTCAACATTCTAGGCCACTTAAAAATTTTTTTTCTCACATCTCTCTCATCTTAAATATTTTATGCAATGTTTTTATTAAATTTTGATTTTTTTATCTTCTCTCTCTTATTAAATATTAAGAGTTAAGTACATAAAAGGTCCCTGTGATTTAGTCATATTTCATAAAAGGTCCCAACCTTTGAGAAACTACAAGAAAGGTCTAATACTCAGGACGCGGATAACAAAAAGGTCCCTACTTTAACAAAAAATGTCCTTAAAGGTCCCACTCTAGGTACCTTTTTTGTTAAAGTATGGACATTTTTTTGTTGAAATAGGGACCTTTTTTGTAAAAATAGGGACCTTTTTTGTACTTTTTTAAAGGTTGGGACCTTTTGTGAAATATGGCCAAACCGCAAGGACCTTTCATGTACTTAACTCAAATATTAATAATTTTATTTAACTTAGTAAATAATATGATTAAATTATAAAAATAAATTCTTTAATTTTTTATAAAACGTCTTTGAAAAATATGTATTATGTTATTTTGAACAAATAATTTTAAAATTCAAATATTTAACCTGTGTATATTTATATCTATATCTATATCTATATCTATACTATATAATAAATAAAGGTTTTGATATGCCACTTGTCAACATTTTAGGCCACTTAAAGGTTGGGACCTTTTTTGTAAAAATAGGGACCTTTTTTGTACTTTTTTAAAGGTTGGGACCTTTTGTGAAATATGGCCAAACCGCAAGGACCTTTCATGTACTTAACTCAAATATTAATAATTTTATTTAACTTAGTAAATAATATGATTAAATTATAAAAATAAATTCTTTAATTTTTTATAAAACGTCTTTGAAAAATATGTATTATGTTATTTTGATCAAATAATTTTAAAATTCAAATATTTAACCTGTGTATATTTATATCTATATCTATATCTATCTATACTATATAATAAATAAAGGTTTTGATATGCCACTTGTCAACATTCTAGGCCACTTAAAATTTTTTTTCCCACCTATCTCTCATCATAAATATTTCTATACCATGTTTTTATTAAATTTTGATTTTTTTTTTATCTTGTCTCTCCTATTAAATATTAATAATTTTATTTAACTTAGTAAATAATATGATTAAATTATATAAATAAATTATTTAATTTTTTATAAAACGTCTTTGAAAAATATGTATTATGTTATTTTGAACAAATAATTTTAAAATTAAAATATTTAACCTATGTAAATGTTTAATACATCTATGTTTAATACATATATGTTTTAAGAACATTTTTTTATAAATTTTTATTTTTAAAGTTTTTCCATATAAAAAAGGTATAACTAATATTATTAGTATTAATATAGTCATGTAAATTTTAAAAGATACAATAAAATTATTTTAGTTACATAAATTCATGAAGACATAATTATAAAATCACATTATTTTTTATTCGCAAGCCTATGTGATACTCGGGTTTATAACCTAGTTATATACATTGATGAAACAAATATAATTATACATATTGATGATTGAGTGCAAACGTAACTTTAAAAATTATAACCAAAGCTAATATACCAAATACTACAATTACATGATTTGTTTTGTCCTCTTTCTACATCCGTCACTCGGTCCATTCATGGCAGCCACCCTGCAAAAATAGTGGTTCCCTCAACCACCCAATAATCACAAAAGATCTACACACCACTCCTAAATCCATAAGCTACAAAATTACATCATGATCCTAAATCCTATATTATTATTTCTATCCCATGCCTCTGTCGATTTTCCCTGAGCAAAATATTGACCATATCACCTCTAAGTCATTATAAATAGAAGAAAAAGAACACAAAGAAAGTTAGACAAAAAAAATGTTAGGCAAAAACTCCACACATCATCCCTCCATATTTATTTCTCTCGGCTCCCATGCTTCAAAATTCAACCAGTCACCAAAATTATTCAGCTCCCCCCCTCCCTCCCTCCTGTCAAATGAAATATCATCAATACTGGCACACACCAAACAATCCCTGTTCGGGTCAACTGCAACAATCAAATTGTTCTAGCTAGGCGAATCATATCCTTCTAAGTTTTGTGGTTAAAGAAAAGCTCTTTCTACGTCTCTACCATCTCCTTGCTTGCTAAGTAGAGACCCGCTCTCAAACATTTAGTTTAAAATTACATATACACACAAATACATATTTCTGATTTTAGGACAGAATCTGTCTCAACTTGAACGAACTATAACTTTGTCTTAAAGGCACGCAAATTTGCAAACTCAAACTCCAAAATTAAGTTCACTGTGTTAGCTTTTCAAGCACTGCTTATACGTTTTCTAACTCAACCAAATGATACCCGAAACAGCCTCTACAACATTAGTACGCCGAGTTAGACCTTGTGACTTGAGTGGCTGTTTCGGCCTATTTACGAGCCAAATCACAAAAAACTTTATACTTTAAAGTATACATATATATATGATGTGATTTGAAATTGTTATTTTTGAATATAATACTTTAAAGTTTTGGGTATTGATAAACAAAAATAGATATTTTTCAAAATACGCCGTTATAATGTTGAAACTTTCTAAAAACAGTAAGTAATTATTTTTAAGACATTATAAAAGGTTTTCCAACTATAAAACATATTTTCTTTTTACGACAAATGTAACAACATAAAAATACCAAGAACATCGTAACAAGAACATTGAACATAACAATAGTAACACAAATTTTGACAAGTTTACGAACTCAATGGAAATCTGCAATGTTGTAGGAACCGGGTAGGGATTCCAAAAAGACAACATTAATACTTAGGAATTGGAGATTCACACTAACAATGAGTTTCACAGCCCCTATTTTTACAATGTTTTTAACAACTCATAGGGGGAGAAATCATGCTTGTAATCGTTTCATTGACACAAGGGGTTTTTGGTTCAACACATTATTACATGAGTCACATTTATCGCTTTAAGTCCCCTATTCTATAACCGTTAATTGTGGATAGTGAATTATTGGGAATAGTACTATTCGGGAGTGACAACCCCCACCCGTGGTTAGTAGTGCTAACTTTGATTGTAGGTCAGATCAGGTGCACAATATTCATCTCAATACAATGTTTTGCGATAGAACATTGGGATGGGGCAATTCAATCATGTCAAGTTCGGTTATGGGAGCTCATGGTAATAATTAATATACACAACTCATGATATTGTTTTTGAGAAAAATAGTCACATTTTGAAACCTTGTGGTCAAATGAAACAACTCAATTTTTACGTGTCTAAACCTGTGAACTCACAAGCTTTATGCTGATTGTTTTTAGCTTGTATTTCTCAGATAATTGAAGCAAACATGGGACATATTTTGGGGATGTTTTGCATGGAGTCTCAGCACGTTATCATGCGTATTTTTGGGATTTTCTCTAGCATAGCATATTTACTTTGGCCATGTTTGTGAAGTCTTATATGTCATATTTTGAAGTTTAGAACATATGTTTGTTTTACATCAGGTGATTATAATTTAAGACATGATGTAAAAACTTATTATTAATGCATGTAGAAGTCGTTCAATGTAAACAATGACTATGAAACCATAACTGTCGCGCCTCGTGTGTTCCGCCTTGGCGGGGTGTGACAAAACCATTCAACATTAGTCAGTTGATATTTGATTCTATGGTGAAACAAATAACTACAACTGAGAAAGAAAGTTTCTCACAGTATCCCAGATTCTTGACAATGATATTTGATCATTAATTCCACATCTCAACAAGGCTGGTCCTATTATCAAGATAACAGTGATGAACAAAAGAATATTTGTTGACTGCCGTCCAAAGAGGGGATCAAACACTACAGATACTCCGTTATTTGGGCATATTATTGATGTTGCTTATGTAGAACCAGAGAATGAAGCCTGATTTCATGTTCAGTCCCTTATTGCAGTTCAAGATACACATTTGAATGAACAACCTGAGCAAACTGCTGGTGCTGAGATTGAGACTACATATTTTGTCCCACAATTCACTGATGTTGCTACACCATCTGCACCACAAGTTATTGAAGCAATTAATAAGGAAGCAGAAGATGTTCATGTTGAACCTGAAGATCATGTTGTTGATGATGTCAATCCAGAAATTGAAGGAGATGTAGTTATTACTTCCAGTTTAGATTCAGATGATGATGATGATGATGATGATGATAATCCACTTGTTGGAACTGTAGCTCAGAGTAAGATTGTTGGCAAAAGACAATATTCAGATATTATTCGTGAAGCTCATCAAGCAGAGAATGTGTAACATCAGTGCCGGAACCGTCACCGGAACAGTTATCTTAAACAGTAACAGGAACAGTAAACAGGTACGAACTATACATATTTCATTCTATTTCATATTCATATTCATATCAATAGTCAAAGTCATTTCATATTAACAGAAACAGGTTCAGAAACATTTAACAGAAACCAATTCAGAACAATGGTTCTTGAGTTAGATAATTATTTGACAATACAGAACCATCATGGGTTTATTTGTTAGGATTTAATATGTATAAACGTTTGTGAGGTTTAATAGAACAAAACACACGAATATTGTTATGTGAATGCTAAATCGACGAGTTATTCGTATAGGTGACGATCTGTACGAATCAATCTGAAAGTTAAACGTTCTGAATAATATTCTATAATTAGAAAACAAGATTGAAGAGTATAGTTATCTTCGTGTTCGTACGAGTGACGATTCGAACGAATACGCGCGACGACTGTGCGATTCAATTTAAACGATATATTAATATTTTAAAATTTAAAATAAACGAAAGATATTTGTTAATCACAACTTAGAATAATTTTATAAATCTTATTTTATAAATCGAGTCGTTTCGCGGCGAGACCACGGGAACCGGCATTTTACGCGAAACCGATCGAGACCGAACATCGGGTATCGGTGATACATTAAATGAGAACATTTAATGCATCACCAACCATCACCAACTCACTTTCTTGACCTAAACTCGTTTCTCTCTCTCTCTAGCTCTCTCTCACTAGAAAGTTAACCTTCTCTCTAAGATTTGAAGCTTGTTACAAGCCGGATTCGAGCAAATTTGGTTTCATTACGATCCTCTTGCTACGCAGATCACAGAAGTACAGTTTATCCGAGTTTCCATCCACGAAATATGAGGTAAGTAACCACTTTATCTTCGGTTTTAGGGTATGTCGCGAATCCTTCTTGTTTGATGCTTTTAATCGGTCTACGCACTCACAAAACACATAGATAAATACATATGAACAACCTAGACACAATGGAAACTAAATTGTAACAGGTTAAGGTCGAAATGGGGATTAGTTTTGCAGGTTCGTGAGGTTGAGAGCTACTACAGGTTCGTTTAAGGTGGCCGAACCTTCTAAAGGATTGAGCCGAACCTTTGATGTCTGCAACGAACCCTGCATCATTATGGGTACTACTGCAACGAACCTGGAGCATCCTGGGTCACGAACCCTACACTACTGTCGACCGAACCTTTGATTGCCGAACACTTTTGGCACGAACCTAAGAACCATGCTAGCCGAACCCTCGGTCACCAGCAAACCAGGGAGGCCTTAGGCTGAACCTTGTGTGAGCGAACCTTAAAGGTTCGTGGGAATTGAAGCCTGGCCGAACCCTAAGGGTTCGTTGGTGGCAAAGTGATAGACGAACCTTAGGTGATTTCTAAAAAGGTTCGTTGCCTCATAGGGTATACCGAACTTAATTGTTATAAGAACTCGTGATTACTAAGGTGCATGGAGGTTAGATAAGCATACATGCATAAGACAAGTATGTGTGTGCATGGGAAACTCACGTAAACCATGCATAGAGGGAACAACTTGGAATTATGTGGGTGTGCATAGGATAGGGTTTACTATAGCCAAAGTTTTCCTTGGCACACAATAACCACTCAATCTGAGATGTTGTATATATAAGATTGTTAAATAAATAGGATCACATTGTTATAGAAATTCATGAGAATCAAAACACAAATCTCGACATCAATGGGAAGTCAAAGAATTATTAATTGGGCTTAAATGGGCCCAATGGGTTTAGTAAAGCCCGTCATATGTCAAATGTCATGTAATTTAAGTACGGTTATGGTAATTAAAGAAAAATGTTTAATAAACTTTGTTGAGTTAAAGTTAATGTTGTTACAAAGTATGCCAAATTTAAAATGAAATGTATTACAAATGTTTAGTTAAAGATTCATTATAATTATCTTGTTGGAAATTTTTTTGTAAAATAGACAATATTAATTGTCTGGATTTGGACCGAAAACAAAGGAGACTCTGCCCAAATTTTTGTAAAATTTAATGATAAGTAATTATAATTAAACATGGGATTTGGGGTTATAAAAGGGTAACTAAGTTAGATTAGATCATAGATACACTTAGTACTAGGACACTTAGTTACACACACCGAGACAAAGACTTAGATACGACGATTACTACGCGTACTTATTATATTC
Source organism: Mikania micrantha (assembly GCA_009363875.1). NCBI lineage: Eukaryota > Viridiplantae > Streptophyta > Magnoliopsida > Asterales > Asteraceae > Mikania > Mikania micrantha. The sequence continues at coordinate 41,869,078 of CM018687.1, read as the reverse complement.
GAATTTTTATAAAATAACTCAGGAACTGAAGAAACCTAATCTACAACAAGAGCACGCATTTTGTGTTAGATCATTTACATAGTAGCACAGGTGAGTTCATTGCCCTTTTTCTAAACATTTTTGTTTTAAAACGCGGGGCTGAGAAGCATGCGTAAACTGTTTTATGTAAATTGGTTACTTAAATGCTTTTATTTATCCTATGTCATATCTTTATGTTTGTTGATACTCCTAGACTCCTGTCTAGGTAATTACTATACAGATCAAATTATCAAGTTAATTAAATTACTCTTATGAGTAATACTTTAATTCTAAACTCTAAACAAACCCTTAGTCCATCAAGCTCAAATTCAAGAATCTAAATTCAAAGGAACTAAAGCAAAGGATCATGTTCAAAGAAACCTAACTCAGTGTGTGATCTGGGAACAAAGAATCATAATCAAGAATCAATTATCATTGTGAGATCATGGGAATTATAAAGATCAAATCAAGAGACTCAAGGAATCAGAAATCATAAATGTGTGTGAATCATAGAAATAATGAAATCATTAAGATCTAATTAAATCATTAATACTTGAGTTAAGGTGGATGTCAGTTGTATGAAAATCAAGACCACGTGTAACACACATAAAGTCCCGGCATAAATAGTAGACTCTTGTAGTCAAGCTATATGGGCAATAACGTGAACTATCAAATGAAATCAAAATCAAAGTCAATAGAATCAAAGAGTTCAAGAATCAAAGGATATCCGTAAAGTCCCGGCATGTACAGTAGACCGTTGTGTCAAGCTGATATGGGCATCATTAAAATCCCGGCACGCTCAGGTATACTCCTTGTGAGTTATGCCTGATATGGGTCACGTGTGAGAGGGTACAACTTGGACAACCACCAACAACTAAGTCTAATTGATTGAGTCAAATAAGGCCCAATCATCATGTCTTAGTTGTATTTTGAATGTTTATCTATTTGTTTAATTAAATATTTAACATTATATTTCTATCATTGTCTTTTGGGAAATCATGTATCTATGATGAACTAAAGAGAATCAAAGGTAAATCAAATTGTGGAAAGCATAATCTAAATCAGAGGTGTGTGTTGGGTAAAAATGCTTAATTATCATTAACAACAGTGTCATATGCATATTAGTATGTGATGGGATGTTGGCTAGGGCTTGTTCCCTTACATATGCCCTATATATAAGCATACCGATGTGGATATTACATGTGAAGTTAATGAGGTTAGGGTCTTTACCGAAAGAGGTTTACAAATCATTTTCAATTACTAAACTATATGAACTCACCAACCATGTGTTGACTTTATTTTTGCATGACTTCTCAGGTGATGAACAGGTCAACTGAAGAGTTGTTTCTTTTGGACTAGGTTACAGATAGAGGACCTAGCTTTTTGGACCTGCATACTTTTGAACATCATACACAGTTATTTTGTAAATCTTGTGCACATACAAGATTGAAGATTTATGATGTGATAGTAGATTTACATTGTTAAATTGTAAACTCAACTGATGTAATTTAACTTTGTAATTCTATTTTCTTTTAGCAGTTTCTCATTAAATATATCATGTGCAATGTAAACAATCTGATCATTTCGATTATCACTCACGATATCGCGCCTCGGGAACCTTCCGCCCGACGGGGACTCCGATCCAACCCCGCCGGCTCGGGGTGTGACAGAATGCTACAAAGAATAAGAAGAAATCAGCTGACTTAGTCTCAGATTATATGCAATCGGATACATAATTTAATATTACATAACCAGTACATAGTGCTTCCTCTCCTTCTTTGGCTTCACCTTCCACTTCATCCGTTCCTGTATATACTTCTCCACTAGTTACTCCACCTCTCACACAATCTACTCCATCATTTTCTTCACCTGATATTGGTTTTTTGTTGACTAATAACTTTGCAACACAATCTGCACAGATACTAGCCCTTCAATCTCAAGTTAAAGATTTACAGTATGAGAATGTTTAATTGAAGGCTTGGGTAAATGCATTGGAGGTGACTGTTGATGAGCTGACTAAGAAGAAATCATTGATCATTCCACTTCAATATCAACTTAGTTTACTTCATGCTCAGGTTGAGGCACAACATAAGACTCAGCTTAAATTGAATCAAACAGAGTTGGTTTCTTTAAAGATTTTGAATAAGAAGATTACTGACTTAATCACCAGTTCTGTTAAGGTGTTTAAAGGTCATGAAGCCCAGTTAAAAGACAATGATAGGTTGGCTAGTTCTTCAACTCTAGGGGAGAATACCTGTAGAGTTGAAGCAACTATGCCATTACAAGGAAATAGAGATGATGATCAAGATGATCCTGCAGCTGGTGGTCCATCTGGAGATGATCATGCTACTGGAAACAAGGGAGGTTCAAGAACAGTTCATTCTGCATCTCAGGGGGGAGCCAGTTGGACAGAAATCTACACCAGCTGATAAGGGTAAAGAGAAAGTTCAAAAAGAAGATTTATTGCAGATATGATTGTTGATCAAGAACAAAATCTAGATAACTTGATGATAGATGCTCTTGTGGATATAGATGATGATGATCTTAAAAATGATGATCAGGACGATGGAGATTATGTGTTGGATGTTGATCCAAGATTGAATGTTAAAGAATATCAAGTTGCAACAGTCTTTGATGATATTAATGAAATGCTTGATGAAGAGTTGGAGGAAGGAGAGTGGTTACCTGTTAAGGAAGTTAGAGATTTGTTCATGGATCTTGACTGGGAGGAGATGATGGTGAAAGAAAAAGCTGACAAGATTGTGGTTGATTGTGTAGTACAATCATTTCAAAATGAAGTTAAAGAGAAACAAGTTGCAGCAGAGACAATCACTGAAGATGTACATATATCTCTGACAACCGCAGAGGTAATTCAAATGGCTAAAGATGATCTTGCTTCTGCGCCTAAAAGTCCAATTCTGAAGAAACAATACAAGAATAAAGCTGAATGTGTTGGAAAGATTTTGGCTTGGAAATTTGAGATTGAAAGCAATCTTTTTAAAATAAAGATGGTGTACAGTTCTTAAAGAAGACAATAAAGTGTTTTCACCAGTTTCCTTTGTGTGATCTTAGAGTTTTGGCAAAAATTGGCCAAATAAATCTTGCTAATGACTACATGGCAAGTTTGATAGAAAGAATAATAAGGTAAGAGGTTCGGACTATGAAGTTTTGAGTTAATAAAACCTCAGAAGCTGAAAAAAATTCCTATAGTTGGGAATTTGGATTGGATTACAAGGAAGTGGAAGATGCGATACGAATTCAAGCCTGTTAAATCTTTAAAGAGAATTCCCCTGTTAAAGTTTAACTTAGGTATTATGATTAACCTCCACTTATGGTACTTAGATGGTTATATTTCTGAAGCTCTATTTCAAGATGAAAACAAAATGGAGTTGTGTAGAATGTTTGATCCTATCCATTTGATTAACCTTTCAGAAGGTGACCAGAAGAAGTTACAAATAAAACAGATACAATATCATAAGGAAGTTTAAGAAACTGATAGATGTTTGTATTAAGCACAAGATTTGTGCTGGTAGTCATCTATCTTCTCAGTGGAAAGAATGAAGATCCACACTGAGTTGTTGCCAAGAGGGAGTCTTTTATTACCCTTATAGCATCAGCCTCAATTGTGACATCTAGTACCAGATCGTCCGGCAAGTCCGTACAGTATGTGTACTTTCACTATTTACTATGTGTAAATACATGTATATGAACATTGCTTGTACTAAAAGAATTCAAAATACAAGAAACAGTTGTACGTATTTATGCGTAAACTTAAATGCCAGAAGTACAACACTCATTATAAACAATAGTTGTTAGTATTTAGGTGAAAACCTAAGTACAAATAATACAACGAAATAAGAGAAACTACAGTGTTCAAGTAAATAACAAGAACAAGTCGGTTGCGATTTGATATCCATAGATGACAGGAATCAGATGGCCGACAAATCAGTATGAAAACAATGTGAAAACAGGATGTTTAGTTGAGTCCGTCAGTGAGGAAACACAATTCAAACACAATTGCAGTGTTATTTCAGAATAACGAACTGACAGTGTGTTTGCTTGGGTGACGATTCACACAAACATATCTGTGAGTTTAGAGTTCTGAAATAATGACTGAAAAGTTGAAAACAAAAGTCGAAAAGCCAAACCATCGTCGTGTTCGTTCGAATGACGATTCGAACGAATACGCGCGATGGCAACGCGTTCTGACGAAACGAAAAACAAAAACGACACGAACGACAATAATTTAACAAAATAAGACATTTTAATGTTTTACAATTTTGAAACTCATCAAAAATAAATAAATAAACTATTTTATTTAAAAACATGTAAACACGCGTGTAACGTTCCGGAAACGCAACGAATATGCGAACCGAGCAACAAAAAACGAACCCGAACACCCTCGGGGTATATATACCTTGAAAGACCCCTCATCTCCATTTAACACTCTCATTTTCTCTCACTAAAACCCTAAATCCGGCTCAACTCTCTCTCTCTAACTTCTCTCTACCATAACTCTCTCAAAACTCAACCAAATCACTCTATTCTTGAGCCAAATCGAAGCTACAAGCATCCTATACATGAAAGTACAACTGATCTAGAGCAAACACCACCGAAATTTGAGGTAATTAGCTGCCAAAGCTACGAAAAAGAGGTTTTTCTACACCCTTGGTCGACCACCAACACTAGCCGACCAAACCCCCTCAAACTCGAACCCTATGACCACCAAGATTAGCCCTAACCTACACCACCTTCGAAACACCAAGGGGCCTTGGTATGGGGGAGGGAGCTAAGTCGGTTCATGCTATGGTCGAAAGAGAGAAAGCAGGGGGCCGAATGGCCTAAGGCCGAAGGGCTCACGGCCGAAGGATCCCATTCGCAGCTCACCCTCATTCGCCAACCACCCTCATTCGCCAACCACCCTCATTCACTAAACCTCCATTCGGCCATCTCCATTTATGGGCTACCATTCGCCAGCCACTCCATTCGGTGGAAGTCCTCAGTCGGCAAAGAGCCACATTCGGCTGAGCATCTTGTCCGGCCACCCTATCTTCATTCGGTCGGAAGTCACCATTCGGCCAAGTAACACAAGCCCAGAAATCCTTTGGCCCAACAGTCGATTCAAACATAACAGCTTGGCCCAACAGATTTTCCTTTGTCCAGATAATTGACTCACGAAACTGATTTGGCCCACGAAACGGATTAGGCCCAATAAGCCCATGTCGGCCCAGAGTTACTGATTTGGGCCCATATCATCAGTCGGCCCACACCACTTTATTTCGGCCCATACATACAACCATTTCAAATATCCGGCCCAATGGTTTAATCACCCAAGTAGTCGGCCCATGAAACGGTTTTAGCCCACACAACTTACATGGCCCACAATTATATAGTGCGGCCCAAATGGTGTGCTTTGGCCCATGTGATCAAGGATGTAATCTAATAAACTAAATCAATAAGTATAAATACATGCATGGAATTGCATAACGATTTCAATTTATTACAAAAGGGGTGGAATTGGGGCTAAAGCACATGTAGTTAACAAATAAACACTTTAACTTAAGGTATTAACTATTTAAGTCGAGGTTAATATATGAGGCTTTACAATATAACCATTAACTAAGTAACAAAATATTCAAGTTTTACATGGATGTTCTACGAGGCCGAATGATGACCGAGACTTACGTGTGTTAGCCAACTCTAGGGCTAATACCAACACACACAAACACACACTCAAGGACTCATATTTATAAGTAACAAACAACGTGAAATCAATACAGGATCGTGAAAACTACTACAAGTACAACAAAGAGTGTGTGCATTCTTATTTAAGATAAGTCAACCCCAACGACAACAAGGTGAGTTCATACGCCCCTTTTCTAATCTTAACTGATTTTAAACTCTCGGGGCTGAGAAACATGCTTACTTTTATTTATTTAAAAGTTTATGTTTAACATATTGCTTACACTTTGATTAGATAATATTGTATGATTTATTATCAATTATCATTGTATGCATGCTTGTATAATCATGATATGACATGAACAACTAAGATGAATATGATAATATAAATTCATAACTCATCAACACAATAGAATAACATAATTGCAAGATTAAATCTTACAACACTTAGTTACTCTTACATGAACGAACATTGAATTAATCACAGTTGAACAGGATGACAAGAACAAAACACATGAATGATATGAAGATAACACATCTTCCTAACATCATTCAACACTAGAGTTAACTAAGTGTATTAAGACAAGTGCTTATAACACTTAGTTTACAACTCAACACATATTACAAAAGAACTTGGAACATGAATCATCCAACACCTGATTCGACTAAGTGTAGTAAGACTAGTTCTTACCACAGCTTAGTGACAACATGGTGACTATATGGAATAACGAGGAATGATAATCTTGATAATTTAACTTCATGATAACAACATCATTCACACAACAATTAACATAACGTAATAAGACAAGTTCTTATTTAACCTAGTTAACAACAACGAGAACATACAACATTGGGAACAAATGACACTGATAAACACGCAATACAATTGATTACTATTGAACTGCCTGCATTATATCATTTCAATCATGTGCCATGTACTTATGTTGATCACTGTAAGCCCCTTATAATTCGCTGACCAGTTAGTTTGACGTGACTAAACCGACGATAGCATAGTGGTTCCATAGGTTTGACAAACCTCTAGCTTGTAGGGCTAGTATGTTGATCGTATTGATACATTGGCCGGTAACGTATGACCGGTGACAGGGCGACTCAAGTCAGGTTCTGGAAAGCAACACATGGTGATATTAATCTACAGTGAAATTGTAATTAATCCATCGTTACCCGTTGACTAGTAGACTGAGGAATTTATTTTCTCTCATGTCATATTACTAGTAACCGTTTCGATGAGGTCTACGGTAATACAAGGTAGTAGAGGTAAATCGGATGCATTGAAATCTGATTACGTGAGGATTGCAATGGATTCCTTTTATGCTATATGCACTTCAAGTTGAGAACAAATATTCAATCGGTTAACTAACACTCTTAATACTTAAAAGTGATTAACAGTTAACCCCACATGTAATAGAATAATACAAGGATCAGATTAAATTAATCTAATATCCATAATACATAAAAGGGTTATCAATACTTCGGTTTGATAACTAAACCCTTATTATTATATTATTCCACATATGATACAACGGGTGATGAACATAGACGGACGGGTGAAATGAAATGGGTATCTATAGTTGTATTGCAAGTAGTGTGGAGTTCTATTAGTTATGTGATGGGATGTTGGCTAGGGCTTGTTCCCTTACATATGCCCTATATATAAGCATAACTAATAGGGTAATATATTATTTGCAAATATAACTATGGAGAGGCCTTTGTGTGAACGGGTGAATCAAATGACTCACAAGTAACGTAAATGACAGGGTGATTGTGTATGTGAATGAATCAAGGTTTTCAATTATCAAATTTATGAACTCACCAACCTAGTGTTGACTTTGTTTAAATGCATGTTTTCTCAGGTGATGAACAGGTGTAGTTGCCATATTCAAGAATAGCTAGTGGACTTTTAGAAGACCTAGCTACATTTTGTGTGATCATACTTTTGGGATGACAAAACTATGAATCATCTTTTGTATATCTTGTATTGATACAAGATATAAACTCATTGATTCTTTTGATTAGATTTACTTAGTTAAATTATGAGGAAACAATGTAATTTAACTTTGTAGTTCTATTTCATTGTCATGTTAGCAATTCTCATTTAATTATCATGTGCTATGTAAACAATCTGATCATTTCGATTATCAAACAATATCGCGCCCCGGGAACCTTCCGCCCGACGGGAAAGTAGATCCAGCCCGCCGGCTCGGGGTGTGACATCAATTGTTTAGTTTAGTTTGTTTTTGTTTACTTTGTATTTTTTTTAGTTTTGAAAGTTGTAAAAATTGCTAAGTATGGTACCATCGATACTAATACTATCGATAGTACTATCATCGATACTATTACTATCGACACTAGGTGACCATCGACACTAACAGTATCAATGGCCAGGTCTATAAATAACATAGTTTCGATGTTAATTATTTTTATTTTTGTTCACAAATCAAATTATTCCGTTTATGTTTTCTTTCTACTTGTACGAATTTCATTCCAAGGAGTAATACAAGAGATTGAATTGTTACATTTGATTTGTCTAGTTCTACTCATTTCTATCTTTATTCAAACATTGTTGTATGTATTCCGCATGTACACATATATGATACCGGATCATTCAGATTCTAGGCATGGACCTACAATTGGGACACACATCTACCACTTATTGAGTTATCCTACAACAATACCTACCATAGTAGTATCGGATGTGCTTCCTTCGAAGAAATGTATGGTAGGAAATGTCAGTAGCCAATTTGTTGGACCAAAGTGGGAGAAAACAGCATAACTGGGCCTGAGCTTATTTAGGAAACCACTGATAAGATCGCTCAGATTCAACAGAAATTACAAGCTATACGTAGTCGCCAAAAGAGTTACACAGACAAATGGCGAAAGTCTTTGGAATTCTAGGTGGGTGAACGAGTCATGTTGAAAGTGTCTCCCTGGAAAGGCGTAATTCGTTTTGGGGCTAAAAGCAAATTAGCACCAAGGTATGTCGGCCCATTTGAGTTAACACAACTGATTCGTCCTGTGGCATACAGACTTAGATTACCAGATGAACTCAGCGAAGTGCATGATGTGTTTCATGTATCGAATCTCAAGAAACGCATGGTTGATGAGTCATTGGTAATACCTCTCGAGGAAATACAAATTTATGAGCAATTACATTTCTTCGAAGAACCTGTAGATATTATGGATCGTGAGGTTAAGAAACTGAAACGAATCTGTATTCCTATCGTGAAGGTTCGTTGGAACTCCAAACACGGTTCCACAACACTTATTTCTTCAAAATAACACTACCCGAACCTTCAAGACTCCTTGGATAAGCTTGGAGAAGGGTTTAGATTTGATTTCTGATCTAGTCTGAACAGCAAGGATCAATATCGATGCAGGATGGGAGCCGGTTAACTTCATCAAACTTGCTAGGTTCGAAGGGACCATTTCATGGAAAGTTCTCATGGACACTAAGAGGACCGAAGGGCTCCAAGGACTGATGAACAAGTTTTGGTCAATATTAACACTATCTAAGCATAGTATTGATGGTAAGGCACTGCCGATACTATTAGTATCCACAATCCTTACTTGTGCAACTTCAATCAGTGTTAAACCTATCGATACTACTCGAGACTTGTTGGTAACTATCTTGGATTATCTATGTTAGCTACATTCATGTCCTCCAAGTGTGTTGAGTCCAGATTTCATCTATATCATCATGAATTGGAGGCGAACCATCGATACTAGGGTGGCTACCGATACTAATAGTATCGACAGCAAGTGTTGGTTGAAACTAATCCCATCGATACCGCCCACACTTCACCAGTACTTTTACCACATGATAACCTATGTAACGTAAACTTAAAGCCAAGCGTTAAACCTCGACCATAAGGACATATGGATGGGTTAAGGATGATAGTATCGGCTAAGGACTATTAGGGTTTCCTCAAGGGTTAACCGATCCTAAGCCTAATCGATACTATCATATACATATTAATAAAAACTTGTTAAGGTTATGTGTTACAACAAGGATAAGAAAGAACATATTTAAGAGTTAATAACAAAGGAAACAAATGACAAAAACTATGGTTGAGTAGGTTAGGATCTATGTGATTCTAATAACTTGAACATAACATTTTCTTTAAAGTATTCATGGTTTTAATAAGACATTTCAAAATAGATTAAATCATAATGATTAATGGTAAAGGATTTCATTAAACTTGATTAGATAGCTTTAAACTCATAACAAAGGGTTTTAGGAAAACAACCAAAGCTTAACTTAAATGGTTAGGTGTTAGTATATCTCATTACCAATTATGTCTAGAGTTAATCAAAATAACAAAGTAAGTGGACATTAAGGAGCTATAACAAGTTAAACCAACATTAGGGCTATACATAACACAAGAACCTACACTTACAAGTTGAAAACTTCAAATAAATCAATCACAGGGCTGTGAATACAACACACTACAAAATTCAAAGAGCGTGCGTGCATTCTTGTTAAGTCAACATATTCAACAACACCAAGGTGAGGTCATTTGCCCCTTTTCTAATCTTTTGATTTCAAATGCGGGGATGAGAAGCATGCTAAACTCTTTTCTTAAAGATTTTAGTACATTTATACTTTATTTGTCACAACGACGTAATAAAGGTTATACTTTGTTAAAATGTCTACATCTATATATGTTGATAGAAATAGTCATTACAATGTGATCATATCAATGCTCATAACAATGTGACTATCAATGATTGATAACAATTACTTTGAGATATCAAAGACAATATCATGATAACATAATTTCACGATAACGTTAAATACTTTTGAGACAACATTGAGGTTGAGATGAAAAAAATACTTATAACTATAGTTGATTTCATAACATTACATTTGATTACTAGTAAGACTGCTTGTATTATATCATTGTGATCATGTGACCATTGAGATTAACGAGCATTAAGTCCCTTTATATATCCTTTACCATTAAGTAGCAGAGGCTAAGCCGACGGTAACGTAGTGGTACCATAAGTTTGACAAATTTCCAGCGAGTGAGGTCGGTACGTTATGCGTATTGTATATGACATTTGGCTGGTATCGTATGAACGGTAATACTGTAACATCAGTGCCGAAAACGTAACCGGAACAGTGATCTACACAGTAACATGAGCAGTAATTCAGGTACAGACTATACGTATTTCATTGTATATGATTATCATTTCATGCTTTTCATATAACAGCTTCAATTTCATCGCAAAAACGTAACTCAGAACTATGGTTCATCAGTCAGATATTTATCTGGCGACATAGAACCATCATGTAATTGTTAGTTAGGATTCTATTATGTATAAACGTATGTGAGGATTTACAGAACAAAACAATAACGGATGTCGTTACGTGAATGCTAAATCGACGGATTATTCGTATAGGTGAAGATCTGTACGGATATATCTGAAAGTTTAACGTTCTGAATGATGTCCAATAATTAGAAAACCATATCGAAAAGTGTAGTTATCGTCGTATTCGTACGGGTGACGATTCGAACGAATACGCGCGAAGACTGTACGATTCGATTTAAACAGTAAATTTAACATTTTCAGAAAATTTAAAATAAACGAAAGATATTTAGTTAATTTACTAGGAATTACCACCTAAATTAAATTTACAAACTTTACTTTTAAAACCGAGATGTTTCGTTACGAAAACGAAACGAAACGAAACCGACGCTTTTGCGCGAAACCGAGCGAGACCGAACGCACCCGGGTATTTTGCAAACATTAAATGGCATTTAATACGATTTTCATTCCCACCTACCAGCCATCATTAACCTCAAATCGTCACTCTCTCTCTACTTTCTCTCTCTAGAGTTCAAAGCTCCAAACCCTTCATTTCTCAACCAAATCGAGCCCTCTTGGTGTCAAAACGACCACTACAACTTGTAGATCACGAAAGTACAACCGATCTGAGCTTGGAATCATCTGATTTGAGGTAGATTTGAGTTTTATATATCGGTTTTTAGGGTTTTCTAACCCACTCGTTCGAACCCTCTTGAAACCGGCTAAACATCCTAAAACCTTAGGGAAAATGCACCAACCACTCTTAGGACGAAGTAGTAATAGGTGAGGTCTCACTAGTGGACATGAAGCTCGAAAAAGGAGACCCCCCTTGGCTGATCTCGACCAGCCGAATGGCTGTGCATCAGATGGGCCGAAAGGCCAGTAGGCCGTATGAGCTAGTCTTTATGCCGAATGGCCTCAAGGCGGAAGGAACCCTCCATTCGCTCGGCATCACCTTCGGTCGGCCAATACTTCATTCGAATGGAATCACTTCGGTTGGACAACCCGTGTCACACCCCGAGCTGGCGGGCTAGATCGACTTTCCCGTCGGGCGGAAGGTTCTCGGGGCGCGATATCGTTTGATAATCGAAATGATCAGATTGTTTACATAGCACATGATAATTAAATGAGAAATGCTAACATGACAATGAAATAGAATTACAAAGTTAAATTACATTGTTTCCTCATAATTTAACTAAGTAAATCTAATCAAGAGACAATGAGTTTATATCTTGTATCTGTACAAGATATACAAAAGATGATTCATAAGTTTGTCATCCCAAAAGTATGCAACACAAAAGTAGCTAGGCCTTCTTAGGGTCCACTAGCTATGTCCCTGTAATCCAGGTGACTAAACCTGTTCGTCACCTGAGAAAACATGCATTTAAACAAAGTCAACACTAGGTTGGTGAGTTCATAAGTATGATAATTGAAAACCTTGATTTGTTCACATGCACAATCACAATGTCATTTCTGTTCTTGTATGTTGTTTGATTCACCCATTCACCCAATGGTTTCTCAATAGTTATATTCACAAATAATATCTCATGCTAGTAGTTATGCTTATATATAGGGCATATGTAGGGGAACCAAGCCCCAGCCAACATCCCACCACATAACTACTAGAACTACACACTACTTGCAATACAACTATCGATATCCATTTCCCTTTCACTTGTTCATCTCATTTGTTAATCACCTGCTGTATCATGTGTAGAATAATATAATAATAAGGGTTTAGTTATCAAACCGAAGTATTGATAACCCTTTTATGTATTAAGGATATTAGATTTATTTAATCGGATCCTTGTATTATTCTGTTGCTTGTGGGGTTAACTGTTAATCACTTTTAAATATTAAAAGTGTAAGTTAATCAATTGTTCTTTGTCTCAACTTGAAATGCATAGAGCCAAAAAGGAATCCATTGCAACCCTCACGTAATCAGGTTACAATGCATCCGATTTACCTCTACCACATTGTGTTATCATAGTCCTCATCGAAACGGTTACTAGTGTTATGACTTGAGAGAATAATTTCTTCAGTCTACTAGTCAACAAGTAACGATGGATTGATTACAATTTCACTGTCTAATTATATCACCATGCGTCGTTTACCAAACCTGACTGATGTCGCCCTGTTACCGGTCATACGTTACCGGCCAATTGAAATTACGAATAACATACTGACCTACTCGCCGGAGGTTTGTCAAACCTATGGTAACACTATGCTATCGTCGGTTTAGATCCCACTAAATTAACTTTTAAACGGTTCTAAGAAGGGACTTACAATGAAACTTGAATAATGGTACATGATTGATATGATATAATACCGACAGTTCAATAGAAATCAATTGTATTGTGTTCATCTATGTTGTTGTTCTCCCTGTTGTGTGTTCTCATTGTTATTAACAAGGTTCAATAAGATCTTGTCTTATTACATTATGTTAATCGTTGTGTGAATGATGTTGTTATCATGAAGTTATGTTATCATGATTATCATTCCATGTTTTCCATGTAGTCACCATGTTGTCACTAAGCTGTAGTAAAAACTAGTCTCACTACACTTAGTCGACTCAGGTAGTGGATGATAGTTGTTCCATGTTATCTTGTAATATGTGTTGAGTTGTAAGCTAAGTGTTATAAGCACTTGTCTTATTACACTTAGTTAACTCTAGTGTTGAATGATGTTAAGAAGATATGTTATCTTCATATCATTCTTGTGTTTTGTTCTTGTCATCATGTTCTCTTGTGATTATCTCAATGTTTATTCTTGTAAGAATAAATAAGTGTTGTAAGATAAAATCTTGCAACTATATTATTCTAAAGTATTGATGAATTATGAAGTTATATTATCATATTCATCCTAGTTATTCCTGTCATGTCATGATCAAACAAGCATGCATACAATGATAAATGATAATAAAGCAAGCAATATTATCTAATCATAGTATAAACAATATGTTAAACATAAAACTTTTAAATAATTAAAAGTTAAGCATGTTTCTCAGCCCCAAGAGTTTAAAATCAGTTAAGATTAAAGAAAAGGGGCATATGAACTCACCTTGTCTTTCAAGTGGTTGACTTAGCTTAAACAAAGAATGCACGCGCTCTTGATTGTATTCGTTGTTGTTTTCACGATCCTGTATTGATTTCATGTTGTTCGTAACTTGTAAGTATGTGTTGTAAATATTCATGTGTGTGTATGTGTTAACCCTAAAGTTGGTTAACACTCGCGTGTCTCGGTCATTGTTCTTCATTCGACCCTGTTTAGTTGTCAAGGATGTTGAAATCATATACTTACTAAGTTTAGGTCATCACACTTTGTTATTGACCCTATGTCTCCCTTGAATCATTGTTGTGACAAAAAGGGTTCCAAGTTTAAAACTTAGATTTTTGATTAATTTCCAATTATCCTTAAATGTCTTGCAATATAGTTTTGAATCATAATTGTTCCATTCATGTTATCCTACAATCATTGTTTAAGAAAATATTGCTTTTTGATTACCATGTGGGTCGAATAACCTATATTTGAGCCGAGTTAAATCTCATGGGTCAACTAACTTTGCTTGGTTCACATGGGTTGTGGGCCTAATTAATTAGGCCTTGGGCTGAACCCAATTACCCTAAACCAGACAAGTAGATAGGCCAACAATTTAAGTGGCCAGTTATTTGGTTATGAATCGAGAAGGTGGGTTGTAATAATGGTTTTGGGCCGACTACTTTACTAAATGTGGATGTTGGGCCTGGAATATCCTTGGTGGGCTGCAGCAAAAGGGATCTATCTCGATCAGTTGAGGCAGGGTTCCATCATCAGCGAACCTCTTTGGTTCTTTAGCTAAAGGTTCGGCTCCATCACTAGGGTTCGTTAAGTGCAGGTTTGAGGTCCTAAGGTTCGATGATCTCAATTTGGTTCGGCTAAAGCACATGGTTCGGCTGTTCATGATAAGAAGGTTCGCAGACTATGCATGGGTTCGGTTAATGGTTCATGACACTGGATGGTTAGAAGGTTCAGTGCTTGTAGTGCAAAGCAGGTTCGCACGGCTGGTTAGATTCGGTACAGGTTTGGCGTTAGTAGGGTTCGCATGAAAGTCGATGGTTCGTCTCGCCTGACATAGGTTTGCTGGAGAGGGTTCGCATGTAGTGCAAAGCAGGTTCGCACTGCTGGTTAGGTTCGGTACAGGTTTGGCATTAGTAGGGTTCGCATGAAAGTCGATGGTTCGTCTCGCCTAACATAGGTTTGGTGGAGAGGGTTCGCCCAGGACCGTCCTCCACAGGTAATCAGAGGTTCGGCCGTGGTTCATCTCCCACACGAACCTGAAACTGTGCATCACCATCTCCATTAAACCCTACTTGTTGTCAAGTTGTTTCCATGGCTTCCCTGTCCACCTATTAGTCGTTCTAGCCTGCGTGGAGTGTGTTTGCAGGTCTCAAGTCTGGATGGTCACGGTTTTACAGCGGTTGAAAGAAGTGATCGACCAAGAACACCAAAACCCTACTTTATCAGAACATCGTAGCTCTTTACCTCGTTTTTCAGCGGTCAAAGCTACAGATCGGTTGTACTTCCAAGTAGAGAGCGTTGAGAGCTTCGTTTGGACACCAAGAACGTCCGATTTCGTTGAGATACGAGCAAGTTATCGCGATTTGAAGATTGATTCTTCTAGAGAGAGAGAATAGGTTCGTGAGATGAGTTTTAGAGAGAGAGTGGCTGATGGAAAATGAGGGGAAGAGCCTCATTTGATGTTTATATACCCCGGGGGTATTCGGGTTCGTTTCGGTTGCTCGGTTCGCGTCTTCGTTGCGTTTCCGGAATGTAACGCATATTTTGCGTGTTTTAAAATAAAAATAGTTGTTTTATTTATTTTTGATGAGTTTCAAAATTGTAAAAATATAAAATATTTTATTTTCATTAATTACTATCGATCGTGTAGTATTTCGTTTCGTCAGATCGCGTCACCATCGCGCGTATTCGTTCGAATCGTCACCCGAACGAACACGACTATGGTTTTGCTTTCTGATTCTTGTTCTCTACTTTCCAGTCATCGTTTCAGAACGTTAAACTCACAGATATGTTTGTGTGAATCGTCACCCACGCAAACACATTGTCAGTTCGTTATTTAGAAACGACACTGCAATTATGTTTTAAATTGTGTTTCCTGACTAACGGACTCAACTAAACATCCTGTTTTCACATTGTTTTCGTACTGATTTGTCGGCCATCTGATTCCTGTCATCTATGGATATCAGATCGCAACCGACTTGTTCTTGTTATTTACTTGAATACTGTTGTTTCTCTTAATTCGTTGTATCAACTGTACTTAGGTTTTCACCTAAATACAAACAACTATTGTTTATAATGAGTGTTGTACTTACAGCATTTAAGTTTACACATAAATACGTACAACAGTTTCTTGTATTTTGAATTCTGTTAATACAAGCACTGTTCACAAACATGTATTTCCACATAGTAAATAGTGAAAGTACACATAGTAAATAGTGAAAGTACACATACCGTACGGACGTGCCGGACGATCTGGTACTCGATGTCACAGTCTCCCCTTGTTAAAGAAATTTCGTCCCGAAATTTAAGCATCGGAGTCGGGCTCTAATTCTCGAACAGGTGGGGATACCTTGTCTTCATGTTGTCCTCGCGCTCCCAGGTAAATTCTGGTCCACGCTTGGAGTTCCATCGAACTTTTACAATAGGGATACGGCATCGTTTCAGTCTCTTGACTTCACGTTCCATAATCTCTACAGGTTCTTCAATGAAATGTAATTGCTCGTCAACTTGTATTTCCTCCAATGGTACGATCAATGACTCATCAGCGAAACATCTCTTGAGATTTGATACATGAAACACATCGTGTACTCCACTGAGCTCATCAGGGAGTCTGAGTCTGTATGCCACAGGACCTATGCGTTGAGTAATCTCAAACGGTCCGACATACCTTGGTGCTAGTTTGCCTTTAGCCCCAAAACGAACTACGCCTTTCCATGGGGACACTTTCAACATAACTCGGTCACCCACATCGAATTCCAAAGGCTTTCGCCGTTTGTCTGCGTAACTTTTTTGGCGGCTACGTGTTGCTTGTAGTCTCTGTTGTATCTGGGCAATCTTATCAGTAGTTTCCTGAATAAGTTCGGGCCCTGTAATTCTGTTGTCTCCCACTTCGGTCCAACAAATTGGAGACCGACATTTTTTACCACATAGTGCTTCAAACAGAGCACATCCGATGCTGCTGTGGTAGTTGTTGTTGTAGGAGAACTCAATGAGTGGTAAATGTGTATCCCAACTTCCACCGAAGTCTAGGATGCATGTCCTCAACATATCCTCTAGGGTTTGAATGGTTCGCTCGCTTTATGCATCCGTCTGTGGATGATAAGCGGTGCTCAAGTTTACACATGTCCCTAAGGATTGTTGCAATGATTTCCAGAACCGCGAAGTAAATCGACTGTCCCGGTCTGTAATAATAGACAATGGCTTATCGTGCCGTACTACTATTTCATTTAGCGGACTTGGTCAATCTATCAATGATGACCCAAATCGAATCGTGTCCGCTGGAAGTGCGGGGTAGCTTGGTAATGAAATCCATAGCTGTTTGTTCACACTTCCATTGTGGAATCTCTGGTTGTTCCAGCAAACCCGAAGGTTTCTGGTGTTCAGCTTTGACTTTGGTACATGTGATGCATTTGCAAACATAAGTGGCAACATCTTTCTTCATCCCTGGCCACCAATAAAATGACCTAAGATCTTGGTACATCTTATCGGCACCAGGATGAACGGAATAACATTTCTTGTGTGCCTCGTCAAGTATGAGTGTTCGAAGTTCATCTACTGCCGGGATCCAAACACGATCCAGATAATAGATAACTCCATCTTGTTTTGTCTTGAAATGTTTCTCGGCTCCACAATCGAGCTCTTGTTTCAAATTGTCTCTTGCTACCGCTTCTTGTTGTGCTTGTAGAATTTGTTCTCTCAGACTTGTTTGCACGGTCATTCCTATTGCACGAACGCGCAAGAGTTTGACTCTTTCCTTCCGACTCAAAGCATCTGCAACAACATTTGCTTTGCCCGGATGGTATTTGATCACACAATCGTAATCGTTCAGGAGCTCAACCCAACGTCTCTGTCTCATGTTAAGCTCCTTTTGATCAAATATGTGTTGTAAACTCTTGTGATCTGCATAGATTGTGCACTTGGTACCATACAGGTAGTGTCTCCAAATCTTTAAGGCAATTACAACAGTTCCCAGTTCTAGATCGTGTGTTGTGTAGTTTTTCTCGTGTATCTTCAACTGTCTTGAGGCATAAGCAATGACTTTGTCTCGTTGCATCAAAACACATCCGAGTCCCTGATGGGAAGCATCACTGTATACTACAAAGTCATCATTGCCTTCTGGGAGTGTTAAGATAGGAGCATTGCATAATCTTTGTTTCAGTGTCTGGAATGCCTCTTCCTGTTTCTGAGTCCACACAAAAGGTTCACTCTTCTGTGTGAGTTTGGTGAGAGGCAAGGCTATCTTAGAGAAATTCGAGATGAATCTCCTGTAATAACCTGCCAATCCCAAAAATGATCTGATCTCTGTCGGTGTTGTAGGCACATCCCAGTTCTTGATTGCTTCAATCTTGGCAGGATCCACATGAATACCATTACTGTTAATCACGTGACCCAAGAACTGAACTTCTCTTAACCAAAATTCACACTTGGAGAATTTGGCATAAAGTCGCTCTTCTTTCAGAAGTTCCAAGACTGTTCTGAGTTGTTGTTCGTGTTCCTTCTCATTCTTTGAATAAATCAGTATATCATCAATAAAGACGATAACAAACTGATCTAAGAACGGCTTGCACACCCGGTTCATCAAATCCATGAACACTACCGGTGCGTTCGTCAGTCCGAATGGCATCACCATGAACTCGTAGTGACCGTATCGGGTACGAAATGCCGTCTTTGGTATGTCCTCCTCTTGAATCCGGAGCTGATGATAACCTGATCTCAGTCGATCTTTGAAAAGTACTGTGCTCCCTGTAATTGATCAAACAGATCATCAATCCTCGGTAACGGGTACCGATTCTTGATGGTGAGTTTGTTGAGCTCTCTGTAATCAATACACATCCTGAAAGATCCATCCTTCTTCTTAACAAAAAGAACAGGAGCTCCCCACGGGGAAAAGCTCGGTCGGATGAATCTTTTTTCGAGCAGCTCTTGTAATTGATTTGACAACTCCTGCATTTCTGAGGGTGCAAGTCTATAAGGAGACTTAGCTACAGGAGTCGCTCCCGGAATCAAAACGATTCGAAACTGCACCGATCTGTCGGGTGGCAGTCCCGGTAAATCATCCGGAAACACGTCCGCATAGTCTTTCACAATCGGCACGTCTTGAATCTTGATTGCTTTCTTGTCTTTCTCTACTACGTGTGCTAGGAATGCGACACATTGTTTTCGTAAGTACTTGCGAGCCTTCATGCACGATATTATCTTGACACTACGTTTCGCTTGATCTCCATGAATCTCCAAAATCCCATTGTTCTCTACTGGAATGCGCAGTAACTTCTCGAAACAGATGAACTCTACTCGGTTAAGAGATAGCCAATCCATTCCGATGATGATGTCGAAACTGCCCAGCACCATCGGTATCAAGTCGATGGAAAATGTGTGATCGCCAAGTGTTAGTGGGCAATTCCTAAGTATTGTGTCTACTGTGATCTGTTTGTCATTTGCTATCTCAATAGTGTAAGGGGATTCTAACAATTCCTCAACATAATTAAGATGGCATGCAAAATCGGACGAGATAAAACTCTGATCCGCACCAGTGTCAAATAATATGGATGCATAGAAGTCAGATAAGAGAAATGTACCCGTGATCACGTTCGGGTTCTGTCGAGCAGCAGCTGCTCCAATCTGAAAGGCTCTACCTCGTGCTGCTGGAGCCCTTTGTTGATTTCTCTTGGGACAATCCCGAGAGAAGTGACCAGGTTCGCCACAGTTTTAGCAGGACCTGTGATCAGTAGCAGCAGTAGTGGCTGCATTATTTTTTCTGTTTGGAGCCCCCGTGCTCCTGCAACTGTTGGCCCAGTGACCAAACTTCCAACAGTTTGTGCATTGCCTGCACTGGGTGTTCGGTGCATGATGATACTGGCAAGTGTTGCACAATGGTGTTGTGCCAGTGTAGGGCCTTTAGATCTGTAATGGTTGCGGTTGGTTGATCATTGGTGCTTGGGTGGTTCCAAGTACTTACTTTTACGCATGCAAGTCTTGCATGCATGTTGATGCTTTCAATGACTCGTTCACCATCGATTTAAGGGTTTACATTTGATTAAAAGCCTTTTCTTTAGTATTGGTAATGAAGTGGTTAGGTTATAGTAGCAAAACCACAGTTTTAGTTCATGAAACCTTCATTAACACACATGTGTGTGTGTGTGCATGTAAGATTTTCAAAAAAAAGCTACACTTGGCTTCCATTTGAATGATTTAAAATGTTTAGAAAGGGTGTTTAGGGGTTGTTCATGGGTTATAGTGAGAAAGGAGTAGGTAGAAGACGTTTCTAAGAACTTTGGAGATCATCTAAACTTACCTTGGTGTTACTCTAGTCCTTGGACTCGTGATATGCCCTTGTCATGACCTCCTCACCATGAGCTTTGTGTGAAAATGAGCTAGAACCGTCGTCCTTAGGGAGGAGAAGAGAGAGAGTTGTTTTCTTGTCTTGGGAAATGTTCAAATGAGAAGTATGTGGGTTCGTGAGTGTGGCTGATTAAAGACAAAAAGAGAGAGAGGGGTCGGTCAAGGTGCAAGAAAAAGGGGAGGAGTGGGTTGGTTGACAAGGATGGTGGTGTAAGGAGTTTTTTCTCTTATGCTTGTATGCTTTATGTATGTATACCGTTTGTATGTGTGTGTATATCGATGTGTGTATGTATACCGTGAATAATAGAGAGAGATAGGAATATGTTTGGGTCAAAGGTGGAAGAAAAAGGGAGATAATTGAGAGGGTGGTGTGCGTGGGGAATATAGGAGGCGAGGGGATTGGAAGTTGGAAAACGTGGTGTAAGATTTTGTTGTTTAGTAGATTGAAATGTGTGTGTGTACCATGAGTATGTATGTGTATATGTATATGTGTGTGTCATGTGTATATATGTATATATGTAATATGAAGGTTGTATTTTATTTAATTAGTGTAGCTTTTCTTGTATTTAAATGTGTATATAAGAGTATGTATATATGTGTATGTTTACAGGTATGCATGCATGCATTGATTTATTTTTGTTATGTTACAACGGTACATGGTTTTGTGTGTGTCTATATATATATATAGTATGCCGTATGCATATATACATATATATATGCATAAAATTTTATTTAATAATGGTTCATGTTTCATTCATTTGGATTTCGTATTTCTTTGTAATGGTAATACTTTTTCATTTCACTTGACTTGTTAAGTAAAGTTGTTATATAAAATATAGGTTACTTATCGTCTTTCTTATGGCATGTATATTTACAGCTAAATCATTGCTCTTAAATGACATATTTCTCTAGGTTGTATGTTTCTAATATTTGTTAACCATCATCTCTGCCAGCACCTTGTTGACTCGACGGTCAACCATCATCTTAATTACAGCATCCATTGTTCGCCTGGCAGGGCGTGCATGTGGTCCTCTTCCTGCCATAGATTTCCTCTATACGGAAAGGATACAATGTCAGTCAGCATAAGTTAGAGTGTTAGTCAGATGTTGTGTCAGAAGTCAGATCACATGTCATGTTAGTTGTCAAGTCATGGGTTATGTTATCAAGCAATCATGATCAAAATGAAATAAGTAAAACAAAACATAATTCTCATTAATAATAAGCTTGAAGTACAATAATTTCAAAAGGAAATACAATACGAGTTCTTCGAGCACATCCCGCTCGTCTAGGCAAATACAAAAAAAATACAAAATACAAAATAAGATAGTACACTAGTCCGAGTCCATGGAGACATGTGAAATGTCACTGGCAGCGTCTCCGTCGTCATCATCCTCCTCTGGATCCTCATCGGGATCCTCATCGAAATCCTCTTCTCCGAGGTCATTGACCTCGAATTCGGGACCATCATCCTGTGGTGGTTCCTCAATAAACTGTGCAGCCCATGCGTTAAGCATGGCGTCACTGGCTTGAACCATCGCCTGAGTCTCGACTATGTCCGTCCGGTTCTCAGTGATGCGTCCATCATGCTCCTGCATGATGTCGACCATCTGACCATGCTGTGTCATAAGCTGGGACACCTGGAGACGTAGGGTCTCCACCTGCTCCTCTAGGCGATCGTTTCGCTCCTCAAGTCTGTCGTTCCGCCTTTCCAAGCGGTCGTTCTTCTCACGAAGAACTCGGACCTCGTCCGATAGCTCGCCACTCCTCCACATCTCCCGTCGAGTGCAAGCAACGTGGGCCGCAAAGGCCTGCTCCAGTGGTACACCAAGTGATGGTAGTCGGTGTCCTGGAGTGGTATCGCCAGGGAAACGGTATGGAGGTACCCTCTCTCCGATGATCCACTCCTGTATCATAGTGGGTAACCATCCCCAGTGTCGAGCTTGTGCCGCATGTCAAGCCCGTCTATCCATCTCGGCATCTACCTGTGCCACTATGTCATGGACCCGTCGTCGACTCTCTGCCACCATGTCGTCTGTTGTCGTGAGTCTAGCTGAGTTCCCGTTAGCATTGGTGTTGTCGGCCATCCTGTAAGTATCAAGTTAGTAAGTAGCAGTTCAATATAAACAATAATGTCATCAATGTGCAAGTTCTACGTGTAGTGTCTAAAGTTGAGCAATGGCTATAGTCTAAGTTTACTACATGCAAACCTAGTTCCCTATAACCAAGGCTCTAATACCAGTCTGTCACACCCCCAAATTCCCACTCGTGGTGTCAGTCCACGTGGGTGTGACGTGTCCAGAATCACAGCTCAAGGTCATATAGAACACCTCTATATGCTTTTACAAATCCAAGGTTTGACACATACACTTAATAAAATAGTTTGCAGCGGAATAAAAATCATCATAACATGTTGCAGCGGAAAATCAATTGTTTGACAAAATGCAGCGGGAATAAATATGTTTGAATACATAGATCAAATGTAATTGTTTTCAAAAGCTAAACATAAACAGAAATGCATAAATGTCCCTATGCTCGGTTCCTTAAACGTGCATTCCTGGATGTCCATCATCTTGTCAGTTACCTGAGAATACAAGTTTAAAAAAAAGTGTCAACACAATGGTTGGTGAGTTCACAGGTTTTGATATACATATAGTAATAAAAGTGTGTCATGTTGTTTATCAAATGTTAGTACCGAGCCCTAGGCCCAAAGTGTCAGTGCGTCACTACCGAACTAGACTTGTTTGTCCTTGCCTCCGCTATGTCTCGTATACATAGCAAGTTAGGTCAGAGTTTGCACGGGTTATGACATCCAGTCAACATAGTGCCCCGTGGGGTTAGTCATTCCCTAATGGATCCATCCAAATCTACCACGTTGTTCGTACATTAACGGTAAGACTTTGTGAGGGCTTAATACGAGTTCAACACTTAATGTTTGTCCAATAAACCAGCATACACAAAATGTTTGTACAGTAATAGATGTTTGACTCGATGCAACTAGTATTCTCCCCCTATTTAAAAGCGTTTGAAAAAGAGTAAAGAGGGGCCGTAAACTCACCTTAGTGATGTAAGTACAAATCAAGCGTAAGCTCCCTCGTCGAAATGTGTGTCGGTCACCGGCAACCTATATCGTACACCGTACGTAAGTTCGTGTATGTGACCGTGCTAGTGTTGGTGTTAGTGCTCGTGTTTGTGCCCAACAACCCTTGGTTGTTCATGTTTGTCCGTGTCGGTCCACAATGACCGTGTTTGCTCGTGTTGGTCCACATTGACCGTGTTTGACCATGTTTGACCGTGTTTGACCGTGTTTGACCAAAGTTGACCGTGTCAAGTCAACGACCCGTTGGTGAACCGTGTGTCGGTTTGTGAATCGTGTAGCAAATGTGTAAGTGTCGGTCGTGTGCAAAACGTGTAAGTTGCGTCTATGGACAACTTACTATTTATAGTAAGTTTCCATTTATGGAATGTTCACAAAGCATATCGGTTTTATAGTTCTAGCATGCTCAATAGTCCTACGGGGTCATGTTAACACATCGCACATTATCATACAAGATCACATAAGTCGTTTACAACATGTTTGCACATAAAAGTTTCCTAAAATGGAAAGTCTCCATTTATAGCATTCGTGACATCGGAAACCATCTAACTTAGCATCTAGTCATCATATTATAGCATAATAAATCATTTAGCATGCTCAAATCATTCAACATGTTGACAATTTGGTTTTTGTAAAAATAAAGTTACTAAAAATAGTAACTTTCTAGTTTTGCATAGAAATAACCATTTTAACATTTCTAAACCAATTTTCATATCACCAAACATCACAATCTATCTTCTAACAACATTTAATCATGTCAACATAACCAAATTCATCATCTATCAACATCTTGACCCAAAAAGTTACTAAAAATAGTAACAATGCCAAATATGACTACAAACATCATCCAAACCATTTTCTAACAACTCAAATCATCATATTATCATCCTAACAACAATTCTACATACATGCATGTCCATCATCTTCACTAAATCATTCACTTGTAACAATAAAGTTACTATTAATAGAAAGATTCATAAAAATCATAGTTTTAGCTATTTTAATATCATCTAAACATGAAATCATCCCTTGATATCATCAAGAAGCATATCTACATACTCATAATCATTCTAACCATCATGGATCATACATGCATGTCATTATTTCATCAAGTCAAGACCAAATCATGATACTTACATAAGCACATCATCATGGATCGTCATGAAAGATTATCTAAACATCATGGATCATCAAAAATCATGTTAAAACTAACAAACCCAGATCTAAAACTCAAGAAAAATTCGTGCATGTGAGTCTTGGGTGCTTGCATGTGGGTTTCACCCCTTGCATGTGTGCTTGTGGGTGTTTAGAGTGCATATAAACCATAGGGCTACCTCAAATGCTCCACGATCTGATGGAAGGTGATGCTAACAGCTCCTGGAGTTCTCAAACCCTTCTCCTAGTCGTGAGAATGGTGGTGATAGTGGTGCAAAGCTCCAACAATGGCTTCCTTCAATGTCCTCAAGCTTGAATCTCAACCCAAGCTTCAACTATGGTGACAATGGAGGTTCTTTGTGTGTTTCAGAGGTGTTGTAGGTGTTCTGGAACAGATAAACTCGAGGGGTGGCGTCTGGACTCGATTGAAATGATGAGGGTAGGAGAAATGATGGATTTTGTGGTTTTTAAGAAATTTTCTGCGATATAGCTGCCAGGCGTAACGCCTGACGTGGGGGGGAAATGGATCTGTCGTTACGCGCGGATGGGCAGACATGCTGGGCGCCTTTTGTGTCCCGCGCGCATCGCCCGGGGTGGTTGCTTCGGGTCAGGCGTACCACCTGGCCCAAATGTAAGGCCCAATGAGCCTATTTTGTTGTTCTGGGCCCATTCTCGCCCGTTTCTCGACTGTAGGACATCATTCGAGCGTCGTTTGGACACCATTAGTCAATTATTAGCCATAATTGACTTGTGAAGTGTTTCTGTGCTTAAGTGCTGTGATGTTCACCAACGTTCGTGCGTTTTGACACGTGTGTGCTGTTTCTCGATAGTTCTTCGAATTATCTAGTCATGTGTCAGTGTTCGTACTGTCATGCCACGTGTCACACTAAATTAATCTAATTCTAGTGCCACGTGTACATAAAGAATTTAAATAAACATTTAAATAAAATCAAAGCTGACCTGGAAATTACGGGGTGTCACATCCTCCCCATGTTAGAAAGAATTTCGTCCCGAAATTCAACTTGCGTTACTAGTGTTTGTCTGTTCCGCGAACAGGTGTGGGTACTTTTGTTTCATCTGGTCTTCACGTTCCCACGTGAATTCCGGTCCTCGTCGCGAATTCCATCGCACTTTCACAATCGGGATCTTGCTAAGTTTGAGCTTCTTGGTTTCCCGGTCCATAACTTCTACCGGTTCCTCAACGAAGTTCAGTTGCTCATCGATTTGTATCTCCTCGAGAGGAATAACATGTGTCTCATCGGATAGGCACTTTTTGAGGTTCGAGATGTGGAATACGTTGTGTACACTGCTCAGTTCAACTGGCAGGTTCAGTTCGTAGGCTACCATGCCTATTCGTTTTGTAATCTCGAACGGTCCGATGTAACGAGGGTTCAACTTTCCCCGTTTGCCAAACCGAATGACTCCCTTCCAGGGCGAGACCTTGAGTAACACTCTGTCTACCACCTGGAATTCTAACGGTTTGCGTCGTTTGTCAGCATAGCTTTTCTGTCTGTCACGAGCTGCTGCCATTCGCTTGCGTATTTGTACGATCTTTTCAGTCGTTTCGTGCACAAGTTCTGGGCCGGTCAGTTGGCTGTCTCCGACTTCCGCCCTGCAAATGGGTGATCGACACTTTCGTCCGTAAAGTGTCTCGAATGGTGCAGCTTGGATGCTAGTGTGGTAGCTGTTATTGTATGAAAACTCAACTAATGGTAGATGAGTTTCCCAGCTACTCCCAAAGTCAATAACACATGCCCGGAGCATGTCCTCCAGCGTTTGTATGGTTCGCTCACTCTGTCCGTCCGTCTGTGGGTGGTAAGCGGTACTCATATCCAATCTCGTGCCCAAAGCCTTATGTAAAGACTTCCAGAAGTTCGACGTGAATCGGCTGTCGCGGTCAGATATAATCGAGATTGGCACCCCATGTCGAGTGACCACTTCCTTTATATAGATACGAGTGAGCTTGTCCAACTTGTCAGTTTCCTTGATGGGTAGGAAATGTGCGGACTTTGTCAGTCGATCTACGATAACCCAGATGGTATCGCAACCACTTGCCGTCTTTGGCAGTTTAGTGATGAAATCCATGGAAATCTGTTCCCATTTCCACATTGGTAATTCCGGTTGCTGAAGTAACCCTGATGGCTTCTGGTACTCCACTTTAACTTTTGAGCACGTTAGACACTTACTCACGTAAGTTGCTATTTCGGCTTTCATGTTTGGCCACCAGTAAGTTGTCTTCAGATCATGGTACATTTTGTCAGAGCCCGGATGTATGGAATACCGGCTCTTGTGTGCTTCGTCCATCACTACTTCCCTCAATCCCCCGTAGCGTGGAATCCAAATTCGATCCATCAGATAGTAAGCTCCGTCATCTTTTACTTTCAATTGCTTATCCATGCCACGCATGACTTCAAGAGTGAGACTTTCAGCTTTTAGGGCTTCTTGTTGTGCGATTCGTATCTGATTTGGTAGCTCAGAATGAATCGTGAGTTGTAGTGCACGCACGCGTTTTGTTGTTTCCTTCGGGCTCAACGCGTCGGCCACTACATTGGCTTTACCTGGATGATATTTGATGGCGCAGTCATAATCACCTATGAGCTCAACCCACCTTCGTTGTCTCATGTTCAACTCTTTCTGGTCGAAGATGTGTTGTAGGCTCTTATGATCGGTAAAGATTATACATTTCGTGCCGTACAAGTAGTGTCGCCAGATCTTCAAGGCAAATACTACAGCTCCCAACTCAAGGTCATGAGTTGTGTAGTTCTTCTCATGCACCTTCAGTTGCCGTGAAGCATAAGCTATAACCTTCTCGTGTTGCATCAGTACACAACCGAGTCCTTGTTTCGAGGCGTCACAATACACCACGAAGTCGTCGCATCCTTCCGGTAAGGATAGAATGGGTGCAGTACATAATTTCTGCTTCAACAGGTTGAAAGCAGCTTCTTGTCTGTCTCCCCAATCAAACTTTTTGTCCTTATGAGTTAGGGATGTCAGTGATTGAGCAATCTTGGAGAATCCCTCAATGAATCTCCTGTAGTACCCGGCCAGACCTAGGAATTGTCGCACCTCAGTCGGAGTCTTGGGTGCTTCCCAGTTCTTGATGGCTTCAATCTTGGCTGGTCTACGTGTATTCCCTGCTCATTAACCACGTGTCCAAGGAATTGGACTTCGCGAATCCAAAAGTCGCATTTTGAAAGCTTGGCGTACAACTGCTCTTTCTTTAATAGTTCTAAGACGAGCCTCAAATGCTCAGCATGTTCTTCCCGATTCTTCGAGTAAATCAGAATGTCGTCAATGAACACTATCACGAATTTGTCAAGATAGGGCTTGCACACTCTATTCATGAGATCCATGAATACAGCTGGTGCGTTGGTCAGTCCGAAGGGCATAACCAAGAATTCGTAGTGTCCGTATCGGGTTCGGAAGGCAGTCTTAGGAATATCGTTTTCCTGTATCCTTAGTTGATGGTAACCTGATCTTAAATCGATCTTCGAATAGTAGCTTGACCCTTGCAATTGGTCAAACAGATCGTCTATTTGTGGCAACGGGTATCGATTCTTGATCGTCACTTTGTTCAGTTCTCTATAGTCGATACACATACGGAATGATCCGTATTTCTTCTTTACGAACAAGACCGGTGCTCCCCAAGGCGAGAAGCTCGGTCTGATAAATCCCTTGTCTAACAGCTCCTGCAACTGGTTAGACAGTTCCTGCATCTCAGTCGGTGCTAGTCGGTATGGAGCTTTGGCGATCGGTGCTGCTCCTGGTGTGAGGTCTATCTGAAACTCGACTTGTCGTTTCGGGGGTAGTCCGGGTAGATCTTCGGGAAACACTTCGGGAAAATCGCGGACTACAGCGATGTCCTCAATCTTCCTCTCCTTCTTTGGTTGCTCTGCGATGAGGGCTAGTATTGCAGAGTATCCCTTTTGTAGGTACTTGTTCGCCTTCATGCATGACATGATGTTCAGAGGTACTCCCCGTCTTTCCCCCTGAATCGAGATCTGTTCTCCGTTCCGCAACGTCACTCGTACGACCTTCTCGTTGCATACGATCTCGGCTTGGTTAGCGGATAACCAATTCATTCCAACGACCACATCAAAGCTTCCGAGAGTCACCGGCATCAAATCAATTTCTAGTTCGTGATCCGCCAACACCATGACACATCCTCGAAAGATGTGTTGTGTTTCAATCAGTTTGTCGTCGGCTAACTCTACGGTATACTTGTAGTCTAGTGGTGCTGGGGTAATATCTAGTAACTTACTAAACTCACTAGATATAAAGCTTCTATCGGCACCGGTATCAAATAATATGCTAGCATAGACATTATTTAAAAGAAACGTACCGGTTACGATGTTCGGGTCATCCTTGGCTTCTCCCGAGCCAATCACAAATGCTCTTCCCTTGGCCGCTCCTCCTCCGGCCTTCTTCAGTTGAGGGCAATCTCTCCTCATGTGGCCCGGCTTGCCACATTCATAACACCCCTTGAGAGTGTTTTGATTGTTGTTGTTGTTCTGGTTGTGGTTGGGGTTGTTGTTGTTGGGAAATCTGCATCTGCAGTCCTTGGCCATGTGGCCATGTCTTCCGCACTTTAGGCAATGGTATCGCTCGCATTGCCCGAAGTGGTGGTATGAGCATCGGTTGCATAGTGGGTACTTCCCTTGATACACACCTTTTCCCTTGTCATCGGGTTGGGTGGCAGTGAAAGCTCTGGCTGGTGCAGATCTTTGTTGTTGCTGAGGTTGGTGAGACTGGTGCTGACTGGGTTCCCACTTCCTTTTCTGGCTTTCTTGAGGCTTCAGGTGTTCGCCTCGTTTGGGTAGCTTGCCCTGAGCTACGGCCTGATCGGTCAGTTTATGGGCCAGTCGGATCAGTGGTTGGATGGTGGTGAGGTCAGACGCAGTCACCATGCTTTGAATCTGTTCGGGCAGCCCACTGATGAACTGCTCGACCTTCTTGTATTCCGGCGTCACCATCGCCGGGCATAACTTACATAGCTCATGAAATCGAGTGCAGTATTGCTCGATCTCAGAGCCGACCATCTTCAGTACCCAGAATTCGGCTTCCAGTTTCCTGATCTCATCACGAGGACAGTATTCCTCTTGCAGTAGTCGGGTGAAGTCGGTCCATGGCATGGAGTTGGCACCGTCCAACCCCAAGGTTTGAACATGGGTATTCCACCATGTGAGGGCCGGTCCCTCCAGCGTACCGGTTGCATACTTAACCCGGTTCTCCTCGGTACACTCGCACATGGCGAATACAGATTCGACTTTCTCCACCCAGCGGAGCATCCCCACAGCTCCCTCAGTCCCCTTGAATTTGTGTGGGTGGCAGTTCAGGAAGGATTTAAATGAACATCCTTTACTGTTGTTGCCTTGTGATCCTGCTTGTCAGAAACGAATGTTATGGGTTAGTATCGTGTTAGTTACGCCATGTTAGTCATATCAGGCGAGTGTCAGTACCGTTGTTCGTGCCACTGGTTTCACTGGCAAGTCGGTTTGCCTCGTACTATGCCAGCACCTTGTTGACTCGACGGTCAACCATCATCTTAATTACAGCATCCATTGTTCGCCTGGCAGGGCGTGCATGTGGTCCTCTTCCCGCCATATATTTCCTCTATACGGAAAGGATACAATGTCAGTCAGCATAAGTTAGAGTGTTAGTCAGATGTTGTGTCAGAAGTCAGATCACATGTCATGTTAGTTGTCAAGTCATGGGTTATGTTATCAAGCAATCATGATCAAAATGAAATAAGTAAAACAAAACATAATTCTCATTAATAATAAGCTTGAAGTACAATAATTTCAAAAGGAAATACAATACGAGTTCTTCGAGCACATCCCGCTCGTCTAGGCAAATACAAAAAAAATACAAAATACAAAATAAGATAGTACACTAGTCCGAGTCCATGGAGACATGTGAAATGTCACTGGCAGCGTCTCCGTCGTCATCATCCTCCTCTGGATCCTCATTGGGATCCTCATCGAAATCCTCTTCTCCGAGGTCATTGACCTCGAATTCGGGACCATCATCCTGTGGTGGTTCCTCAATAAACTGTGCAGCCCATGCGTTAAGCATGGCGTCACTGGCTTGAACCATCGCCTGAGTCTCGACTATGTCCGTCCGGTTCTCAGTGATGCGTCCAACATGCTCCTGCATGATGTCGACCATCTGACCATGCTGTGTCATAAGCTGGGACACCTGGAGACGTAGGGTCTCCACCTGCTCCTCTAGGCGATCGTTTCGCTCCTCAAGTCTGTCGTTCCGCCTTTCCAGGCGGTCGTTCTTCTCACGAAGAACTCGGACCTCGTCCGATAGCTCGCCACTCCTCCACATCTCCCATCGAGTGCAAGCAACGTGGGCCGCAAAGGCCTGCTCCAGTGGTACACCAAGTGATGGTAGTCGGTGTCCTGGAGTGGTATCGCCAGGGAAACGGTATGGAGGTACCCTCTCTCCGATGATCCAATCCTGTATCATAGTGGGTAACCATCCCCAGTGTCGAGCTTGTGCCGCATGTCGAGCCCGTCTATCCATCTCGGCATCTACCTGTGCCACTATGTCATGGACCCGTCGTCGATCTCTGCCACCATGTCGTCTGTTGTCGTGAGTCTAGCTGAGTTCCCGTTAGCATTGGTGTTGTCGGCCATCCTGTAAGTATCAAGTTAGTAAGTAGCAGTTCAATATAAACAATAATGTCATCAATGTGCAAGTTCTACGTGTAGTGTCTAAAGTTGAGCAATGGCTATAGTCTATGTTTACTACATGCAAACCTAGTTCCCTATAACCAAGGCTCTAATACCAGTCTGTCACACCCCCAAATTCCCACTCGTGGTGTCAGTCCACATGGGTGTGACGTGTCCAGAATCACAGCTCAAGGTCATATAGAACACCTCTATATGCTTTTACAAATCCAAGGTTTGACACATACACTTAATAAAATAGTTTGCAGCGGAATAAAAATCATCATAACATGTTGCAGCGGAAAATCAATTGTTTGACAAAATGCAGCGGGAATAAATATGTTTGAATACATAGATCAAATGTAATTGTTTTCAAAAGCTAAACATAAACAGAAATGCATAAATGTCCCTATGCTCGGTTCCTTAAACGTGCATTCCTGGATGTCCATCATCTTGTCAGTTACCTGAGAATACAAGTTTAAAAAAAAGTGTCAACACAATGGTTGGTGAGTTCACAGGTTTTGATATACATATAGTAATAAAAGTGTGTCATGTTGTTTATCAAATGTTAGTACCGAGCCCTAGGCCCAAAGTGTCAGTGCGTCACTACCGAACTAGACTTGTTTGTCCTTGCCTCCGCTATGTCTCGTATACATAGCAAGTTAGGTCAGAGTTTGCACGGGTTATGACATCCAGTCAACATAGTGCCCCGTGGGGTTAGTCATTCCCTAATGGATCCATCCAAATCTACCACGTTGTTCGTACATTAACGGTAAGACTTTGTGAGGGCTTAATACGAGTTCAACACTTAATGTTTGTCCAATAAACCAGCATACACAAAATGTTTGTACAGTAATAGATGTTTGACTTGATGCAACTAGTATTCTCCCCCTATTTAAAAGCGTTTGAAAAAGAGTAAAGAGGGGCCGTAAACTCACCTTAGTGATGTAAGTACAAATCAAGCGTAAGCTCCCTCGTCGAAATGTGTGTCGGTCACCGGCAACCTATATCGTACACCGTACGTAAGTTCGTGTATGTGACCGTGCTAGTGTTGGTGTTAGTGCTCGTGTTTGTGCCCAACAACCCTTGGTTGTTCATGTTTGTCCATGTCGGTCCACAATGACCGTGTTTGCTCGTGTTGGTCCACATTGACCGTGTTTGACCATGTTTGACCGTGTTTGACTGTGTTTGACCAAAGTTGACCGTGTCAAGTCAACGACCCGTTGGTGAACCGTGTGTCGGTTTGTGAATCGTGTAGCAAATGTGTAAGTGTCGGTCGTGTGCAAAACGTGTAAGTCGCGTCTATGGACAACTTACTATTTATAGTAAGTTTCCATTTATGGAATGTTCACAAAGCATATCGGTTTTATAGTTCTAGCATGCTCAATAGTCCTACGGGGTCATGTTAACACATCGCACATTATCATACAAGATCACATAAGTCGTTTACAACATGTTTGCACATAAAAGTTTCCTAAAATGGAAAGTCTCCATTTATAGCATTCGTGACATCGGAAACCATCTAACTTAGCATCTAGTCATCATATTATAGCATAATAAATCATTTAGCATGCTCAAATCATTCAACATGTTGACAATTTGGTTTTTGTAAAAATAAAGTTACTAAAAATAGTAACTTTCTAGTTTTGCATAGAAATAACCATTTTAACATTTCTAAACCAATTTTCATATCACCAAACATCACAATCTATCTTCTAACAACATTTAATCATGTCAACATAACCAAATTCATCATCTATCAACATCTTGACCCAAAAAGTTACTAAAAATAGTAACAATGCCAAATATGACTACAAACATCATCCAAACCATTTTCTAACAACTCAAATCATCATATTATCATCCTAACAACAATTCTACATACATGCATGTCCATCATCTTCACTAAATCATTCACTTGTAACAATAAAGTTACTATTAATAGAAAGATTCATAAAAATCATAGTTTTAGCTATTTTAATATCATCTAAACATGAAATCATCCCTTGATATCATCAAGAAGCATATCTACATACTCATAATCATTCTAACCATCATGGATCATACATGCATGTCATTATTTCATCAAGTCAAGACCAAATCATGATACTTACATAAGCACATCATCATGGATCGTCATGAAAGATTATCTAAACATCATGGATCATCAAAAATCATGTTAAAACTAACAAACCCAGATCTAAAACTCAAGAAAAATTCGTGCATGTGAGTCTTGGGTGCTTGCATGTGGGTTTCACCCCTTGCATGTGTGCTTGTGGGTGTTTAGAGTGCATATAAACCATAGGGCTACCTCAAATGCTCCACGATCTGATGGAAGGTGATGCTAACAGCTCCTAGAGTTCTCAAACCCTTCTCCTAGTCGTGAGAATGGTGGTGATAGTGGTGCAAAGCTCCAACAATGGCTTCCTTCAATGTCCTCAAGCTTGAATCTCAACCCAAGCTTCAACTATGGTGACAATGGAGGTTCTTTGTGTGTTTCAGAGGTGTTGTAGGTGTTCTGGAACAGATAAACTCGAGGGGTGGCGTCTGGACTCGATTGAAATGATGAGGGTAGGAGAAATGATGGATTTTGTGGTTTTTAAGAAATTTTCTGCGATATAGCTGCCAGGCGTAACGCCTGACGTGGGGGGAAATGGATCTGTCGTTACGCGCGGATGGGCAGACATGCTGGGCGCCTTTTGTGTCCCGCGCGCATCGCCCGGGGTGGTTGCTTCGGGTCAGGCGTACCGCCTGGCCCAAATGTAAGGCCCAATGAGCCTATTTTGTTGTTCTG
The DNA here is from genome assembly GCA_009363875.1 of Mikania micrantha. Lineage (NCBI taxonomy): Eukaryota > Viridiplantae > Streptophyta > Magnoliopsida > Asterales > Asteraceae > Mikania > Mikania micrantha. The sequence continues at coordinate 41,834,715 of CM018687.1, read as the reverse complement.
GGCCCATTCTCGCCCGTTTCTCGACTGTAGGACATCATTCGAGCGTCGTTTGGACACCATTAGTCAATTATTAGCCATAATTGACTTGTGAAGTGTTTCTGTGCTTAAGTGCTGTGATGTTCACCAACGTTCGTGCGTTTTGACACGTGTGTGCTGTTTCTCGATAGTTCTTCGAATTATCTAGTCATGTGTCAGTGTTCGTACTGTCGTGCCACGTGTCACACTAAATTAATCTAATTCTAGTGCCACGTGTACATAAAGCATTTAAATAAACATTTAAATAAAATCAAAGCTGACCTGGAAATTACGGGGTGTCACATTAAGGTTTTTATATAAACCTGAATCGCATGTTGTCACAACCGAAGTGGGAGATAACAGAATAACTGGGCTTGAGCTTATACACGAAACCACTGATAAGATCGCTCAGATTCAACAAAAGCTACAAGCTGCTAGAAGCCGTCAAAAGAGCTATGCGGACAAACGTTGCAAGCCTTTTGAATTTCAAGTGGGAGACCGAGTAATGTTGAAAATGTCCCCTTGGAAAGGCATTTGAAGTGATTCAACGAATTGGTCCTGTGGTGTATAGACTGAGATTACCTGATGAACCCAGCGTTGTGCATGATGTATTTCATGTGTCAAACCTTAATAAATGTGTAGCTGATGACTCTTTGATCATACCGATAGAAGAGATTCAGATAGATGATCAATTACATTTCATCGAAGAACCTTTGTAAATTATGGATCGTGAAGTTAAACAACTGAAACGAATTCGTATTCCAATAGCTAAGGCTTGGTGGAATTCCAAACGCGACCCATAATTTACTTGGGAGCGTGAGGATCACATGAAATCCAAGTATCCCCACCTGTTTACAAAGGAAGTCGTGCCCGACAATAATTCTTAAATTTCGGGATGAAATTTCTCTAACAAGGGAAGACTGTGACAACCAGTACCTGAACAGTAGGATTGTACAGTAGACATATGTATGGAAACAATTCAAGAACAGTGTGTGAAATCAAGGTTGAAAATCAAATGTACATCTAACAACACAAATCAATTACATGTCTGTTAATTAGTATATTATTATGCGTAAACATATGTGAGAATATCGAATTCAAAACTACGAAGATAGTGTTCATGAATATTAAATTAATAGTGTATTCGTGCGGGTGATGATTCGCACAAATATATTTGTAAGTTTAACGTTCTGAATGATATCTTATAATTAGAAAACCAAATCGGAAAGTAAAACTGTCGTCGTGTTCGTACGGGTGACGATCTGTACGAATACGTGCAGAAGCGGTACTAACCGACGAAACATTCAAAATAAACGTTTTCGAAATCTTAAAAATAATAATAAAAAAAGAGTAAATTTCACTTTTGGTCCTTTATGTTTACACAAAATTTCAGAGATAGTCCTTAAAGTTTCAAAGTTTCAAAGTCAGTCCTTTAAGTTTTCAAATGTTGCAAATTCGGTCCTTTCTCCGTTAACGCCGTTAAGTACTAACAGAATAAAGGACCATGTATGAAAATTTATGTAAACATAAAGGACCAAAAGTGATGATTTTTTTTGACATTTATGCCCCTATTCTGTTAATACTTAACGGCGTTAACGGAGAAAGGACCGAGTTTGCAACATTTGAAAACATAAAGGACTGATTTGACACTTTGAAACTTTAAGGACTATCTCTGAAATTTTGTATAAACATAAAGGACCAAAAGTGCAATTTACTCTAAAAAAAATATATTTAGAATATCTATTAGGAATTACCACTTACAAAGAACTTAAAACAATTTTTTTACAAATATATAAAACTTTACGAAACCTCGTAGGAACGTCACGTTAAAACAAAACCGAATGAAACCGAACACACGCAAACACACCCGGACTATAAAAGCCCTAAACCATCTCATTTATGACCCCAACCACCAGCCCTCATCTCATTCTCTCTCTAAAATTCGGAACCTTTCTCTCTCTCTCTACTCTCTCTACATTAAACCCACACTCAAACTATCCAAAACTCAACCAAATTTGGAGATCTTGGAGTCAAAATGATCCTTACAACGAGAGGAAAACGGAAGTACAAAGGATCTAGCTTGAAACTACCTCAAATGGACGAAAATCTAGTGAGAATATTAGGTCATATTAGGGTTTTCACTAACTTGAAGCTTTGAACATGTAAACCGGATTTAACACTTCAAACCACATAGGATTGGCACGAAATTTGGTTTAGGACACTTGGAACACGTTAGGTTAAAGGCTGGAAGGGTAGAAGATGGCTGAGTAATTTCTGGAAAAATAGTATCGATGGTTGAAGGTCAAGAACAATAGTATCGATGGGTTTCATAATGTGCAGCTCAATCCCATCGAACTAATTAAGTTCAACTGCCTTAGTATCGATGGGATCTGGTCTAGATTATCAATTTCAATGGTCTCCAAAGTTTTGGACGCAATTGGCCATCGATACTAGTATTATCGATGGCAAAAGAGCTGGAAAAGTGGGACTTGTCGATACGAAAGTATCGGCAGGAACTATTTGGTGTTCATCAGGTCTTAATCGATCTAAACCTCATCGATACTACATGAACCTTGTCGATATTAATTTGTTCATGTTCTCCAAGTAATTTAAACCTTAAATGATCCAATCCTAACGACTAGAAAGGGCAAATGAACTAAAACAAGGTTAGGTTCGATGGATTTGAAGGAAAGCCTAAGTGTGTGTGTCGATACTATTAGTATCGACACCCCTATTTGGCCGATCCTAACCGTCGATACTACCTTTGGTCATCAAGTTCAAGTGGTTTAAGTGCCAAGGAATCAAGTTTAAACATAATCAATGTGATTGATGACAAGAAGCCATATAAGGAATCGGTTTAGACTTAACAAGGTTTAGTCCAAATTCCAAACTTATAAAATTGAGGTTTTCCATAACTTACGTTTATACATAAGTCTTAAAAGTAACAAAAAATTTCTTTAAATTAACTTAAACATCTATTCTTAGACACATATCCTTTTCAAATACGTTTATAGCAACTTACAATCATTTTATACACGTCATAAAAGTAACAAAAAATTTCTTTTAAGTAACTTAAACATCTATTCTTAGACCATATCCTTTTCAAATATGTTTAGTTTTAATGATTATGGGTAATAGCTCAACAAGGACAATATAACAAAATCACATAGACAAACCTAGTAACACACTAGAATATGTAATAGGTTGCTTAGCCTAATACCTAGTATTAAACACAATAATAAGCGAATACAAATACTTAGAATATAAAACCATAATCAATGAAACCAGGTGTTGAAGTCACTCAAACCACAACAAACAAGCGTGCACATTCTTGAATCAAATAATTTATACAACAACACTTATGAGTTCATTGCCCCTTTTCTAAACATTTTGGTTTATAACTGCGGAGCTGAGAAGCATGCATAAATATTTTCCTATGATTATATTTTGTATGTAATGATTTCAAGTTATTATGTTATATGTTAATGAAATTATAGATTATCTCTAGGTGATTTTGTACATGTTTCATATCAAGTTTATCTACCTATATTGAAAGATAGTTAAATTATTTTCACACACACACACACACAGATATATATATATATATATATATATATATATATCAATGAATAAAATACAAGTTTTCAACGAATCAATTACTCATTTTCGACGAATCAAGTTTTCAAATACAACGAATCAATTATGAATCAAGTACGAATCAATGTGCGGACAAAGCAAGATGAAACAAGAACGAAACAAGACGAAAAAAGAACGAAACAAAAGTTTTGTAATTCAAAACGTCCTAGCTAGACTTGTTGGTTATAGGCCACATGTGTGATGATATTTACAGAATCCACTAGCCCGCTAAGATTCATTTGATTGAATCTTAAGTTGACCCAAGACCCCAATCAATATGACTTAGCAATGTTTAGCTATGAATTTAGTTAAGCATCTTAAACATTGTTCCAACTTCTACATCGGGATCATGGGAATGGTCGGTTGAGGAAAGGGAAACACATGTTAAATTCAAAGAATCAATACAGGCGTGAATTCAAAGAATCAATTATGGTATTAATCAGGATTGAGACGCTTAATTTTCACTAATAACAATATTATATCCGGTCTGGTATGCGGTGGGCTGGCGGCTGGGCCTGACCCTATGTATGCCCTATATATAAGCATACTTGACAGGATATGATGATTGTCATTAGTGAGGTTAAGGTTGAGACTCCAGCAGGTTTGTCAAAAATCATTTTTCAAATACAAAACAATATGAACTCACTAACCATGTGTTGACTTTATCTTTTTGCATGACTTCTCAGGTGCCGAACATGTTTAAGCTATAAGAGCTTAAGATAATTACTAGGATGCCCAGTAAGAGAAGCTAGTAAATTTTGGACATGCATTTCTTTTGATCAACAATATACGAATCATTTTTTGTATATCTTGTGCAGAGACAAAATAGAAATACTTATGATTATTTTAATAGGTTTACATTGTTAAATTATTGAACATGACAAATATAATGGAACTTTGTAATTCTAGTTTAATGTTATTATGATTTAGTTATCCTCAACTATTGTGCTATGTATACAATCTGATCATTCCGATTATCCCCCGATATCGCACCCTGGGACCATTCCGCCCGACTGAGAATCCAATCCAGTCCGCTAGCTTAGGATGTGGCAGTCACCCTTATATCGGTTCCAAGAGATATAGCCATGGCCAGCAAGATATAGGGTGTCGACTGCGGCTCAAGAACCCAGTCCCTTCAATACTTAGTCATTTCTTAGAAAAGGAAGTGGTTTCCATGGAGGAGAACCCAGCTGCGGCTCGATGGGGATACGACACAATTTGGTCAACCTTACCTCGGTGTATCAACCAAGCTATCACAAATTAAATAATCCGATGCTATGGCAAAATCATAACACCGGACTAGGGGGCTTGATGGGATACCTTATCCAAGACGCGGATAGGAGTAAAGAAAACAAACCGGACCATCCGATCATTGTTATGAGCCGTGGCTGGAACAAAACGAGGCAAAGAGACCCTCAGGCCATGGGCCAAGCCTCGATTGGAAACCAAAAGGAAAAAACAATATCTTTTTTGACAAAAAGTCAATATGTGGTGTTCCAATTTGTCATACCACGAGCCGGCGGGCTGGATCGATAACCCGTCGGGCGGAATAGTCCCGAGGCATGATTTAATTGGAGTGATCAGATTGTTTACACAACACATGATAATATGCGAACACTAAAATACATTAATAAAATAAAATAAAATTGTAATTGTTTTATAATTTAATTTTATTACAACTTGACTTGGGCATCTGGGGCGTGACCCAGATTTCTCACAAAATTTGCTTGCAAAAGAGCAAGTCTTGGATCTTGTAGCCAATGAGGCCTGATAAGATTCCATGCAGGAGTTGTAGGTTCCTCTAGGGGATCCTATCTTTCTCTCTCTAAAAGTCATCCTGCTTACACATGTTCATCACCTGAGAACATGTAAAATCTGTCAACACTAGGTTGGTGAGTTCACGCGAGTTTTAAAATATTGGGTTTTTGTAAAACGTTTGTAGAAAACTCTTCCCGTTAACAACGGTTTTGAAAATAATGTTGAAGGCATGAATGAATTACACAAGTGTGTAAATCTGAACCTCATCACTGACACCATCCCAAATTATCGAAGGTGGTTTATATATAGGGCATACGTAGAGCCAAAGCTCGACCGCCAACCCACCACTCCTTCGATAATCCACGAGGATGTCATTAATGGAAATCAAATTTCTCCACTTCTGAACTCCTATTCGACTCGAAAAACGCTTTGAAAATGCATTGGAAAAAGAAATTTCTTGAGGAAAAGAGTGTATGCTTTTTCTCCTGATATAGGAGAATTTGTTTGGTTTTGTTTGTTTGAAAATCACACAATTTACACTCCTTTCCTATCGGTTTTATCAATGTTTGTTTTGTACTCATTTGAAAAATCGTTCAAGTTTGAAGACTTGTTTGAGTTGAAAACTCGAAATAGTTTGTTAGGATGGTTTATTAATGTGGTATGTCTGTAATATCACTCATGTGATCATTAACCAAACCTAACTGATATGCCCTTGTTGATTAGTTCCCATGGAACTAATCCGAGTGTTGACTTTTGTATGTGTGCGCGTAACGTACCAGGCTTGGCGCTGGAGGTTGCTTAGACCTATGGTACCATATACGGTACCATCAGTTGACCCGCGTCAACTAATAGTAAATGACTCTTGATAAGGGACTTACTTGAGAATTCCTTAGAGAATTCTTGATGTGTATGTTGTGTGGACACATGTTCTAGTGAATTATCCTACCCTTCTAAACTTGTTGTTTGTTTGATGGGGATTCCCATGAAAATGTATGTTTTCGATTGGGCATTAGCATAATTCCCCGGGTCGTGTCCGTTCACCTCTTGGTTGGGCACAAAGCCTCGAACTGTTATGATTAACGCACACTTTCATGTTGAATTGTGTTTTGAACCCTCAAAACTCCTTTGTTATTTTCGAGTTTGAAAAGTTGAAATAGAGCAATGAACGCTCAATAAAATGATTTAAAATATTCTTATTCGAATAACATTCGAATAAGAGGTTTTGCTTTGATTACCTCTTTTAAATTTGTTGAAAATAACTCTTATTCGAATAGCACTCGAATAAAAGGTTTCATGTTCTCAGCCTCAAATGATTTGGAAGGCAGAAAATTGAAAACAAGGGGTCTGTGAACTCACATGTGGTTATGGGTCGTCGATGCACTCACTCTATGTGTTCACTCGGTTTGAATCTTGTGTTATTAATCAATTATTTGTTAGTTAAGTGTTGGGTGGTTGTGTGTTCAGTTTATTGATGTGATATTGGAAAATGTGTTTTCATTTGTTTTATTTTGATTAGATTTAAAATATGGTCTAAGGTTCGGTTCTATAGATACGAATGGTGTTCGATAGGACGTTTAACACTTAGTTGTTTTGGTCTCCTCTTAGTGCGAATGCCTTATTAGTGCGAATGACCTTCATTAACACGAATGGAATGATGCGAATGCATACTCACATTCTGGTGATCCATTCAAGTTAATAGGTCTTCATTCGTATGGTTGTCTCATGCGAATGAGTCAACTTCATTCGTGTGATTGCTCATTTGTCCAAAGGCTCATTCTGGTGAGTTTCTCAAGCGAATGAGGTATCTCATTCGTACGAATGAGCCATTCGTATGGCTCATTCACCTGCAGATTCACCAAGAACGCGATTTTTGAAATCATGAGTTGTTTGTGGTGTTTTTACGGCCAAAATTGATGGCAAAACGTTTTAGAGTGTTTTGGTGCGAAGGATCGGTGCTAATACTCACTGTGGAGCTTGTATTTGACCGGAATGGGTTGAAAATGGTTGAAATCTTGAAATGGAGATGTAGGGTTGAAATACACAGGATTTGGACGTTGGAATGGTCCGATTTCATGTTGAAATGGTCGAAAAACCAAATGGGGTTCGAAGAGGGTTTTTTTGGGCGAAAGGGTGAAAAATGAGAGAAAAATTGTAAGTGTTGCTTTTATACATGTGTTGTCGCACGAATGAGTAATTCGTACGAATGACTCTGTGGTAGTAAAGCTTCACCGAATATGCCTATTCGTACGAATGAGTGCTCATTCGTATGAATGGCTGTGTGTGTTAAAAATTTTGGTTGTTTATTAAACTATTTTGGTGGAAATTTTATTAAGATTGTTATTACTTTATATCAACGTTGTAAGGTTCATGTTTGCATTATTATGAATCGTCACCCATACAAAAACAGTGTTCGCCATAACTGCTGACATTGTTTTGTATTGTAAAGATATCATTTAGTGTATCAAAACCTAACAACATATCCATATGGATCGTCACCCATGTGGATATCTCGTTTGGATCGGTACTCCAAATGCTATCTATTCAGATTTTTGTTCATTGTTTTCCCTCACAAGTTTTTTGTCTTTTCTTCTGATTCATGTTTGTGTGATTCAATGGATTTTCCCAACTGTCTCAGGAATTATCCGTGTATTTTGATTTGTCGTTTATTATCGTTATCGTCACTCTCGTAACACAGTCTTCTACGATGTTGTCGTGTACACCCTTGGATTTCAGACTAATGGTAGCTCGTATACCGGTTGCCACACAATCGATGAGCCACGGCTCCCTTCAAATAGAACCAAAAGAACCGATTACCAACTTATGTAAAGCCACGACCCATAAAGGCTAAGAGAGAAGAAACCCTCACAACCCATACTTAGCTTATTTTTGAGAACGGTCCAAATTAATAAAAGGCAAAAAAAAGTTGCTTACCTCGTGGCCCAAAAGACAATGATAGTGTCAGGAGACAAATGTCAACTAGAAAGACAAATCTTTACATACAAAAAGGAAAGAAGCCAAAGCAATCAAAATAGTACCTGGACAACATGTAACAAATTATCCAATGTGGAAGGGTTATCATTTGGGGCTTCAGATGAAACCCACTATAAATATCACACAGTTAAACGTGAGGATATCATCTGCAAACCAACAACAACACTCTACTCTCAACGCACACTTATTCTTATCTTAGTCTGAACACTGCTCACTTTGTGTTAAGTTTTGTAGCAACACCTACTAATTAATCTATCGTCCCCCCTCTTTCACTTTAAGCATCTCAAATTCACTTTTGAGTATATAGAGCCTCACTTAACGAACCTTTAATGAATCCCATATTTCCTTTGTCGTCCTTTTTCGTCCTTTTCTTTGCAACCTTCTATAACACCTCCTCGAGTATGGCTTGAAGAATGCTGGCTCGAATCATTTTTTCTTCTTTTCATCCATCACAGTTGTTGATAACTCGATCGACATGCATAACGCTTAGAGGCATTAATCACGGCTGCTAGTTTGGTGACTCATATTGTATTGTTTGTGCTTGTAAAAGGTCGGGATCTGCAATAACATTGAATTGGATTCTTTAAGGTTCTCAAAAGTGATAGTAAGAGACGGCATGTTTTCAGATCGGGTGTATTTTTGCATACGCTAGATCAAGGTTAACTTTTTTTATAGTAAAGTTAGGCGATGGCCTATGACTCCTAAAGTTTACTAGTTTAGGACCCAAATTTTTAAAACACACAATAGTATTTATTTATATACGAGATACTTTACAGAAATATAACAAACTTTTATAAATGTTCTTATTAAGTCACTGAAACATTTTTTTGTTATAATTAGGTCATTGACTTATTAATAATGTTCTAATCCTATATAAATAATCTGAATAACATGTTAATATGAAATTTCATATATTAAATAATTTTAATTATTCAAAATAATATAAAAAAAAAGAACCCAAAAACAACTTCTCCGTTCTCACGTTGTAAATTATCACGATCACCAACCCTAGTATGATGATTCTCCTTAACATATTAAATAAATTTTACTTATTAAATTTTTTTAATTATTCATGTAAATTTATTTATTAATTTTTTTAACATCATTGAACCTATTAAATAAATTAAAGATATATAAATTTCATATTAACCTGCTATTCAGGTTGTTTATATAGAATTATAATATCATTAATAAGTTTAATGATCTAATTAAAAAAAATACAGTGTCTTAATTGGAACAATCATAAAAGTTGATTATATGTTTGTGTTTTTTTAACGTTATCCCTTTATATATTTGTATCATAATTCATAGATGATAATACTCTAGATCAGTTGGTATACTGGTTTTTCCTAAAAACACAAGATCTTAATTTAAAAGCTCGTAGCATGCACTTAATTACTATTAATTTATTTTTTTATTTCATGTTTATGCAAGCAAATGAAAATAAAAAAGGAAAAGCGCTTATCAGTTCGTTGTCTGTTTACTCGATTTATTTGGTATGATCTAATCACTTTCGAATTTTATTTTTATCCATAAGCGAATCAAATACGAAAATTGTTAACCGAATCGAATTCAACCAATTTCAATTTGGTTCATTTTCGGCTAAAAATCAAACAAACCAAATTCAACCGATTAAAAACATGCATATGTGATTGGTTTACGCTTTTGAGTATTAAGGTGTGGTGAACGGTCGCTTTCATGATTGAGTATTTTTTAAAATATTAATCAGATTGGTAGATTTGTAGATTCATTAAGGTATTTTTTTATGTTCTTGTTTACAACGATAAACATATATTTTTTATAATTTTTAAAATAAGTTCTTAATTTTATAACTGTTTAATTTACATTAATTCAACCAAATTTAATTTATAACTAGATTATTCAACATGCATGTTGATGCATGTTCATAGTCGTTATATACGACCCACGTTGGAGGTGACCGTTTTTTGAAATAACTTAAATGTAGACACAAACACATGGTACGAGTCTAAGAAAAAAATAAAAAGTAACAAAAAATTAAAACGGGTCTTAGGCAAGGATCGAACCTGCACCTTTTTGGGAAGGGAAACCTTATGGTAAGACAACAAGACCAGTGGAATGGATTCACCTAGTTTAACAAATAGTATAAACACATATATATGCAAAAAGAAATTACGAAAAAAAGGTAAGGTCTTCACGCATAAAATGGCCATATCTCATGCTTTAACAATTAAATTTCACTATTCATATTTAAATTCTGTATAAAGAGAGTAATTATATATAAGTTTGATGAATTAATTTTTATTTGTTATTCATGTGACCATGTGAGTGTGTTCATTTAAACAACAAAAAGTTTGTGATGAAATCCAAACAACACTAAGTATTCCTATTCATAAGATTTAATATGTATAATAATTGGTAGTAGCTTTAAAACAATTACGATGTATATATTTTGTACGTGTTAAATAATATATTATTTTTACTGATATTAACCAAAGTTAAAAAAAAAAAAAACTTACAAGAAATAAAAAAAAAAGAGTATTAACTTACTGCAAATCATCTATATATTATCTAAAGTAAACTAAGTCAAATGCTTAAAACAAGGATGACACCCACGTTTGAGTGGTTACCAAGACCCACTCAACCTTAAACTACGTAGATTTTAAAGACAATATGGACCATTTGCATTTTCTTATTCCTATGGTGTCCACATATCCATTAATATATACCCAACAACCTTAAATGTCTATATTTTTTTCTTTCAACACTTGCAATCTACTATTGAAATAGTCCAACTTATCATAGTTGACTTAACTATTTGACTTTCAAACTTTTGTACATTTTCATCTTCTAAATCGGTTATTTCATGTCAACTTCCTTTATATTCTCTTCTCATATGTTATAAATACCATACCCTGCAGAAGCAAGAATCCATAGTTTTCTTCCTCTCCAACTATTCATTTCAGATTGATATTACTAAAGATGTCGATAAACAAAGAGTTTGACAACCTTAGAATTCCACTCGAAGCTATAAAATCGGCCACCAACAACTTTGCTAACAGTTATTGCATCGGTCATGGTGGGTTTGGCAAGGTTTACAAAGGAGAACTTGTTATCTGTGGTCGGGTTGTTATGGTTGCGGTCAAACGGTTTGATCCAAAATACGGACAAGGAACAACTGAGTTTTGGCAAGAGATCATTGTTCTTTCTCGTTATAAGCACGAAAATATAGTCTCTCTTTTGGGCTTTTGTGATGAGGTTAATGAAAGTATCCTTGTATACGAGTATTTACCTAACAGAAGCCTTAATGTGCATCTTAAAAGCCTTAATCTCTCATGGATTGACCGGCTTAACATCTGCATTGGTGCAGCTCGAGGGCTCGAGCATCTTCACTGTACTCATGGACAAATAGTGTTGCATCGTGATATCAAAAGCTCCAACATTTTGTTAGATACAAAATGGAATGCCAAAGTTTCCGACTTTGGTCTTTCTAACATCATACCTGCTAACAAAGAATTCCCATTGCATGTCTGTGATGCAGCTGGGACACGCGGATACTGTGATCCAGATCATGCGCGTACAGGGTTCTTGACAAAAGAAATAGATGTCTACTCATTTGGTGTTGTGTTGTTTGAAGTGTTGTGTGGAAGACTTGGTAGTTACAAAGACGGTTGTCCGCTCCTATCTGAGCTGGCACAAGCCTCCTATGAGGAAAAGATAATGCGTGCACTTGCTTTGGATTGTCTACAAGACCAAATATCACCAACTTGTTTGGCTAAGTTCTCAAAACTTGCATATGAATGTCTACAAAGTGATCACACCAAACGCCCCTCAATATCTGAGATTGTAAAGCAGCTTAAAGTGGCACTAGCTTGTCAGGTGGGACATAGCATTTATAAGGAATGGAGATTGAATCCTCACATGATATCCCCTCTTGTTAAAAACACGCGAGTCTATAACAGTCCTTTGGTTCGTTTTTCAAGGAAGACGGGTCGAATTGCTGCGAATCGAACGACACTATTTCAGAAAATCACTCCAATTTGATCACATTTCCAAAGTGAATGAACCTTATTGTGAGTTGTATAGTATGATTTCATTTATTTGTTATTCATGTGTAATTTTCAACATTTAATTACACCAATATTTATGTCTTTAGATTTTTTTGAGTGCAAGCTGCATTTGATTTATTTAGAATTAAAATTCAAGCATTGAAACACAAACATCTGCATTATAAAATATAGTTTAAAACCATCAAACAGCTAATATAAGTTCAAGCATTATAATGATAAATAAAAAAGTAAAGGCATACTCTAAACATACTTTAAAATATAACGTAACTCATAAAATAAACTGATATTTTAAAAATAAGAAACACAACGTCTAACTGGGGTTCGATTATTAATTCCAACGCGAGAAATCTTTGAATTCTTCATGAAACCTTCCAATAAATCAACTATATCATCGAATTCCTAGTTTCATTCATCATCATTCAGGTATTCCTACTAAAAGATCGAGTTAATCAATTCATCAGTATCATGTAAGTCCTTTTCACATACATTGTCATCTAAACCAACATCTTCAGATCTCTGAGAGTTTGCATCATAACCTGTCTCATCTTTGTGTTCAACATTTTCATAGTCATCAATATCTAACACCATATCCAATCATCATTCGCTAAGTTCCTTCATTTGTTTGATGTCTTTTTCAATTTTGTGATCCTAAACAAATTTTAATTAATTACCCAAATTTTTGTTTTTTTATATAACATCAAAATCATACCTCCACATAGGTAATTTTAAACTGATAAATGAAATCATTTATGCAATGCTATAACCCAAAAATAAATATGGCTTTTCATGGGTTTCCAGATGTATACAAATTTTGTAAATAACAAATCCCTTCTTTGAATATAATCATACCTTATTATCAACTTGTATTTCAAAATAGAAATTAAGATGAGCATAAAATAAAATATGTTTTATATAAACGAATTTATATTGTCAAGAACGTAATGCAACATAAATTAAAATGCAAAACAAATTAATTATTCCTTCTAGCTCATGAATTTCTCACATACAAGTTAAAGAATGTAATGTGTTAATATAATGCATTTGTAATTTATTAAAAGAAGAGCACATCAACATCTTTTGCAATTTTGTTATTCAACAAAGGATCCATGTGCAACATGTGTATAAAAAATAAAATAAGAGGATATTGAACATAATCTGCTTGTTAATATAATGAACTTATATTGTAAATAACGTAATGCATAATAATTAAAATACAAATGAAATAAAGTAAACATTGCATGTATTTCAACAGCTTTTTGCCTTTTTCACCTTTGTTATCAGAAACTTTAGTACACAGTAACTAAAGTTTAGTGGAGTGTTGAACATAAGACCATGGGGTATGCCCTATTACCCACTCACTCCACCTATGCGTCACGTAAGCGTCATATAGGCACTCACCACAACCACTCACCCCACCATTTTGGTGGAAATGCCTCATTACCCACTCACTCCACGTCATCATTCCTTTTTAAATTAAAATAAGATATAATTAATAAAAAAAATTACAAATTAATAAAAAAAAATTACAAATTAATAAAAAAAATTACAAATTAATAAAAAAATTACAAATTAATAAAAAAAATTACAAATTAATAAAAAAAATTACTAATTAATAAAACGATTTTTCCATAAATATTCAATCAAATCGGCTTTGAGGTTCGCATGTGTATCCTCGTTACGAAGCATTCGACAGTTTGCTTGTTTTTCTTCGTCGTTGATCTCCACATGCTCCAACAAATTCGGATCTTCTTATTCATAAAATTCACATATCGCTCGACCATTATCTTCGATTATCATGTTGTGTAGTATCACACATGCGTATAACGCGTTTCGGATCCGACTTGGCTTCCAAGCTCTTGCAGGGTGTTGAATCATGTGTCACTTCTGTTTTAGAACGCCGAATGCTTGTTCAATATCCTTTCTTGCCCCTTCTTGACGATTTTGGAAATACAGACGTCTATCATCTTCAGTTTGTCGTGTTGTAAACGATTTCACGAAAGTAGCCCATTGTGGATAAATAGCATCGACCAAATAATACCCGTATTTATATGTTGTGTCGTTGCAAATAAACTGCTGACCGGGTGCCATGCCTTCAATAAGATCAATGTAAATCGGCGACTGATCTAGAACATTTATATCATTGTTCGATCCCGATGCACCAAAGAAGGCATGTCATATCCAAAGATCTTGAGACGCAACAGCTTCTAGCATAAAACTTGGTCTTGGATTGTCGTCTCGTTGGAATTGACATCGCCATGCTGTTGGACAATTGTCCCATTCCCAATGGGTGCAGTCGAGACTACCTAATATACCGCGGAAACCATGAACCTCTTCATGAAACGTATAAATTTGCTAGATGTCATGGGAATTTGGTTTCCTCAAGTATTTCTTCGCGTACAATCTAATTACGCCTTTACAAAATTTATAAATGCATTCCCGCCCCATTCGCTCAAACATCTGTAAATACTCATCAAACGAATCGCTGCTAGTGCCGTAGGCTAGTTGCCGTATTGCAGAAGTACATTTCTGAAGACCGGAAAACCCGATCTTTCATCTTCCGTCACACCTTTGTTGAAAAAATCATAGTTTTGTTCCAAATCATTACGCACGTGAAAAAAGATTCCGACTCATACGAAAGCGACGCCGAAATAAATGTTCGGGGTATTTCGGATTTTCTGAAAAATAATCTTCAACAAGACGTGCGTGAGCTCCAAGACGATCTCGATTAATTCGTGCTCTTCTAGTTAGAACAGGTCTTTCAACTTGTTGTCTGATGATGTCGAGAGTAAGTTGTGCGGCTTCGATTAAAAAATATTTTCCTTCGCTAAAATCGTCATCTTCCCGTAAAAACTCCATTTTTATAAAAAAACTGATTTTTTGTTTGATTTTTTTTGTGTGATGTGAAGATTAAAGAGTGTGTTATGAAGAAAAAATTAATGTGTTGTATATATAGGTTTTATAAAAAAAAATTTATTTAAATGTGGGTAACGGTCGAAATGGTCAAGGGAGACGTTGCCCCAGTCGCGCCATTCAGCCACGCCCCACTCACGCCTATAGGGGGGGCGGTGTGCCACGCTCCTCTTCACACCCACTCCCCAGGCATACCCACCAGTCTAATATGCGTCTTAATATAATGAAGTTATAATATACAAAATTTAATACAGAATAACTAAAAAACAAAACAAATTAAATCATTTTTTAAAGGATGATACCTCAACAACTTTTGCAATTTAATCTTTGTTATCCAACAAAAGCTCCATTTGGAAGATATGCTAAATGTTCAAACAACTTAAATTAATGACAAATTCACATTTATATAGGATGCAGAGAATGTATTTTTTCAAACTGTTTTTAACATCCAAATTTTAATTTTTTTTTCTTCTCCGTAACTCATAATTCGACAGTTTGTAAATGAATTAATATGAAGTTTGATTTATTTTTGGAAATGCTGCTAAATTTCTTGCAGTTATACTGTGTGTAATAAAAATTTTAAAAATTTTGGCTGGCAAATTTCTGGGATCTTTAATGCAATGCATGTTTTTACAGGTGTAACACAACTAAAACCAGGTAACGTTTATTAACCGCTTACCTTTACAACAGTGGTATTAAAAAGGGAGAGGTGGCCTAAAATGCAGAAAGCGGAACTTTTTGTGGGACAGATGTGATTTAAACATAATTAGTACAATTATCAATATAATTGGTGGTAAAATAAGTAGGCCTGGCAAAATGGGCGGGTTGGGGCGGGTTGGGTAACGGGTCAGGATGGGTTCGGGTCAGGATGGATGCAGGTCAGAACGGGTTTTAAGCAAAATCAGTTCGGGTCCAAATGGATTGTTCTTAAAAAATTCAATTTAGTTTAACTTAAGATGTGTTATAAGTAAACAAATAGTCCATTTGGAGAATTTTTAGTGATTTTATTATCAAATATGTAATTAATCATTCTTAAATGTTTGAATCCATTGCATTTACATACTTTTTTGGTTACCCGTCTTGACCCGCATTGTGTTTAAGTACTACCCATCTCAACCCTTTTAATATTATGATGTTACCCATTCCCACCCATTATACTACAATTATTTACCCAAATCAACCCATTTCCTTTGACATGGGTGCAAATTGCCACCTTTAAAAATAAGTATACTTTGCTTAACCATTCAGACTTAAGAATATTTTTTAACCATTCACATGCTATGAACCATTAAGAGGTAGCCTCTGAATGAGATTAAGAGGCTACTAAACAGGGCCTAACTAAAGCATCGTCAATGTTTTTTTGTAGATTTCCATTACTCATTTATAATCCAGATGACATAGAGCTCTGATTAAAGTATTATTACAACATAAATGATTGTTATGTGTGTGAGTGCGGATGCGGTTCATGTGTTAAAGTACAACATCCATTAGAGAACTGTTATCTAGCTGATTACGAGTGTAATAGGTCTTCAGTTTATCATATTTATTTGTTTATTGTGCTTTCATTTGATTATTTCTACCTATTTCATTCTTATTTTTCTTTATTTTACTCATTTACCTCTAATTTTTTTCTTGCATATGTTGTAGGTTCCATTAGAATATGCCTTTCAGACTTCTTGGGATTTTCCCTTAGACTGCAGAAAACAAAATATAATTATGGAGATTTTTTGGTCACTTAGTTTTTAGTATTTAAGCTTTCAGTTGGTGTAATAACTTTCATGTGTTGTAACAACTTAGTTTAGAGCGCAGTTGTTGGTTTGATGTAGCAATTATAGGCTTGACAGCTGCCCATAAAATGAAAAATGAACACCTGTATTTGCCGCTCACACCTCGACCATTAGTGGGACACGTGTTCTACTATTACTACAAGGATTTGGGCATATAAAGACGACGGCTATAGCGACGACTTTTGTCGTCGCCACAGGTTAAGTTTTA
This sequence comes from Mikania micrantha, assembly GCA_009363875.1. NCBI lineage: Eukaryota > Viridiplantae > Streptophyta > Magnoliopsida > Asterales > Asteraceae > Mikania > Mikania micrantha. Next base: position 41,817,361 of record CM018687.1, on the reverse strand, counting down.
GCGACGACATGTCATCCCTAAACCGTCAAAATTTTTTTCCAAGTTCTGCCGCCATGTGTCTATCAGTAATTGGTTAGTCAACACCAAAAAAAAACATTTATTTTAGCGACGACATGTCGTCGCAAAATAAATCATTAAAAATTCTTTTTTCATTTTCTTTTAAAACAGGAAAATATGAAAAGGGAGGGAAAATTTTCATCTTTCCAATAGCGACGACATGTCGTCGCTAAAAGATTTCATTTTGAATTATTCATTTTCTATTTAACTGGGAAAATTAAAAAAATTGGGGGCATTTTGTAACGACGAAATGTCGCCGCTATAACTAAAACTTAAAAAAATGAATTTCTTTTTTGTAATTTTCTTTTAAACCGGAAAAATAAAATATGAACAATTTTAGCGACGACTTGTCGTCGCTAAATATCGTCCTCTTTGAATTTTATATTATTTATCCAAATGAAAAAAAAAATTTAATATATTTGGCGACGACGTGTCGTCGGCTCGTCGCTAAATAATATTTAAAAAGAATTTTTTTTCATTGCTGACGTGGAAAAAATATATTCGATTTTTTTTTATATTGGTCAATAGTGACGACTTGTCGTCGCTACAACCTTATCTATAGAGACGACATGTATAGCAACGACAACAATGAACAATAGAGACGAGACTGTAGCAACGACTGTTTTGGCGACCACAAAACACCTATGCCGACGACATGTCGCTAAAAGTGCCCGCGTTTTCGTTGTTTTAGACGCCTTTTGCTGTAGTGTATGTATCGATAATTATCTTTATGTGCTAACCGTTTGATATATTTCCAGTAACTAAGGCTATGTGTTATGATATGTGAGTGGGGCGTGAGAAGGGCCGGTCACATCTCGGTGGCGCCCTTCCCTCACTACACAGGGGCGTAAGGGACAATAGCATGACCAGCATCACAACGTGAAGGGGAAGAAAGGGGAAAAAGGAGGGGTGATGGGGGCTTGATGAGAGGATGATGATAACATATATGATGATAACGTGGAGTGATAAGGGGTGATAGTGTTGGTTGATTATGTAGCGCCTACGTGACGCCTACATGGAGTGACGAAGTCTTGATTATAATACATAGCCTAACCAAGGCCGGTCCTCGGGGAGGGCGAGGTGGGTGACCGCCCTGGGCCTGGCAATTTTATGGGCCCGAAATTTTAAAAAACAAAATTATATATTATAAAAAAAATTATAAAACTTAGGGCCCAACAAAGTTTGATAAAATGAAAATAGTTTAATTGGTTATGTATTACCTCTAAAAAAGCCTCACATATTTAAAAACATAACAAGTTTCTATTAACTTCCCCCAAATTAGTTTTACTTTCCACTCTTCCAATTCTCAGACATGCTCCAACCCTCCAGTCACACCTATCAAATTCAACAAAGCGGATCCTCTGCAGCCTCTTCTGCTTCAATTGCACAGGTACGAGCCATCGAGCTTAACCTCGGTTGCAGTCTACAACGAGCTTAACCTCGGTTGAGACATTTTAATTTTATGAAATTATCACCCTTTTGATGATATAAAGTATAAACAAGTTGAACTTGCTTGGATTTTTCCGAATGCATTAGTTGAATATAGAGTTTTGTTGACTATCCGGTAGCTATGGTATTGGCATAAAGAAACTTTTCTAAGTTGAAGTTGTTGAATTCTTATTTACGATCGTCAATGTCATAAGATCGTCTTAACGGGTTGACAATGATTGCTATTGAGAACGCCATCTTAGAAAATATGGATACTGAATAGATGATAGAGACTTTTGCTTCCAAAAATGCTCAGATAGCCTCACGGTTTGTTTAGGTATTTAAAATATATTATTATGTTACAATATACTTTGGTTTTGTTAATTTTTTAACAAATATATTCATATTACTAACTTTTTATATATAAATTATTAAGTTAATTTTTTTAACAGAGGCCCATTTTTTCTTCTCGCCCAGGCCCCGAAATTTTTTTTGATTCTCGGGGCCGGCCCTGAGCCTAACGACAACATTACGTTTGCATTTTACTGCTCTACAGGATTGTTTTTAATTCATGACATGTGGATATTTTAGCGGGACAAGTGTTCTTATAATAATAATAGGTAATCATAAGACTTGCCACAATGGGCACCCCGTTGGGCACGCGGGATCGTTCCCCGCCGCGGTGTCCAGCGGGAACACCGCCCCCTGCCAAGCGGTGCCCGCCGAAACCAACCCCACGGCCCCCGCTCCCCGTTGGGTATTTTGACATTTGATTGGTCCATTTTAAATGGGTGGGCCTCCTATTTTTGTAACCGTTGGACAATTAAAAAAAAAATTATAATAAAATCAATCTTTATATAAATCACTCATTTCAACCATTTTACACACTCAATTTCATTCAAAACTCTCTTAATTTTTATACATTTTTTTATAAAAATGTCATCATCCTCTACGGTGTTCTCATCTTCTGATAGCGAGGGTACTGATCTTTTTATCGCGGCTTTGTCTACCATGGCTCAAGAAAACGCTTCTCAGATTCCTCGGCCTATAATTAGGAGAATTCAGATTAATCGAGACAAAAGCATTCACGAGTCGTTAAAAGCCGATTTGGTCGAACATATCAAAAGGGTTCGAACCGATATTGTCGTTCGTAGCATCTAAGCCGTCTAGAATATTTTTAATATGTTATTGTTTTTTTAATGTAATGTGTCTTTTTTTTGTAAAATATTGAATTATTTTTAAATTAGAGTAATGTTTTTTTTTTAATTTTAATTGTTGATGACGTGGAATAGTGGGGAAGGGTTTTCAGTGGGGTGACCATTGTGGGTGTTAAAAGATTTCAGTGGGGTGATGACGTGGCATGAAATTTCAGTGGGAAATGGTTTTCAGTGGGGTGACCGCTGTGGATAGTCTAATTACAGTAAAAATGTTAACTACTTTATAAATTGGATGACGTATAACATCTGCACATTAACTCACGCATGCTGAGCTGTGCAGATAAAGTGCTTTTAAACTACCCTGAAAATTGATTTTACATGAACCTCAGCCGTTTCAAAAGGCCAGATTTTCTTCTTGTGATAGTTGTATAGGCAGTGTCTATGCATGTATGTATAATATCTAGGCCATCCATTTTATATATTGAAAATAAACATGTGATTCATGCCATCTATATTAAAGTTGAATAAAAAATCAATTTTAATATGGTTTAAATTGGACCATATATTTATTTTTAACATTTCAAATTAAGAGCCTAGATAGATTTAAAATTTTCTCTATTTTTTTTAGAACGGCCAACTAATCAATTGCCGGGTAGTCCGTACGCGGCCCTCAATGGCTAAAGGATGTCAATGCTGCCACTAGTCCAAACAGACGGAGCCTCTAGCCCACCGGTCACCAATTCCCGGGAAAAACCCAACCCAAGCACCCGCCCAAAGGCACGACGGTGGAAGGCGGTAAAACCGAGTGGGATCAAGAATCGAATCCATGACCTAAGTCTTCTATCACTTCTCTCTATTTGTAAGAAAAATAAAAACACTCCTCCTAACCAATCATATAATTTTTAAATATTTTGTGCATGTTTGGGTTTCATTTGAAACTAACTTATTAACTAATTAGCTTTATAAAGAAGTCAATAAGTTACAAAAAATGTTTAACAATGTCAAAATGGCTTTTTGTTTTAACTTTTTGACTAAAGTTACAAATTTGTTTTAACAAACTAAAATTTGTAGCTTTTAGAAAGCCTTTTTAACTTTTTGGTGAAATAAGTTAGAAACTAATTCATACATTTTTTTAAAAGCTAATCCAAACAACTTATTGACTTATGACTATTCACTTATCAAAACTTAATCCAAACACTTTTTTAAAAACTTTATTATAAAAAACTATAAGTTAATATGTACTTTTAACAAAAAGTCATTTTAAAGTTAAATGAGCAATCCCAAACATTTGATTATTTTTTTCAAATGACATTTAAGTAAAACTATCATCCAGTATTTTAGAAACTACTATTTTTTAAGCTAAACCTATATTTAAAATTAAAAGAGATAAAAAATAACAAACTAAAACCTTATATATTCATCTTCAATCTTGTAAGACTTTAATTTTTTTGGATCCCTACTCCTTTGGTCTACCTAGAAGCCACAACACTACATCTTCAAGAACAGATGACGATTTTGCAGAGCATTGCTTCCACCAAAATCATCAGTAAGAGGTCGGCCATGGCACTTGCAATCATACCTTGCGTTCCGTAAGAAGGAGCTAAGGATGCATTGCACATATAAGGTACTTCTTAAAGTCCCACCATAGAAAGGAGTCATACGAGTCAGGAAACGAGGGAAGTTGAATCCTCATTACATTGGACCGTTTGAGATCGCCAAACGAGTAGGCCCTGTAGCCTACAAACTGAACTTGCTGAACGAACTGAGCACTTAGCACAACGTCTTTCACATGTCAAACCTCAAGATGTGTTTATCAGACGAAACTCTCGCAATTCTGCTCGAGGAAATTCAGATTGATGAACAGCTACACTTCGTTGAGGAACCGGTTGAGATAATGGTCCATGAAATTAAGAAGCTCAAACTAAGTCGCATCCCCATAGTCAAAGTTCGATGGAACTCAAAGCGCGGACCGGAATTCACGTGGGAATGTGAAGACCAGATGAAAAAGAAATACCCACACATGTTTGCTAACACAACAAACACTGCCAACATGAGCTGAATTTCGGGACGAAATTCTATTCAACAAGGGGATGATGTGACACCCCGCAAAATCTAGGTCAACAATTCCTTTAATTTAAAAATAGTTTATATTATTATTTCATACGTGGCACTAAATTGGTTTAATTTAGTGTGACACGTGTCATGATAGTACAAACACAACGCTTTGTAATTTGATGAATTATTGAAAACGCACACACGTGTCTTAAACTCACGAACATTGGTGAATTAAGGAACACAGGATTCAAATGAACAATAAAATATGGATGTGAACACATAACAATGTAAATTAAGCCAAAAGTCGACAAAACAGTAACAATAACAGAAAAGTGAACGAAAAACGAGTTGAACAAATAAAAATGGGCCATTGGGTCTGCCTTGGACCCATCGTGGTATGCGATAGGCATCGGCGAAATCCTTCGCGGTACGCAAAGGATGAGCGGGAGAATTTGAACTCTCCGAAAAGCTTCGCGTTACGCCACGACCGATTAACTTTCACCTTGGCGATACGCGGCGTGTACCGATGGAGTACCCAGTTATTTTGTCCTTGGCGGTACGCGAAGGCCCCCAGAAGCCTAAAACATTATAAATACCCACCCATTCTCTTTTAGTATGTTCTTTATCTATTTCACTCGACCATAAGCTCCACCTCTGGCCAAAAGAACTATGTAAACCCACCATCAACTTCCAGAAACTAGAAGGAGTTGGGCTTGCAACCTTGGAGCTAAGAGGATCTTAGAAGGGACTAATCATCATCATCACTACCTTGTAGCTGCTGAAGGAACATCCTCGGAGGCTTCCAGAACCTATTCTCACCAGTTCCTAGCCCCATTTCAGCATCCAAGATCTAACCATCCTTTTGCACTAAAAACCCATTTAAAGACACATGCAAGCATAAATGCTCACATGCAAGACCCACAATGACACATGCACGAAATTTTGCACCTATAAACTTGTGTGTATATCTTTGATTTACTGATTTGAGTCATTTAAATGCCTTTGTGATGTATTGGTATTGATTTTGTAAGAAAAGGGTGATTATTTCTAAAGATAGTAACTTTTATTGATTAAAATGGTGGTTGATGATGTGATAGACATGTTTTGTGTATTTAAATGATGATTTATGCTTATTGATGAGGTTGTGTGCATGATGGAATGATTTAAATTAAGAAAATGGGAATTTTGTTCATATGTTTCTATAAATGGAAACTTACGTTCCAAGAACATGACATGCATGTGATGTTTTGATGATGTTCAAAAATTTTGATGAAGATAATAGCCTTAGGAACATATTTGAGTAGTTGTTTTTGATTAGAATGAGTTTTGTAATAAGCTTTCCTTAAATGGAAACTTTATATGGGGATTTTTACAAATCGGGACTGTTGAACATGTTTGAGCTAGTTAGATGATGGAATATGCTTCTAAACGATACGTTATATTGTTGTGAAGGTGTTTGCATAAAATATTAGTATTAAAACATGATAAATATAGCAACTTTCAACATATAGTAACTTTAATTACCAAAAATAGATTGTGTGCTCAAATAATGTCATGTGACAACGTGCTATGTGATTACATGATCATTTAGCGAAAAACGAGCATGCTTAGAATGATAAAATGTGAATTTATGTAAACTTACTAAAAATAGAAATTTGCCAAATGTAGAAACTTACTAGAAATAGAAACCTGCTAAAATGAAAACTTACTATAAATAGTAAGTTGTCCATTAAACGTGCTTTATGTGTTTACTTGTGAAACATGTTAGATGATGAACATTGAACAAACGGTAACGAACTAAATGAATCACCAACGAGTCGTTGAGTCAACATGGTCAAACACAGTCAAACATGGTCAAACATGAGCAAACACAACAACTTGCTGTTATTAGACACGAACATGAACACGAACACAAATGCGAACATGAACTCATGATACCTATATGATATAGGTGACAACTAAGGGCAAACCATACACGAAAACAACAAACAACACAACTCAAGTGAGTTTACGGCCCCTTTTCTCATCTTAACTGTTTTTACTTTAAACTGGGGGAGAATGCCTTGCAAACTATTTTTGATGTTTTTGGTTATGTCGTAAAAACATAATTGAGTGTGCTATATTATACTTAAAGTCCTCACAATGCATACCGTTAATGTAACACAACGAGGCGTTATTGGATGGTACTATTGGGTCTGACAAGCCCCGCTCGACGACAACTCTGACCGGTGGTCAGGACGAGCGTAATATCGACATATTGCCAATGTTTCTATGATAGACATGGTGGAGGCCTCATAGTCTAGTTCGATAGTGACTCAACACAGACACATGAGGCTTTTGGCCTGACAACTTTACATACCATTACATATCACGCAAACTGTTTTACTACTTACTATATAAACCTGTGAAATCACCAACTTTATGTTGACACATTTTCGCATGTATTCTCAGGTAATCTTAACGCTTAATGATAGGAAGGCACTTAAGGAGTCAAGCTTAAGGAGTCCTGCATGCATATGCCATAACTTTTGAAAACATTTATCATTATTGCGTTGCGAAAACAATTTAGCCTTTTGTAACTTCCACTGTATTATTATCATATTCTGATGTAAAACTCTTTAACTGTTTGGGATTTCTGTATTAAATCCACGTGTTTTCAATTACATATAGAGTCGTTCTATATGACCAATGAATCTGATCCTGACACGTCACACCCAGCGGCCTGATATCGCAAGTGATAATTTGGGGGTGTGACATTTGAAACATGGCTACATGATCCCTCTTGGATCTGCCAAACTTATCACAGAAACATGCATTGTTTTCTCTCGGATTTGCTCTTGTACTGTTATGCCTCCCTAACATTCATCTTAAACAACCCATATGGTTGTTATCCTTCTAGTGAAGAACCAAATAACATGAAAAAGTAGTAGCCTTCATGGCCTTGTCTTCTAGTTTGTGTATAACATGAAAAAATTGTAAGCAGTTTATCTTTTCAAAAAAAACACAAGGAATCTAATTGTAGCCCTTTTGCTTTAATTTGAGATTCAATCAATAAGATGATTCTATTCTTTTATCAAGAAAATAAATCATAAAGGCTTTGAACTAAGCAAAGATCTTGGCTATTGTTTTTGATAACAAGATATATGAGAAAAGCTTGAGTAATAAAACTACAACCAAAAAATCTTGTCCCTCCTTTCACACTTAGATCAAAAAATCCAAAATAAGAAACAAAGCCTCAGTTGCTTTTGTTGATTTAGACAAGATTAACACAAAAATGCCCTCTATAATGAAGTGCAATCATCCTTAATTTAGTTAGATTGCATAATCTGATTTTGACCAAAGTAAGTCAAAAAAAAAATAAAATAAAAAACTAGTTATCAGCCCTCTTTAGATTTCACCACTGAATCCAAAATTTTGCAACACAAACACCCTCAGTGATGTTGTGTATAACATATTGATCGCACATGACCCTTAATCGATTCTAATTTTTGATCAGAAAGGAAGAACTTGAACCCACAGTGGTTTGGTTCTTTGAATGTTGAATATACACAAAAAAAATGTGAATCGACCCTTACCTTGATTAGATTCTAAATCTGGATTCGAAAGTCACCCACAGTGATGATTATGAACGTTAATCTCATTGTAATCGTATGTATTGTTGTCAATCGGAGGAACATAGAAAATGATTCAATAACGTGATCGGGATCAGAAAAGAATGGTCTCTTGATTTCTGGATGCAACGGTGTTCTTCTCGAATCGGTTCGAGCCTTTGGCTCTGATACCCGAATGATGAAGTCACAGGATATGCAGAAACCAACTTGCAACCATAATCAAGAAACCAAGAATCAAGAACAAGGAAAATTAAGAAAAATTAAATACGCATCCTTAAAATTTGATATGATATGTTCGAACATTTTAAAACAAACCATAGTTTGGTTTATATAACCCTAACCACCATTAACAAGTTTAATTCTTGAAATTATATTACCTAAACATATTTCATAATACACAATAGGTACAAAACATACTTAGACCTATTTACCAAACTTGACCTATTAACTTTTCTAACTTGGGTTGACAATTATTAAGGCCAATAGAACTCGGTTTCTCTTATTCTTCTATGAAAAGGTATGGCAGGCTAGAAACAACATGTTATCCATCTCTATGGACAAATTTCTTACATGAGTATTAAGCTAAAAACTAATCGGTCCCAATGATTCCGCACATTGGTTTCAAGTTCTTGAAAGATAATATGTAAGATCACTTGTTTCAAGTGCTTGAAAGATTTGATTTAATTTTTAAAATGAGTTCTTAATTAGTTAATGAAACTTGAATGAAAGAAAACAAAATAAAAATACAGAAGTTTAAGTTACTGCTAACTGTACCCTACCAACTAAGTAAACCAAGCCAAATGCTAAAAGTAAGGATCGCATCCACGTTTTCAAGTGACAACTAGAATTTACCTAATGACCAACCCCCCCTCTAAAATGGCCATTTTTTTTTCTTTCTCAACTTGCATGCCACTATTGAAATAGTCCACTTCAATGCATACATAGTTGATTCTTTTCATTGTAGACTTAACTATTTGATTTTCAAGCTTTTTACATTTTCGTCTTCTAGATCGGTTATTTCATGTCAACTTCCTTTATATTCGTCTTCCACTCCAACAATTCAGTCATAACTGTAACAAAGAGTTCGACAACCTTAAAATTCCACTCGACGATATAAAATCGGCCACCGGCAACTTTGCTAACAGCAACTGCATCGGCCATGGTGAGTTTGGCAAACTTTACAAAGGAGAACTTGTTCTCTGTGGTCGGATTGTTATGGTTGCGGTCAAACTGTTTTGTCCAAAATACGGGCAAGGAACTAATGAGTTTTGGCAAGAGATCATTGTTCTTTCTCATTACAAACATCAAAATATAGTCTCTCTTTTGGGCTTTTGTAATAAGGTTAATGAAAGTCTTCTTTGTTGGGTAATTGTTTATTCACAGGTCAGGTCAAATGAGTTTATTGGTTCATTGGGGTTAATATTTTTGCACGTTTGAATAAAGGAGTGAAGAATTTGCCAAATTGACCGAGTAACTAGGCAGTATATGTTGTAGTCAATATTTGTACGGTTCTTTAGGAGAAGGTAGTATTTTATTCCTTGTTTCAAGTTCCCAAGTTATGTACTGCAAGGCTATTTAAAGCCATCTTTGTTTTATTGAATAAAGTGAAAAGGCAACTTTTGTTTTGTTTTCTTTTCAATCACATTTTACTTTTATTGATTTTATCTCTACAACTTCCATACATGAATCATTTTGGTGTGAGTTTTGTGTATATAATTTGCTATAAAAGAGCTTATATATTAATATTTGGTATTCAGAGCTTAGGTTCATTTTGAAGGGGTTGTGATTTTGAACATGATTTAAGGTTGAAGAGTCACAAAGCAACTTCTTAACTTGATCATCCTGTTCGTGTGAAGAGTCTAACCGACGGAGGTGCGTGAAGTCGATTATGGATGCAAATGGGATATGGGCGGTCAAAGTGAAGTCTATTATGGATGCAAATGGGATATGGGAGACCGTCGAACCAAGAGTTTTAGGTGAAGGAAGCGATCGTAAGTGTCGAAACAAACACTGGCTTTCTTGTTTCAAGCGATACCCGAGGAGATGGTTTTGCAATTGTTGAGTTACGCCAACCAAAACTAGCATGGGACGGGCTGAAAACACGGTATTTGGGAGTAGATCGAGTGAGAGGAGCTCGACTTGCAACATTGAAGAGGGAGCTTGAAAGTTTGCGCATGAAGGATGGTGAGACGATTGATGATTTTGTAGCAAAATTGACCGGTTTAGCATCAAAGGTAAGGAGCCTTGGGTATGAGCTTGAAGAGGTGGTAAAAAGATTGCTTGACTCCATGCCTAAGCCATTTCTCCAAAACGTGGCTTCAATAGAGCAATGTTTCGAGTTGGATTCGATTCTATTTGATGAGTCGGTTGGAAGATTGAAGGCCTACGAGGAGCGTATAAAAGGATCCGAAAAGATGGAGGACATTCAAGGTAGTTTATTATTGGCCAGAAAAGAGAAACATGACTATGATCATTTTGGCGGTGGAAGTTCCAATCGGGATGGCTTTGGACATGGCCGGGGAAGAGGTCGTGGGTCCGGTAAAAGTCAGGATGGTAATGAACGTTTCCAGCGGGATAAAAATCACGTTAAACATTACAAGTGTGGTGAACTTGGTCATTACAATAATGAGTGTCCAAAGTGGGAAAAGGAAGCTAACTTGATAATGAACAATTAGGAGGTGATTGTTGGGTAATTGTTTATTTCACAGGTCGGGTCAAATGGGTTTATTGGTTCATTTGGGTTAATACTTATGCACGTTTGAATAAAGGAGTGAAGAATTTGTCAAATTGACCGAGTAACTACGTAGTATACGTTGGAGTCAACATTTTTACGGTTCTTTAGGAGAAAGTAGTATTTTATTCCTTATTTCAAGTTCCCATGTTATGTACTCCAAGGCTATTTAAATCCACCTTTGTTTTTATTGAATAAAGTGAAAAACCAGCTTTTGTGTTGTTTTCTTTTCAATCACAATTTACTTTTATTGATTTTATCTCTGCAAGTTCCATATATGAATCATTTTGGTATGAGGTTTGTGTATATAATTTTCTATAAAAGGGCTTATATATTAACATTCTTGTATACAAGTATTTACGCAACAGAAGCCTTAATGTGCATCCTAAAATCCCTGATCTCTCATGGATTGACCGACTTAACATCTGCATTGGTTCGACTCGAGGGCTCGAGCATCTTCACTGTACTTGTTGGATAGGGTTGTTCACTTTAAACAACACTTCACAAGTATTTCTCTCTTACAATCTAACAGATGCGGAATATCTTTTAGAAGGATCTCTCATACACTCAATGGTAAACAAATAATCTTTGAATAACAGTAAGAACACAAGAATAAATTTCAAGCTCAAAGATATATTTCTCTCAAAGTTGTTCAAGTGTTACAATCAGTCAAGCACAAGCACACTTATACAAGTTTACAATGAGAGGTTATATAGCCAAGGCTACAACCGTATATTCTTAGGAATACAAGTTGGGTAAACTAGACAATACTTAAAGTAAAGCTTATTCTAGTATCTAAATTGTCTTAGCAGGCTAAGACACTTAATTACAATCATTACCAATATAGACATTGACTTTACAAAGACTAGCTAAATACAAAAGGCATTTAATGTTGTTGATCTTCAAGGCTTCATATGATCTTTTGCATTTAATGCAGCTGAGGAGAAGTAAGGTGTTGTGTCTGAATCTCGGTATGTTATCTTTGTTGTAATCAGACCAGCATGTCTTTTGTCAGCTCCTTTTGTACCATAAAAGGTAATCAGCTACAGTCTTTGTCAGAGCATATTCTTCGGAAGTCTTTGTCTTATGGAAAGATGATAAAGAGAATCTTCGGAATCCTTTGTTCTTCAGAAGCTTTTAATGTCTTCGAAAGCTCTGAAGATTTAGATCTGTTAAGTGTTGGCCTTCCGAAATAGTTTGTCTTGTATAGCCTTCAGTAGGAGTGAGTTACCCTTCGGAAGCAATGCTGTTTCCGAAGAGTAACTCCTTCCTTCCGAAGGCTGTTTGTCTCTATAGAGTCTGGTACTTAGACAAAATAGAGGTTTGGTGAGCATCAGCCTTTATTAGTCTTTACAGTCTCCCCCTAGGCTTATGCTACCAAAAATTTTATTTTATTCTCCTTGTTGGCCTTTCTCCCCTCAGAACCTGAGCCCTAGGCTGAGACAAAATATTGTCTACCAAATTATTGAAAATAAAAGCAGAAAAGTTAAAGAGTTGGTTTGAGAGCAAGCCATGAATAGCCGAAGCTAAGTCAGACGGAACTTGATCCCAACCGCCTATCTTATTAGACAAACAATGTAAAAACAAATGTATGAGGTACTTATAATTATAAGACACTCTACCCTTCAAATAAGTTGTTGCAGGGAGAGGACCTTCGTACCCCATGGACCTAAAGGTCGATGCTACCTCATCCTTTGTGAATGAGACCCTTCCCCCGACATCACTGAGTTGAAGATGCCGACAGATGGTCTCCATAGTGATGGAGATAGGATGAGCATCAATGGTGGCATGCAGAATCCTACCATTGGGAGTGGTCGAAACGGAACATGAACCCCAAAATTGCTGGTGATGCGATTCATACACCCGGGGTTGAACTGTAAGACCGAATGAATACCTGATCCTTCGAAGGAAAGAGATGATCAGAGCAAAATCAGCATCATTGTCTGATGATAACTCCGCAGGAAGATTGTGAGCAGGTTTGAAGGCAAGAAGAGCCATGGTGATTTTAGGAGTTAGGTTAATTTGAGAGAGAAAATGAAAATTGAAATGAAACGGTGAGAGAAGATGAATGAGCGGGGGACCTTTTATACCGTTGGATGTCAGCATTTAATATAGAGGCACATTTGTAACATCTGTGCCGGAAACGTCGCCGGAACAGTGAGCTGAACAGTAAACGCACAGTAACTCAGGTACAAACTACGTAAACTATTGTTATGCTATTAATATCATGATGCTCGATATTAAACTATTATGCTATTGTTTCTGAAATCTGATTAAACTTAACAGTTTAACAGTTAGAAACATGTCAGACAACACAGTGTTGAAACATAGGTACTTGAATTGATGCCATAGTGTATAAACGTATGCGAGGTTAAACAAAGCAAACACATAACGGTTGTTGTTACAAAATGCTAAACAGACGAGTTATTCGTATAGGTGACGATCTGTACGAATGATTCTGATAGTTTAATGTTCTGAAATGATGATTTAACAGTAGAAAACCAGAATCAGAAAGACAAACCATCGTCGTGTTCGTTCGAATGACGATTCGAACGAATACGCGCGATGGCGACGCGATCTGACGAAACGAAAACGAAAACGAATAACGATACGAACGATCATAAATTCAACGAAATACAATATTTCGTATTTTACAATTTTGAAACTCATCATAAATGAAATTAAAAGAAACTGTTTTAATAAATCGCGAACAAATAAACTAAACGCGTAAAAATATTAAATTTGATAAATAAATTCATACAACGATATTTAAAATGATTTATAACAATAACTGTATTTTTTTAAACATCAAGAAATAACCCTTTTATTTAAATGACGAAAACTACGCGTTACGTTCCGGAAACGTAACGTAAACGCGAACCGAGCAACTGAAACGAACCCGAATACCCACGGGGTATTTAAAGCCTTAAAATGAGGCTTTCCCTCACTTTGAGTTCATCTCTCTCACTTGAAAACCCTAATCCCGGTTTTGTTTTCCCCTCACCATTTTTGAAGCTTCAAATCATCATATCTTCCTCAAAACTCAACGAAATTAAGTGGTTCTTGAACCTAAACGAAGATCTTGATCCCCTCTACATGAAAGTACAACCGATCTGGGTTGGAACCTAGCTGATTTGAGGTAATCTGAGGTGCAAGATGGCGATTTTTAGGGTTTTCTAGGCACTACTCGACCACCACCTCTAAACCGGTTTACACCACCATAGCCCCACAGGTTTTACACAAAAACCACCATGGAAACCTCCTAGAACAACAGGGGAAGGTCTTGAGGTCAAGAAAGTGGAGATTGTAACTCAGTCTGTTATGGCCGAATGACACCATTCAGCTCACCGAATGAACACTCCAGCTACTTCGGCCGAATAGCCAGACCCCACATTCGCCAGGATTCTTTCGGCCATTACTTCATTCGGCCTTCATGCGGCCTAGCTTTCTCATTCGACTGGCAGATAGGCTGGTTCGGTCGACACCCTCACTTTCGGCTTAACCTTCATTCGGACCCACCCTCATTCGCTCGAACACCATTAGCCATCCCTCTTTCATTCGGCCAAGCAGAAGCAACAGGCCAAGATCTTCCATTCGGCCACATCTGCTAGGCCCAGATACTGATGAAGCCCAATAATCTCTATTTAGTTCACAGGGAAGAGGGCAGCCCACTTCGTGCAGCCATGATAATTGCACCGGCCCAACATCCTTGCTTGGCCCAACATCTTGTTTAGCCCACCTGTTTGTTGCAGTTCAAGCATAAATCTTTGGGCCCAAACAGATATCACCTTCGGCCCACATGTGATCAACCTGGCCAATAGACTGCATTCAGCCCAATAACAATAAGCAGGCCCAACAACAGTTTGTTGGTTTAACCCAATAGATTTCTTTTGGCCCAGGAAACCTTTTCAGCCCAAAAGACATAGCCGGCCCAGCAGCCCCCCATTTCGGCCCACAGATTGTTAGTTTAGCTACCTGTTGGGCCCAGACATTGTTTCGGCCCAATAGTATTCAACAGGCCCACACATCATATTCGGCCCAAACTTAATCCCTTAGCCTATCTGTTAGGCCCATAGTGGGTGGATCGGCCCATGAGGCTGTTTCAGGCCCAATAACTTCTGTCCATAGGCCCATGAGCTATTTCGGTCCGAGACTATTTCCACATTCGGCCCACTTGATTGTTTTGTAAACAAACACATGAAAATTTAAGTTTACTACAATATCCGTGTCATGATTCCTTAATGATCAATTAATACCCAGAATTGTTTCAAGTGTGTTAAAATGTTAAATTGACATTAGTCGAGTACATCAACACACTACAAAGAGTGACAACTCTTTCTAGTAAACTATAGTTGAGGTCTAAAACAAATTAAACTTTTAAGTATTATACTTAGAAGCTTTTATGGGTTTGAATTTCCTCACAACTTATTATGACAATGAATCGAGCAAGACACACGACATAAAGTCATACAATCATAATGAATTATAACAATATAACCGGGGCCGAATGAAGATCACAACTGAGACTTCCGAGTGTTAGCCAATTTTATGGCTAACACATACACACACACGAAACTCTACAACTTATACTTACAAGTTATAAACAACGTGAAATCGATACAGGACTGTGAAAACTACAAAAAGAACTACAAAGAGAGCGTGCACTTTTTGTTTAGGCTAAGTCAACTACAATCTGTGGGACAACATTAATTTTTGAGATCCGGATGTCAGAAAAAGATCTTCCGATGACAGCTGTTTAATGTTCAAAATTTGCTAAGGACAAGGGTGCTTCCGAAGGGATTATTCTTCGAAAGGAGTTTATGAGACTAGCAACTGTTCTTCGAAAGATGTGTTCTTCTGAAGTATATAGATATATATCATCGGAAGCACATCTTCTGAAGGTTTAGGTAAAATTCATCAGAATTTTTCTTCGGAAGACATCTTCTTCTGAAGGAGAGGTTCAGAAGATTGAGCTTCTGAAGGTATAATGTATCGGAAGTATAATACTTCAGAAGAGAATTTATCTTCTGAAGTGTGACTTCTTCCGAAGTAAGGAAGGAAGGAAGAATGCTTTCGAAGACTTAAACTATCTTCTGATGAGTAATTACTTATCAGCAGATAATTTAAGTTTATCTTCCGAAAAATTATTCATTCCTTGTCAATTCATTTATTGAAAGTTAATCATCCAATGGCTGTTATTAAATACCTGAATCTTCATTCATCAAATGCCTTGGTGAAGAGGTCAGTCAGATTGTGTTTTGTATCAACTTTGACTAGATGAATCAATTTCTTCTCTGCACAATCTCTGATGAAATGATACCTGATATCAATGTGCTTGGTCTTTGAATGCTTGACAGGATTAATGGTGATGGAGATAGCACTTGAATTATCTATCTGTATAGGAGTTTTGAACAGCTCTACTCCATAATCCTTTATCTGATTTTGAATCCATATAACTTGTGCACAACAGCTGGAAGCAGCAATGTATTCTGCCTTTGCAGTAAAGGTAGAAACACATGATTGTTTCTTGCATTGCCAAGACACAATTCTGGATCCAAGAAATTGACAACCTCCTGATGTGGATTTCTTGCTAATGTTGCAACCTCCATAATCACTGTCTGTATAAGCCATGAACTGAAAGTATTCGTTTCTAGAATACCACAATCCTAGACCAGGTGCTCCTTTGAGGTATCTAACGATTCTCTTCACAGCAAGCATGTGTGAAACTTTGGGATTGGCCTGAAATCTTGCACACAAGCAAGTTGCAAACATTATATCAGGCATGCTTGCTGTGAGATACATCAAGGAACCTATCATTGCTCTGTATCGATGTTGATCAACATCCTCCCCCTCAAGGTCAGGGCTTAGAGATGTTGTCTTGGACATTGGAGTTCCTAGAGCTTTGCAATCTGTGAGTTTGAATATATCTTTCAAGAATGTCCTTGACATATTTTGATTAACTAATGAAAATTCATGTAGGAGTTTGTTTCACTTGTAGTCCAAGAAAGAAGGTGAGTTCACCCATTGAACTCATCTCAAACTTAGACTTCATTAATGACTCAAAGTCCTTGCAGAGAGATTCATTAGTAGAACCAAATATAATATCATCAACATAGATCTGTACTAGCATGATTTGTTGATTGGACTTCTTGAAGAAGAGAGATTTGTCGATTCTTCCTCTCTTGAAGTTGTTAGCCAACAGAAAAGAAAATAAAGTTTTATACCATTTTCTGGGAGCTTGATGCAGCCCATAAAGAGCTTTATCAAGCTTACAAACATGATAAGAAAACTTTGGATCTTCAAATCCAGGAGGCTGACACACATACACCTCCTCATCAATCCTTCCATAAAGAAAGGCACTTTTCACATCCATTTGAAAAACTTTGAAGTTCTTGGCAGATGCAAAAGCTAAAAATATTCTAATTGCTTCAATTCTTGCAACTGGAGCAAAAACTTCATCATAGTCAATGCTTCTTCCTGAGTGTATCCTTGAACAACCAACCTTGCCTTGTTCTTAATGACAACACCTTTGTCATCCTTCTTGTTCCTGAACACCCATTTTGTTCCAATAGCATACTTTCACTTAGGTAAAGGGCAAATCTTCCAAACTCCCTGTCTTTCAAATTGAAGAAGATCCTCCTGCATGGCTTCTACCCAGCTATTATCTTTCAGTGCCTCAGCAACTTTCTTTGGTTCTATTTGGGATAGAAAGCAAGAAAACAAACAGATGTTTGCTTCATGCATAGAGCTTCTTGTTCTTACTCCTTCTTCAACATTACCAATAATGTTCTCAACTGGATGGGTGTTATGGATGCGAGTTCTAGGAATCACATCCAGCTGAGAAGCCATATCTAGATTTCTTGAGTCAAGGTTAGAAAGTACTACCTCAAGCTGGATTTCTGGCAGGTCTTGTGGTTTCTGAGATTGGACTATGATGGGATGACTTTCTTTGTGAAATGAAGTTCCCAAAGTGTTTGTTTCAGCTAAGGGACTTACATATTCTTCTTGACTCATTGGAACTGAAGTAGAGTCACTTAAAGGAACAGCATGAGATGTATTCACTGTCTCAGACTGTGAGCCATCATTATGTGCTGAAGTGGATTCTGCCAAGATTTGTCTTGAAGCTATTGGTAGTTCAACACAAAAATCTTCTTCTCTTGTGGACTGGGAGAAGTCTATGGTAGTTGACTGTAAATCTGGAACAAACGCTTTCACAAGATTAAATGCAGATGTAAAGCTATCAAGATCAAACAGCCAATCAGGGCCAGTTCCAGGCTTATTGATAGTATGTTCATTGAACTGAACATTTGCAGACTCTTCAATAATTCTGGAAGCTTTGATGTATACTCTATATGCTTTTGCATGTGAAGAGTACCCAACAAAGTAGCCTTCTGCTGATTTCTCAGCAAACTTGGCTAAATGATCTTTAGTATTCAAGATGGTGCATTGACATCCAAATGGTTTGAGAAATCCAATAAATGGTTTTCTCCTATGCCAAATTTCATAAGGAGTCACACCATGTGTCTTAACTACCAATACTCTATTTTGGACATAACAGGCAGTGTTGACTGTTTCTGCCCAAAAAGTTATTGGAAGTTTGGCATCAGACAACATGGTCCTTACAGCCTCAATTAGTGTCCTATTCCTTCTCTCAGCAACACCATTTTGTTGTGGAGTCCAGGAGCACTAAATTGTCTTATGATACCTTTAGATTCACAAAAAGAATTTAAAACATGATTCTTGAATTCTGTTCCTTGATCTGATCTGATTATTTTTACATGGTGATCACTTTCATTCTTCGCCCTAAGTATGAATGAATTTAGAGTCTCAGCAGTTTTATCCTTGGTACTTAAGAAAAATACCCAGGTATACCGAGAGAAATCATTAGTGACCACCAAGCAATATGACTTTCTACCAAGAGTTTTAACACTTGTGGGGCCAAACAAGTCCATGTGGAGTAAATGCAGGACTGTTGTGATTGAATTTATCTCTTTGGCATGATGAGATGTTTTGTGATGCTTACCCTTTAAGCATGCAACACATTTATCAACACAGATGAATTCTTTTGTTGGTAAACCAGTTACTAAGTTATTTTTGACCAGTTTATTCATATTTTTAAGGTTTACATGACAAAGTCTCCTATGCCAAACAGATGATTCATCAAGTGAAGCTTTTGAGACAAAACAACTTATATTACTAAGTGGTGCAGCTGTGCTCATATCTAGCATGTACATGTTGTTTCTCCTTGGAGCCCTGAGCAGGATTTGATCATTTGGGACTACAAATCCTGGCTTCAGAACAATGCATTCATGTTCAGTAAACAACATGTTGTGCTTTTGATCACACACCTGTGATACACTCAGTAAATTATAATTTAGTTCCTTTACAAAATGCACATTTTCAAAACTCACCTTGCCATTTGTGATTGTGCCCCTACCTGTGATGTAACCTCCCACTGGATCACTTCCAAATGCAACAGACCCTCCAAAGAATGGTTCATATTTGTGTAGGTGAGTCTTGTTGCCTGTCATGTGCATGGAACAGCCACTGTCAACAATCCACAAGTTGCTTTTTGATTCCTACTGTTCCTGCACATGACCAGAAGTGAATTAGTTTCTGATGGGAACCCAAGCCCATGTGGTCTTGGGTTTTCCATTAGTATCATTGTAAGTAAATTTCTTTGACATCATCTTAGGTAGGACATATGATGAATTTGTTGATGGTGGAGTGGGTGGTTGAACAGTTGGTTCAGCTATTTCCTTCTTCTTCCAAATCTGCTTGACTTTTGAAGCCATCGGAAGAGCTTGCTTCTTTTGCCAGTCATCGGGAGTAACTTTAGTCTTTCCTTCCGATGACTTGGTTTTTGATGGAAGGTGGGATCTTTCTTCTGATGGTTTTCTTCCGAAGGAATAGGCTTTCTTGGTTTTGTAGGAAGACTTTCTTGCATGTGCTTCCGATGTTCTTTTCCCTTCGGAAAACTTCTTTTCCTTTGCTTCCGATGCTTTCTTTCCGGAAGACTTCTTTTCTTGTTTCTTCCGACTATCAGAAGTACTTGCTTCCGATACCTTTTTAACTGAGTTTCTTCCTTGATCTTCCGAAGAAACAGATGACTTGCTCCAACTTTTCTTTCTTACTCTACCTTGTGTTTCTGAAAACATTCTGCTTCTTGGATTATAGAAGCAATCAGTAGCAAAGTGATTCTTTTCACCACACATCAGACACACCTTCTGATTGTTTAGGGATTGTTGATGATGATCTTTGTTGAAGAAAGTTGAGCTTTGATTCATAGAAGATGAATGTTTGAATGTTCCAATAGGCTTGTTGGCTGGATGATTTACCTGTATCCCTGAGGAACTGGTTTTTCTTTCTTTTGATCTACCCCTTTTGGACTTGTCAGATGGACAAGTGACATATTCATCTGAAGAGATATTCCCAGTTTGTATGTTTTTAGCTTTGACAAAAACTGATGAATGTTTCTTAGTTTTCTTATTTCTTTTCTTACTTTTCAAAGCTGGTTTTTCTGTTTCTGAGTTTGTGGGAGTATCATACTCATCTGAGCATGATGAGTTGCTTGGGTTTAGATCAGAGAGGTCATCAATTTTATCCACTTTGTGTATGTCCAACTCATCATCATACACAAGTTTGGTTACTGGTTTACACCTAATCTCCACCATAGGAGTATAGGCAGATGGAGGCTCCACCTTGTTATAACCCAAACCAGCCCCTATTTTATTTACCAGTTCGGCTGTGCTGCTCATTTGGAAAAGTTTTTCATACTTTTCACCTTGGCTTAAAAATTTGTCTCTATAAGACTCAGCCAATACAAGTTCTGTCTTGGCAGTGGTTAGTCTTTCTAAAAGATTGTCAATTTGACACTCTTTGTTAGTGTCTTTATGTTTTAAGCTAGAAATGGTCTTTTCCATTTCTTCAATCTTTTCTTTATAATTCTTTTCACATTCTAAAAAATTTGCCTTGACAACTTGTAAAGACTCAAGCTCATTACAGAGTTGAGAATTGATTCTTTTGTAAACATTTAACTTCTCTAAACATTCAGGTGTGCACATTTCATCAGTTACCTTGAATGAAGAAGTTGAATCATTTGCCATCAAAGCACTGTTGGAGATAGAAGCATCCTTAGCTTGGAAACTCCAATCTACAAAGTCTTGCTCTGCAATTTTAGCACTGTTTGATGAGCTTGATGGTCTTTGATGTGGTTTCCCAGATGTTGATGGCTGAGTACTTGATGACTTGCACTCTCCAGCAAAGTGCCCTAGTTGTTGGCAGTTGAAGCATTTGAGCTTTGATTTATCAAGCCCAAACCCAGTCTTCATATTGTGCTTTTTGAACTGCCTGCCAGTTCTTTGGTAGAACTTCTTTGCTCTATAGGAGATCATGGCCATCTGGTAATTGATGTCCATCTCCTCAAGGTCATCTGCAGGAATGCCATCTAAGTCTTCCTGGCACAAGTGAAAGTACTTGGTTTCTTCAGCCATGAAAGCTCCTTGCCCAGATGTTAGTAGTGGAGTTGGGTTGGAGAAAGGGTTTGAATGTGTGGTTGATGGAGTTGGTGTTTCAGGGAAGGTGACAATGGGTGTGGAGGTAGGGTGGTAGATGGGTTGATAACTCTGGTAAGGAGAATTGTTGATGGGTGCATAGAGTGCTGCTGAACCAGAAATTAAATGAGAGGGTTTAGGTTCCTGGGCATCTATTTCCATCTGGTAAGCACTAAGTATATCAAACAGTTCACCAAGCTTCAGAGTTCTTAGACTTTCTGTTCTTCGAATGGCAACAGAATATATGTTCCACGCTTGTGGAAGTGATCTAAGAAACTTTCTGATCACATCCTGATTCTCCATTTTGACACCTGCATCTGTTAACTCATCAACCAGCTGAACATACCTGAGATATTGAGAAGTCATCTTCTCATTGTTTTGTTGACAGCATTTCTCGAACTTCTGTTTCAGCATGTCCTTCTTATTTTCTTTGACATCTTCAGAACCCTCATACATCTGCTGTAGAGAGTTCCACAGCTCTTGAGCAGACTTGCACTTCTTGAATGCATGTATGATTGAGTTAGGGATAGGGGTGAGCAACTGACCGAGCCCGGACCGAGCCCGTTTAAGACCGAAGCGGCCCGAAGACCGACTTCATCGTTTGTTTAAGCCCGAGACCGGACCAATTGTAAAAACTCGGGTTTCGGTCCTTAATCGGGTTGGGTTTTCGGTTTATTACAAAAAGCCCGATCCTTACCTTTCCTGCATCTTTGAATTCAGATTTAATACCTGTGGGCTGTGGCTGGTTGGAACTTGGAATCTTCAATTTTGATACAAATAACTAATAAGTCCATAATCCATAACTGAAAGAAATCATCAAACATTGCCTTAAAATAATTTGTTCACAAACATGAAGTCACGGAATCACGAACCAAATAAAATTCAAATCATTACGAAAAAAAAACTCATAAAAGGAGATTAAATCAAAATTAATTGAATGCCCGCAATAACTGCCTAATCAACCTCAAGCTTGTCAGAAATTTCTGCAAGACAATAAAACAAAAAATTAATATGGTAATATAAACAACTAACATAAAAATGGGTAATTGGGTGTGTTATATTACCTTTTCCTAGATCATCAAAGTTTGTCAAATCTTCATCCTCGTTAATTACTTTGCTCGACATACGAATCCAATCCTGTGTACATATTAATGCTTCAACAATCGGAGGGGACAAAGAACTCCTGTAAGTATCCACAATTCTTCCACCTGTACTAAAAGCCGACTCGGAAGCAACACTTGAAATCGGGATAGCCATTATATCTACAATAATTAAAAATAAGGTGTTAGAACATACTTAATAAACAACAAAAAAATTAAAAATATATTATAATTAAACTAATAAGCATACCTTTTGTCATTTTCGCTAATGTTGGGTACTTTGAATAAGTAGCTTTCCACCATTGTAGAATATCAAATCCCGGGTAATGATCTTCTGTTTTATCCTCAAGATACTTGTCAAGTTCTGATTTAGTGTTATAAAAGCTCGAACCACCAACTGATTTAAACTCAGAAAAAAAATCATCCTCACCCTGTGAAGAATTTCCAACGTTCCTTTGACTTTCCGAAATGCTATTTGAACTTTGGGTTTCATTATTTTGTTCATATTGCTCAAAAAGTAATCCCAGTTCGTCCTTTATGCATTTAACAAATATGTCAACATTCTTGTCAACTTCCTTCACATCCTTGACATTTTGTTCTGCCATTAGTACTCTTTTAAATCCAAATTTGATAACATCCACCTTCAAACGAGGATCTAAAATTGCTGCAAAGTACAAAAACTTATTAAAAGTTTTGAAGTCCCTCCAATACTTGTCAAATTTTTCCCGCATCATGTTACTCATATGTCTAACTTCGGGGTCACTTCCATCTTTCAAGCTTCTTAAGTGTTTGTCAATATCCATGACATCATTAAAAAATAGATTAACAACCACCTGTGTTAAAGAAAAAAAAAACAAGTTATATGTTAATAAATTCAAGTTATGTTCAAAAAAACTCGTATAATGGAACTTAAAGTTAATAAACTAACCTGTGTTGATGCAGAAGATCGGGTTGTTTTACGCTTGAACATTTGTAGAACACTTGCCAATTGTTTTGCGTAGTACCAATCTGTAATTTTAGGAACATTATCATTACCTAAAGCATTTTTAAAATTTGGGTCATTCAAGTCATACTCAACAAATGCTTTCTCAAATTTTACAGCCCTATCCAACATATCATATGTTGAATTCCATCTAGTAGGGCAATCTAAAGACAAAATTGCCTGACTTTGAATGTTCACATCCTTAGCACACTTCTTAAAAATCTCTAACCTCTTGGGAGAATGTCTAATATATCGAATTGCATCTCTTATGCGGTTAATTGAACTGTCTATATTACTTAAGCCATCCTTCACAATCAGGTTGATAATGTGAGCCATGCAACGAACATGTAAATATCTACCTTCTGACATGAGGTTGAGTTTTCTACTACTTTTGATAAAGGAAATAGCAGTGTCATTAGACGAAGCGTTATCCGTGGTGATAGTTAACACATGCTCAATATCCCATTCTCTTAAACACTGAAGTAGGACCCTACCGATCTCCTCACCCTTATGGCTATAAATCGGCTTAAAATTAATGATACGTTTGTGATAGACCCAATTTTCATCAATAAAGTGAGCGGTTACACACATGTAGTTTATCCGCTGAATGGATGTCCATGTATCTGTAGTTAGACAAACTTTTGTTCTAGTGTTTGCAAAAAAAGATTTTAGCTTTCCCTTTTCCTCTAAAAAAATATCCATGCAATCCCTAGAAACTGTAAATCTACTTGGTACCTTTAAAGTTGGACAAACGGTTTCCAAAAGCCTTCTGAACCCCTCGTGCTCTACGGATGCAAATGGGAGCTCATCTAATATTACCATCTCTGCAATAGCTTTTCTGCTTCTTTGCGCACAAAATTTCCATGTTTTAACAGTAGACACACCATCAACATCATCATTCTTTTTGACAAATAAATTGGTTTGATCTTTTGACTTTTTAGGGTTTTCTTGACATATATTAAGATGTCTTCTTAATGTTGATGTCCCGTTTTTACCCGAGTCTCCGGCCAAAGCTTTGGAGCAGTGTATGCATCTTGCCTTTTGATTTCCTTCCTCATCAGTAAACTTTTCAAATTCATCCCAAACAGTAGACTTTCTAGCTTTAGTTTTTTTTGGATCAATTTGTTTTTGAGTAGGTTGTTGTTTGTTCTTCCTTTTCTCTCCTCCACGAGATTCGTCACTTGATACATTCTCAACATTCGTTGGTTCCATCTAAGTTAATTAAAAAGAAAAACAACAACCTATAAAGCAATATGATAAAAAAAAACAAATACTACAAACTAATGAAATAAAGAAAACAACATTCTAAACAATTATAATATTGCTAGTACCTAATCTTTGAAGCTTTTGATTGTTGGATGCACAGTAGCCACTAGTATTACTAGATAGGGAGAATTGCCATGGGAATTGGGTTTTACGATCAAATATTAGGATTTCGTCCAGCACAGCAGCACACCATGAGTCCACGTTCCAGCCGTAGGTTAAACTTTTTAAATTCCCGTGGCCGTGACAAAGTTTTGTATAATGGGCTGCCATTGGGTAATTGGGTTTTACGATTTTTTTTTCAAAATCGGGCCGGGTTTTTAAATTACGGGTTTAGTCGGTTTGGGACCGAGGCCCGACCCGAGACCGATATTTGTAAAATATAGGGACCGAAACAAATCTGGGCCTACTAGAATCGGTCCGGGCTTCGGGTTTTCTTGGGCCGGGTTTCGGGTTTGAGTCGGGCTACCCGAAATATGCTCACCCCTAGTTAGGGATGGCCATCTGGATGAGCCACAGAGCCTTAAGTCCACCTCCATTCTCTTGTATTCTTCATCTAAATAGAGAGCTGGATCTTTTGGCACAGGTACTCCACTGGCGCCAGCAGCAGGAACAGTTGGGATGAAAGGCCCTTCAAGAACCGACTTCCAAAGCTTGAAGTCTTGATTCCTAATGAAACACTCCATCCTGACTTTCCATGTGTCATAGTCTTCTAGAGTGAACATTGGTGGGTTGTTGAAAGTAACATTTTCTGTATCATGTTTGTTTAGAGCAGCCATTTGAACAAACACACAGGATATGAGTTTTGAAGTAGTGAGATTTTAGAAGAAATAGAACTGGTAACTTCAGGATGATTAATCGCTTAAGTTCAAGAGCCAAAGCTCTGATACCACTTGTTGGATCGGGTTGTTCACTTTAAACAACATTTCACAAGTATTTCTCTCTTACAATCTAACAAATGCGAAATATATGTTAGAAGGATCTCTCATACACTCAATGGTAAACAAATAATCTTTGAATAACAGTAAGAACACAAGAATAAATTTCAAGCTCAAAGATATATTTCTCTCAAAGTTGTTCAAGTGTTACAATCAGTCAAGCACAAGCACACTTATACAAGTTTACAATGAGAGGTTATATAGTCAAGGCTATAACCGTATACTCTTAGGAATACAAGTTGGGTATACTAGACAATACATAAAGTAAAGCTAATTTTAGTATCTAAAGTGTCTTAACAGGCTAAGACACTTAATTACAATCATTACCAATATAGACATTGACTTTACAAAGACAAGCTAAACACAAAAGGCATTTAATGTTGTTGATCTTCAAGGCTTCAAATGATCTTTTTCATTTAATGCAGCTGAGGAGAAGTAAGTTGTTGTGTCTGACTCTCGGTATGTTATCTTTGTTGTAATCAGACCAGCATGTCTTTTGTCAGCTCCTTTTGTACCATAAAAGGTAATCAGCTACAGTCTTTGTCAGAGAATATTCTTCGAAAGTCTTTGTCTTATGGAAAGATGTTAAGGAGAATCTTCGGAAGCCTTTCTTCTTTAGAAGCTTTTAATGTCTTCGGAAGCTGTGAAGATTTAGATCTGTTAAGTGTTGGTCTTCCGAAATAGTTTGTCTTGTACAGCCTTCAGTAGGAGTGAGTTACCCTTCGGAAGCAATGTTGTTTCCGAAGAGTAACTCCTTCCTTCCGAAGGCTGTTTGTCTCTGTAGAGTCTGGTACTTAGACAAAATAGAGGTTTGGTGAGCATCAGCCTTTATTAGTCTTTATAGTACTCATGGACAAATAGTGTTGCATCGTGACATTAAAAGCTCCAACATTTTGTAGGATGCAAAATGAAATGCCAAAGTTTCTGACTTTGGTCTTTTTAACATCATACCTGCTAACAAAGAATTCCCATTGCATGCCTATGGTGCAGCTGGGACACACGGGTACTATGAGCCATATCATGCGCGCACAACGTTCTTGACAAAAGAAATAGATGTCTACTCCTTTGGTGTCGTGTTATTTAAAGTGTTGTGTGGAAGACTTGGTAGTTACAAAGACGGTTATCCGCTCCTATGTGAGCTGACACAAGCCTGCTACGAGGAAAAGATAATACGTACACTTGCTTTGGATTGTCTAAAAGACCAAATATCACCAACTTCTTTGGCTAAGTTCTCAAAACTTGCATATGAATGTCTGCAAAGCAATCACACCAAACGATCCTCAATATCTGAGCTTGTAAAGCAGCTTAAAGTTGCACTAGCTTCTCAGGTGGTACATAACTTTTGGAAAGAATGGAGATTGAATTCTCACATGGTATCCCCTCTTGTTAAAAACACACGAGTCTACAACAGTCGTGTAACAACTGTGTCGGAACCGTCACCGGAACAGTGAACGGAACAGTAACGGCACAGTAACTCAGGTACAAACTATGCAAACTATTGATGTACTGTTGAATACGTAATGTTAAACAGTAAACTATTATGCTAGTGTTTCTGAAATCTGATTAAACGTTACAGTTTAACAGTCAGAAACGCATCAGACAACGGTGAACAGTGAAACTGATACGTATTGATGTGACATGATGTGTAAACGTATGCGAGGTTAAACAAAACAAAACGATAACGGTTGTTGTTACGGAATGCTAAACCGATGAGTTATTCGTATAGGTGACGATCTGTACGAATGATTCTGATAGTTTAACGTTCTGAGATAATAACTGAAATGTAGAAAACAAAAGTCGGAAAGCAAAACCATCGTCGTGTTCGTTCGAATGACGATTCGAACAAATACGCGCGATGGTGACGCGATCTGACGAAACGATAACGAAAACGATAAAAGACACGAACGATCATAAATTCAAAGAAATAAGATATTTCTTATTTTACAATTTTGAAACTCATCATTTAATAAATTAAATGATATTATTTCAAGAAATTCGCGAATAAATTAAATAAACGCGTAAAAATATTAAATCTAATAAATAAACTAACATTGCTATATTTAAAATAATTTCTAATAATATATTTGTAATTTTAAATCTTAAAGAATAATTCTTTCATTTAAAATATACGAAAAACGCGCGAAATTTCCGGAAACGCAACGAAACCGCGAACCGAGCAACGAAACCGAACCCGAACTCACCCGAGGTATAAATACCTTGAATGAGTTCAAAATATTCATTTTCTCTTCATCTCTCTCCCACCTAAAACCCTAATCCCGGTTTTGTCACCCTTCCACCATTTTTGAAGCTTAAAAGCTTCATATCTTGGTCCATACTCCACCAAATCGTTCCATTTTCGAACCTACACGAAGCCCTCATCATTCTCTACACAAAAGTACAACAGATCTAGAAGGATAACCACTGAATCGCAGGTAATCTAAGCTTGAATGTCACGAAAAAGAGGGTTTTCTCAAACCTTAGTCGACCACACCATACAACCGGCTAAAACCCTTCAGCTATCAACCTTAACTCTTCGAGAATTAGTCCCTAGCACACACCATCTTCGAAACCACCCTTGCATCCTTGAAATGAGCGAACCTTTGATGGAACCACCTTCGGCCGAATGACCCACACAGAGGGTCGAATGACCTTGGCCGAAGGGCCACCCTTTCGCCGGTTTCATCTTCATTCGAGCATGGGCTCATTCGCCATTCCCTCAGTCGCCACCTTCATTCGAACCAAGCCACCACCCAGTCGCCATGTGTTTCATTCGGGATTAACACCTTCATTCGACCTCTTCTTTACATTCGGCAGTTGAACCAGTGCATGAGGACCTACTCGGCCGAATGTCCCACGAAGGGTTTTCCCATTCGGTGCAGATCCATTTGTCGAACAACTTCTTTATTCAACCACCTTTTCGTTCAAAGGGTTATTTGTTCCACAGACCAGTCCCCATGCCCACGTTCTTGGTCAGAAAGATGGTCCAGTAGCATCTCCTATAGTTATCTTAAATTCGGCCCAACTAAACCAGTCCATTCGGCCCACTCCTGGCCCAAAGAAATAAACCAACGGCATGAAGCCATGACCACCATACTACCCAATAACATTCAACGGGATAAAGAAATCGATCCATGACCATATAGTTGGCCCATACGACCATGTGGCCCAACTTCTCTCAATTTAGCCCAATGAGGCCCATATTCATTGACGTGGCCCATGTGCCCAACTCACAATTATATTGGGCCCAATACATGACCTGGCCCACTGTAGTCACTTGGTCCAATATGTTTAATCGGCCTATGGTCTCAGTTCGGGCCTTTATAGTTAAGTGAAACAAACAATTGAAACAAATTTGAATGATGACATACATGGGATTAATTAAAATCTATAATTCTTTTAACACATGCTAAAATGTAAGGTGTCATTGTTAAGTACAACAACACATTAAGAATAATGACAACACCTTTGAGAAATCTGTCATGGTAGTTTAAAACAAATTAAACTTCTAAGTATTACACTTAGAAATTCTTATGGGTTAAAGTTCTCATAAATTTATCATGGCCATGAATCAAGCAAGACGCACAACATAAAGACATGTAATAATGTCGAGTTATAACAAGAGGACCAAGGCCGAACTATGACCAGAACTCTTAAAGTGTTAGACACTTTTGTGGCTAACACCTACACACACGCACGTTTAAACACATGTAACTCATACTTACAAGTTCAAACATCGTAAATAAATACAGGATCGTGAAAACAATATCGATTACAACAAAGAGCGCGTGCATTATTGATTGAGAAAAAGTCAACTACCACTGTTACCAGGTGAGTTCATTGTCCCTTTTCAAACTATTTTGGTTTTTAACTCGGGACTGAGAAGCATGTTATACATTTTAAAACAAATGTTTTAAATTTAACAAAATGCTTTTATACTATTGATTATGCCAAGTGCTAAAGGCATAAGACTTTATTTGAACTCAATGCTATTTGATTATGCCAAGTGCTAAAGGCATAAGACTCTATTTAAACTAAATGCTATTCGATTATGCCAAGTGCTAAAGGCATAAGACTCTATTTAGACTAAATGCTATTTGATTATGCCAAGTGCTAAAGGCATAAAACTCTATTCAAACTCAATGCTATTTGATTATGCCAAGTGCTAAAGGCATAAGCTACTTGATAATACTAAAGCTAAGTGATAATACCAAGTGCTAAAGGTATTTACTATTTGATGATGCTATTGTGGATGCTAATTCTATGAAATCATGTTCAAGCTTATACTATGAGTTATGCTAATACTAAGGTTACGGGTTAAACTAAATGCTAATACTACGGGTTAATGCTATGGGTTTTAAATGCTAAAGACTAATGTAAACTCTAAATGCTAAGTGTACTATAAGGCTACGGGGATACTAAATGCATACATACATACATATACGTTGGATACTTGAATCTATGGATACTATAAACTCTTGAATGCTATGTGATTGCCATGCTCAAACAACGGTTTGGCCTCTCAGTGCTTGCCTTACCGGTTGTAAAGCTAGTTCTTGTGCACAAGTTACGTAAATGCTGGACTCTTGGTATGCTAAAACTGTAGGCTATGGAAGAACAATAGTTGGTCTCTCAGTGCTTGCCTTCAGGTGTTCTTCCTAGCCGGGACTTGAAGAACAATAGTTGGTCTCTCAGTGCTTGCCTTCATGTGTTCTTCATAGTCTTATCGAGGAAATGGACTGATGGCCTCTCAGTGCTTGCCATGCAGTGTTTCCCATAAACTATTTACTCAGGTGATCAGTGACTAGGACGGTATTGGTGAATCTTAGTTGACTTTGTGTCATCATGAGTAGCCCTTATCTCCCCCTAAGTTACACGTAAATCCTGGGGCTGGTATGGACTAATACTGAATTCCTTCGGGCATTCAGTTGTCTATTCCGGTAACATTCAAACAAACTCACGGATACTATTGATGTATGGGGTAAACTTACAAATAGAAATGCTTAAACTATGACAGAGAAACTATACGGACGGGTCGGTAAAGGGCTTAATTATTATTAATAACAGTGTCATATCCGGATTAGTATGTGGTGGGACGTCGTCTGGGCGGGTTGTAGGCTTGACCCAGGGGTATGCCCTATATATAAGCATACCGATTTGGATATTACATGTGGAGTTAATAAGATTAAGGTTTTACCGAAAGGAGTTATGCTAAAGCTATTTAAACTTATAAACTACATGAACTCACCAACCATTGTGTTGACTTTGTTTTCTTACATGCTTTCTCAGGTGACGCACAGGTTTAATCATATGCTTTTGGATTGCATGCTAGGCGGCCTAGTTAGAGGACCTAGTGATTTTGGAAAGCACATATTTTGTTAATCATACGAATCATTTCTTGGATGTCTTGTACAGTTTACAAGATAGAATACTTTGATTCTTTTGTTAGGTTTACCGAGTTAAATTATCAAACATTGACAGTGTAATTTAACTTTGTAATCCTATCTATATGCTTTATTGTGCTTTAGTGATTCTTAACGTTGATGCTATGTAACAATCTGATCAACCCGATTATCACACCCGATATCGCGCCCCGGGAACCTTCCGCCCGACGGGGACTCCGATCCAACCCCGCCGGCCCGGGGTGTGACAGATTGGTATCAGAGCTCAAGGTTATAGAGAATATTAGGTCATTTACTCAAATGGTTTGGCCTAAACTATAACTTAGGGACCCTCATGTAGAGAACTTAGGAGTATGTTTGCATTATGTTTTCTGCATTCGATCAGTGCACTAACCAAACTCTTTTGGTTATGATCAGAATGCCGCCAAGAAAACAGCCTACTACTCAGACTTCTGCCCCACACTCTTCTACACCCTCACCTGCAGATTCACCACCGCCACCTCCCCCTCCTCCGCCTCCTCCACACTCACCACCACCAGGCTCAAGCAGTGTTCAGATGATAGACCCTGCTACTATCGCTTTGGCGACACTTCTGAGCACGCAACTAACAAGCCAACTGAAAGATGTCATCCCAGAGATGATAAACCGGATTCAAAGTCATGGCAACAACTCTGGCCATACCACTGGAGAAGCTAGTGGAAACACTAGCCACACTTCAGACTGCTCTTACAAATCCTTTGTAGGATGCAAACCCCCAAGCTTCACTGGTGCTGAAGGAGCTGTTGGACTTATCCAATGGCTTGAAAAGATGGAAAATACTCTGGACATTAGCAGTTGTCCAGAGCATCATAAAGTTCGCTATGCAGCTGGTTCGTTCAGCAAGCGAGTTTTAACTTGGTGGAACGCACAAATCAGGGCAAAAGGAAGGGATGAAACAATGACGATGCCATGGGCAGAGTTCAAACTTTTACTGAGGAATGAGTTCTGTCCGAAACATGAACTGCAGCAACTAGAGGTTGAGCTTTCGAATCATGTGATGAAGGGAGCCGATCATATGACCTATACCAACCGCTATCATGAACTGGTAGCTCTTGTGCCAGAAATGGTACCGACACTGGAAAAGCTGATCGATCGATATGTAGCGGGATTACCCTCCTGTATTCAAAGTATCGTGCTGGCTGCATATCCTGCTACACTAGAGTCAGCCATCTCCCTCTCAGCCAAACTTACTAAAGTGATGGTAAAATCTGGAGTTCTAAAAGATGATGCTGGAAAAACCAAGGAAACAACAGCGAAGAAACCAGATTATCATCAAAAGAAGAAGCAAAAGGTTGTAAAGAACTATGCGGCTGTCACTCCTCTCCAACAAATTACTGCAGCACCTGCTCAGGTTGCACCCAAGAACTATGTGGGACCGCATCCTCAGTGTGCACGATGCAGATTTCATCATCCTACCACGGCGCAATGCCGTAAATGCAACAACTGTGGCCGATTAGGTCACCGTGCTCAACAATGCCGTGTACCGGCAAACCGCACTGCAAACAATGTTGCTGTAGCACTTCCTCCACCACCAAGACCTGACAACCCCAACAACAACAACAGAGGATGCTACAACTGTGGAGAAATAGGCCACTTCTCCAGGGAGTGTCCGAAAAGAGCACAACAAGGAGCCCAAGCACCACGTGGAAGGGCTTTCGTTATTGGAGCCAATGCTGCACGCCAAGACCCTAACGTGGTCACTGGTACATTTCTTATACATGACTCTTATGCATCTATTTTATTTGACACTGGTGCAGATCAGAGTTTTATTTCATCTGACTTTGCACGCCAACTTAATCTTACTGAGGAAACTTTAGATTCCCCATACATTATCGAAGTAGCGAACGGAAAGCAGGTTACAGTTAGCACTATACTTAGGAACTGCCCACTTACACTCACAGATCACACATTTACCATCGACTTGTTGCCGATGGAGTTGGGCAGTTTCGACATCATTGTGGGAATGGATTGGCTATCACTCAATAGAGTTGAAGTCATTTGTTCTGAAAAGCTACTTCGGATTCCAGTGATGAATGATCGTGTGTTGGAAGTTCGTGGGGATCAATCAAAGAGAAACGTAAAGATCATATCATGCATAAAAGCGCGTAAGTGTCTACAAAAGAAATGTATAGCTTTCTTGGCTCACGTGGTGGAGAAACAAAAAGACAAGAAAACCATTCAAGACGTGCCGATAGTGAAAGAATATCCTGAAGTGTTTCCTGAAGATCTACCTGGCTTGCCACCTGTGCGACCGGTAGAGTTTCGTATTGATTTAGTTCCTGGAGCAACACCTGTTGCTAAATCTCCTTACAGGTTAGCACCTTCGGAGATGCAGGAGTTATCTAACCAATTGCAGGAGTTATTGGATAAAGGTTTCATCCGACCGAGCTACTCAACTTGGGGAGCTCCGGTTTTATTCGTGAAAAAGAAGGATGGATCTTTTCGGATGTGCATAGACTACAGGGAACTAAACAAACTAACCATCAAGAATCGGTATCCATTGCCGAGGATTGATGATTTGTTTGATCAATTGCAAGGAGCTCAGTTCTTTTCGAAGATCGATCTACGTTCCGGATACCATCTGTCACACCCCCAATTTCAACTAACGGAATCATACCGTTTGGGAGCGTGACAAACCAGGATCTCAGATCATTAGACATAGCGAAGACCTCTATATGAATTTCAAAAACATACATTGGTCTTTAAAACAAACATAATAATCAGAGTTTACAAAAAGTGCGGAAGCGTTTAAAAACCATAAACAGTTGTAAATCAAACATTACAATTCAAAGTACTAAGTATTCAGATTTAAATAATCAAAATGAAAGAAATGCATGAGACTCTATCTTCCTAGTCCATGCCAGCTGTTACGCGCGCCTTAGCGTCCTGAGAAAACATGCAAATCAAGTCAACACAAAGGTTGGTGCATAACACAGGTTTTAAGCAATCATAGTGTTCAAATCATCAGTTTGAATAACAAGTTGTAGATAACATAATCACAATTGCACAGTCATGATAGCTAGTCATATAACTATTTACATACGTGTTCGACACCGAAGCTGACTAGTTGCCATGCTATAGCATGTTTTCGCCTTGCCACTATTGTCTATCACAACAATAGTAAAAGAATGTGTTTGGTCAGTCAAACACCTGCGTAGATCCCATCTACCAGGTGAGGTTTGTCAAACCTAATAGATCTATTTCCAACTACCACGCTTTGCATTACAGCAAACTAAACGGTTCGAGGTGTGTAAGGACTTTCAAGTTGATATGTTTTCACATAATGTAAACAGATAACTCATGCAAGTGTTATGTATCTAAAAATCAGTTTGTTGCACATGTTTTCCCCCCCAAAACAGTTTAAAATAAGAAAGGGGCCGTGTACGCACCTTTGTTTTTAGCAGAATGATCAAGTATGTGTAAACTCGCGTAGAAATCCTCTACAAAGAATCTGTGATTTAAACAATAACCTATTGTTATTCGAATAATCGATTTGTGCTTGAAATCACATACGTGTCAACACACGTATGTTAAAGTGTGAAAATTAGGCATACGGAAGTACGCGTGTCACTGAAATCGATTAAATAAAATCACCTTTGATTTTATTTAATTAAACGTAATTATACGCGATTTCGTGTTCGGATTAAAATATGGATTTTATTATCCTAACACGTTCGTATTCTAGTTACGGTTCCAACGCAACTTGAACGAACTAAATCGGAGTTCGTATGTGGAAGTTATGATTAAAACACCAAAATGATCAAAACCTAAAAAAATCGGTTGGGCCGGGACTCGAACCCGCGACCCACAACTCCAAACACACAGCCTCTAACCATCTCAGCCCGCTAGGGTTTCGCGATATGATTCAGAAATAAATTGTTTTAAACTTAGATAGCTCGGTTCCCTTTTGTTCTATCATGGCCGAAGCATCTAATCTCCATTGGGTCTCGGTTCGATCCTCATTTGCTACAATTAACATATGATTTCTATTGAAAAAGTGATTCCAAACCTGAGAGCATAACTTAATTCGATTCTACACTTCATCTTTATTGAAAATTTCTAATTCGTTCATGATAACACAACCTAGAACCCGAAATCATTCATTTCAGTGTTAAAATTCAAAATTGACTTAGGAATATCCTAAATCGAAACACTCTGAAGTTAATGATACCAACTAATTTGATTCTAACAGTCTTTTAAATCAAAATCCCCAAATCCGTCTATGCTTAGAACCCTAGAAATCGAACTCAACTAAATCGTGTACATTACATGAAATTGTCATGTGTGTTAGCTTATTCGGGATCTTCTGAGACTATCCATATATTTTAATTTGATTCATAAACTCTTTAAGATCAAAACCCCCAAATCAGTTTTTATATGAACCCTAATCTCTCGAACTTTATGAAAACGATGATATCAGTTGAAATTGATTCATGATAACCTTTAGTCGGCATATTTAGGAAGTGTAGAAACGAAAACTTACTTGATTTGATAGCAAATCGAAAGAGATCACTTGTGAGTTGATGTTCGGCCGACTTTTGTTCAATTCTTCGAATCACTGCTTCTGAATTGAAATTGTTGTGTGTTTAGGATGTTAAGGGTGCCGAATAAGACTTCTGTAACTCCAATTGTGATAATCGAAATCAAATTGTGAGGTTTTGGTTGTAAAAAGCTACGGTTACAACTTATGGCTCCTTAATCCCATTAAATTCGAATTCTAACAGTTTTAAAACGTATGTAAACGGTTTTAGGATCATTATTACAATGATTATAGATGATAAATTCGTAATTATAACTTCTAATTTGAAGAATTTCGAATTTCCCATATATATAAAAATGAATTTTGACTTTTAGAAGTCAAAATACTCATTATCTCAACTTGTGATCTAATTCATGAAATTAAACACTTAAAATTCTGATTTTTGATACTTCTCAATCCTTATAAATTATTTTGGATCAATAACTTATCGTTTCGATTTACAAGGCTACTTTTAAAAATCCCTAATCACCTCTAAATGTTTCAATTTGAACACTATTGAGTTAAATTAATCCATTTGGGCCTCTCAATTTCAATTGGGCCTCCCTGGGCCTTCCTGAGCCTATCTTAGCTTCACTGGGCCTTCCTGGGCTTACCTTGTTTACATTGGGCCTTACTTGAACTCATTGGGCCTTAATGGGCCTCTCTTGGCTTATTGGGCCTACATTGACTCTGTTGGGCTTACATAGACTTCATTGGGCCTAATTGATCTTATTGAGTCTTCCTTGACCTTACTGGATCTTCTTTGACTTTACTGGGCCTTCATTGGCCTTGTTGGGCCTTGATTGGCCTTGTTGGGCCTTGATTGGCCTTGTTGGTCTTATTGGGCCTTTGTTGGGCCTGTGATAGCACTAACTCCCGTTAACAAGGTTAGTGTGAAAAGTCGAATTGTCACATCATCCCCTTGTTGAAGGAATTTTCGTCCCGAAAATTAACAAGTGTTAAGAGTAGTTAGGAAACTACTTATGAGTTTAAATCGTACGTGTTAGTGTGATTTGATCATTCTGTGTGCTTGTGTGTACTCACACACAAAGTATAATGTTTGCAACATCACAACTCAATTGTGATCATTCAATGTAACTGTTTTGCGAGTACACTAGTTAGTTCACCTAACTGTGACTGTTTGTGTTTGATCATACTGTGTTGTGTAACCTCACACATAGTGAGTGTCTGAAACTGTTTGTACTATGCAACCCCGCACATAGCAAAGTGTATGTAACCAATGTACTATGCAACCCCGCACATAGCAAAATGTATGTAACCAACCATGTATGTACTACCATAACATGTAACATATGAAATGTAGCACATAAAACATATAAAATGTAATGTAGCACAAGTATTTGTAACAAAATCAATTGTATAAATAAAACGTTTGTGCTTACAGTTTGAAATTTGCAGTGTTGATGTGTGAAAGCATCACGTCATCCCCTTGTTGAAGGAAATTTCGTCCCGAAATTTAACGTGCGCTCTCAGTGTTAGCAGTAGCTGTCTTGAATAGATGAGGATATTTCTTCATCATTTGGTCTTCCCGTTCCCATGTGAATTCAGGACCCCGTCTTGAATTCCATCGGACTTTGACTATCGGAATCTTACTTTGCTTCAATTGTTTGACCTCTCGGTCCATGATTTCTGCTGGTTCTTCAATGAATCGCAGTTGTTCATCTACTTGTATTTCTTCCAACGGTACAATCAATGTCTCGTCAGAAAGACATTTCTTCAAGTTCGATACGTGAAAAACATCATGAACTCCCCTGAGTTCTTCCGGTAGTTTGAGTTGGTACGCAACCGGACCAATCCTTTTCAGAATCTCAAAAGGTCCTACGTAACGTGGACTAAGCTTCCCGCGCTTGCCGAATCGTATCACACCTTTCCAAGGTGATACCTTTAGAAGAACTCGGTCTCCTACTTGAAATTCCAACGGCTTGCGACGTTTGTCTGCATAACTCTTCTGTCGATCCCGAGCCGCTGCCATACGGTTTCGGATTTGAACTATCTTCTCTGTTGTTTCATGCACCAGTTCAGGACCTGTTAATTGACTGTCACCAATTTCAGCCCAGCAAACTGGTGAACGACATTTGCGACCATACAAAGCTTCAAACGGTGCTGCTTGAATACTTGTATGATAACTATTATTGTAAGAGAATTCCACCAACGGTAAATGATTCTCCCAGCTATCACCAAAGTCAATTACACAAGCTCGTAACATATCCTCGAGCGTTTGAATCGTTCGTTCACTTTGACCATCGGTCTGTGGGTGATAAGCGGTACTCATATCCAAGCGAGTCCCCAATGACTTATGAAGAGATTTCCAGAAATTTGAAGTAAATCGGGCATCCCGATCTGATATGATAGATATTGGCACACCATGCCGTGCTACTACTTCCTTGATGTAAATGCGAGTCAGTTTCTCCATCTTATCAGTTTCCTTGATTGCTAAGAAGTGTGCAGATTTCGTTAATCGATCAACAATTACCCATATCGTATCACAACCACTCGGAGTACGGGGTAACTTAGTAATAAAATCCATCGAAATCTGTTCCCATTTCCACATCGGTATCTCTGGTTGTTGCAGTAAACCAGATGGCTTCTGATATTCAACTTTGACTTTCGAACAAGTCAAACATTTGCTAACGTACTTAGCAATATCAGCTTTCATATGAGGCCACCAATACAGTGCCTTCAAGTCATGGTACATCTTGTCTGATCCCGGATGGACTGAATATCTGGACTTGTGCGCTTCGTCCATCACGAGTTCCCTTAAACCTCCATACAAAGGTATCCACATTCGATCAATGAAATAACGAATTCCATCAGGTTTAACCTTCAATTGTTCTTCCATTCCTCGTAAAGATTCCGGTACTAAGTTTTCCGTTTTCAAAGCCTCAATCTGAGCACTATGTACCTTGTCAGGTAAATCAGTATGTATTGTCATCATAAGTGCACGAACCCGTCTTGTTCCCGTTGTATCTTTTCTGCTCAAAGCATCGGCTACGACATTAGCCTTTCCCGGGTGATACTTAATCGCACACTCATAATCATTCAACAACTCAACCCATCGTCGTTGTCTCATATTAAGCTCCTTCTGATCAAAGATATGCTGCAAACTCTTATGATCAGTGTAAATGGTACACTTAGTTCCATACAGATAATGCCTCCAAATCTTCAAAGCAAAAACCACTGCTCCTAACTCCAAGTCATGAGTAGTGTAATTCTTTTCATGTGTTCGTAGTTGTCTGGAAGCATAAGCGATCACTTTATCCCGTTGCATCAACACACATCCCAAACCCTGTCCAGATGCGTCACAATACACCGCAAAGTCTTCCGTTCCTTCCGGTAAGGACAGAATCGGTGCGCTGCAAAGCTTCTGTTTCAATAACTGGAATGCAGCTTCTTGTTTATCCGTCCAGTTATATTTTGTTCCTTTGTGCGTCAGAGCTGTAAGTGGTTGAGCAATCTTTGAGAAACCCTCAATGAATCGTCGATAATAACCCGCCAAACCAAGGAATTGTCGTACCTCGGTAGGGGTCTTTGGCGCTTCCCAATTCTTAATCGCTTCAATCTTCGCTGGATCAACATGTATACCCTTTTCATTAACTATATGCCCCAAGAACTGTACTTCTCGCATCCAGAAATCACATTTTGAGAACTTAGCGTACAGTTGTTCCTGTTTCAATAGCTCTAGTAGTAATCGAAGATGTTCAGCATGTTCCTCCTCAGACTTTGAATAAATGAGAATGTCATCGATGAAAACAATAACAAACTTATCTAGGTAAGGTTTACAAACACGATTCATGAGATCCATGAATACGGCTGGAGCGTTTGTCAACCCAAATGGCATGACCAAGAACTCATAATGGCCATAGCGCGTTCTGAATGCCGTCTTCGGAATATCCTCCTCCTGGACTCTTAATTGATGATAACCCGACCTGAGATCAATCTTCGAATAATAACTCGAACCTTGCAATTGATCGAACAAATCGTCAATCCTGGGTAACGGATACCGGTTCTTGATAGTAACCTTGTTCAATTCCCGGTAATCGATACACATACGAAAAGTTCCGTCCTTCTTCTTTACAAACAATACTGGAGCTCCCCATGGTGAAAAACTAGGTCGTATGAACCCCTTATCCAACAACTCTTGCAATTGTGTGGATAACTCTTGCATCTCTGACGGTGCAAGTCGATAAGGCGCCCTAGCTATCGGTGCTGCGTCTGGTGTAAGGTCGATTCGGAATTCCACCTGTCTGACAGGCGGTAATCCCGGCAAGTCTTCTGGAAACACCTCCGGAAATTCACAAACTATAGGTATATCTTCAAGTTTCTTCTCAGCTACCGGCTTTTCAGTTATAAGTGCTATAACTGCCGTATGACCTTTCCGCAGACATTTGTGTGCTTTCATACAAGATATGAGACGCAGTGGTGTACTGCTCTTCTCTCCTTGTACATATAATGTCTCTCCCTGCGGAAGAGGTATACGAACAATCTTTTCATGGCATACAATTTCAGCCTGGTTTTTGGACAACCAGTCCATGCCAATAACTATATCAAAACTGCCTAAGGCAATAGGCATCAAATCAATCTCTAATGTCTGACCCATCAAATCAAGGATACATCCCTTATAAATGTTTTCTACTACAATCAATTTACCATCAGCTAACTCCACAGTATAGGGACTATCTAAGGCAGTGGGACTAACATCTAGTGACTTAGCAAGTGAACTAGATACAAAACTCCGGTCGGCACCAGTGTCAAATAACATAGAAGCATAGCGATTATTTAAGAGGAACGTACCCGTAACAATGTTGGGATCCTCCCGCGCTTGACGTCCTCCGATCACAAACGCCCTGCCTCTAGCACCGTTATTGTTGTTATTATTATTGTTGTTGTTGTTGGTGTTGTTGTTGGTGCCATTACCGTTGCCATTCCCATTACCATTACCATTGTTGTCCCCTCCTTTCTTAAGTTGTGGGCAATCTTTCTTGAAATGGCCCATCTTGCCGCACTCAAAACAACCTTTCTGCGCGTTGTTTTGATTATTGTTCTGGTTGTTGTTATGGTTCTGCAGCTCTCCGCGACAATCCTTAGCCGCATGCCCAACCTTGCCACACCTCTGGCACTTAGCTCTATCACATTGGTTACCCGCATGATGGTAACCACACTTGTTACATTTGGGGTGCTTACCAATATAGCCCCCCGATGATGATGATTGTTGACCACTGCTTGAACCATGATAAGACTTGTTTGAGTCTTGTTTCCTGTTTTGCTGATGTGATTGATGGTTGTTGCCCTTGAAATTGTTACTATCCCACTTTCTCTTGTGATCTCCTACCTTGGTAGCAGATGTTCGCTTAGGCAGGGTCCCTTGCAACACTGCCTGGTCCGTAAGCTGATGTGCTAAACGAACAGCTTGTTGGATAGTGGTGGGATTTGCTGAAGTCACCAAACCTTGAATTTGAGGCACTAGTCCTCCAATATACCGTTCAATCCACTTACTGGCTGGAGTAGCCATGTGCGGTAGCAGTCTGGCCAGTTCATGCGATCTGGTCGTATATTCCTCAATGTTTGACCCCTCCATCTTGAGGTGCCAATACTCTTCTTCCAACTTCTGCATTTCACTACGAGGACAATACTCCTCTTGTAGTAAGGTTTTGAAGTTGTTCCAAGTCAATGCATTTGCTTCACCCAACCCCAGGGTCTGAACATTGGAGTTCCACCAAGTCAGGGCTGAACCCTCCAAAGTTCCAGTAGCAAATTTTACTTTGCTGTCATCCGGGCAGTTGCACATCTCGAACACAGATTCAGCTTTTTCAATCCATCGGAGAAGTCCTATGGCTCCCTCCGACCCTTTGAAGTTGTGTGGTTTGCAGTCCAAGAACATCTTGAACGTGCATACTTGTGGGTTAATCACTCCCCCAGCTGGACCCTGTGGCCCTGTGTTGTGTGTCTGAGCATACTGTGCAATAGCCTCCGCGACTCTGTTGTTAATTAGCTCGTTGAGCTCAGCAACAGTCATATGAACATTTCCTTCAGCCATTTCCTTCCTATTTACAAGAAATGTTAATGCACAATCAAAATCAAATTTTGACATGTGTAAGTAAAAACAATAAATACAACATGTAATATAAACAACACAGTTGTTGGAAACAAACAATAGTTCTTTCATAAATAGAAACTTTCTTTGAGTACAATACTTTTGAAATGAAATACAAAATTTCAAACTACTAATGTAGGAACACAACCCGTTCCTAATAAGTTTAAACAAAACAGAAATAAAAGAAAGAGAATCAATCGTCCTCAACGGTGGATTCAGGATCGGACTCAGCAACTGGTGCTGGTTCCTCCTCCTCATCCTCATCCTCATCCTGTTCCTCATTCTCAACTACCACCAAATCCTCCAAAGCTTCAATCCTGCCCTCCAAGATCTCGGCTCGGTTCTCTGACTCCTCTAAACGACCAATCATGTTCCACATCTCATCTCGCATGTCATGAACCAGTTGGGCAAGTTCCTCTTGCCTCTCAATGGCATCCCATAACTCCTGAGATCTCTGATAGAGCTTCTCCTCTGCTGTATCCACGTCCTCGCGCAACTTGGCGATCTCCTCTGCGTCCGTCCTTTGCCTCTTAGGCTCAGGAGCGTCCAGTACGGGTGGTGGATGTGTAGATGGTCCTGCAGCATAGAGTCCCTGGGTATTCACCCATGGTGCCTCCACCGGATCCTCATCCGGGTCCTCAACTGGATCCTCGTCTGGATCTTCCTCTGGATCCTCATCAGGATCCTCGTCTGGATCCTCCTCCGGATCCTCCTCCGGGTCTTCCTCCGGATCCTCCTCTGGATCGGAGTCCTCCATCTCATATGGTGGTGGTGATGGAATGGGTGGTGGTGGTGATGATGGTGGTGCCGGAACCATCGGCTCCTCGTCCTCGGAATCATCAATGATAACATAAGGAACTGATGATGAAGCCATGCCTGTTACATAACATCATATGTAAGTGCAGTGCCATGGAATACGTAAGCAAGTCAATTACATAACGTCATATGTAATTTCTAAGCAATGTGTATAAGCAGATGTGTCTAATGTCTAACAGTCATAGTCTAGGCCTACAAATGCAAACCTAGTTCGCTATAACCAATGGGCTCTGATACCAATCTGTCACACCCCCAATTTCAACTAACGGAATCATACCGTTTGGGAGCGTGACAAACCAGGATCTCAGATCATTAGACATAGCGAAGACCTCTATATGAATTTCAAAAACATACATTGGTCTTTAAAACAAACATAATAATCAGAGTTTACAAAAAGTGCGGAAGCGTTTAAAAACCATAAACAGTTGTAAATCAAACATTACAATTCAAAGTACTAAGTATTCAGATTTAAATAATCAAAATGAAAGAAATGCATGAGACTCTATCTTCCTAGTCCATGCCAGCTGTTACGCGCGCCTTAGCGTCCTGAGAAAACATGCAAATCAAGTCAACACAAAGGTTGGTGCATAACACAGGTTTTAAGCAATCATAGTGTTCAAATCATCAGTTTGAATAACAAGTTGTAGATAACATAATCACAATTGCACAGTCATGATAGCTAGTCATATAACTATTTACATACGTGTTCGACACCGAAGCTGTCTAGTTGCCATGCTATAGCATGTTTTCGCCTTGCCACTATTGTCTATCACAACAATAGTAAAAGAATGTGTTTGGTCAGTCAAACACCTGCGTAGATCCCATCTACCAGGTGAGGTTTGTCAAACCTAATAGATCTATTTCCAACTACCACGCTTTGCATTACAGCAAACTAAACGGTTCGAGGTGTGTAAGGACTTTCAAGTTGATATGTTTTCACATAATGTAAACAGATAACTCATGCAAGTGTTATGTATCTAAAAATCAGTTTGTTGCACATGTTTTCCCCCCCAAAACAGTTTAAAATAAGAAAGGGGCCGTGTACGCACCTTTGTTTTTAGCAGAATGATCAAGTATGTGTAAACTCGCGTAGAAATCCTCTACAAAGAATCTGTGATTTAAACAATAACCTATTGTTATTCGAATAATCGATTTGTGCTTGAAATCACATACGTGTCAACACACGTATGTTAAAGTGTGAAAATTAGGCATACGGAAGTACGCGTGTCACTGAAATCGATTAAATAAAATCACCTTTGATTTTATTTAATTAAACGTAATTATACGCGATTTCGTGTTCGGATTAAAATATGGATTTTATTATCCTAACACGTTCGTATTCTAGTTACGGTTCCAACGCAACTTGAACGAACTAAATCGGAGTTCGTATGTGGAAGTTATGATTAAAACACCAAAATGATCAAAACCT
Source organism: Mikania micrantha (assembly GCA_009363875.1). NCBI lineage: Eukaryota > Viridiplantae > Streptophyta > Magnoliopsida > Asterales > Asteraceae > Mikania > Mikania micrantha. The sequence goes on along the minus strand of CM018687.1, from coordinate 41,773,172 downwards.
AAAAAAATCGGTTGGGCCGGGACTCGAACCCGCGACCCACAACTCCAAACACACAGCCTCTAACCATCTCAGCCCGCTAGGGTTTCGCGATATGATTCAGAAATAAATTGTTTTAAACTTAGATAGCTCGGTTCCCTTTTGTTCTATCATGGCCGAAGCATCTAATCTCCATTGGGTCTCGGTTCGATCCTCATTTGCTACAATTAACATATGATTTCTATTGAAAAAGTGATTCCAAACCTGAGAGCATAACTTAATTCGATTCTACACTTCATCTTTATTGAAAATTTCTAATTCGTTCATGATAACACAACCTAGAACCCGAAATCATTCATTTCAGTGTTAAAATTCAAAATTGACTTAGGAATATCCTAAATCGAAACACTCTGAAGTTAATGATACCAACTAATTTGATTCTAACAGTCTTTTAAATCAAAATCCCCAAATCCGTCTATGCTTAGAACCCTAGAAATCGAACTCAACTAAATCGTGTACATTACATGAAATTGTCATGTGTGTTAGCTTATTCGGGATCTTCTGAGACTATCCATATATTTTAATTTGATTCATAAACTCTTTAAGATCAAAACCCCCAAATCAGTTTTTATATGAACCCTAATCTCTCGAACTTTATGAAAACGATGATATCAGTTGAAATTGATTCATGATAACCTTTAGTCGGCATATTTAGGAAGTGTAGAAACGAAAACTTACTTGATTTGATAGCAAATCGAAAGAGATCACTTGTGAGTTGATGTTCGGCCGACTTTTGTTCAATTCTTCGAATCACTGCTTCTGAATTGAAATTGTTGTGTGTTTAGGATGTTAAGGGTGCCGAATAAGACTTCTGTAACTCCAATTGTGATAATCGAAATCAAATTGTGAGGTTTTGGTTGTAAAAAGCTACGGTTACAACTTATGGCTCCTTAATCCCATTAAATTCGAATTCTAACAGTTTTAAAACGTATGTAAACGGTTTTAGGATCATTATTACAATGATTATAGATGATAAATTCGTAATTATAACTTCTAATTTGAAGAATTTCGAATTTCCCATATATATAAAAATGAATTTTGACTTTTAGAAGTCAAAATACTCATTATCTCAACTTGTGATCTAATTCATGAAATTAAACACTTAAAATTCTGATTTTTGATACTTCTCAATCCTTATAAATTATTTTGGATCAATAACTTATCGTTTCGATTTACAAGGCTACTTTTAAAAATCCCTAATCACCTCTAAATGTTTCAATTTGAACACTATTGAGTTAAATTAATCCATTTGGGCCTCTCAATTTCAATTGGGCCTCCCTGGGCCTTCCTGAGCCTATCTTAGCTTCACTGGGCCTTCCTGGGCTTACCTTGTTTACATTGGGCCTTACTTGAACTCATTGGGCCTTAATGGGCCTCTCTTGGCTTATTGGGCCTACATTGACTCTGTTGGGCTTACATAGACTTCATTGGGCCTAATTGATCTTATTGAGTCTTCCTTGACCTTACTGGATCTTCTTTGACTTTACTGGGCCTTCATTGGCCTTGTTGGGCCTTGATTGGCCTTGTTGGGCCTTGATTGGCCTTGTTGGTCTTATTGGGCCTTTGTTGGGCCTGTGATAGCACTAACTCCCGTTAACAAGGTTAGTGTGAAAAGTCGAATTGTCACACCATCAACTTCGAGTGCAAGATGAAGACATACCAAAGACGGCGTTTCGTACCAGATACGGGCATTACGAGTTCATGGTGATGCCTTTCGGTTTGACGAACGCACCTGCGGTTTTCATGGATCTCATGAACCGTGTGTGTAAGCCGTACTTGGATCAATTTGTTATTGTGTTCATTGATGACATATTGATCTATTCTAAAAGCAAAGCAGAACATGAGCAACATCTTAGAACGATCTTGGAGCTGTTAAAGGAAGAGAAGCTCTATGCCAAGTTCTCTAAGTGTGAATTTTGGTTAAAAGAGGTTCAATTCCTAGGTCATGTTGTTAACAGCGAAGGAATACACGTTGATCCTGCAAAGATCGAGGCAATAAAAGATTGGGACACTCCGAAGACACCGACAGAGATACATTCTTTTCTAGGCTTAGCAGGCTATTATAGAAGATTCATTTCGAATTTTTCTAAGATAGCTCTGCCACTCACAAAGTTAACACAGAAGAGCGAACCGTTTGTTTGGGAGCAAAAGCAGGAAGAAGCCTTTCAGACCTTGAAGCAGAAGTTATGCGATGCTCCGATCTTATCTCTCCCAGATGGTTGTGATGACTTTGTAGTATACTGCGATGCCTCCCATCAGGGACTTGGTTGTGTACTTATGCAGAGAGACAAGGTCATTGCTTATGCTTCGAGACAACTGAAAGTTCATGAGAAGAACTACACTACTCATGATCTGGAACTGGGAGCTGTGATATTCGCCTTAAAGATCTGGAGACATTATCTATATGGCACTAAGTGTACCATATTTACAGATCACAAAAGTCTGCAACACATATTTGATCAGAAGGAACTCAACATGCGACAGCGACGTTGGGTAGAGCTTCTGAATGACTATGACTGTGTAATCAAGTACCATCCGGGCAAGGCAAATGTTGTTGCTGATGCCTTGAGCCGGAAGGAACGAGTCAAACCCCTGCGCGTTAGAGCAATGGGAATGACCGTGCAGACAAGCTTACATGACCACATTATGCAAGCACAACAAGAGGCAGTTGAACGAGGAAACTTGAAGAAAGACCTAGATTGTGGAATGGAGAAACATTTAGAAACAAAACCCGATGGACTAGTTTACTGTAAGGATCGTGTATGGATTCCTGCAGTAGCTGAGTTAAGGAAGCTTATTTTTGATGAAGCACACAAGACCAAGTACTCTGTGCATCCCGGTGCTGATAAAATGTATCAAGACTTACGTGCATTTTATTGGTGGCCGGGCATGAAGAAAGACATAGCTGAGTATGTTGGCCGATGCCTTACGTGTGCTAAGGTGAAGGCAGAACACCAGAAACCTTCTGGTTTACTGGAACAGCCTGAAATTCCACTATGGAAGTGGGAACAAATAGCTATGGACTTTGTTACCAAGCTACCCCGCACTTCCAGTGGACATGACACTATTTGGGTTATCGTTGATCGATTAACCAAGTCTGCTCATTTCTTGCCGATGCGAGAAACGTACACGATGGATAAACTAGCGAAGCTTTACATCGACGAGATAGTGGTACGCCACGGTGTGCCATTGTCTATCATCTCAGATCGCGATAGCAGATTTACATCAAGGTTCTGGCAATCATTGCAGAAATCTCTGGGGACGCAATTAAACTTGAGTACAGCTTATCATCCACAAACGGATGGTCAAAGCGAGCGTACTATTCAGACCCTAGAGGATATGCTGAGAACTTGTGTTCTAGACTTTGGTGGTAATTGGGATTCTCACTTGCCACTAATCGAATTCTCCTACAACAACAGTTATCACAGCAGTATCGGTTGTGCCCCATTTGAGGCTCTTTATGGCCGAAAGTGTCGATCACCGATCTGTTGGTCTGAAGTGGGAGATAATCGAATCACAGGGCCAGAACTGATACAAGAAACTACAGACAAGATTGCTCAGATACAACAAAGGTTACAAGCGACACGAAGTAGGCAAAAGAGCTATGCCGACAAACGGCGTAAGCCGTTGGAATTCCAAGTGGGAGACCGTGTCATGTTGAAGGTTTCTCCATGGAAGGGCGTAGTTCGATTCGCGAAGAAAGGAAAACTAACACCACGATATGTGGGACCGTTCGAAATCATCGAACGTATTGGTCCTGTAGCATACAGATTGAACTTACCGGATGAACTTAGTGGTGTACACGATGTGTTTCACGTCTCCAACTTGAAGAAATGCCTTGCTGATGAAACTCTTATCATACCGATTGAAGAAATTCAATTGGATGAACACTTACACTTTGTAGAAGAACCATTGGAAATCATGGATCGCAAGGTTAAGCAATTAAGGCGAAGCCGTATTCCTATTGTCAAAGTGCGTTGGAACTCAAGGCGCGGACCCGAGTTTACTTGGGAACGCGAAGACCACATGAAAAACAAATATCCCCAACTGTTCACAGAGGAAGCCGTACCCGATAACAATGCTTGAATTTCGGGACGAAATTTCTCTAACAAGGGGAGACTGTAACAACTGTGTCGGAACCGTCACCGGAACAGTAACGGCACAGTAACTCAGGTACAAACTATGCAAACTATTGATGTACTGTTGAATACGTAATGTTAAACAGTAAACTATTATGCTAGTGTTTCTGAAATCTGATTAAACGTTACAGTTTAACAGTCAGAAACGCATCAGACAACGGTGAACAGTGAAACTGATACGTATTGATGTGACATGATGTGTAAACGTATGCGAGGTTAAACAAAACAAAACGATAACGGTTGTTGTTACGGAATGCTAAACCGATGAGTTATTCGTATAGGTGACGATCTGTACGAATGATTCTGATAGTTTAACGTTCTGAGATAATAACTGAAATGTAGAAAACAAAAGTCGGAAAGCAAAACCATCGTCGTGTTCGTTCGAATGACGATTCGAACGAATACGCGCGATGGTGACGCGATCTGACGAAACGATAACGAAAACAATAAAAGACACGAACGATCATAAATTCAAAGAAATAAGATATTTCTTATTTTACAATTTTGAAACTCATCATTTAATAAATTAAATGATATTATTTCAAGAAATTCGCGAATAAATTAAATAAACGCGTAAAAATATTAAATCTAATAAATAAACTAACATTGCTATATTTAAAATAATTTCTAATAATATATTTGTAATTTTAAATCTTAAAGAATAATTCTTTCATTTAAAATATACGAAAAACGCGCGAAATTTCCGGAAACGCAACGAAACCGCGAACCGAGCAACGAAACCGAACCCGAACTCACCCGAGGTATAAATACCTTGAATGAGTTCAAAATATTCATTTTCTCTTCATCTCTCTCCCACCTAAAACCCTAATCCCGGTTTTGTCACCCTTCCACCATTTTTGAAGCTTAAAAGCTTCATATCTTGGTCCATACTCCACCAAATCGTTCCATTTTCGAACCTACACGAAGCCCTCATCATTCTCTACACAAAAGTACAACAGATCTAGAAGGATAACCACTGAATCGCAGGTAATCTAAGCTTGAATGTCACGAAAAAGAGGGTTTTCTCAAACCTTAGTCGACCACACCATACAACCGGCTAAAACCCTTCAGCTATCAACCTTAACTCTTCGAGAATTAGTCCCTAGCACACACCATCTTCGAAACCACCCTTGCATCCTTGAAATGAGCGAACCTTTGATGGAACCACCTTCGGCCGAATGACCCACACAGAGGGTCGAATGACCTTGGCCGAAGGGCCACCCTTTCGCCGGTTTCATCTTCATTCGAGCATGGGCTCATTCGCCATTCCCTCAGTCGCCACCTTCATTCGAACCAAGCCACCACCCAGTCGCCATGTGTTTCATTCGGGATTAACACCTTCATTCGACCTCTTCTTTACATTCGGCAGTTGAACCAGTGCATGAGGACCTACTCGGCCGAATGTCCCACGAAGGGTTTTCCCATTCGGTGCAGATCCATTTGTCGAACAACTTCTTTATTCAACCACCTTTTCGTTCAAAGGGTTATTTGTTCCACAGACCAGTCCCCATGCCCACGTTCTTGGTCAGAAAGATGGTCCAGTAGCATCTCCTATAGTTATCTTAAATTCGGCCCAACTAAACCAGTCCATTCGGCCCACTCCTGGCCCAAAGAAATAAACCAACGGCATGAAGCCATGACCACCATACTACCCAATAACATTCAACGGGATAAAGAAATCGATCCATGACCATATAGTTGGCCCATACGACCATGTGGCCCAACTTCTCTCAATTTAGCCCAATGAGGCCCATATTCATTGACGTGGCCCATGTGCCCAACTCACAATTATATTGGGCCCAATACATGACCTGGCCCACTGTAGTCACTTGGTCCAATATGTTTAATCGGCCTATGGTCTCAGTTCGGGCCTTTATAGTTAAGTGAAACAAACAATTGAAACAAATTTGAATGATGACATACATGGGATTAATTAAAATCTATAATTCTTTTAACACATGCTAAAATGTAAGGTGTCATTGTTAAGTACAACAACACATTAAGAATAATGACAACACCTTTGAGAAATCTGTCATGGTAGTTTAAAACAAATTAAACTTCTAAGTATTACACTTAGAAATTCTTATGGGTTAAAGTTCTCATAAATTTATCATGGCCATGAATCAAGCAAGACGCACAACATAAAGACATGTAATAATGTCGAGTTATAACAAGAGGACCAAGGCCGAACTATGACCAGAACTCTTAAAGTGTTAGACACTTTTGTGGCTAACACCTACACACACGCACGTTTAAACACATGTAACTCATACTTACAAGTTCAAACATCGTAAATAAATACAGGATCGTGAAAACAATATCGATTACAACAAAGAGCGCGTGCATTATTGATTGAGAAAAAGTCAACTACCACTGTTACCAGGTGAGTTCATTGTCCCTTTTCAAACTATTTTGGTTTTTAACTCGGGACTGAGAAGCATGTTATACATTTTAAAACAAATGTTTTAAATTTAACAAAATGCTTTTATACTATTGATTATGCCAAGTGCTAAAGGCATAAGACTTTATTTGAACTCAATGCTATTTGATTATGCCAAGTGCTAAAGGCATAAGACTCTATTTAAACTAAATGCTATTCGATTATGCCAAGTGCTAAAGGCATAAGACTCTATTTAGACTAAATGCTATTTGATTATGCCAAGTGCTAAAGGCATAAAACTCTATTCAAACTCAATGCTATTTGATTATGCCAAGTGCTAAAGGCATAAGCTACTTGATAATACTAAAGCTAAGTGATAATACCAAGTGCTAAAGGTATTTACTATTTGATGATGCTATTGTGGATGCTAATTCTATGAAATCATGTTCAAGCTTATACTATGAGTTATGCTAATACTAAGGTTACGGGTTAAACTAAATGCTAATACTACGGGTTAATGCTATGGGTTTTAAATGCTAAAGACTAATGTAAACTCTAAATGCTAAGTGTACTATAAGGCTACGGGGATACTAAATGCATACATACATACATATACGTTGGATACTTGAATCTATGGATACTATAAACTCTTGAATGCTATGTGATTGCCATGCTCAAACAACGGTTTGGCCTCTCAGTGCTTGCCTTACCGGTTGTAAAGCTAGTTCTTGTGCACAAGTTACGTAAATGCTGGACTCTTGGTATGCTAAAACTGTAGGCTATGGAAGAACAATAGTTGGTCTCTCAGTGCTTGCCTTCAGGTGTTCTTCCTAGCCGGGACTTGAAGAACAATAGTTGGTCTCTCAGTGCTTGCCTTCATGTGTTCTTCATAGTCTTATCGAGGAAATGGACTGATGGCCTCTCAGTGCTTGCCATGCAGTGTTTCCCATAAACTATTTACTCAGGTGATCAGTGACTAGGACGGTATTGGTGAATCTTAGTTGACTTTGTGTCATCATGAGTAGCCCTTATCTCCCCCTAAGTTACACGTAAATCCTGGGGCTGGTATGGACTAATACTGAATTCCTTCGGGCATTCAGTTGTCTATTCCGGTAACATTCAAACAAACTCACGGATACTATTGATGTATGGGGTAAACTTACAAATAGAAATGCTTAAACTATGACAGAGAAACTATACGGACGGGTCGGTAAAGGGCTTAATTATTATTAATAACAGTGTCATATCCGGATTAGTATGTGGTGGGACGTCGTCTGGGCGGGTTGTAGGCTTGACCCAGGGGTATGCCCTATATATAAGCATACCGATTTGGATATTACATGTGGAGTTAATAAGATTAAGGTTTTACCGAAAGGAGTTATGCTAAAGCTATTTAAACTTATAAACTACATGAACTCACCAACCATTGTGTTGACTTTGTTTTCTTACATGCTTTCTCAGGTGACGCACAGGTTTAATCATATGCTTTTGGATTGCATGCTAGGCGGCCTAGTTAGAGGACCTAGTGATTTTGGAAAGCACATATTTTGTTAATCATACGAATCATTTCTTGGATGTCTTGTACAGTTTACAAGATAGAATACTTTGATTCTTTTGTTAGGTTTACCGAGTTAAATTATCAAACATTGACAGTGTAATTTAACTTTGTAATCCTATTTATATGCTTTATTGTGCTTTAGTGATTCTTAACGTTGATGCTATGTAACAATCTGATCAACCCGATTATCACACCCGATATCGCGCCCCGGGAACCTTCCGCCCGACGGGGACTCCGATCCAACCCCGCCGGCCCGGGGTGTGACAAGTCGTGTAGTTCGTTTTTCAAGGAAGACAGGGTAGAATTGTTACGAATCGAAAGACATTATTTTAGAGAAATCACTTCAATTTGATCACATTTCCAAAGTGGATGAACCTTATTGAGAGTTGAATAGTATGATTTCATTTATTTGTTATTCATGTGTAATTTTCAACATTTAATTACACTAATATTTATGTGTTTAAATTTTTTGAGTGCAAGCCACATTTGATCGGTTGAGTTAATTAAGGTCTGTTTGAAGAAATATACAATTTGTTAAAAGTAAACATCTTACTTCAATTTCTATGATCTTCCAGCAAGGAAGAATGTTATCCGTCCGAAACGGGTAGTTCATGTTAACCTCATAATTGTCAAGCTAAGTTAGGAGAGTTAACGGGTCAAATATGTATAATGTTTAAAGTATGCTTTTATGTCAATTGTGTATATGTAATTAGTTTAGGGATGTAATATGTCAAGTTTGCAACCTTGATAACTCCTATTAGGGTTATATATACCAACGATGATGTCTGTAAAACACGTTCAAACACATCAAAGAAGAAACATACGTATCCGTTCTAATGTTCTTGTTCTTCTCTATTGATTTCTTGATTATGGATGCTAGTTAGTTTCATGCATATCCTGTGTGCAATAGTTCATACAAAATACCATTATGACGGATCAATTTAAAAGCATACAAGATCAGTTGGTTGTCAAGTGATGCACAAGACATCAAGGTGTCAATTCTAACCGAATTGATTGAGATGGTTCAAATTTCATGTGCACGGTTGACTCCGGCAGTACATGTGCTCCGGCTGTTGTGCCTGGGAGACAGACGAGTTTCACCTGGGTGACTCGAAATATATTTTAAGGGACCTCTTTTGAACAGATCGAAATCCTCAGCCTCCATTTCATCTTTTTGGACTTTGATTTGCAATTTGTATTTCTTTTACATTGTATTGTAATTCGTACTACTGAATAATAAATTTCAATTTATTCTTTTTCTGAATAATGTTCCTACACTATATAGTAAATTAGTGATTGTGTCATTTTTACTAACTAATGTTAACTTATTACACACACACATACAAATTAATCTAACGTCCCCTCCCCCCCCCCCCCCCCCCCCTAAATTTATGCATCTCAAGTTCACTTTTGAGTATATAAAGCCTCGCCTATTGAACCTTTAATGAAATCCCTAATTTCCTTTGTCGTCCTTTTCTTTGCAATCTTCTATAACACGTCCTCGAGTATGGCTTGAAGAATGATGGCTCGAGTCATTTTTTCTTCTTTTCATCCATCACAGTTGTTGATAACTCAATCGACATGCATAACACTTAGGGGCATCCATCACGACTTCCAGTTTGTTGACTCATATTGTATAGTTTGTTGTTGTAAAAGGTCGGGATCTGCAATAACCCTGTATTGGATTCTTTCAGCTTCTTATAAGTGGTAGTAAGAGACGACATGTTTTCAGATCAGATGTATTTTTGCATACGCTAGATCAAGGTTAACTTTTTTTTATAGTAAAGTTAGGCGGTGGCCTATGACTCCTAAAGTTTACTAGTTTAGGACCCAAACTTATAAAAAACACAATAGTATTTATTTTTATATGAGATACTTTACAGGAATATAACAAATTTTTATAAATGTCTAAATTAAGTTACTTAAAAAAAATTTTTGTTTTGATTAAGTCATTGACTTATTAATAGTGTTATAATCATATGTAAATAACCTGAATAGCATGTTAATATGAAATTTCTATATATTTAATTTATTTAATATATGAAATTTTATATATTAAATAATTTTAATTATTCAAAATAATATAAAAAAGAGCCCAAACAATTTCTCAGTTCTCACGTCGTAAATGATCACGCTCACCAACCCTAGTACGACGAATCTCCTTAACATATTTAATAAATTTTACTTATTAAATTTTTTTAATTATTAATGTAATTTTATTTATTCATTTTTTTAATGATAATTACCATGAACATATTAAATAAATTAAATATATATAAATTTCATATTAACATGCTATTATTTATATAGAATTATAATACTGTTAATAAAATTAATGACCTAATCAGAACAAACAAAAATTAATATCTTAATTGTGACAGTTATAAAAGTTGGTAATATATTTATATTTTTATAAAGTTATCCTTTTATATATTTGTATCATAATTCTTAGATGATAATACTTTAGATCAATTGCTATATTGTTTTTCTTAAAAACACAACATCTTAATTTAAAAGGTTGTAGTATGCACTTAATTACTATTAAATTTTTTTTTATTTCATGTTTATGCAAGCAAATGAAAATAAAAAGTAAAAGTGTTTATCGGTTCATTGTCAATTTACTCGATTTATTTGGTATGGTTTAATCACTTTCGAATTTTTTTTATCTATAATCGAATCGAATTCGGAAATCATTAACCGAATCGATTATTACTATGGGGTCTTGAAGCACAAGGAGATTTTACTCGTTGGTATCAATTAGGCGGTCTGTGGACTTTTGTTGCTCTCCACGGCGCTTTCGGACAAATAGATTTCATGTTACGTCAATTTGAACTTGCTCGATGTGTTCAATTGCAACCTTATAATGCAATCGCATTCTCTGGTCCAATTGTCGTTTTTGTTTCTGTATTCCTGATTTATGGGTTGCTTCTTTGCGCCTAGTTTTGGTGTAGCAGCTATATTTCGATTTTTCCTCTTTTTTTAAGGAATTCATAATGGACATTGAACCCATTTCATATGATGGGAGTTGCCGGTGTATTGGGCGCTGGTTTGCTATACGCTATTCATGGTGCTACCATAGAAAATACTTTATTTGAAGATGGTGATGGCGCAAATACATTACGTGCTTTTAACCCAACTCAAGCTATAGAAACTTATTCAATGGTCATTGCTAATCGCCTTTTGGTCCCAAATATTTGGGGTTGCTTTTTCCAATAAATGTTGGCCAAGTCTTATTTAGAAGGCTGCAATTTCTCAACTGTCGTAGTTTCTACTCCTGCGAATAGTTTAGCACATTCTTTGTTATTACTATGGGGTCCTGAAGCACAAGGAGATTTTACTCGTTGCTGTCAGTTAGGTGGTCTATGGACTTTTGTTGCTCTCCACGGGTCAATATCAGCAATGCAGTTTATACAACAATAAACCTAATCCAAATTATAGAGCTACAACACAATCAAACCCAAACGGACAAAATGTTGAATTGAATCGTACCAGCCTCTACTAGGGGTTCTTACGCATTTTTGTACTTGCTGTTTTATTTTCCAATTATTTCTTCAATTAAGAAAATGAGAGAGAACTAAAATAATAGACTAATCATTTTAGGTATTATCTCTCTTAGTCCATTCAGAAGTATCTCATCTCATAATTATCCATGACTGTTAAATTCAATTTGGTTTAGTTTCGGATAATTAAAAATCAAACAAACCAATTCAACCAAATAAACCGATTAACAACATGTGTTTGCGATTGGTCTACGCTTTTGAGTATTAAGGTGCAGTAAATGGTCACTTTTATGATTGAGTATTTTTTAAAATATTAATCGGATTGGTAGATTTGTAGATTCATTAAAGTACCTTTTTGTGTTCTTTTTACAAAGATAAACATATATTTTTTTATAATTCTTAAAATAAGTTCTTATTTTTACAACAATTTAATTAACATTAATTAAACCAAATTTAATTTATAACTAGATTATTCAACCTTCGTGTTGCTGCATGTACGTAGTCGTTTAACGACGGCTCACGTTGGAGGCTAACCGTTTTTTGTAATAACTTAAATGTACACACAAACACATGGTACGAGTCTAAGAAAAAAAATTTAAACTAACAAAAAAAATTAAAACAAGGCTTAGGCTAGGATCGAACATGCACCTTTTTGGGAGGAAAACCTTAAGGTAAGACAAGAAAACTAATGGGACAGATCCACCTAGTTTAACAAATCACATAAACACAAGTGTAAATATATATATATATATATATATATATATATATGTATATATATATGCAAAAAGAAATCACGAAAAAAAAGGTAAGGTGTTCACGCATAAAAATGTTGTATCCCATGATTTGACAATTAAATTTCACTATTCATATTTGATTTTTTTATTAATAGAGTAATAAGTTTGATGAATTAATTATTATTTGTTATACATGTGACCATGTGGGTGTGTCCATTTAAACAAGCAAAAAGTTTGTGGTGAAATTCAAACAACAAGAAGTTTTTCTATTCCTTTTCATGAGATTTATAATGTATAACTATGTTTATTCTCCCTGTGCGTTGCAGCGTTTTATCATAGTACACTTCTAAGAATGAGTATTATAGATCATTTGCAGAAGCATAAGTTACATAGCAAAATCAAATCTCTTATCACAAACTCTATACGAATTTTTTCATAAAAACATAAAATCATATAAAATCCTCACAAATATGTTATAAAATTAATAGAAAAAATTACTCACAAAATCCGTCTCACCAGCAACCACTTGTTTAATTTAAAAGAAAACGCAAAATCTATAAGCAAGTTTTTTAAATTTAATAAAAACTCAAATCTTTAAGCAAATCTCTCAAATTTAATTTTCTTGTCTCTGTTTACTACTTTTTATAGTTAAAAAATTCTAATGATACAAGTCTAAATTTTCAAAAACGTCACTACATGATTTAAACACGTAAATAACATAATATATAATAATATGTATAATTAACAATGGGCCCACTTATCATATAATATATATTTCTATTATTTCTTTCCCTGTCACTTTTAATAATAATAATAATAATATAGTATAATATGATGGTTTTTTCTTGTGCTTACATGACTAACATTTACAAAGGTAAGGCTAGCCAATCTCATTTCACCTTTCTTAAATTAAAGGATCTAAAACTTCTGGTGATCAAATTTCAAAAGACAAAAAACTACTATTCCTTATCTTGCATTTTTATATATAGAGTAATTTGTTATATACGGGACCCTGTGGTTGTGTCTATTTTAACAAGCAAAAAGTTTGTAGTGAAATCCAAACAACAAGAAGTTTTTCTATTCCTTTTCATGAGATTTATAATATATAACTAGGATTAAGGGCCTACGCGCTGCGACGAGTTCGATATACTGAACCGATATATCTCAATGTAAACCGACACATTATAACAAAGACATTCATAATGTTAGAATTCGCATGTAAAAAAGGTGACACGTACAATTGACATACTAACAAATAGTTATTAGCTGGGTCATCTCATAATGTACAATTATTTGAACTTCAGCTCAATTTCATCTTTGTGAATAAAGGAATTAAAACTCGTTTAATACATAATTTGCTATTTTACTACAAAACACTTGGCCTTTTTATAAGTTGTTTTTTAAATAATACAAAAATCATTATCAAAAACAAACATGCAAAGCAGACACCAAACTTACATTGAAAGGTGTCTACTAATACTATTTATGTGTTATATATTTATTTTAACATGGCCAAGACACCGTCTGAAAAATAAAATCACACCTCAGATGAACCAAATTTAAAGAAATAATTAATCAATTGAACAAAAATGTGTGTAATTACCCTAATTAAGCTTTGATTCATTGCAAAAACAACATAAATATCATTAAGGACCTAGAACTCATAGGGAATCAATTTGGAATTGATGATTATAAATTAATATAAATAGCAACCCAACTTACCCATCTTACTACCTATAAATTTATAATTTTACATATTATTCACAAATACATGAACTATGAAGTCTAGTTCTGACCTTTAAATCAAATTGTTAGCTCTGTATATAATTGGAAACAATTGGCTAATTAAAAACAAAATTCATGTGTCAAATGCATACATTGCAAATTGTCAATTTCCTTTTAACCATTCCAATTTGTGTGAAATATTGAATGGAAAATATGGCCAAACCATTCCAAATGTTTTAAATGATCTTACAGTATATAATTGAAAACAAAAGGCTACTAAAAACAAAATTGACAGCAAACAATGGTACCTTGTGGCTATTTTTTACTCTTTCTGAGCAAATAGTTAGTCTTGATCCCCTAATTCATGTGTCAAATGCATACATTGCAAATTGTCAATTTCCTTTTAACCTTTGGACTGTAAACTATACATGTTAAAAAAATAATGCATGGTTAAGATATACATTTTTGTTAATGTATACTATTTTGTCAATTTACTATGGTGACCAGTTAAAATTTGTATAATAACTCAAATCGTGATACAATTGACAAAAATCAAAGCATATTGGAAAAAATAAAGAGGCTTAAACGGAATTTGCATAAGCTATGTAGCTATTATGACGTACATTTAGCACACATCAAGCATTATCATAGAGAAACTTGATGAAGTGCTAATAATAACAGGTACACCACAACTCTTTATGAAACTACAAATTTCTAATAGCATATCCAACCTCACATAGTATCAAATCGTTAATCAAAGGAAGACATGGCTAACGTTTCTAGAAAATCTCACAAACTTGCAGTGCCCAAAGTTTGTATATACTTGATTTAATTGCAAATATTAAACAAAATTTGACTGAATAAGACCCGGGATCTTTAATTACTTTGTGATATAAGTCTAAATGTAAATGAGATGAGCTATTAATTACACATAATTGCCTGCTCCTTTATACAATTAAGAAACTATTGACAAATCAAAGTCACCAATGGCACTTTAAAATTCAAGCACTCGACATGGTTGTTCTTCACGTGGATGTTCAATCCGTATTTCATGAAGGATGATTTTACTTGTGGTTGGTCTTTAATTTGCCTTTTAGGGATTTAAATGACTTGTTTTAAAGTTAAAGTGAAGCAATTCTCCATTGGTAGGAAACATAGCATTTTGCTTTCTGGTAATAATACTTATCAGTATTTTAGTATTATTATGAATGTTCTTATTTGAATAAAATAAAGCTCTACCATTTAATTTGAAAACAATAGATAAAATAAAATTACCACATGTAGCTATGAAACGTTTTTCCTTCAATATTCCAATTTATTTTCCTCCTAGTTGTTTTGGTGTTGGCAATTTGCCCAAATCGTGAGGCTCCTCCAAACTAAATAATCAAACCTGGTTATTTCAGATATAAAAATTTGATAAGGAGTTCAACATTACACAATGATTCCTGCGAGTAATCTAAACATTCATAGCGAAAATAATTGGGGTTATCACTTACTCAAACTTCAACGGAAGAAGAAATGAAAATTAGGTCATAAAAATTCACGAAACAGAAATCATTTAAATCATAGTAAAATTGATTTACCTACCTATGGTGCCGTTGTTTTGGGCTCATTGTGATGTTACTGATCGAAGAAGGTGTATCTAAGGGGTCTATCTGGAGTCTCCATTGGTGCTAACTATGGAAACAAAAACAACGGCTTTGGTGTAAAATGGAAATCACAGGAGAGAGGGGGTAAAGTGGTGACCACCGTGAGAGGTGTTAGCCACTGTGAAATCGGCCAAGCAATAGGTAGAATGTTGTTCCGACTCTCTGCTACTATTCGAGGGTTCCTTCAAAGGAAACAATGGTGGTTTTGAGCACAAAGCATGCATAGATCGGTTGTACCACGTGAATTAGAAAGACAAACAAAATTAATGTTATATATGTGTGTATTAAAAACATTTTTTTTATAATTTTTTGTATTTAAAGTTTTTTGATATAAAAAGGGTATAATACTAATATTATTATTTTTGATATAATTATTTAATAAAAAAGAATATGATAATAAAGAATTATAAAATCAAATAATTTTTATTCATAAACTCATGTAATACGCGGGCATATAACCTAGTATATATAATAATTAATTGGTAGTAGCTTTAAAACAATTACGATGTATATATTTTTCAAATGTTAGATAATATAATTATTATTAGTAAAAAAAATATATTATTTAAATAGCATATTCATGGTTTTATGTGTTACAACTCAAGAGTTTACGGCTTCGTAATACCTTTTGCAACAACCTACCAAGACATGTTTTCGTCACGTAGCATGGATATTAACCCTAGTTAAAGAAACCTTACAAGAAAGAAAACAAAATAAAAATAGAGAAGATTAACATACTGCAAATTATCTATATATTATCAAAAGTAAACCAAGTTAAATGCTTAAAATAAGGATGGCACCCACGTTTGAGTGGTTACCAAGACCCACTCAACCTTAAAATACATATATTTTAAAGACAATATGAACCATTTGCATTTTCATATTCCTATGGTGTCCACATATCCATTAATATATGCCCAACAACCTTAAATGTCTTTATTTTTTTCTTTCGACACTTGCAATCTACTATTGAAATAGTCCAACTTATCATAGTTGACTTAACTATTTGACTTTCAAACTTTTGTACATTTTCATCTTCTAGACCGGTTATTTCATCTCAACTTCCTTTATATTCTCTTCTCATATGTTATAAATACCATACCCTGCAAAAGCAAGAACCCATAGTTTTCTTCCTCTCCAACTATTCATTTCAAATTGATATTACTAAAGATGTCGATAAACAAAGAGTTTGACAACCTTAGAATTCCACTCGACGCTATAAAATCGGCCACCGACAACTTTGCTAACATTAACTGCATCGGTCATGGTGGGTTTGGCAAGGTTTACAAGGGAGAACTTGTTCTCTGTGGTCGGGTTGTTATGGTTGCGGTCAAATAGTTTGTGTCACACCCCGAGCCGGCGGGATTGGATCGGAGTCCCCGTCGGGCGGAAGGTTCTCGGGGCGCGATATCGTGAGTGATAATCGTGATGATCAGATTGTTTACATAGCATCAATGTTAAGAATAATTATAGCACAATAAACATTTAACTAGGATTACAAAGTTAAATTACAATATCATGTTTAGTAATTTAACTAAATAAACCTATCAAAATAATCAAATGTTTCTATCTTGTATCTGTACAAGATATCAAAAATGTCTCGTATTAATAGCAAAAGTTGTGCTTTCCAAAAGTCTACTAGGTCCTCTATCTGGCATCCTAGTATGCAAATCCAAAGTCTTAGCTTAATCATGTGCATCACCTGAGAAAACATGTAAGAAAACAAAGTCAACACAATGGTTGGTGAGTTCATGTAGTTTTATGTAAAAATAGTTTGAAAAATCATTTGAATGACAACCTTAACCTCACCATTAACCACCTATACGATCTGTTTCAGTATGCTTATATATAGGGCATATGTAGGGTCGAACTTACCGTCCGCCCAGCCACCGTCCCACCACATATCAAACCACATGATATATTGTTCCTGATGATAATTAAATGTTTCATCCTGCATCTTTGATTTCATAACAATTGATTCCTAGAATTCGATTACCCTGTAAATGTTTACCTTGATTCCCTGAATGACAACCTTAACCTCATCAACAACCACCTATGCTAACCAACCGAGTATGCTTATATATAGGGCATATGTAGGGGACAAGCCCCAGCCACCGTCCCACCACATACCGGGCTGCTTAACATATTGTTGTTAATGATAATTAAGCATTTCATTCCACCCTATTGATCCTTAACGTTTGATTATTCTGAATATGTTTACTTTGATTTCCTCGAAATGACAACCTTAACCTCACTAACAACCACCTATGCTATCCAACCGAGTATGCTTATATATAGGGCATATGTAGGGGACAAGCCTCAGCCACCGTCCCACCACATACCGGGCTGCTTAACATATTGTTGTTAATGATAATTAAGCGTTTCACCTCCCAACAACTAAGCATTCGAGTGTTCTATGAGTAGTTTTGAATTCACTATCGAGGACAACTAAATGTATTGAACCCCAATAAACATCAAATAAATGGACAGAGAAGAACACTGAATGACTAGTAGGGGTTGACTCCACCGTTCAACACGCGATGGTCATTCAGTCTGTCTTACTAGGTCCTGACAACGAAGAACACTGATGACTAGTAGGGCTTGACATATGTCAAGGCGCGATGGCCAATCAGTCTGTCTTACGATGTCTGAGAGCTTAAGCATACGAGTTTATAGCATTCACATAGATTTACTGATGACTAGTAGGGGTTGACACACAGGTCAACACGCGGCGGTCAATCAGTCTGTTGTCTGAGCATTCCAAGTGTATCAAGCATTCAAGTGTTCAAGTTTTCCAAGCATATCAAGTATTCACGTGTTTCAAGTATTCCAAGCATGTCAAGTATTCACGTGTTTCAAGTATTTCAAGAATATCAAGCATTCAAGTGTTTCAAGTATCCCAAACACATAAGTCTTTTTAGCAATTTGAACATATGGGTCTTTCTAAGTTTAAGTTTCAAGTTTACATCGGCATAGTTTTCATAAGCATTTCTAGTTTTAGCATTAGTTTTCCTTTGCATTTAAATGTTTCAAAAGTTTTAAGAAATTAAGTGTAGTGTAAATAGAATTAGCATTAAATCTGTAGCTTTAGTTCAAGCATATAATCTAAGCATAGAGTTTGTAGCATTAACCTTAGTATCTAGTTTGAGCATAGAGTTTAAGTATAATGTAAATAAGTATAGTGTAAATAGCATTAGCTATTTACACTATAGTCTTAGTCTTTAGTTTCCAAAACAAGCGTTACGAGTTTAAGCATTAATATAAGCATTATAAATAAGTGTAAAAGCATTTAATAAACATTTCAATAATTGTTTAAAATGTATAACATGCTTCTCAGTCCCGAGTTAAAACAAATGGTTTGAAAAGGGACAAATGAACTCACCTTGTGTTTGAAGTGGTTGACTTAGCTTAAATTAGAATGCACGCGCTCGTTGTAGTATTTGTGGTAGTGTTCACGATCCTGTATTTATTTCATGTTGTTTGCAACTTATAAGTATCAGTTATAATTGGTTTGTGTGCGTGTAGGTGTTAACCCTAAAGGTTGCTGCCACTTATCGGTCTTTATCATCATTCGGCCCTCGATTCCCTTATAATGTGTCATACTACACTTATCTCGTTTTAAGTTAAGCTTAGTATGTCTCGTTATTTGTTTCAAGTTTAACGTTGTTTTGAACCTTGTTATGTTGTAAAATAGTGAAACTCATTATCATTTTCTAAGTATAAGGTCTAAATTAGTAGTTTTAGAGCCTCGTATGTTGTCCTTGTGAAATTTTAAGAAATGTGTCACATAGTTTACAATTAACCATGTTGTCACCTTTTTAGTACAATTAAATAACTTCCATACATGTTATCCCTAGTATGGTTTATAGTGTGTGTTTTCATTATTTGTCACGTGAGTCAACCCTAACCATATACAGATCGCCAACTTGGGCCGAATGTGTCAAGGTGGGCCTAACCAATTAATTGGACCGAGTTATATGGGCCGAAGCAAATTAACTCTGGGCCGAATTGGTCACGTGGACTAATCAATCGTATGGGCCTACTAATAGTATGGGCCTGCGAACAAGAGAATGGGGCGAATAAATTTGGGCTTGGGCCTGGGTAATTGTTTTATCCAGATAACCCCATGGACTGCGTGTGTGTGTGGGCCAATACTGCTCATTGGGCTGGACTAATTGTGATTTTTAGTTGATGATGGTGCTAAGCCGACACAATGAAATCGCTTAACCTGTGGGATTCAGCGAACCTCTCTTCTGCCATAGGGTTCGCCGAGGCTGAATAAGGTTCGGTGATGGGGATTGGCGAACCAAGGGTTCGCTGCTAGGTGCAAGGTTCGGTCAAGGTTCATGGGCACAGGGTTCGTGGCTTTGGTGCTGGTTCCGCATGTGCTAGGTTCGCTGGTGGTTTGATGATGATGACAGGTTCGCCTGGTGTGAGTGCTTTAAGGTTCGGCTAGTACATGCTTGACCAGTGAGGTTCGCTCCTCTTGTGGGTTCATGAGGATCATAAGGTTCGGTGAAGGTAATGGCCGCAGGTTCGGGAATGGTAGCTCAACCAAGGGTTCGTGACAACCGAATGGTTCGGCCATTTGACAAAGGTTCGGCTGGGCTAAAAAGGTTCGGCCACCTGATGCAGCGAACCCTGTTCATCTTCAACATCATCCTCATCAATTTCCTGCAACCTACAGACTTGACCATGGCTTACTCGCCTTCCTTTTGGTTTGTTCTAATCCGAATGATGTTCAAATGATGTCCTAGGATCGAGTTGGTCTCGGTTTTAAGAGGGGTGAGCAAAGTGGTCGAACAAACAACACAAAAATAGTGAAAACCCTAATTTTTTCAGTCTTTTGAAGCTTCATACCTCGGAATCGGCTGGAAAAATTCTCAGATCGGTTGTACTTCCTTGTAAAGGATGACGAGAGCTTCGCGTGGACACCAAGAACGTCCAAATCCGTCAAGAAACGAGCGAGTTATGATCGTTTAAAGTTTGAATGTTTAGAGAGAGAGAGGTGACGGTTTTGAGAGCTAGAGAGAGAGTGAAAAGGGTCAAGAATGAGGTGAAAGCCTCTTTTAAGGCTTTAAATATCCCGAGGGTATTCGGGTTCGTTTCGGTTGCTCGTTTTTCGTCTCCGTTGCGTTTCCGGATCGTAACGCGCGCGTGTTTGTAATTTAATTAAAAGGATCTATTTTAGAATGTGTAGTAGGCGATTATTACTAATAATTATTTTAAATATTATTTTCCTTGGATTATTTATCGAAATTTATTATTTCACGCGCTTCGTTAACTCTTTCGCGTATTTTACGAATTTTAATTAAAATTAGTTTATTTTAATTTATTTCTGATGAGTTTCAAAATTGTAAAATAGAAAATATTATATTTCCTTATATTTATTATTGTTCGAATCATCTTTGTTTTCGTTTCGTCAGAAAACGTCACTTACGCGCGTTTTCGTACAGAGCGCTAACTGTACGAACACGATCGTACGTTTCACTTTCTGATTTTGTTCTCTACTTTTCAGTCATCATTTCAGATCGTTAAACCTTCAGATTTATTCGTACAGATCGTCACCTATACGAATAGTTCGTCGGTTTAGCATTCTGTAACAACAACTGTTATGATTTTGTTCTGTTTATCCTCACATACGTTTATACATAATAGAAATCAAATCAAGCATGTGTGTACCTGTTCTGTGTTGTCTGATGTGTTTCTGACTGTTAAACCTTGAGGTTTAAGTCAGATTTCAGAACAATAGTATAATAGCTTAGTGTCTAGAATCAAGTGTCCATAGCTTATACCTAGTTCACATAGTTTGTACTTGGGTTACGGGCAAGGAATGACTGAGTTTTGGCAAGAGATCATTGTTCTTTCTCGTTACAAGCATGAAAATATAGTCTCTCTTTTGGGCTTTTGTGATGAGGTTAACGAAAGTATCCTTGTATACGAGTATTTACCTAACGGAAGCCTTAATTTGCATCTTAAAAGCCCTGATCTCTCATGGATTGACCGGCTCAACATCTGCATTGGTGCAGCTCGAGGGCTCGAGCATCTTCACTGTACTCATGGACAAATAGTGTTGCATCGTGATATCAAAAGCTCCAACATTTTGTTGGATACAAATTGGAATGCCAAAGGTTCTGACTTTGGTCTTTCTAACATCATACCAGCTAACAAAGGATTCTCATTGTATGTCTGTGGTGCAGCTGGGACACGCGGGTACTGTGATCCAGATCATGCGCGTATAAGGTTCTTGACCAGAGACATAGATGTCTACTCCTTGGTAGTTACATTGACGGTTATCCGCTCCTATCTAAGCTGGCGCAAGCCTGCTACGAGGAAAAGATAATACGTGCACTTGCTTTGGATTGTCTACAAGACCAAATATCACCAACTTGTTTTGCTAAGTTCTCAAAACTTGCATATGAATGTCTACAAAGTGATCACACCAAACACCCCTCAATATCTGAGATTGTAAAGCAGCTTAAAGTTGCACTAGTTTGTCAGGTGGGACATAACATTTGGAAGGAAGGGAGATTGAATCCTCACATGGTATCCCCTCTTGTTAAAAACACACGAGTCTATAACAGTCGTGTGGTTCGTTTTTCAAGGAAGACGGGTCGATTTGTTGCGAATCAAACATCACTTTTTTAGAAAATCACTTGAATTTGATCACATTTGCAAAGTGAATGAACCTTATTGAGAGTTGTACAATATGATTTCTTTTAGTTGTTATTCATGTGTAATTTTCAACATTTAATTACACCAATATTTATGTGTTTAGATTTTCTAAGTGCAAGCTACATTTGATCTGTTGGGTAAATTAAGGTTTGTCTGAAGAAATAGGCAACTAGTTAAAAGTAAACATCTTACTTTAATTTATATGATCTTCCAGCAAGGAAGAATGTTATCGGTCTGAAGCGGGTGGTTCATGTTAGCCTCGTAATTGTCAACCCAAGTTAGAGTAACGGGTCAAATATGTATAATGTTTAAAGTATCCTTTTATGTCAATTATGTATATGTAGTTAGTTTAGGGATGTAATATGTCAAGTAGCAATCTTGATAACTCCTATTAAGGTTATATATACCAACGATTTTAACTTTATTTTACTTATTTTGTGAAAATAACGTTAAAAATGTTGGGATGATAATTTCAAACGATAACTTTGAGCCGGGGACTCCTTCGAAGCAGTCTCTATCCCAACTGGGATAGGGGTAAGGTTTGTGTCTATCCTTCCCTCCCAGACCCTACTGAAAATTGAGAATATACTGGGTAAATTTGTTTGTTTGTTATACCAACGATGATGCTTGTAAAACGCGTTCGAACACATCAAAGAAGAAACATACGTATATGTTCTAATATTCTTGTTCTTCTCTTTTGATTTCTTGATTAGTTAGTTTCCTGCATATCCCATGTATTCAATAGTTAATACAAAAATACCATTTTGACGGATCGATTCGAAAGCATACAAGCTCCTTTGGTTGCCAAGCAATGCACAAGACATCAGGGTGTCAATTCTGTTGAAACCATGATAATGTAACATGAACAGTATAGTCTTAAACAGGTACTACATGCTTGGTATAGTAAAATAAACAAGTACATTATAAATTATGCCAACTATATATGTAAATGCATTCAAATGAAATTAACAAATTATTGAGAACAAAAATAAATTATTTATAATTACATATTAAAAAATCATATATTATTATAAGTGTATATATAAGATATTAGAAAATAAATCGAGAATTGAGCAAGTAATTATCGAGCATACCTTTACTCTTGTTACTCGTGCTCAATTTGTTTACATATCAAACTAAACCAAAAACCTTTCAACTATGAAAAAATCAAACAAGTGAATTTTTGAGTATCAAACAATTTAGAAAGCATTAAATTTACAAGTCAAATAACGCAATAATACCTGCTTTATACTCCAAGACTTCTACCAATCTTCATCATCACGAAAATAACTGCAAAATCTTGTTAAACACCCCCCTTCCCCAACATTAAATTTATAGTGAATTACCAAGATGGTGCCTATGATTTGATAGTATTTCACTCTTGGTCCTTAGGTTTTATAAATTACCCATATGGTGCTGAACTTTAAGCATTTGTAACACATATAGTCATTATATGAGGGCAATTTGGTCAAACATGTGAAGTTAATTTGGTGACCCAAGGACTATATGTGTTTCAAATATTTAAACTTTGAGATCATATGGATAATTTATGAAACTTAGAAACAAAGAGTGAATTAACAAGGGTTTTAAAACACCAAAAACTCAACAATAATAATAAGCAATAAGAGCAAATTACATAAAAGGTCCTCTATGTATATATTAAGTTATCAATTTAATCAATAAACTTTAATAATTACATAAAACATCCTTTATTTTTATGTTTTGTAACATTAGGTATTTTTTTACCAACTAAAGTTAACTTTTTTGTTAAGTTTTTTTTAAAATGACTATTTTGCTCATAAAAATAAAGGATGAAACATGTAACTGTTAATAAAGTTAAAGGACATTTTTGGTAATTACTCGAGTTTTTTAGTTCTTGTTATTTTCTTTTTGTTTTTCTTTCATTTTTTTTCTTTTGCTTTTATTCTTTTCAGTAATTTTATTTTATAAATTTTCAAAAACTTTTAATTAGTTAATCAATTTATTTATATTATAATTAAATTTTTATTTATCTATATTTGTTTATTATATATCTATTTTCATTTGTTTAGTTTATTTTTTTAATTTTCTATTTGTATTAATTCAAATAAAATTTTTAATTATTTAATTATAATGTTTTCTAACTATAATACATTATAGTTTTTTTATAACTAATAAC
Source organism: Mikania micrantha (assembly GCA_009363875.1). NCBI lineage: Eukaryota > Viridiplantae > Streptophyta > Magnoliopsida > Asterales > Asteraceae > Mikania > Mikania micrantha. Next base: position 41,748,618 of record CM018687.1, on the reverse strand, counting down.
AAATAAAATAAGCTACTATCACTACAAATAAAATGCCACGTTTTTAGTGTTATTTAACTTTTATGCCCTAATATAGGTTTTAGTATCACTTTATGTGTGCTACATTTGCTTGACTTATACTTACAGTGATACTAATCATATATGACTTTAAATTAAAATTTTAGTGGCATTTTAATTATGCCACGCTTAATCAATATATCTTTTTATGGTTTTTAATTTTATGTCACTAAATCAATTTAGTATTTTTTACTAAAATGTTTCTAAAAATAATTCCTACTATATTTTTTATCATTTTGTTAAAATTCTATCCAATCCTAATTTTTTTCCCTCTTAATCTAACTTTTAACCCTAACGCTCTGTTTCTAAGTTTACTTAAGGAGATAACAGAAATGAAAAGAATAGAAAAGAAATAAGAGGAAAGACTAATAAAAGAATGAAGTTGTTTCTTTTCAAATCGGAAGGAAATGAAAGCTAAGTAATTTTGTCTATTTTTTCTTCCACTTCTCTTAATTTCTCTCCTTAAATAAAACTTGAGAACACGACATGTTTTCATTTCTTTTCCCTCGTTAAACGTAACTTAGAAACACAAAATTCTTCTCATTTCTTTTTATTTACTTTTTTTTTTCTCTAACGTCTCAATCCTCTCTATCCCCTCCGATCTCCATCACCTCTTAATCTTAATTTTATCAAGCAATCGTCGACTAACAGCAGTTCGACAGCCCTCCTTCGACAACCATCCTTTGATCTCGTCTTCCCGGCTCATCGCACACCTCCACGCAACCCCTACACCCATTTACAGTTTCTGAAATTGACGGGATCACCGAAACAGCCCCTCCATTGCCATTGAAAGGTATGTTGTTATTATTTGTTATATGTGATCGAATTTTGAAATATCCTCTTGATTGTGATGGTGCTTCTATGCCTATCTGTGTTTTCCTCATGTTTCTTGTTCTGTTATTGATTTTGGATCAAACCCTTGTCTATTTCACTGTCCTTGATGCTATAACCACTTAGGGCTCTGAAACTGTATCGTGATTCATTAATTGATGGTTATTTGTTTCTTGATGCCTGCATAATCTTATCTTTCTAAACTTGTAAGTAGATCAATTTTGAGATCTCTTGAATGCACAAATCATGTTATAATTTAGCAAATATTAATAAAAACTAAGAAGATTAGCTGGCTAGCAAGTAACAACGACATGCAATTATTTGAATATTTGTGAATCATACTATCATTTAACAAATAGAATGTAAACAATAAATAGCAATTAAAACGAAGCAGATTAGCAAGTAGCAACAAAAAGCAATATTTTGAATATTTGGTTATTATTTATTGTTGTAGTGATTTGTGAATCACTCATACTGTGTTAAATCATATTATCATAGGGCTATGGACTAAATGCCAAATCGAGTAAAGGATGATGGTTTATACTTTATAACATAACATAAATATAGGGCCCCAATTTTATAGTTTGCTTAGGGCCTTCAAAACTGTTAGACTGTCCCTGCCTTCAAACTTCTGTTTCACCTCACAAACCCATGACCACACAATTTCTAGATTTGCTCTCTGGTTCTGTTCGACCTACCACCTGTGTATCACCAAATCAGCAGCTGCCTGTTATGCTTTTCTGGTACATGCAACCAACAAATATGCTGATTGATCTGAATCACAATCCATGTAACGTCGAACTTTCCTGTTCCGTGTGCTGTTTCGATTCTTTCGCTGTATGAACAATATTTGTTCATTTCTCAGTGGTTTATCCTAACCGCGGATAGACAACAACTGTTGTTATATACAATTGTTGTTATCCTATATGTGGTTATTACCTTCCGTTGTTACATTATACTCCATCCGTTGTTACACAACACTCCTTGGCTACAACTATCCGTTGTTACTGCATTTTGTTGTTCTTATATTCCGTTCTTTTACTATTTTTCCCTCCCATGCTTTTAACCTAAATTGACCTTCCGTTTGTCCCTATTTATATCCGTCATTCTCATTTCTTCCGTTCTTACCCTAAAACCTAAGAAACTCCCCCATCGACCGTTATTTCGCTATACTTATTCCTTGGTTACGTTATAAGATGAAGGATTGAATAAAGAATTTCTAATGCTTATTAAGATATTTAAGAATTTGGTTTCTTTTAAGTTGTTCTTGAACTTAAACTTTTATCTTGGATTATATTGATTAATGAATTATGTTTTTGGTTTGAAATTTGTAATAGTGGCACGTCGCCCTCTTTGCATTGGGGTGTTACAACAATGGCGGATACAATCATTACTTCGGAAGCACCTTCCAATTCATCGCAGCTGAATCCTCCAACCCGTACCATTTGTCATGTGTATGTTCTTCCAACTCCTGTAATTCATTTTTATACTATATAGTAAACAAACAAACAAACCCAGGAAAAGTTTAATAATCAGTAGGGTCTGGGAGAGGGTGGGATGAAGGAATTTTTACACTATATAGTATATTCTCATTAATCATATAACTTTGATCAGTTGATGTTTAGTGTTTGCTTATGATCCTGCTATTTGGATGATTTTCATAAGGTTTAGGTGATTTAGTGTGTTTAATTGCAGATGCCAGAAACAATTTTCACAATATACATGTCCACGATGTAACACGCGATATTGTTCACTTCCATGTTACAAGGTAAGCTTATCTTTGTTGTTCTTGTGTAACACATATTGGTGTCTACTTTGAGAAGTATAAATGTTTTACATCTGCATTTGAATCAGAGAGCTAAAAGTTAGGTTTTAGATGCAAAGTAGCGACAATTTATACTCATCCCGATTCCATTAGAGCTGTTTTTTTCATATAAAAAAGATATGATAATCACGCTGAATAATTTATAGCTATAAGCTTGAGAACATAGGTGTGAAATTTAGACCTTATACAACTTTATACATGCTAAAAGAGTATGACAAAAACAAGTGCTGATTGTTGCTTCAATGATATCTCGATTAAAATCTGAGCTGCAATGTGGTTATAAAGAAAGGGATTTGGCTGGATCGGGCCAAGCCTACATAGGCCCAAGCTCATCCGTTAAGCCGAACACGAGGTTTCTAACATCATTATGAATTGAGATGATATTGTTTTTATCTTTAAGGTGTAGTTTTGAACCCTTCTGATAATGGTTATTGGAATTTGGTACATTTATTTTGTGTTCATAAAACTTTGTTTTATATTCTTTGTAGTCACACAGTCTAAGATGCACAGAATCATTTATGAGAGATAATGTAATGGAGGAGATGCAACAATTAGAACCTGGTGATGACACTAAACTAAGAATGCTGGATATTTTAAAGCGGTTTCATTCAGAGGAAGAGGCTGAGAGCATGATTGATGATGATGATGGTAAGTTAATAATTTGTATGTATCATTAATACGCAAGAAATTTTTATTGCAACAATTATTTCTGAGGAACAGGTTGTGAACATGCGATTCAGGTCGAAAGTTGCCCAAGTCTATTTTTGTAATTCAAACAACCTTCTAAATCATTGTGTTCAAAGATTCATATTATCATTGTAAAATATGATACTTGTAAGCATTTATTAGGCGTTGATTATAAATTTAAAAGTTTGACGCAGGTGTTTGGAATTGGCCTGGCCTGGACATTTTGATGTGTAATAAAATGACCTGTTTCAGTCTGGGCACATGTTGACCCCTTTACCTATCCCAACCATCTTGCATGCCTACTTCACTATAAATCATTTTTTTGAAAAATTTACTAGATTATATTTTGTTTTTAGGCTCAGGAGATTCAGCTTTATCAGAGGAGACCATTCAAAAAATCATGGCAGGTATGTTTGGATATATTCATATATTTTTCACTATAACATGTTTGATTTCTGTTTGTAACCTGATCAATTTTTGGTACATTTTTTTGCCTCTTTAGGAGTTGAAATCAGCTTTGACGATTTATCCACCGAAGAAAAGAAACACTTTCAGAGAGCTGTGGCTTCTGGTGAGCTAAGCAAGCTGATCAAACCATGGGAACCCTGGTGGCTAAAACCCTCTGCCAGAATCATATCTTTGAGCCGGGAAGGAACCCAACTCGTTCAACCCATAGCAAAACATGAATCGGACCTTTCAGACCACACCCATGAGATCCCACCAGGTCCTGAAACCGCACTACCTCCTGTTAGCAAACTTAGCTCAACCGAACCATCCCCACTTTTAGCTATTCATCTTGTGGACATCTTATATAGCTACTGTTTCACCCTTAGGCTATACAACGGAGACTGGGAATCTGACCCGGTTGACTCAGCAACGGTGTTTTTAACCATATCGTTAGTTTTAGGTCAAAGTGGTCAACCCGAGACCATTTCCGAAGTCCTGTCACACTGCCTGGAACAAACATGCTCTCCTGCTTTCAGACACATGGGCGGGCCACATTTCGGGCTGGGGATTTTAGATGATGTGGCAAGCCTGTTGTCTCTCGGAGGTGATGGTTTGATTTGCGCTCTTTGTGATACGCGTAGGATGTTGAAAGCAGGTTTGAGAGAAGTGAAAATGGAGAAGACCCGTGATGTGAAAAGAACAGAAATGAAGGCGAAGCTAAAATCAGGTGAGAGAAAGGTTTATTTTTTGATGTGTTGGGTGCACGAGCAGCCACAGGAGGGTTGGTCATCATTGGCGGGTTTGGTTACATCTGAGAAGAATGCAACCATGGGTTATATGGGCGACATAAAGGGTGGTTGGAAGGCTCAGAAGAAAGAAGATAGGAAGGGAAAGGTTATGATTGAAGAGGTGTTGTAAGTAGGAGGGTGCGTAAACAGATCCGGACCAAGTGACCAACTGGACCAAAGAAGCGAGCCATGAGTGGTGCTGGCTATGCTTGGTTTAGTTCGATTCGGTTCGGTTCTCAGATTTAGATTTTTTTATTATGATTACAGGGTTGATGATATGTTTGGTTCCGTTTATGATCTGTAAAAGAAGTTGTATTTAAACAACTTGGCAAGCCTATATACCATTGGTCTTTTCAGGGAGGAAGAAAACGGATTGAGATATTACTGGATTGAAGGAAAGACGGTTATCAGTAGCTACAACTACAAGTGTGTTATGGCTTAAATCTAATTATATATTTTATTTCCAAATTAAAAGATGAAGATTTATTTTATTCAAATTAGAGAATTCTCTCATAGTAGCATAAAGAGTTTAGCAAAACAAGTTGAAATGTTACCAGTTTGCCTTCATGATTCAAACTATTGACTTTCATCCATTTTGCATTCTATGATGCATGTTAAGATGAGTTTTAAACAAAATAATTTATGTTTAAATGAGTAGTATATTTAAAAACATCAATTTAGTTCAAGTTAAAATGAGTTTAAAGTTAACAAATTGTTTATTTGTATAATCTTTAGTAATTTTATTTATCATATATGTTATTCATGATTCTTATTTGTTTGAATCTATTATGTTTTTATAGTGTTAAGTTACTCATCTTGACCCATATTGTGTTAACGTGTTACTCATCATAACTAATTCCATGTTATGATGCTATACTTTCCAATGTAAAACAAAAATTGTCCACTTAAATCAACTCGTTTATCTTGTTTTGGGTTAAGATTGTCTATGTCTAATTTTTTTTTTATGAGAGATCTCAAACAATAGAATCGTGAGGTTGTACAAGAGTATGAAAATCGGTGTCCTTCAAGACATGCTGCAAACCTTTTGCCGAGCTCATAGTGTAAAGATGCAGGCCCAAGGGACATGACAAATGGCCAAATGGGGTGATTAAAAAAATTCAATTTTGACTTTGAATGCCAAAATATAACATTTCATCTTTACATAAATATCTATACAAAAAACATATTTATTCAATAATAGCACTTCATATTGTACTTGTCATTAGTGGTAAGGTTAGTCTTTGTTCAAACCTTCTCCAGACCCTATTGTCTAGCGAAAATTACTATGATTGTTTATTTGTTTTGTTTATTGTAACAATTGCAGAATTTGCCTGCGTTGCATTGTTAACTGGGCTTAAGGAGCAGCTTATCTCGTATAACATGGGTTGTGCAATGCAACGAACAGGTCTACCCAAGAAAGGATAAATCATAAATACATGAAGGACACTGGACTTCAAAACAAAAATATTGTCAATTCTGAAAGTAATAAGAATAACAACACATAAGTACCAACAAGTGATTCATCAAACGGGTCAAACTGATAGAGATTTAAGTGATTTAATATGTTGAGTTGGCATCTTATGAAATTGATGCATTATAGATGTGCCCTTATTTCGTGTCTTCATGCATGATAATTAATGAGCCTAAGTAATCATACATTTGATTGTGTGGAGATATCAACTTGTAAAGTACAAGTATAGATGTGATTGTGTGAAGATGTTTAGACTATTGGGTGTGCCAAGGCACCCCACTCACTCCACGTATGCGCCACGTAGGCGCCACATAAGCACTCACCACAACCAATCACCCCACCATTTTGGTGGAAATGCCTCATTACCCCACTCACTCCACGTCATCATCCCTTTTTTGAACTTTTATATATATATATATATGTGTGTGAGTCTGTGTGTGTGTAAGAGAAAGAGAGAGAAAGTGAATGTGTGTGTGTGTAGAGAGAGAGAGAAATGCCCCCATTGCCGTTGCCACAATCACGCCAACCCCACTCAAGCCCACTCACGCCCCAAGGGGGGCGATGTGCCACGCCCTATCACGCCCTCCCCACGCCCACTCAAGGGGCATACCCAAGGGTCTTACCTTCAGGGGCGTAGCTTTTTTGGGATCCCCCTCTTTTTCCTTTCGTAGTTTTAATTTTTCGGCCGAAATGTTATTTTTAATTAAAAATAGGGGTTTCGTCCCTCCTCGTTTCAAAAAATTAACATGTATTCTAGGTTTCAAAATTTCCGTCTCCCCTCTCAAGTCTACCAAGCTCCGTCACTGTTTGCCTTATATTAAAAATACAAGTTGTTATGAATAGTATGTTTTAAATTGTTTTTACATAATACAAATGAAAAATAAAATCAATAAACAATATGGTTGACTCAGTGGAATTATATGATTAAAGGCAAAGGTTAATAATTGACAGCTTGTAGACAGAAGAAATGAGAAAAATAACGTGTAGGCTCTTCCTTCACAATTCTATATATGTTTTTGTTGTGTTTACCTTTGTTTTGAATATGTTTTTAAATCAATTCAATGTATTAAATTAGTACTCACACAACAAATACATAAATCAAAGTGCATTTACATTCAAATATAATTTTACAAGCGTTTGGACCCGTTAATACTTATGCTAATGTTTTTTTATCCAAATTTATACGCGAGTCCTCCGCCGCAACGCGCTGCGGGAATTAAACTAGTTAAGCATTAACTTGTAAAGTATAAATATCATATTTATACTTTGTGCCGTGTTCGGTATCCCTAGATTGGGATTTGAGGTTAGTCATTAGTAATTGGTTTATGATATTGAACAGAGTCTTTGATTATGTTAATTTGGTAATTGATATTTAAGGATTTAATATTTTGGTTACCAGTATTGATAGTTGATACTTGTTTAGTTATTCGTATTAAGTATTCTGAATTGACAGTTGGTATTTTTATTAAACAGTTCACAGTTGATACTTGTTTGTGAGTCTAGGTTAGTTCATTAGTTGATACTTGCTTAGTTGTTGTTAGTTGATGACTTGATGCTTGTGACTTGTTAAGATTTAAGACTCAAGACTTAAGTGTTTTAGTGTGTTATTAGAATTTGGAACTTTGAACTTACAAAAAAACTTAAAAGGGCCAAAAAGTTAAAAATATAAGCTTTAATAGACTCACAAAGAGAAGGGCCCCGGATTTAAATTATGCTTAGGGCCTCAGAATTGCTTGAGACGGCCCTGTAAATATGGTTGGGTAACCTGGTGTAACACCTTAAATTTCTGGAAAAGGAATATTTAACTTGCAAATGTAGGCTGATTTAAGTATTAGTTTTCAAACATAAAATCTAAGAGAGTTGAGTAGAAATTAATATTCCTTTTCCCTCCCATTAACGCGTTTTCAGCCAAAGAGATCGAAGAGGAAGACGAAAAGACGAGTGAGTTTCGACGACGACTCATGAATTTGAGAGGTGAAATCAAGTGTTAGCAAGGAAAACACAAATAACCAACAAAATTAAGAAGCATGATTGAACAGTTTAATCCTCATCATCTCCACTAGAAGGGTATAATTTGGAGACCGAATATTATTTTAATATTTATTTAATGACTTGTTGTAATGAAAGCTTGTCTTTCGCTGTCATAATATGTCATTTCAGTTTGTAATTATATTTATGATGTATGAATCAATTGAGACGAGGGTTTAGGATTTAGGTGCTGTTTGTTTTTCTTAAAAATGTCTGCGTAGCCTCTTTTTGGTGAAGATGTGGCCAGCAACTTTTAAGATCTTTTAAGATCTGTAGAAACCATCAACCACCACCGCCACCACTGTCGGACACCACCACCCCCGGCAACCACCACCGTCCGCCATCACCACTACCAGCGGCACCCACCGCCACCGCCACCACCGTCGGTCATCACCGTCGGCCACCACCACAACCGTAGGTCACGCCACCACCACTGTCGGCCACCTCGGGCTCGACCACCACCACCACCGTCCGTACACCAATACACCAATTTATTTTAACAGTAAACAGACGTTAAAAAACAAACACTCTTCTTTTTGCAGACGGTAGACATTTGGTCCACCTCTTCTTCTATAGATGTTTGCAGATGTGGTTTGCAGACTGCGGACATTTTACCTCTTAAAAAACAAACAACACCTTAGAGTCTTTCACCTGCCTTAAGCCAAAACTAAAAATTAAAATTATGCAACACTATGTTCATAAAAAAATGGATTAACATTTTAACAATATAATCTTCCTGTTGACCATGATACTGTAAACGATTCTTGAACACATTTCCCCAATAAAGAGCAGCAAATGCTCGACTAACTCATCAAATCATTTTTCGGTTTTCAATTATCTTAGGTTGAGTTGTTCATCATTTTGATAATTTAATCCCTTTTGTATATGAAAATTATGAGTTTAAGGTGTAATTTGGTTTATCTAGTTATGTGTATTTTCCATATGAAGGGCTGATGCTGCTATAACCTTCTTCATGCTCTTTTATAGGCATGTAACTAAACTAAACGAACACGAACAAAATATGTTCATGATCATTCGTTTAACTTTAACCGAACAAACAATCAAAACGAACATTTACACGAACAATGTTTTCTTGGTCGTGTTTGTTTGTTAGGAAATTATGTGTTCATGTTTGTTCATTAATAATATAAACAAATGATTCAATAATGTAAATAAACATAATAAAACAAACATAAATAGACATAACTTAACAAACATTACAAAGCAAAGATAGATTCCAAAACTCACATAATCACTACTACTTTTTCTTAAGTTTGTGGAGCACACATCAACCCAAATTTATAAGAAAATGCAACTATATATGAAACTCTTTTTTTAGAATTAAAGGTCCTAGAATAATTATAAGTAACAAAAAAAATCAAACTGATTTATTAATAGAAATAATTAAGTACACATTAATAAACCTAAATAAACAAATTTTAAAAAAAATAAATAAACAAATATAAACAAACATATATGAACAAATAAGACAAGTCTTAATGTTTATTTATTTAATTACATGAATAAAAAAAATTTGTTGATGGTTGTTTATTTATTAAATAAATGAATATGAATGAATATGTTACTAAATGATCTCAAACAGTTCACTGAATGTTCGGTTTATTTACTGGCCTAATCTTTTATAAATGTCAAACATGATCACAATTTCAATGTGACATATGATGAGCTTCTTTTTGGCTATACATGTGCATTAAATATTAATGAAAGATAACGTGTTTTTTTGTCATTTTGTAAGTTTTCTGGGGAGCAAAGTAAAAAGGCCTTTAGGGATGTGAGGACATGAGAATTTATACATGAAAAAACAAAGTTAAAGATCATCCAATCTATTGACATATTTTCATCCCAACCTGCTTTAAAAATTCAAGAACTTCCTAGTCAAGTCTACAAAACTTCATTTGAAACCCGATGAGAATCCTGTGGATAGACTACAGTGTAGGCAGAAAAATATTTTGGTTAAAGACGACTAACTCATGAATGAAATGAACAAAGCCGAGTTTAAAGATTGAAAATGCTATCACAATATATTGAAATCTCTCATGGAAGAATGTTTGGCTTGAAAGCAAAAGCAGAAGAAAAATGAATTGTTTACCAAACCATACAACCATTTATCTGGGATCGAGCAATGAGAAATTGCAAATGTAGGCAGAGATCACAAAATGTTATGAGTGGGACGAGGATTAATTTAGTTTTTTATATTTTTATTTTATTATGTATTATTTTTAGTATTATTTTGATGATATGCATTTTACTCTAACTTATGTATTTGTATTTTATTTTAGTTAAAAATTTAAGGAGACATAAGAAGTGTGAGAAAAGATTAAGAAATAAGAGAAGACTATTTCAAATGCTTACATCTTTACTATTGTTTATATATTTATCTACTAGGTTAGTAATCCGTGTATTACACAGGTTGAATACAAATTAATAAGTATTTAATGAAATAAATTTAAAAATTGTAAATGATTTTTTGATTTAAAATATGATCAACATTACATAGAAAATAAAATAATAATATTTTAGTTTAAAAAAATTCATTTTCAAAGTTTGATTTTTGAACATTTCATTTTAAAAAAGTTGTTTTTTAAAAAATGTATTTTTTTACAAAATTATAGGATTTTATCTATTATTACACAAGTTGATTAAGAAAAAATAAATAGTTAATAATAATGATTTATAAATCATAAAAATATATTATGAGTTATAAATTATTGGAAACTGTGACACCCCAATTCTCAAAACGTAACATTTAACCAGATTGCGGAATTTACAAAATTTAGGTCCCAGATTCATAGGTTTACACCCTTTACAATTCAACCAAAAACATTTAACGCTCTAACATGACAAACTAGACTTGTTTATAGTACTAACAAAACACTACTACGCGTTAAAAGAGCAGTTTTCAAAATTTCAACCCATTTGCTTAATCTTTACAAAAACATGGTTCTATCCCCTTAACCTCCTGATCACTCCAAATCGTAGCCGAGCCTACTTTTGACCTGAAACAATCATAAACAATCAAGTGTTAGTCCAAAAGGACTAAGTGAGTTAACCCCAAAGTTTTTCAGAATCAATTCTATAAAAGAAATCAAAATTCGGAAAAATTACACTGCCCGACGTATGGTACTACAGCCTGGCGTACGATACGCCAGAGCACCAGCATACAACAGAATGGCTTGGGCGTACCATACTGTGGCCGGCGTACAATACGCCCCCTACAGCGTACTGTACGCCCCTACAACAAATTTCCACCTTTTTCGCGTTTCAATCACCCAAAACCATTTCTCAACATTCCGGGGTATTAAGATACATTTCAAACTCAATATATCACATTTATAATCACTTCTAAGATCATAATTTCATCGTTATCAACATATTTAATCATAATTGATTTCCAATTATTTCTTAAAGGGTCAAAATTACCCATTTAATTTCCACCAAGCCATTTCCATCCACACGAATGTGGATCCTCCCCAATGCCACTCAATAGTGGTTCTACATCTACTTCCACACACATGTGGATCATCCCCCTTTTTTGCCATATGAGTATGGACTTACATATTCTTCCACACAAATGTGGATCATCCCCATGAATGCCACCAATTTTGTGGTCTTACATCCAATTCCACACAAGTGTGGATCATCACCCAATTTATGTGTCAATTATCCTCTATCATATATTGACACCAACATATATTATGCATACACCACATAATAAACAACAACTACTACAAGACGCCACATTATGCAATCCTATAAGTCAAACATTAACAAACATGAATAAGTCTTATGGTTGCTTATTCATGGATAGGTTTATTCACCTTGATCCTTAGTTCCACTTGGCTCAACTTTCTCTATACTGGGTCTTTGGTTGGTACTTCCACCTCCTAGATCATATTATCACACATATACATTCAATCTAGGAACAATACACAAGAACAAACTTCCACCCCTTTGACCCATTATTGTAACATCAGTGCCGGACGCGTGCCGGAACAGTGATCGCAACAGTAAACTGTACAGTAAAACAGGTACACATTACGTGAAACTATGTTTATTCTATTGAGACATTATGTTTAACACGAGGCTATTATACGATTGTCTGAAATCTGATTAATACCTTATGGTTTAACAGTCAGAAACATGTCAGACAACACAGTGTTGAAACATAGATACTTGATTTGATACCATTGTGTAAACGTATGTGAGATTAAACAAAACAAAACCATAACGGTTATTATTACGGAATGCTAAACCGATGAATTATTCGCATAGGTGACGATCTGTACGAATGATTCTGAGAGTTTAACGTTCTGAAATAATGACTGAACAGTAGAGAACAAGAATCAGAAAGCCAAACCATCGACGTGTTCGTTCGAATGACGATTCGAACGAATACGCGCGATGGCGACGCGTTCTGACGAAACGAAATGAAAACGAAAATGACGAACGATAATAATTTTAAGGAAATATAATATTTCCTATTTTACAATTTTGAAACTCATCATAAATAAAAATTAAACGAGACTATTTTATTAATTCGCGAACAAATAAACGGAACGCTTAAAAATAATGAAATTCGATAAATAAACTAATTAAATGAAACTTAAAATAATTATTAGAATTAAATACCATCCAAATCGTTAAAATAAACTCTTTTTATTTAAATTTACAATAAACACGCGTAACGTGCCGGAAACACGACGAAAATACGAACCGAGCAACCGAATCGAACCCGGACACCCCCGGGGTATTTAAACCCTAAATGAGGTGGTTTTTCTCATTTATTTCATCACCTACACACCCTCTCTCTCTCTAAATTCGGTTCTTTCTCTCTCTAAAAGAAGAACACCACAACCAAGCTTAAATCCACCATATCTTGCGTGTTTCTCGACCAATTCGTGTGTTCTTGGTGTCCACACGAAGCCCTCGACTTTCTCTACGCAAAAGTACAAAGGATTTGAAGATTTGGCCACTAGAAATCAAAGTAAAAAGGATTAAAACTCACGAAAACTAAGGTTTTCATTATGTTGTTGTGTTGTTCGACCACCATGCTCAAAGCTCATTACAACCATGACCCACCCGACTCAAGGACTTCATTCGAACATCACCCAGCCTAAGTCGAGCCGATAGTAGGGCAAGTAAGCTGCGAAATCTGCTAAACAGCTGATGAGGATGCTGATAAACAGGTTCGTGGGGCGCTGGCATGTGGCCGAACCTTCATGTGCATGGGGGCCGAACCTTTAGCAGGTCACGAACCCCGCGACCAGGCCGAACCCTCAATGCCATTGCCGAACCATTGGCCGCGAACCTGAACAGTAGACCGAACCTATGGTTGAACAAGTTGGAGCCGAACCCTAACTCAACCTAGCCGAGCCTTTGGCCGCTAGCATACAGCCGAACCCTAGTTCAAATGGGGGCCGAACCTTTGGTTAGATGGTCACCAAGGTTCGCTGCTATGTGGCATGTTATTCTCGATGGTTTGATCAAGCCAAACAGCCGGCCCAACTCCTTTATACCTAGGCCCATCCGTCTTCCCTAGCCCACTAGATTTGAATTGACCAAATAAAACCTACTTAGCCCAAGTTACATTGTCACGGCCCATAAATTTCCTTGTTTGGCCCAAGTACTAAAGCCCACACAAATCTATATTGGGCCATGCATTACAACCGACCCATCTTCTTGCCTAAGCCCAATTTCTCTGATCGGCCCAAATCCTAAGCTCATACGAGACTACTCGGCCCACACTTTCTATTCATGAATAGGGCCGAGGCCCACAGGGCTTGTGTGGTTTAAATGGGTCTAACTTGGCCCAAATTCTTTCGGCCCAATGCACATAGCCAGGCCACACACAAAATTTTAAGCCCAATTTTACAACAAATGGCTCACAAGATTATCCGACCCAATGGATGTTAAGTAATTGATAAACGTATGAATGAACGTTGAAAATGATGAAAACAATGAACAAACACATTGCTGAAATAAACATTTCGTTTGTTATAAAATGATAACAAGTTTTAAACAAGTTACATAAAGATTTAAAAGTCTTATATACAAATGATAACTTGTGATTAATGAACAAGTATGGAATCTTTAACAAAGAAGAATTGGGGCCGGATAACAAACAAGACTCGTGAGTGTTAGTCAACTTTAGGACTAACACTTACACACACAACGAATCCTTACATACTTATATTTATAAGCTACAACACTATGAAATCAATACAGGAGCGTGAACATCATAACAAGAGCAAACAAAGAGAGCGTGCATTCTTATTCTACTTAGTCAACTACTACGGACACAAGGTGAGTTCATTTGTCCCTTTTCAAACTTATTTGTTTTACTTCGGGACTGAGAAGCGTGTTAAACATTTTAAATAAACTATTTGAAATGTTATTTAATGCTTTTAAACTTAAACATGATGCTTATAGTGATGTTTATGCTTGGAAACTAGTTTACTTTGAAAAGCGATAAACTTGATATATATATTTCAAACTTGAAGCTTGAAACCATATGTTGGATGCTTATGAAACGATATGCTTAAACATGAAACTTGATGCTTATGCTTGTGAAACTATATGCTTAAACGTGAGACTTTATGCTTGTGAAACTATATGCTTAAACATGAGACTTGATGCTATGCGATGGAATTCATGATGAAACTATATGTGGACGCTTGAAACTGTATGCTTGAAACTATTATTTGCGCATGAAACATTATGCATGTATCTAATCATAGGCTACGTAATTGCTAAACTTCTGCTAGTGCAGAGCTTGTACCTATGTATTGAGATACATGTAAACTAAACCATAACAAGGCTAAGCTATTACCTATATAAGAGACATGTAATTGCTAAACTTCTGCTAGTGCAGAGCTTTTGTCTGCTTATATGAGGTATGTAATTGCTGGATTAAAACTAAAAAATGACGAGGCTAAGCTATTATCTATATAAGAGACATGTAATTGCTAAACTTCTGCTAGTGCAGAGCTTTTGTCTGCTTATATGAGATATGTAATTGCTGGATTGTTTGTGTATGCATGGCTTGTGTCTAGGTATGAGATACGTAATTGCTAAACTTCTGCTAGTGCAGAGCTTGTATCTTGTATAGGAGACACGTAATTGCTAGACTAAGCTTAACTAATTCATGAGATACGTAATGGCTAAACTTCTACTAGTGCAGAGCTTGTATCTAGCCGTGAGCTACGTAATTGCTAAACTTCTGCTAGTGCAGAGCTTGTACTCACGCATGAGATTAGGGACAGCTAAACGATGTGCGTGTGAAACTATGATGCTTGTTAAACATACTATGAAACTAATACTTATGAATGCTATAGACTTGTAAACTTTGAAACAGAAAACAAAAGCTATGATGAGGAATGAGTTGAATGGTAGGTAAAATGCTTAATTGTTATTAACAACAGTGTCATATGCGGATTAGTATGTGGTGGGATGTTGGCTGGGCGGGTGGTAAGCTCGACCCTACATATGTCCTATATATAAGCATATCGATTTGGATATTACATGTGGAGTTATTGAGGTTAAGGTTTTACCGAAAGAGGTTTGTTAAAGCTATTTTAAACTTAAAAATTTTATGAACTCACCAACCATTGTGTTGACTTTGTTTTCTTACATGCTTTCTCAGGTGAAGAACATGTTTAAGCTAAGGCTTTGGATTGCATGCTAGGCGGCCTAGATAGAGGACCTAGTTGATTTTGGAAGCACATATTTTGTTAATCATATGAATCACTTTTGGTTGTCTTGTACAGATTACAAGATAGAAAACATTGATTCTTTTGTTAGGTTTACTTAGTTAAATTGCAGAACATTGATATTGTAATTTAACTTTGTAATCCTATTTGAATGTTTGATTGTGCTTTAGATATTCTTAACACTGATGCTATGTAAACAATCTGATCATCATGATTATCACTCACGATATCGCGCCCCGAGAACCTTCCACCCGACGGAGACTTCGATCCAACCCCGCCGGCTCGGGGTGTGACAATTATCCTCATATTTGACTTTACTATAGTCAAACTCTCCTAATTCATCCATTTACATTCCAATTGTTTTCAACATATGAAATTAGTCTAAACACTACTAACAAATCACCTATTTGAGTTTATGAACCAATTCCCAAATTTCACCAATAATCACAAATTCATTCTTGCATTTAAGTTGTTTGAGACATTTCCTCAAACACCTTATGTGCAGAGTTTTATGACCACACAACAACAACATTTTAAAATGTCAACATATCCATTCATTTCATTTCAAACATATGAAATCTCAAAGTCTTTAAATTACGATTTCTTCATCTAAATCACTGCACATACATTATCAAGTCCAACCATTTATCAATTCAAAACTCTAGTTCATTCAATCCACTAATTTCACCCAAACACATAATTCCTCAGAACTCAAACTCTTATTTTTCAAACAAAATATATGCAAAATAGTTAGGTTAGTTGATTTTCATCTCCAAAAACACAATCACAAGTGTTAACTACCTCAAACACCCAAAATTTTGATTTTATCACTACTAACCTAACCCACCCATGGAGACGCACGGAAATTTAGCCATATGTATGAAACCACATACCTAGAGTTGAGAAATATGAAGAGGAATACAAATCAAAGCTTGCATTTAAGATCAAAACAACTTTGGTGGATGAATTTGATCAAAACTCCAAGTTTTCTTCTCCTTCCCCCTTGCTGGTCATCGCCCCCTTCTAATCCCCAAGACCAAATGCTGATTTTGACCAGCATTCACCCACATATAACCCCCTTTTAATTATCTTACAAATGAATAAATGTTTAACATACTAAACAACACATAACAACACCATTTAACTTAAAATTAAATCACATCTCGATTATTTTAATAATAAGTTAAATCGGGTCGTTACAGAAACTTTTCATATTTTATAGTAATTTGATTTTTTAGAACGGTGCTTTTTAATAGTAAAATATTTTTTGGTATAATAAGATACTTTTTAATTATAAGAGGTATATATAATATAATTAGTATTTAATACTATCATGTAGTATATTTTTTGATATTAAGAATTTTTCTTAATTGGAAAGAGTATAAAGAATATATATGTAATTATTATTGTTAGTATTTCATAAAGTTGTGTATTTATTAAGAGAAAGAAACAGAAAAAATAGTGTAAAGATATTTTAGATTTGTGACAAGTGCCACTCAATTGTTTTTATTTATTAAGTATAATAGATAATAGATAATAGACAGTGGCGGACCAGAATTTCTACTGAGTGGGGGCCAAAATAAACAAAATAGAGCAACACATATATATTTATATAAACAAACTAGCTAAAAATAGTAATAGTAGTAGTAGTAATAACTATTTATATTAATTTAGTTGTAAATCTAGTGCTGAGTTTTGTTAATTCTAAAACCAGTATAATCTTCAGCATTTCAACTTTGGCTTCATTAACTATTTCATTACCTTTACTTCCAAACCTCCAAACTTCTAGTAGTTGAGGGGGCCTATCAATTTGATTTTAAAATGAGGTCGGGCCTTATAAAAAATGCAAAAACAAATTTTGTTTTTTGAATTGTTTTAGAAGAAAATTCCAGCCCATAGTGAAATTGAGTGGGGGCCTTCCCACCCCCTCACTCATGCTTGAATCCGCCTCTGATAATAGATATCTTATTGCATGACGATAACGATGACGGTGACGATGATCTTACAGGTTCTATATTTATTTTTTAACAATAATTTTTCACTTATAAATATCATCTAATCAACTTATAGGTTATAAAGATTCAAAACTCATGTTGTATTTATGAGAAAGACATCAAAATCAGAAGCTCATTGCTTTATCTATAAACGCTTCTAGAAAAAGAATATTTGAGTCGTTTTCAATTAAAGGATTAGCACATTTTTATTTCTAAAATAATTTATATATGCTATAAATTATGGTCCAATTGTACTCCTTTGAGTGTCAAAATAAAATATTTAAATAATAAAATATAAGTTTGTTACATGAAAAATGATTCTTGAGGATAAAGGATTTAACCATGAGGCATGAGCTCATACATAATAAACCTACATTTACATTTTTATCATTTACTTATGTACAGTAAGATTTGAACAATCTAATGATTAAGAAAGATACACCAAATCACTTTAGTCTAATGGTACTTATGCCCCCTCAATCCAATTAGAAAAAAACTCAAGCTCATATGAATACTGTATATGTGAATTTAACGTGTAGAGTTAGAAATTGTATCCGTTTGCTTTAAAGAAAAAAAGTTATTAAGATGATCTCATCCCACAATGTGTTCAGACTATCCAAAAATCAAAAAATCCGGACCTAAATTGTATTTTAAACCGAAAAAATCGTTTCGAATCTTGATTCGGATTGCATGGTCGGATATGCCCGAATCCGAAAAAGTTATTTGGATATCGGGCTAGATTCAGATTTCTAGCTTTTTGTATTCAAGTTGTTCGAACATTCGAATAATTATATTAAGACCAATGAAACATTATTTATTTCAAGTTGTTCAGGTGTTTTTCTATTAATTATGAAATTTATATATACTATCTTATTATGATAAATTTGTGATTGTTTTTGACTTTTTCAACTTTGAAGTGTTGTATTGTGAATATAATTTAGTAAATGTTTAATTTTATGAACTATAAAATAAAAAATATAAATAACTAAAACAAGAACAAAAAAATAGAAATTTTATTCAACTTTATTCTTGTTATTTGAATTTAACTGAATCTAAACCGAATCCTAATTTGGATAGATTTGGGTGAAATGAGATTCGAACAAATACTGGTCGTATTGGGTTCAGATAGAGGCAAAAAAATTCAAATTCGAGTAACCCGATTTGATTAAGACAACTAAGTCGTAACTCAACCTAATGACACATCATTAAATCCTAATCCCAACAATTTTAAGTATTATTTGGTTACAACCATCTATAACTAAATAAGACAAATGTTGAACTATTTATTTATTTCTAAAACAAAAAAGTTGTTGGGCTAAATATAGATCAAGTCCAAATACACTAGGGGCTTTACTCGTTCCAAGAAAAAGGGAAGTTTAAACTTAGCGTTAAAAACGCTAGAATTGGGGATTAGGGTTTTATGATTCTCTCATGCGTGCATTCCAATCTACAAAATTACTTTAATAAGATTCCAAACTCGATAACAATCGAAAATTCTGATACACGACGCTTGATTTGTGCTTTTGGTTCCCTTAATCGTTGCCCCAATCACGCAATTGCAGATTTGCATTGCATTGCATATGCATATATAAATGATTGGGGATCTGAAGGTTTTGCGGTATGGCTAGGATAATCGGAGAAGAATCACGAATTGTTTGCAGAATTTCAATTCTTTTGAAGAGTTCTTCACATACATCATCGCCTATGAGTTTTGCAGCAAATTACTTCAGGATCCGATCATCCATCGATTCGTTCTCCGTTGCATGTGAAGCGTTTTCTGAACACCGCACTCTCTGAGGGTTTCTTCCTTGATTCGTTCTTTCGTGTGCTGTTGTAATTGTTGGTGCTAATGGGTTCTGAAGTAGGGCTTCTTGTACCTGAGAATGATTTTCTTGCGAAATTGAGCTTGAATTCTTCAAAATCGAGACCAGAGATTGAGGATCCTGATGTTGTAGAAAGATGCCCTCATAATCGGTATATTAGGGTGAGATTAAATTGCATTCCTGATGTTTTTATATCTCTTGTGAATTATTAAAGTTTAAGAGCATGATTATTTATCATTATACTTGTATTTGATAAAACTAACTTGTGTTGTGATCATAAAGATCCTATTCCTGATGCCTGGTAAGATTGAAGCAACAAATTGAGTTTAAGTTTATTGCCATGCTTATGTTAAAATTGTTTTGTGTTATTATGTTGCAAGGTAATCATAAGCATTGTTGAAGTAGTTTTAAACCGGTTTAGAAACGTATTATGTGTTTTAGAAATTGACCCTTTTTTGAGGTGTATATCTGTTATGAAATGCTACATTTTACTGTTTTGTTTATTAATCAGTTTCTTAGTGTTTTTGTGTTTCCTCATTCAGTATAATGAAATGCTTGGGAGAGGAGCATTCAAGACTGTGTATGATTTCTGGACTTTGATCCTATTTTCTTATGCATAAATTTGTATATTATACTTGTGGATATTACTTTATTTTGATGATTCAAGTATATATTCTATCGTTTTTGTTACATAATGATGCTTATTTTTTCTGTTTTCTTTTTTTTTTTTGGTATTGGTAGATATAAGGGATTTGATGAAGTTGAAGGAATTGAAGTTGCTTGGAACCAAGTGATGTTAGATGATGCTATGCAATCTCCTGAACATTTGGAGAGAGTTTATTCTGAGGTTCACTTACTAAGGACACTAAAACATGAGAACATAATCAAGTCATATGTTTCGTGGGTGGATGATGAGAAGAAAACTATCAACATGATCACCGAATTGTTCACATCTGGGAATTTGAGGCAGTAAGTCTTGTTCCTTATGTTCTATTTTTTATATAAATTCAATTTGAATAAGCTTTAAACCGTGTAGTCATTTGCATTTAGATACCGCAAGAAGCATAAAAGCGTTGATTTGAAGGCTATCAAGAACTGGGCTAGACAGATCCTACGAGGCTTGGCATATCTTCACAGTCATGAGCCACCTATTATTCATAGAGATTTAAAATGTGACAACATATTTGTTAATGGAAATCATGGTGAAGTGAAGATTGGAGATCTAGGACTAGCAACTCTGATGCTGCGCCCCACTGCTAAAAGCTTGATTGGTAACAAATTCTATAGTAGATGCATTTGAAACTGTTAGAGCTTTAGTTAATCAAGTATTAGCAGCATTTGTTACGGATTTATTGGATTTCAGGAACTCCTGAGTTCATGGCTCCAGAGCTTTATGAAGAGGAATATAATGAACTTGTCGACATTTATTCGTTTGGAATGTGTGTACTAGAGCTCATCACTTGTGAGTATCCTTACAGCGAATGCAGAAATCAAGCACAAATATATAAAAAAGTTACTTCGGTAAGTACCGTGAGTCTGTGACATCCACCATTATCTGGTACATGGTTGTTTTGATTTGAATTTTGGGAGTAAGCATCTGATTATTGCACCTGAAGTTGCAATAATCAGTTAGAGTCTTTAGATAAACAGATTATGCTTTTGTTTATTTGATTATTCATGTCTAGTCTAAATAGTTAGTTTCATTCTAGATGCGACCAATTTAATTTCTAATCATATATACAAAACATATCTTATTTTCACAAAATGTTCATTTTGGTCATTATTAATTCCACAAATCAGAATCTGTCAAACAAGTAGCATGTGATTATTTGCTTATTGCACAACTATAAGCAGTTATAACTGATTCAAGCATCTACAATCCGCTCTACAGTTAACTATTTTATTCTGATTTAATTGTATTTTAAAATCACATCTAAGTCACACACCCAAACACCATGACTTGTTCTGATTTCCTTGCATGTAGAGACATCTTATCAGTTATCCTAGAATGTGGATGTGTGATTTTGGTCTTCTTTGTTGCAGGGTATAAAGCCAGCTGGTCTTTCAAAAGTTAAAGACCCACAAGTCAAGGAGTTCATAGAGAAGTGTTTGGTCCCGTTGTCTCAAAGGTTACCTGCTAAAGAGCTCCTGAAAGATCAATTTCTTGCCCCAGAAAGTATAAAAGAGCATGTACACGAGCCGGTTGAAGTTGACTTGGTCAACCTGGCAATACCCAACTCACCGACCATGGACATAGACCATGATGACAATCAGGTTTCATCTGGCAGCTCAAGTATGAAGAGCAACACTAGCATCTCATCTCACGAACTTCAGTGCCTCAACGATAGAAATGATATCCGACTTAAAGGCGAAAAGAACGAAGACAACTCTGTCATGTTAACCTTGAGAATAGCTGATTTTAGTGGTAAAAACCATTATTCTTGCAGTGGTAAAATGAACAGCTTGGGTAATAATTGGTTTGTTACTGACCAAAACGGGTCTGTGTTAACCCACACATTTTCCCCCGTTTTATACACACATACATTCATATATATAGGCATGCTTATTTCAAAACCAATAATATGTCGAGAATAGCAGAATCACATTAACCATTGTACTATTTTATTATATAAATAGGCAAGAATGCATGTATGTTTCAATATACTTTAAGATTTAGTTTTAATAATATATTTTATTTATAGTTTTTTTTACTTTTTTTGTCAAAATGCTTGATCACACATACACTATATTTATAGTTTTTTTTTTTTTTACTTTTTCGTCAAAATCTCATTAACCATTGTACTATTTTATTATATGCATGTGTATATATTTTTTTAATTGTTTAAAAAAGTTTAGGAGTAGAGATAATTTGAAGCAAGAGGAGTAAAGAGATAGATCATTTCATCAATTTAACCATTTTCATTAAAGTGTTATATACATTTGCTCACATGATTCTTGTGTGCTTCTCAACTTATTATTGGTTCTGAAATAAACATGCTCATATATGTGTGTCTTTTGCCTGAATTTTTTTAAATAAATAATTATTGGATTTAATCATTGATCACATAAATGGGCATAACTACCACATTTGTCTTTGTAAATCCAATCTGTATTATTATTTTATATCTTATTAATGTTTACATTTCAATATGTTAACAGGAAGTGTGAGGAACATCCATTTCCCATTTTATCTGGATTCTGATACCTCACATACAATAGCTCAGGAGATGGTTGAACAACTTGATCTATTGCACGAAGACGTTGCTATCATTGCAGAGCTGATTGATGACATGATCTTGAAATTTGTACCAACGTGGAAACCCTCTTTCAAAAGATCTGATTCTAGTGGAGGAATTAGTTCACATGAGGGTTCTGTAATCGTTCAAAATGGGCCAACTGCATGTGCGCCCAAAAAGGTTCCTCAACCCGAAAACAACTGGTCAGATTATTCTTCAACTACATATTCTGGTGATTGGATGAAGAGCTCGGTCTTGTCTTCCGATGATTCTCATATCAAAACCTTAACTAGTGATTCACTAGATTGTTGGGAGAAAGTTGTGTGTGAAGATTTGAAGCAAGAGCTTGATGCAATTGAAGCGCGATATCATCATTGGTATAGTGAGTTGCAGAAGTCTAGAGAAGCTGCAATTGAAGATGCAAAAAGGAAATGGGTCTCCAAGCAGAAAGTTTGAGTTTGGTGGAATAACAACACTGATGAAATTTGGGTCTTTGTTTTTGTTTTTTTTTCAATCAAGGGTTGTTTTGTGAGTTCTATTTTGGTGGTTTAGTTTTATTGAATTTTTTACATTTTGATTTAGATGGTTTTGTTTGTGGTGGTTGCATTCATTTGCTGATGATTTGATCAATTCATAAATTGCATTGTTTGATCATTGACTCTGGTTCTGTATTCATGTTTCTTGTTTTATCGTTTTGATCTAGATGGTTTTGTTTGGGCAGTGGTTTCTTTTTTTTGAACGGCGAAGGTCTCAATCGTGTGAACCCACTGTTTCCAGGCCATATCACCAAGATCTAGTTACCTGGACCTCTCATGAGCCACCACAACCACCCTAGGAAGATACCTCACTGGGAAAACCCCTGACCTCCCTCAGACCCCTATTTCGCTGCGGGAAGGATTTGAACCCAAGACCTCACATTTAGAAGAATCTTGGGGTACTATTAAGGTAATGCCTCATTGGTGGCTAGTGGTTTCTAACTTGACAGGCATAACACATCTAAATAAAAGGCTGTGTCTAAGTTGATCTGTTTAACCTAAAGAATAACAATTTGTTTGGTTAAACTTGGGGTACTATTAAGGTAATGCCTCATTGGTGGCTAGTGGTTTCTAACTTGACAGGCATAACACATCTAAATAAAAGGCTGTGTCTAAGTTGATCTGTTTAACCTAAAGAATAACAATTTGTTTGGTTAAACTTGCTATCAAATTGTTATTTTGTGACTTGTTTAAACAGTATCAATTTATTATTTCCGACTTTTTTAACAAACAAGCCTTGATGTTTAACTATTTAAAAACCTTTCAACCTACTTATGACACGTTTACAACCAACATGTTTACTATTTGCCAGCCCTTTAACTAGTTTAAATAATAGTTTTAAGCCAGTCAAACACATACAATATCACAAATTACAAATATTTATCATTATATACATTAAATTCTTTACAAGATTCCTGAACACTCAACAAAAGCTGTTGACAAACTTTCAATATCTTAAACACAGGCTTCATTGGGACAGAAGAATCGACAATTAATCGGGTAAAAAACAACAAATAAACACTTGTTGAAACAGAGATTTCACACACTTACAAAGGGAGAATTTAGCTCATATGAACCATTAATTACTACCAATTCTCTTTGACAATTTTGGACTTCTCAAGAATGAACTTGCCTTCCTTGTACTTTTGTGATTCCATGTATGCGCGCTCATATTTCCAGCCCAAGACCTCACGACAATCGCAGCAGTACACATCAGCAACCGTATGGAGCCCAGTCATCAAGTTCCTGTCTTCTTTTGGTCCCATTGACACATTCATTGCATGAGAGAACAAAAAGGCTCTACTGTTCCTCCCCTGACATCAAAAGAAAGCAATTTTGATTCAAGATCATAACTGTCAGAAAGTGCACAAAGCACACACTCGTGCAACAATGTGCAACATATGCGCCTTGCCTAAATAGGCGCATTCTCAAGCACTCACGTGTTTTCTAGCCATCTTTTGGTCAAATTCTAGCAAAAAAATCATTTGAACAGGTAATTATAATAGTCTTAAAAAGCCTGAAATTAACTTAAAAGCACCTAAACTAGCCCTCTACAAGCCTAAAATGCATCTGAAATCCTCTAAATATTATTTTTATAATCTGAGCATCACTAAAAAATGGCCCTCACTTTTAAGTGCCTTGTGCTTAGGCCCCCAGGCATTGCCTATGTATCTTAACAGGTATGCGGTAGTTGTCGAAAGCGTACAAGACGTGTGCCTAGGCAACCAGGCTCAACGCCACATTTGCACCTCGCCTGAATAGGTACATTCTCAAGCTCTCAAGCACGCTAATGCATTTTCCAGCCAAACCCTGGCCAAAAATTGTTTACTCAACCTAAAACAGCCTAAACTAGACCTAAACAAGTCTAAAGCATGTCTAAAAACCTTAAAATTATTTTGATACAATGTGCATTGTGCTTAGGCTCTTAGTGAGGCCTGGCGCCTATGCTGTTAGAGATTAAAAACCCCTTTAAATTTACAATAAAATATTATTATAATTAGAAATATCACTAATCTTGCCACATTGCGAGATAAATAAATTCTGATGTATATTAAGAACCATCTTTCCACCAAAACACCAGTCAATAAGGTTATTTGTTCCTTCAAAGTTACACAAACAGATCAAGAATAAACATGAATCTATAAATAAGGCAGCTGTTTGAATGATCATTCCATAAGTGATAATGTGATGTTGATAGTCATAATCAGAAGCGTTTTGATGTGCTTTTGCTGCTTAAAGCAGTGAGTAGCAATGGTAAAATGACCAATTGGACATTCTTGTGAGCAAAAAAGAAAATGTAAAACGAAAATAGAAGTCTTATAATTTCGGTTATACGAAGGTTTATGTTAATAAATACCATATACCCTTAGGCTTACATAACAGCAGCATATAACAAATTAACCAAACTTGATCTTTTAACCACAACATAACCAAATAATTAGAAACAAAATCTGGTTAAACCGATCATTGTCCCAACTTACAGTCCCGATATTAAGATAATCGGTTGATCAAAACCATATTGTATTAAATGGGTCATGTTATTCACACATCTACCTTACACCCTACACACCCTGTATACACCTAGTATAGGTCTATACAAGGTGTATAGGGCAATCATTATTTGTCAAAATTTATCAGTGTTAATGAGTGGACTCCTACACACCTCGTATAGGTCTACACAAGGCGTATACAACACCAATCATTGTCGAATCAATGGGTGTTAGAGGGGTTTATATGCCTCGTATAGAACTATACGAGGCGTACTCGATGGATGTTAAAATTAAAAAATTAGATGGTTTATTAAATAGACAATAAAACAAACCCCCCAGCCTCTTCTGTTGAAGCTGAACATAGGATCATCAAAAAGCTTTATTGAACAATATATTTCCAGCAAGAAACATCACATAAATAGTAAAGATCTATTAAAACAATCTATTAAGCATCAAAGAACCTAAATCAAGAAACTGTATTTTGAAAATTGTTAACAATCACGATTATCCCTCAATTTTATTTCTAACCTGAAAAGCTTTGGAAATGATATCATCGTGAAGAGCAACATGATTTCGACAATTGCAGCAACTGTATAACCTCGGACCAACCATTTCCGCCATTGATGATCAAATCTGTTGGCCAAATCAAGCAAACACCCAAATCAGATGATTGTAACGAACAGACAAAACTAAAAAGCTCTCTTTTTATTAATATTCTACGAAAAATAAAGATCGATACGTAACTTGTAAGCAGTTATTTGACCAAAGTATATCTTTTTGACAAAAGTGGTTTTTATAGTACAAAATGATGGAAATTGAAATGGGTAACTGGAAATCATATTATTGAGCTCATGAAACCTTACAAGAAATGAAAATTGGGATCAGAGAAGAATACCCAATGTCCGAAAGAAGTAGAAAATGAAGAACATCAGGATCCGAACAGTGGATTCATTCGAGTTCTGTGTATTTGTATCGTGTGTGTGTGTATATACAATTGTTTATTGCAAAAATGATGACTTATGTTTGATTGACGCTAATCTACAATGAAGCTTTCAAATTGGTGACGTGGGTGTTCTAAATTTCATAATTATGATTGCTGAGAAATAAACAGATGGTAGGGTTTCTTGTCTTTGGTTGTGTCGGATTTGATTCTATTTGATATTTTTTTAACGAAAACCTATTATTTTTTTTTAAACGGCAAACAAATGATAAATTTTAAGTTTAGTCATGTGGGTAAACACGAAAGACTATCAACTCTTTGCAATCACTTCCAGCGTTGGTGACTCGACTCATTTACTATTATAAAGAAAACTCACCATCATAAGACTCGTTGAATTAAAATCACTAGCTTATTTGGGTAGTTTATACCAAGTGAGGCGTACAAGTAAACCAGTAGATTTGGGACTTATTGGCAACGATAACCTACTCTACTCCTAAGTTTTTAACATACTAAATTACATATTCACTTATGGGTATAAATGAATTTAGGAGGTCAAACAAGTCAAGCCTAAACAAGCCCGAGCTTTACATATTGTGCTTAAGTCGGCTCGCAAGCCCAAATAAACTTTTTATTAATATAATTTTTATATATTATATTAGTTATATATTTATATAATTAATAATTTTTATATAAAAAATAACGATAAATATATTTAAATCATACATTTCATATTATATTTGAAAAATAAAATGATATATATATAGAGAATATGAATCAAATGATAACTCACTCCAATTGTGATAATCCATTAACTCACATCTAATGGTTTCAAATTCTAGATTTAACAAGATGTTGTCATGTATCACCAACTCTTCTAATTGAAAAAGGGTATTTTAGTCATTTGTCTTAATATAAAAAAGTCAGATTTAATAAGAGAGTGATTAATATCACACTTTTAAAAATCCATCCATTTTTCTATTTTTCTTAAATCAAAAGATTTACCTCTTGACACTATTGTAAAAATCGGCCTAGGAGGCGCCTAGGCGCTACTGTGTCGATTTTGGCATAAGCGGCTTAGTCAGATTTTTTATTTTTTATTTTTTCGACTTTTTGATTTTTTTTTGACTTTTTTCTAGTAAAAAGGGACCAATTTCATGATTATTTAGACATTTTTTAACCTAAAATCCTTAATATGTCTATAAAACATCGAATCCAGCAACTTAACATTGAAATTCGTCTCTAAACTTTGAATTCGGTGCTTAAGTTTGAACTTTAAAGTACTTGACTTAGTATTTTTAAGTTTATTTTTTTAAATTATTTAAAGTATTATATTAAATTATTGATATTTATGTGCGTATATAATATATATTTGTAAAATTACATATAATGTCACACCCCCAAATTTCAACTAACGGAATCATACCGTTTTGGGACGTGACAAACCAGGATCTCAGATCATTAGACATAACGAATACCTCTATATGATTTTCAAACATACTTTGGTCTAAAACTGTAATATCAAAGTTATAACGTTGCGGAAGCGTTTTTAAAACAAAAACAAACATAACGGTTTGAAAACTGTAAATTACAAAACAAATTCTCAAATGTTCAAATCCAAACAACAGAAATATAAAATATGCATGCGACTCGATCTCCTAGTCCATGCTTGCTTGATCTCGTACCTTAACGTCCTGAGAAAACATGTAAATCAAGTCAACACAAAGGTTGGTGCATACACAGGTCTAAGTATTCACAAATGTTTAAAACAACTGTTTGCACAAAATGTTTGCAGATAACATAATCACACATGCATAGTCATGATAGCTAGTCATTTGTACTATTTACATAAGCGGTCGACACCGAAGCTGACTGTTTGAATGTTGGTTGCCTTTCCACTATTGTCTAGCACAAACAATAGTAATGTGAATTGGCTAGTCAAACACTTGCGTAGATCCCATCTACCAAGTGAGGTTTGTCAAACCTAATAGATCTATTTCCAACTACCACGCTTTGCACTACGGCAAACTAAACGGTTCGATATGTAAGGACTTGTAATGCTATGTTCGCACTTAATGTAAACAGCTAACTCATGCAAGTGATATGTATCTAAAAGCTTTGTTGCACATGTTTTCTCCCCCAAAACAGTTAAAATAAGAAAAGGGGCCGTGTACACACCTTTGATTGTGAATAGAATGATCAAACACACGTGCAGTCGCGTAGATAATCCTCTACGAAGAATCTGTGTTTAAACAATAACTTAGTGTTATTCGGGATGTCGTTTTGTGCTTGAAATCACATACGTGTCAACACACGTATGTTATATTGTTAGAAACGTGTACAAGTAAGTATGCGTGACTTTTAAAGTCGTTTAATAAAATCATATAGTCCGTATACGATTTTATTTAAATAAGCGTAATTATACGCGATTACGTTTTCGTGTTAAAATATAAATTTTATTATTATATTTTGTTCGAAATTGAATTCTGGTTTCAACGCAACTGGAATGAGTCGAAACGGAGTTCGAACGAGAAAGTTATGATCAAAATACCAAAAATGGTTTAAATTCCAAAAACCAGTAAAGGCCGGGTTCGAACCCGCGACCTCTACCTCCTAACACCCCCTCCTTACCATCTCATCTGCGCCCAATTTCATTAACAGAATCCCTTTCAAATGGTTTTAATCAATAAGAGTCGGGTTCCCTTTTGATTTAATCTTAACCGAACCATTTGGGTTCCCCATTGACCCGCAAATCGACCAAAATTGATCTTAGAATCATGGGGCTTTTGTCCTATGGTTTTAAACGAGTCTATCCATGTTTCTAATTTGGTTAATAACAACCCACAGTTGTTTTAATTTAATATGTTTAGGTTCGAACATGGTTAACAAGAACCATCATTCGAATTTGAAGAATTCGATTATGTTTAACTGTAATTTCTTAGGGGTTCTATAAAAATTTAAGTTCCGAAGCTTTCTGTGACATTTAATTCGATTTTTGCTCAATCTAATCAGAATCCCCCAAATCGCTCAAGATCAAGAGCCCTAAAATCAAACTTATCAAATTCGTGATTGCTATATAAAATCAGTGTGATGTTTTCTTTTATTCATGCATTTCGAAACTTTCTGTATAAGTTACTTTGATTACAAATGACATTTAGATCGAATCCCCCAAATCGTTTTATTACAAGAACCCTAGATCTTGATCTCTTACAATTCGATGTTATGATTCAAAATCAACATAGGTTTCTTCTTAATCAGACTATTCTGAAACTAGTGGTAACATTTAATTTCATTTTTAACACCGTTTGTATCAAGATCCCCAAATCGACTTCAACGATGAACCCTAGTAATCGGGCTCTATCAATTCGTTGTTAGAACCCCAAATTAGTATAGGGTTATGCTTAATCGGTTGGTTTAGGTGGTGTATGAGAGATTACTTACTTGTTTCGATGTAGGATCGTTGTAGATCGACTCCAAGCCCTAGGTTCGGCCTCCTCTCAATCAACTTCTTCAATCCGAGACCTCTGGGATCGAAATGTGTTGTGCAAACCCTTCTAATGATGCCGATAGGAGTTCAGGAGTGTTCAATTTTGAGTTTTTCAGTCGAATTGTGTAGCTTACATTACCACTAGTAACAGTTTTGCTATAATGAGTGTTAATCGAATTAATTCACTAGTTTATGGTCTAATAACGCATCATAGCTGTTGGTAATCATCAATATAATGATTATTGATTGGTAATTTCAGTTACAAACCCCAAGTGTTGTGAATTTCGATTTCAATTTGGTTCTTATTCGAATTTTGACTTCTTAAAGTCAAAATTGACATTTTAATATAATTACAATTCACTACCTATATTTTATATGTTTTGAGGCTGATTTTGTTTCATTTTAGACCTTCTAATCTGATACTTTACAATTTCATGTGATTCCGTTAGCATTCGATTAACTAGGTTAACCCGAAAATGTCGGATTGTCACATCATCCCCTTGTTGAAGGAATTTTCGTCCCGAAAATTGCTAGATGTTAGAAGTAGTTAGGAAACTACTTGTGAGTTCAAATTGTATGTGTTAGTGTGATGTCTGATCATTCTGTGTGTTTGTGTGTACTCACACACAAAATTCGATGTTTGTAACATCACACCTAAGTGTGATCATTCTATGCAAATGTTTACGTGCACACCAGTTAGTACCCCTAACTGTGAATGTTTGTGTTTGATCATACTGAGTTATGTGACCTTGTACATAGTGATGTTTGCAACTGTTTGTACTATATAACCTCGTACATAGCAAATATTTGAAACTAATCATGCCTGTACTACCATAACATGTAACATATGAAATGTAGCACATAAAATGTAATGTAGCACATAGTTTGTAACAAAACCACTTGTATAAAGTGTTTGTGCTTACAGTTTGAAATCTGAAGTGTTGATATGTGAAACATCACGTCATCCCCTTGTTGAAGGAAATTTCGTCCCGAAATTTAACGCGTCTTCACAGTGTTTGCAGTTGTCTTTTTGAACAGATGAGGATACTTTTTCATCATTTGATCTTCTCTTTCCCATGTGAATTCAGGACCACGTCTTGAATTCCACCGGACTTTGACTATAGGAATCTTGCTTTGTTTAAGTTGTTTGACCTCTCGATCCATGATTTCAGCTGGTTCTTCAATGAATCGTAACTGTTCGTCTACTTGAATTTCCTCCAGTGGTACAATCAATGTCTCATCAGAAAGACATTTCTTTAAGTTCGATACGTGAAAGACATCATGAACTCCACTGAGTTCATCCGGTAATTTGAGTTGATACGCAACCGGACCAATCCTTTTCAGGATCTCAAAAGGTCCTACGTAACGTGGGCTAAGCTTCCCGCGCTTGCCGAATCGTGTCACACCTTTCCAAGGTGATACCTTTGAAGAACTCGGTCTCCTACTTGAAATTCCAATGGCTTGCGACGTTTGTCAGCGTAACTCTTTTGTCGATCCCGGGCCGCTGCCATACGGTTCCGGATTTGTACAATCTTCTCAGTCGTTTCGTGCACTAGTTCAGGACCTGTAATCTGACTGTCACCAATTTCAGCCCAACAAACCGGTGAACGACATTTACGACCATACAAAGCTTCAAACGGTGCTGCCTGAATACTTGTATGATAACTGTTGTTGTAAGAGAATTCCACTAACGGTAAGTGGTTTTCCCAGCTATCGCCAAAGTCAATTACACAAGCTCGTAACATATCCTCGAGCGTTTGAATCGTACGTTCACTCTGACCGTTGGTTTGCGGATGATAGGCAGTACTCATGTCTAAACGAGTTCCCAAGGACTTATGGAGAGATTTCCAAAAGTTTGAAGTAAATCGAGCATCCCGATCTGATATGATGGAAATTGGCACGCCATGTCGTGCTACCACTTCCTTGATGTAAATACGAGTCAGTTTCTGCATTTTCTCAGTTTCCTTAATTGCCAAGAAATGTGCAGATTTCGTTAATCGATCGACAATTACCCATATCGTATCACAACCACTTGGTGTACGGGGTAACTTAGTAATGAAATCCATCGAAATCTGTTCCCATTTCCACATTGGTATTTTTGGTTGTTGCAGTAAACCAGATGGTTTCTGATATTCAACTTTGACTTTTGAACAAGTCAAACATTTGCTAACGTACCTAGCAATGTCGGCTTTCATGTGAGGCCACCAATACAGTGCCTTCAAGTCATGATACATCTTGTCTGATCTCGGATGGACTGAATATCTGGATTTGTGTGCTTCATCCATCACGAGTTCCCTTAAACCACCATGCAAAGGTATCCAAAGCCGATTAATAAAATAACGAATTCCATCAGGCTTGACATCCAATTGTGTTTCCATCCCTCGTAAGGATTCCTGTACCAAGTTATCCTTTTCTAAGGCTTCAAGCTGAGCACTGCGTACCTTGTCAGGTAAGTCAGTATGTATCGTCATCACAAGTGCGCGAACCTGTCTCGTTGATGTTGTATCTTTTCTGCTTAAAGCGTCAGCTACCACATTAGCTTTTCCCGGATGATAGTTGATTGCGCATTCGTAATCATTCAATAACTCGACCCACCGTCGCTGTCTCATATTAAGCTCCTTCTGATCAAAGATATGTTGTAGACTCTTATGATCAGTGTAAATGGAACACTTGGTTCCATATATGTAATGCCTCCAAATCTTCAAAGCAAAAACCACTGCTCCTAACTCCAGGTCGTGAATAGTGTAATTCTTCTCGTGTGGTCGCAGTTGCCTTGAAGCGTAAGCAATCACTTTATCACGTTGCATCAACACACATCCCAAACCCTGTGCAGATGCGTCACAGTACACCACAAAGTCTTCTGTTCCTTCCGGTAAGGACAGAATCGGTGCACTACAAAGTTTCTGTTTCAATAACTGGAATGCAGCTTCCTGTTTATCCGTCCAGTTATACTTTGTTCCTTTGTGAGTAAGAGCTGTAAGTGGTTGAACGATCTTTGAGAAACCCTCAATGAATCGTCGGTAATAACCCGCCAAACCAAGGAATTGTCGTACCTCGGTAGGGGTCTTTGGTGATTCCCAATTCTTAATTGCTTCAATTTTTGCTGGATCAACATGTATGCCCTTTTCATTGACTATATGACCCAAGAATTGAACTTCTCGCATCCAGAAATCACATTTCGAGAACTTAGCATATAATTGTTCTTGCTTCAGTAATTCTAATAGCAATCGGAGATGTTCAGCGTGCTCCTCCTCAGCCTGAGAATAGATGAGAATGTCATCAACGAAAAATATGACAAACTTATCAAGATAAGGTTTACAAACACGATTCATGAGATCCATGAATACTGCTGGAGCGTTCGTCAACCCAAATGGCATGACCAAGAATTCGTAATGGCCATAGCGCGTCCTGAATGTTGTCTTCGGAATATCTTCTTCTTGAACTCTGAGTTTATGGTAACCCGATCTGAGATCAATCTTCGAGTAGTAACTCGAACCTTGCAATTGATCGAACAGATCGTCAATTCTAGGTAACGGTGTCACACCCCCAATTTTCAACTAACGGAATCTTACCGTTTGGGACGTGAGAAACCAGGATCTCAGATCATTAGACATAACGAAGACCTCTATATGATTTTCAAACATACTTTGGTCTTAATTTGTAAAATCAAAGTTTAACATTTGCGGAAGCGTTTCAAAACTAATAATAGAAAGTAACTACTGCAAAACCATAAATACAATGTTCAATGTTTTAAATCAACAACTAAAGTAAACTGTATGTGTAACACCCCGACCGGCGGCGGAATCGTCGGGATGCCACGAGGGATGTGTAGATTGTTCAAAAGCTCGTGGGCATCTAAATTAATCATCATATATCATTTAAGCAAACAACATAATTACACAAAAATCATGTTCATCATAAATCAATTACATCAATTACACAAAAGAATTAGTTAAACTAACTAAACTCTAGTCGCCAGAAATTTAGTTAATTAACTAAGTCCAAGACCCTATATGATGATGTCCAAAATAGAAGAGATCCTCTCTTCATTCCTACTTGTCTCCATCACCTGAAACATGTAAGAAAACCAAGTGTCAACTACAAAAGTAGTTGGTGAGTAATCATAAGTTTTTATATTTAAAAATGTTTTAGTAAAATGAGTTTGAAAGTTTATGCTTAAAATGGTTTTAAAAAAAATGCTTTGTTTAAAACGAGAATAAAACTTATGATCTTCTTGAGAAAATCCATATGAATACCTGTATGAGATAATCCAACACACATCCATCAATTCAACAACCAAACACATACATAATCACATAACCACATAACCAAATTAATCATAGTCAATCACAAATAATCATAATCAAATATAGATAATCAATCCACAACTAATCAACCAATCTCATCAATCATATTCTCAAATAATGTTCGTGACTATACATGATCATTATGTAATTAACATAAGTTAAATACATGATTCATGGAGTGGTCGCTAACCACGTGACAATACATGAAGTCACAGCATTTAACCGAAGTCAAAGGCAATGATTCACAGATGTGGAAATCATCCACGTGACAATACACAATGTCAAAGCAATTAACTGAAGTTAAGAGCGATGACTCTCGGGGTTTGTGACAATACTTGTAATCTTTGTTATTGACCTAAGTCCATAACAAAGTTTACATGGATATAAAATAATAAGAGACAATCCATAATAAATGATAATTTTATATCGTGAATATCATATTGATAAACAGGTATTATCCTTGTATTATCAAAATAATATTTAAACCGGTATACATGTTTCACCTCCGAGTTTTAAAACTAAAACAGTTTAAAGAAAGGGAGGTTATGAGAACTCACCTGCAGTCCTTATAATCAGTGTTCTCTTATAATGCGCGCTCACGTATGGAAACTCAAACCACTCAAAGATCTGTAATATTTGTATGATCGTGATCATAAGTATATGCGTTCTAAATTAGATTGAATAACTATCAATCTTTGCTTTTAATTTATTTATGTGTTTCACTAACTTAGCAAAATTAGTCAAAGTTGAAACGGATCATCAAACCTTTTATAAGTGCTCATCATTACAAATTGTTTAGTCTTGCTAGTTGTTAACCATCTTATTATGGTACAATTATTGGGATATCATAGTTACATCCTCACATGCATGACCACTTACCCTATCCACCACAATTTTGAGTTAGTGACGTTTTAATTACAATCTAATAACATCAATACATTAAGGTAATCGCATCACAAGTTCAATATATATTTGTATTTTTTAGTTTCTAAACAAAATCATGTTAGGAAAAGAAAGGTGGTGGTTTAGACCATTCATGCATGCATGGATATAACAATATGTATTTACTCCCATTTACTTGCCTAAATACTTGTAATCACATAGCTTTAAAGCACTTGAATTCATCCATCCCCCAAGACCAGCGAACCTTAACCCATTTATACCATAGGTTCGGCCAGAATAATGGGTGACAAACTAGGGGTTCGGCCAAGATGGAAAGAGAGGGTTCGGCTCTTGATGGTTCGCAGCCTAAACCTTGTGATGATGGGTTCGGCTGTTAAGGCTGCGTAGCATGGCTCGTGGATCTTAAAGCATCAGGTTCGCCCCATGGTTCGTGATAGGGTTCGCTGTCAAGCTCCTCATGAACCTAGGTTCGCTCATAATGAGTTCGGTCCCAACCTGTGCATGGTTCGTGAGTTAAGCCACAGTAAGGTTCGGGGTCCCTAGGGTTCGCCACCCTAGGGTTCGGCTAAACAAGCCAAGGGTTCGCCGGTTGAATGTAGGGTTCGCTGGCCAAATAGTTCGGCTAGGTAACCAGAGAAGGTTCGGCCGGGTTCGTCCAGCCCCAACAGTTCGTCTCCTACAGCCCCACGGCGAACCTGTTTATCCCTTCCATCATCCTCGAGTTTACTCTTATTACAAACACAACCCACTACTCCAATCGTTTATACATACATATTTTCAAAGTTTCATCAGTGTTTAAGTCGATTATGATAACAACAAGTTAAAGTTTCGT
This sequence comes from Mikania micrantha, assembly GCA_009363875.1. NCBI lineage: Eukaryota > Viridiplantae > Streptophyta > Magnoliopsida > Asterales > Asteraceae > Mikania > Mikania micrantha. The sequence goes on along the minus strand of CM018687.1, from coordinate 41,712,210 downwards.
GATTCACAATCAAACCGAAAGTAAAGCTTTAGATCTACCTTGATTTGTCGGCTGGAACTCGAGTTTCTTGGTATCCCCTTGTAGCTCTCGTTCACGCGGTCGTTTAGAGCCAAAGATCAAGCGATTCCGTTGAGAAATGATAGAGAAAAGCTAGAGAGAAGGTAGAGAAGGGGTGTGTGTGTGTTTTTAGAGAGAGAGAGAGATTTGGTGAATGAGAAAGAAAGAGGAGGATCCTCTTTTCTTATATCGCGTATTATACCCGCGTGCTCGATCTCGTTTTTATCGCGATAAATTAATTACTTGATCGGTTATGCTCGGTTTTTAATCGTAAAATATTTAAAACATAATGGCATTTTTAAATGAATTGATTTTGTTTTAAATAAAATGACTTTAATTAAATTATTTCGTAAATCGCTTTCGTTTCATTACCGTTAAATAATTATTCAATAAATTAATTTATTTAAATTTATTTTAGGTTGTGATTCCTAATAAATATTTTTAGTTTTCATTTATAACTTTAATATCGTTAAATATTATTTAATTATCTCGTCGAAACGCGTTACTCGCGTACGTATTCGTAAAGATCGTCACCTTTGCGAATCCAACGCTTGTATCGTATTTCGATTCGATTTACCATTTATGGAATATCGTTTCAGAATATTTTTCCTAATAACTATATTCGTGTGAATCGTCACCCACGCGAATACATTATTAAGTAAATATTCTGAATTAATATTCGCGATTAAATAGTGTTCGTAACCTCACTTCGCGTAATTAATTCCCAATATTTATTAGCTTTAATATTATCATTTTCCCAAACCAAAACCCACTAAACCCTAGTCACTGACACATCCATGATAGACCGAAATATGCATATATATAGGGCATATGTAAGGGTCAGTCGCAACTGCCCTAGCCACCGTCCCACCGCTATTTCGATAAACCATGTCCATGGGTCCTTGACTATGTTTAGTAACCAGACTCAAACAACACCCAGTTCTATCCCCAATTCCATTCTCAACCAAAAATCCTTCATCATTAGTAATAAGTAACTGCGATAAACACTACAGGTCTGTTTAGTTGAATTACAACTAAACTTCCCGTGGTTTATGCGTATAATAAATGTGCTATATCATGCATACCAGTACAGTGATAATATCAGTAATGTAAGTCAATAACTTCATAATCATTAATAATTAATAAATCTCCGGTCGTAACAGTACAATCGTACGGATGTACGAACGTACGGACAACCGAAAGTACAGTGATGTTACAGTCTCCCCTAGTTAAAGGAATTTCGTCCCGAAATTCAACTTGGAGCGACCGTGGTAAATAAATGTGGGTACTTAAGCTTCATCTGATCTTCTCGCTCCCATGTGAACTCTGGACCTCGCTTCGATTCCCAACGTACTTTGACAATTGGAATTCTACTGCGTTTGAGCTTTTTAATCTCACGGTCCATTATTTCCACTGGTCTTTCAACAAAATGCATGGTATCATCGATGCGAATGTCATCGAGTGATACCTGAAGATCCTGATCAGCTAAGCACTTTCTCAGATTGGACACGTGAAACGTCGGGTGCACATTACTAAGTTCAGGAGGAAGTTCTAATTTGTAAGCAACCTTCCCGATCCGTTCAAGGATCTTAAAAGGGCCAACATATCGTGGAGCAAGCTTCCCCTTCTTTCCGAATCGAACAACGCCCTTCCAAGGCGACACTTTAAGCAATACCATATCTCCCACTTCAAACTCTAGAGGTTTTCTTCGTTTATCCGCGTAACTCTTCTGTCTGCTGCGAGCAGCTAACAGATTGTCGCGGATCTGGCGGATCTTGTCAGTCGTTTCCTGAATAATCTCTGGACCAGTAATCTGCGAATCGCCGACTTCGGTCCAACAAATAGGTGACCGACATTTCCTGCCATAAAGAGCTTCAAACGGTGCCATACCAATGCTCGCGTGATAACTGTTGTTATACGAGAACTCAACCAATGGTAAATGGCTATCCCAATTGCCACCGAAATCGATGACACAAGCCCTTAACATGTCTTCCAATGTCTGAATCATTCGCTCCGTTTGACCATCCGTTTGAGGATGATAAGCGGTGCTAAGATCCAATCTTGTTCCAAAGGCTGCATGAAGTGATTCCCAAAATCGTGCCGTGAAACGAGCATCACGATCCGATATTATACTCAAGGGAATACCATGTCGGCTAACGATTTCATCAATGTAGATACCAGCTAACTTCCGCACAGGGTAAGTTTCGCGTATCGGTAAGAAATGAGCTGACTTAGTCAATCTATCAACAATAACCCAAATGCTATCTTTACCGTTTGCAGTTCGTGGGAGTTTAGTAATGAAATCCATGGAAATATTCTCCCACTTCCACATCGGTATCTCTGGTTGTAATAACAATCCTGAAGGTCGCTGATGTTCGGCCTTGACTTTGGCACAGTTAAGGCACTTAGACACATATTCAGCAATATCCTTCTTCATTCCAGGCCACCAGTACAAGTCCCTAAGGTCTTGATACATCTTGTCAGAACCTGGATGGATTGAGTAACGAGACTTATGAGCTTCATTCATAATCACCATCCTGAGGTCACCCATGTTCGGTATCCACAACCGATTCAAATAATACATCAAACCATCATCCTTAGTTTCCAATAAAATTTCAGCCCCACAAGACATCTCATTTTTCAAGTCATCTTGAGCTAATGAGTGTTGTTGGGCTGTGAGAACATCATTTCGGAGACTATTGTGCACTCGGACACTACGGATCTGAACTTGACTTTTGCGACTAAGCGCATCTGCTACTACATTCGCTTTACCAGGATGGTAGCGAATTTCACAGTCATAATCGTTCAACAGTTCAACCCACCTTCGTTGTCTCATATTGAGCTCTTTCTGATTCAGAATATGTTGCAAACTTTTATGATCAGTAAAGACTACACACTTCGTGCCATAAAGATAATGTCTCCATATCTTCAAAGCAAACACAACTGCACCAAGTTCCAAGTCGTGTGTAGTGTAGTTCTTCTCATGAATCTTTAATTGTCTTGATGCATAAGCCACGACCTTTCCCCGTTGCATGAGAACAAAACCGAGACCCAGGTTGGAAGCATCACAATAAACCACAAAATCATCATTTCCATCAGGCAATGTCAAGACAGGAGCATCACATAGTTTCTGCTTCAGAGTCTGAAATGCCTCTTCTTGCTTTGGTCCCCACTCGTACGGCCTATTCTTCTGAGTCAAAGCAGTGAGAGGGACAGCAATTCTGGAGAAATTCGATATGAACCACCGATAGTAACCGGCAAGTCCAAGGAACGATCGAATCTCCGTCGGTGTCTTCGGTGTACTCCAATTCTTCACAGCATCAATCTTCGCAGGATCCACGTGAACACCGTATTCGTTGACTATGTGTCCCAGAAATTGAACTTCCTTAAGCCAAAATTCACATTTGGAGAATTTGGCATACAGTCGCTCCTCTCTTAGGATCTCCAAAACCAACTTAAGGTGTTTCTCGTGTTCTTCCTTGGTCTTTGAGTAGATCAAAATATCATCAATAAATACAATCACGAATTTATCCAAGTATGGCCTGCAAACACGGTTCATGAGGTCCATGAAAACCGCAGGTGCATTGGTAAGGCCGAAAGGCATTACCAAAAACTCATAGTGGCCATATCTGGTTCTGAAAGCAGTCTTGGGAATATCATCATCATGTACACGAAGCTGATGATACCCAGACCTAAGATCGATCTTTGAAAACCATGCCGAGCCTTGAAGCTGATCGAAGAGATCATCGATACGCGGCAGTGGATATCGATTCTTGATTGTGAGTTTGTTCAACTCGCGGTAGTCGATGCACATTCGGAATGACCCGTCCTTCTTCTTGACAAACAGGACCGGTGCACCCCATGGCGAATGGCTCGGGCGAATGAATCCTTTATCGGTAAGTTCTTGCAGCTGGCTCGCCAATTCTTGCAACTCCGAAAGCGCAAGTCTGTAGGGAGCTTTGGCGACTGGGTTCGCACCAGGTACTAAGTCGATTCGGAACTCAACTTGACGTTCTGGTGGAAGACCCGGCAAATCATCTGGAAATACTTCCGGAAAATTTCGTATCACTGGAACATCTTCAATTCTCTTTTCTTTCTCTTTCTTCTCCACAATATGAGCTAGAAATGCTACACATTTCTTTCTAAGGTACTTGTGTGCTTTAGTGCAAGACATCAGCTTAAGACCTTTACTAGCAGTTTCTCCAAATATTCTCAAAGTTTCACCCGAAGGTAAGGGAATACGAATATACTTTTCATGGCATACAATCTCCGCTTTGTGGGTGGCTAACCACTCCATGCCTATGATAACATCAAAGCTACCAAGATGCATAGGTATAAGATCAATTGGGAAAACGTGATCATTTAAGTTCACCGTACATCCAACGATAATAGTGTCAATATCAATAGTGTTTCCGTCAGCCACTTCCACATTGAACGGTTTATCTAAATATGTACTTGTTCTACCAAGCAAGCATTCAAAGTCATATGAAACGAAACTCCTATCGACACCAGAATCAAATAAGACAGATGCATAAGAGTTGTTGATCAGAAATGTACCGTTGACGACGTCTTGGTTGGCTTGAGCAGCTGGAGCATTCAATTGGAAAGCCCGGCCTCTTGCCACCCTTTGATTATTTCCAGTCAACTTTGGGCATTGATTTCTGAAGTGACCCACTTCGCCACATTCATAACAGGCTCTTGCCTGTGCTTGAGGTACCTGGCGAATGGGTACAGCTGGAATAGGTTGAGTTTGAGGAGCTGGCAGTGCAAGCGGTGCATGTTGCATCCTTTGTGCTTGCGGTGCACTCCGACAAACATTAGCATAGTGTCCAAACTTGCCGCAGTTGTTGCAGACGCGACATGGCAAATTCGGTGCGTGATGATACCTGCAAGTATTACATTGGGGAGTGTTCCCAGTGTAATTTCTGGCAGTAGAGTTGTTGGATGATTGCTGTGCAGACTTCGCAGCAGGTAAAGTGACCATAAAATTTCTATTCTTTCTCTTCTTGTTGCTGCCTTTGGACGAGCTAGCAGCTTCAGACTTGACTTCAGTTTTGACTTCCTTTGCAGCAGTCTTGGTGTCAGTCTTTTTGTATCCCTTCCGGGTAAGAGTTCCATTCTTCACGTGGTTATCAGTAAGAGTTGCAGATAGACGGATAGCAGCCTCCAGTGTTTTGGGATTACTCCCGTAGACCGTATCCTGAATCTGTACCAGCAGCCCGCCGATATATTTCTCAATCGCCCTCTCCAAGGGTGTCACCATATGAGGCACTAGTAGACTATACTCATGGAATTGAGTATTGTAGATGACGTTCTCGCCACTATCTTGTTTGAGTTCCCAGAACTCAGTCTCCAGTTTCCTCATCTCGCTTCTAGGACATAATTCAGTGGTCATCAGATTCTTGACCTCTGTCCATGTCAGTGCTAAGGCAGCATCCACTCCCCTAGTTCGTTTTTCCCCATTCCACCAAGTCAGTGCTCTCTTTTGGAAAACACTGGTGGCATAGCGAACTTTCAGATTCTCGGGACATTCGCTGTTGATGAAGGTGTTCTCCATACTCTCGAACCACTGCAGCAGACCAGTGGCCGATTCAGCACCCGTGAATTTCAGGGGATTGCAGGAATTGAAGTGTTTGAACGTGCAAGTTGTCTGGTTTGCACCACCTCGATTCTGGTTAATGTTCTGGTTAGCCTGAGTCAGTTGGCTCACCAATCCAGAAATAAGTGTGGCTAACTCTTGTATGCCGGAGTTGGCATTACCGCTGTTAGCTTCACCATTGTTCGAGTCATCTTCGTTGTGACGGCGAGGCGGCATGTTTCTGAAGGAATTAGAAACATGTTACTACCGTTTACAACGTAAGTTATACAAACAATGGTCAGATGAGTTCATTTAAACAGTTAGGATTACATATAGGAACTATATTTATTTCCTATCTGTTATTTAAACTCATAATGCCTATAAATTTTCCTAGTATTATTCTAAGTGTCCTAGTTGGTCATAACTAGTGTTAGCTAACTATTCCTAAGTCCTATACATTCCTCACCTTGTACCAACACTGACAACCTCCCAATGCAATGCAACAAGCTTATATATAGGGCATATGCAGAGGTAGATCGCAATCTCCCCTACACCGTCCCACCACCGTTCCATTGCACCACGATTATGCCCTTGTTAGTGTTTAGGGTGTATCATGTATTTCACCATATTCTCACTTCACAAACCTTATCCAAGATAGGATAATTTTGAGTGAAGTGATCTTTAGTTCCCTTGGAAAATTAGGTTCGCCTAATGTCTAAGTTCACCTGACATGTAGGTTTACCTATTTCTAAGTTCACCTAATGTCTAAGTTCACCTGACATTAGAGTTCCCCTAATTGTCTAAGTTCACTAAATTCCATGCTGTTCTCAATGTCCATAATCATCAATAAGGGTCCATATCATCACTAAGTGCTCTAATTGTCACTAAGTGTTCATATCCCCCCTATGGTTCATCCTCATCAAGTGTTCATACTATCACTAAGTGTTAGTATCATCACTATGCGTTTATATTATCACCAAGTGTCTATATCATCCCCCAAGTCTACATTTCATTACTAAGTGTTCGTATTGTTAGTTGATCCTATGCACCCTACGTGTCCAATCATTATGGTTCATAAGAGAATTTAATAGTGTCCATCAATGTGATCATCAAATGTCAATCCAACACATTCTCAACCAACATATCATCACCAACCATCAATCATAACCTAGCAGGAGTTCCTAATAATATCCTAAGCTCCTGACACTGACAGACCCCCAATATACTACAAATGGTATATGTATAGGGCATATGTAGGGGTCAGTCGCAACTGCCCCAGCCACCGTCCCACCACCTTTGTAGTATACCACGAGTGTGTCCTTGTCTGGAGTTTATAGATCAAACAAATAATTCCTAAAGCAGATAATTCCTAAGCATTTAATTTCCTAAGCAGGTAATTTCCCAAACGGGTAGTTCCCACATTCTTCAATACTGACATCCACCCAATGTACCGTAAATGGTATATATATAGGGCATATGTAAGGGTCAGTCGCAACTGCCCTAGCCAACGTCCCACCACCTTTACGATACACCACGTGCATGTCCTTATCGAATCATTAGGGCACACGTAAGCAAGAAATTAATAAGCAGCATATGTGTATCAAGTGTATAACAGGAGTTCAGTTAACATGTAATAAACATATAAGCATGAAATCCTGAATATACTAACTAGTGTATGAAATTACTTCATACTAGGGTATCCTACGGTTATAGACTAGGTCAACCATTTCTAGTAACCTAATTCCCTATAACCCAGGCTCTGATACCAATCTGTAACACCCCGACCAGCGGCGGAATCGTCGGGATGCCACGAGGGATGTGTAGATTGTTCAAAAGCTTGTGGGCATCTAAATTAATCATCATATATCATTTAAGCAAACAACATAATTACACAAAAATCATGTTCATCATAAATCAATTACATCAATTACACAAAAGAATTAGTTAAACTAACTAAACTCTAGTCGCCAGAAATTTAGTTAATTAACTAAGTCCAAGACCCTATATGATGATGTCCAAAATAGAAGAGATCCTCTCTTCATTCCTACTTGTCTCCATCACCTGAAACATGTAAGAAAACCAAGTGTCAACTACAAAAGTAGTTGGTGAGTAATCATAAGTTTTTATATTTAAAAATGTTTTAGTAAAATGAGTTTGAAAGTTTATGCTTAAAATGGTTTTAAAAAAAATGCTTTGTTTAAAACGAGAATAAAACTTATGATCTTCTTGAGAAAATTCATATGAATACCTGTATGAGATAATCCAACACACATCCATCAATTCAACAACCAAACACATACATAATCACATAACCACATAACCAAATTAATCATAGTCAATCATAAATAATCATAATCAAATATAGATAATCAATCCACAACTAATCAACCAATCTCATCAATCATATTCTCAAATAATGTTCGTGACTATACATGATCATTATGTAATTAACATAAGTTAAATACATGATTCATGGAGTGGTCGCTAACCACGTGACAATACATGAAGTCACAGCATTTAACCGAAGTCAAAGGCAATGATTCACAGATGTGGAAATCATCCACGTGACAATACACAATGTCAAAGCAATTAACTGAAGTTAAGAGCGATGACTCTCGGGGTTTGTGACAATACTTGTAATCTTTGTTATTGACCTAAGTCCATAACAAAGTTTACATGGATATAAAATAATAAGAGACAATCCATAATAAATGATAATTTTATATCGTGAATATCATATTGATAAACAGGTATTATCCTTGTATTATCAAAATAATATTTAAACCGGTATACATGTTTCACCTCCGAGTTTTAAAACTAAAACAGTTTAAAGAAAGGGAGGTTATGAGAACTCACCTGCAGTCCTTATAATCAGTGTTCTCTTATAATGCGCGCTCACGTATGGAAACTCAAACCACTCAAAGATCTGTAATATTTGTATGATCGTGATCATAAGTATATGCGTTCTAAATTAGATTGAATAACTATCAATCTTTGCTTTTAATTTATTTATGTGTTTCACTAACTTAGCAAAATTAGTCAAAGTTGAAACGGATCATCAAACCTTTTATAAGTGCTCATCATTACAAATTGTTTAGTCTTGCTAGTTGTTAACCATCTTATTATGGTACAATTATTGGGATATCATAGTTACATCCTCACATGCATGACCACTTACCCTATCCACCACAATTTTGAGTTAGTGACGTTTTAATTACAATCTAATAACATCAATACATTAAGGTAATCGCATCACAAGTTCAATATATATTTGTATTTTTTAGTTTCTAAACAAAATCATGTTAGGAAAAGAAAGGTGGTGGTTTAGACCATTCATGCATGCATGGATATAACAATATGTATTTACTCCCATTTACTTGCCTAAATACTTGTAATCACATAGCTTTAAAGCACTTGAATTCATCCATCCCCCAAGACCAGCGAACCTTAACCCATTTATACCATAGGTTCGGCCAGAATAATGGGTGACAAACTAGGGGTTCGGCCAAGATGGAAAGAGAGGGTTCGGCTCTTGATGGTTCGCAGCCTAAACCTTGTGATGATGGGTTCGGCTGTTAAGGCTGCGTAGCATGGCTCGTGGATCTTAAAGCATCAGGTTCGCCCCATGGTTCGTGATAGGGTTCGCTGTCAAGCTCCTCATGAACCTAGGTTCGCTCATAATGAGTTCGGTCCCAACCTGTGCATGGTTCGTGAGTTAAGCCACAGTAAGGTTCGGGGTCCCTAGGGTTCGCCACCCTAGGGTTCGGCTAAACAAGCCAAGGGTTCGCCGGTTGAATGTAGGGTTCGCTGGCCAAATAGTTCGGCTAGGTAACCAGAGAAGGTTCGGCCGGGTTCGTCCAGCCCCAACAGTTCGTCTCCTACAGCCCCACGGCGAACCTGTTTATCCCTTCCATCATCCTCGAGTTTACTCTTATTACAAACACAACCCACTACTCCAATCGTTTATACATACATATTTTCAAAGTTTCATCAGTGTTTAAGTCGATTATGATAACAACAAGTTAAAGTTTCGTGATTCACAATAAAACCGAAAGTAAAGCTTTAGATCTACCTTGATTTGTCGGCTGGAACTCGAGTTTCTTGGTATCCCTTGTAGCTCTCGTTCACGCGGTCGTTTAGAGCCAAAGATCAAGCGATTCCGTTGAGAAATGATAGAGAAAAGCTAGAGAGAAGGTAGAGAAGGGGTGTGTGTGTGTTTTTAGAGAGAGAGAGAGATTTGGTGAATGAGAAAGAAAGAGGAGGATCCTCTTTTCTTATATCGCGTATTATACCCGCGTGCTCGATCTCGTTTTTATCGCGATAAATTAATTACTTGATCGGTTATGCTCGGTTTTTAATCGTAAAATATTTAAAACATAATGGCATTTTTAAATGAATTGATTTTGTTTTAAATAAAATGACTTTAATTAAATTATTTCGTAAATCGCTTTCGTTTCATTACCGTTAAATAATTATTCAATAAATTAATTTATTTAAATTTATTTTAGGTTGTGATTCCTAATAAATATTTTTAGTTTTCATTTATAACTTTAATATCGTTAAATATTATTTAATTATCTCGTCGAAACGCGTTACTCGCGTACGTATTCGTAAAGATCGTCACCTTTGCGAATCCAACGCTTGTATCGTATTTCGATTCGATTTACCATTTATGGAATATCGTTTCAGAATATTTTTCCTAATAACTATATTCGTGTGAATCGTCACCCACGCGAATACATTATTAAGTAAATATTCTGAATTAATATTCGCGATTAAATAGTGTTCGTAACCTCACTTCGCGTAATTAATTCCCAATATTTATTAGCTTTAATATTATCATTTTCCCAAACCAAAACCCACTAAACCCTAGTCACTGACACATCCATGATAGACCAAAATATGCATATATATAGGGCATATGTAAGGGTCAGTCGCAACTGCCCTAGCCACCGTCCCACCGCTATTTCGATAAACCATGTCCATGGGTCCTTGACTATGTTTAGTAACCAGACTCAAACAACACCCAGTTCTATCCCCAATTCCATTCTCAACCAAAAATCCTTCATCATTAGTAATAAGTAACTGCGATAAACACTACGGGTCTGTTTAGTTGAATTACAACTAAACTTCCCGTGGTTTATGCGTATAACAAATGTGCTATATCATGCATACCAGTACAGTGATAATATCAGTAATGTAAGTCAATAACTTCATAATCATTAATAATTAATAAATCTCCGGTCGTAACAGTACAATCGTACGGATGTACGAACGTACGGACAACCGAAAGTACAGTGATGTTACAGTATGCATGAGACTCAACGTCCTAGTCCCTGCTTGTCCTTGCTTGTTCCTTAGTGTCCTGAGAAAACATGTAAATCAAGTCAACACAAAGGTTGGTGCATACACAGGTTTGTATGATTTTCAAACATACTTTGGTCTTAATCTGTAAAATCAAAGTTTAACATTTGCGGAAGCGTTTCAAAACTAATAATAGAAAGTAACTACTGCAAAAACATAAATACAATGTTCAATGTTTTAAATCAACAACTAAAGTAAACTGTATGCATGAGACTCAACGTCCTAGTCCCTGCTTGTCCCTGCTTGTGCCTTAATGTCCTGAGAAAACATGTAAATCAAGTCAACACAAAGGTTGGTGCATACACAGGTTTGTATGAATAATCACAAATATTTGAACCAAATGTTTGAACAAGCTGTTTGTAAGAAATGTTTGTAGATCACATAATCACACATTGCATAGTCATGATAGCTAGTCATTTTACTATTTACATAAGCGGTCGACACCGAAGCTGACTGTTGTAATGTTTGATAGCCTTTTCCCTATTGTCTAGCATAAACAATAGTAATGTGTGTTTGGTCAGTTAAACACTTGCGTAGATCCCATCTACCAAGTGAGGTTTTTCAAACCCAATAGATATATCTTCAACTACCACGCTTTGCACTACGGCAAACTAAACGGTTCGAAATGTAAGGCTTTGTAATGCTATGTTTGCACTTAATGTAAACAGCTAACTCATGCAAGTGATATGTGTCTAAAAGTGTTTGTTTGTGCATGTTTTCTCCCCCAAAACAGTAAAAGTAGAAAAGGGGCCGTGTACGCACCTTTGAATGTAGCAGAATGATCAAACACACGTGAACTCGCGTAGATAATCCTCTACGAAGAATCTGTGTTTAAACAATAACTTAGTGTTATTCGGGATGTCGTTTTGTGCTTAAAATCACATACGTGTCAACACACGTATGTTATATTGTTAGAAACGTGTACAAGTAAGTATGCGTGACTTTTAAAGTCGTTTAATAAAATCATATAGTCCGTATACGATTTTATTTAAATAAGCGTAATTATACGCGATTTCGTGTTCGTGTTAAAATATAAATTTTATTATTTCATATTGTTCGTATTCTCCTTACGATTCCAACGCAACTCGAACAGGTCGAATCGGACTTAAAATGAATAAATTATGATTTAAAAACCAAAATTTGGTTTATTTGTGCAAAACCGGTAGACCCGGATTCGAACCCGCGTCCCCCGGACCACAAGCACACCTCCGACCAGCTCATCTACCCTTGGTTTCACAACAGCCCATTCGTTTAAATCCTTTTAACCTACAACCCAAGACCTTCCCTTTTGTTTACACTTGACCGAACCAAATCCCCCTCCTAGTTGGTCCCCGATTCGAATCCCATCGAACCCAAAACCATAGGGTTTTCATTAATCATAGGATTTCGACTCTTTCTGTACCAGTAATTTGATTCCTGCGATCGTTTAACTCAAAAATCCCCAAAAGATTTAATCCGAAAACCCCTAATACTTGAACTAATATAATTCACTATGCTTCAATGAAATTGACAAAGGGTTTTTATTAGAAATAGTATTCCGAAACTCTCTGTGATGTTTAATTTCAGTTTCATGTCCATTAGAGTAGAAATCCCCAAATCGTTTTAATATGATGAACCCTAGAATTCGAGATCATCAAATTAGATATTGTTTGATGCAATTGACTTATGGTTTTCATTACACACATGATTCCGAAAGTTTCTGTGTGATTTAATCTAATTTTTAAACGCGTTTGAATCAAAACCCCCAAATTGCTTTAAGTGATGAACCCTAGAAATCGTTTTTGAATAATTCGTTGTTGTTTGCTACAATTAACATAGAGATTATGTTAATCGGCCTCTTCTGAAACTGTTGATACTGTTTAATTTGATTTTTAAGTTCGATTGTTTATAAACCCCCAAAACGTTCTTGATAAGGAACCCTAGAACTAAAGATCGTTTAATTCGAGATTGTGATATCAAATTAACATGGTTCTTTCCTTAGACGCATCATTCTGAATCTATCTATGTGGTTTAATTCGACTATTAACCCGATTACATAAGAAACCCCCAAATCGTTTCCTATTAAGAACCCTAGAATTAAAAATCCTATCTTTCGATGTTAGCAACCGAAATTGAGATGGGTTTACTCTTAATCGGCCATTTTAGAACGTGTATGAGTAATTTGTTACCTGTTTTGATGTTAAATCGATGGAGATCAAATTCAAGCCCTAGATTCGGCCTCCTCCCAATTGAATCTTCAATCTGCAGCTTCTGGAATCAAATTGCTGCTTGTATTATCCTCTGAATGTGCCGAATAGTGCTTAGGAACCTTCAATTTGACTGATTAACTTCGTATTATACCCATTCGAGTCCAACCGACTTCGGTTACTACTCCTAAGTTATTATCTCGCTTAATTTCGACAATTATGAGGTCATTAACGGTTGGTAACTGTTGTTCATCATCAATGTGTGTTGATTGCAAGATTAATTCAATCAATTACTATGGTTTCTTTCGAATTTGGATTTTACTTACTCTCTTGGCCGAAATTTTGACTTATAAAGTCAAAATTGATTATTTCACCTCCTTACAAGTCTAATCCTTGTAAATTGAATGTTTTCAAGTTAACTTTATTTAATTTCAGTCCCTCTAGTTTGTTTTTGTGAGGTTTCGTATCATTTCGGTTAGTTTTCGGTTAACAAAGTTAATCCGAAAAGTCGGATTGTCACATCATCCCCTTGTTGAAGGAATTTTCGTCCCGAAAATTGTAAAATATTGGAAGTAGTTAGGAAACTACTTGCGAGTTCCGATGTACGTGTTAGTGTGATGTCTGATCATCCTGTGTGCTTGTGTGTACTCACACACAAAGTCTATTGTTTGTAACATCACACCTAAGTGTGATCGTTCTATATAACTGTTTGCGTGCACACTAGTTAGTACACCTAACTGTGAACGTGCGTGTTTAATCATACTGTACTATGTAACCCTCGCACATAGCCACATGTTTGCAATTGTTTAAACTATGTAGTCTTGCACATAGCAAATGTTTGGATGTAGTCGACAAAATAGAAACTTCCAAAATTCATGCGTACCTGTAAATTCACGAGTACATGGGCCCCTGTATTCGTCAATTTACCTTACACAATTATTCTGGTTCCTTCTATATGTAACTCCACCATTGTTTAACCGTTCATGATTGTACCACCATGAAATGTAGTACATCAAATGTAATGTTTGAAATGTAGTACATTGTTTGAAATCAATCATGTATGTACTATTATGAAATGTTTGTGTTTGTATTCTGCAAGGAAATCAATAGTATAAGGTGTTTGTGCTTACAGTTAAAGTGTGAAATATCACCTCATCCCCTTGTTGAAGAAAATTTCGTCCGGAAATTTAACGTACCTTCACAATGTTTGTTGTTGTTTTGAATAAGTGGGGATACTTTTTCATCATTTGGTCTTCCCTTTCCCATGTGAATTCAGGACCACTTCTTGAATCCCACCGAACTTTGACTATCGGAATCTTGCTTTGTTTGAGTTGTTTGACCTTTCGGTCCATGATTTCAACTGGTTCATCGATGAATCGTAACTGTTCGTCCACTTGTATTTCTTCAAGTGGTACTACCAATGTCTCATCAGAAAGACATTTCTTCCAGTTCTAAACATGAAATACATCATGAACTCCGCTGAGTTCATCCGGTAATTTGAGTTGATACGCAACCGGACCAATCCTTTTCAGGATCTCAAAAGGTCCTACGTAACGTGGGCTAAGCTTCCTGCGTTTCCCAAATAGTATCACACCTTTCCAAGGTGATACCTTTAGAAGAACTCGGTCTCCTACTTGAAATTCCAATGGCTTACGACGTTTGTCAGCGTAACTCTTCTGTCGATCCCGGGCCGCTGCCATACGGTTCCGGATTTGTACAATTTTCTCTGTCGTCTCATGTACTAGTTCAGGACCTGAAATCTGACAATTTCAGCCCAACAAACTGGTGAACAGCATTTACGACCATACAATGCTTCAAACGGTGCTGTCTGAATACTTGTATGATAACTATTGTTATAAGAGAATTCCACTAACGGTAAGTGGTTTTCCCAACTATCACCAAAATCAATGACACAAGCTCGTAACATGTCCTCGAGCGTCTGAATCGTACGTTCACTCTGACCATTGGTATGTGGATGATATGTGGTACTCATGTCTAAACGAGTTCCCAATGACTTATGGAGAGACTTCCAAAATTTTGAAGTAAATCGGGCATCCCGATCTGATATAATAGAGATTGGCACGCCATGCCGTGCTACCACTTCCTTGATGTACATACGAGTCAGTTTCTCCATTTTATCAGTTCCTTTAATTGCTAAGAAATGTGCAGATTTCGTTAATCGATCGACAATTACCCATATCGTATCACAACCACTTGGTGTACGGGGTAACTTAGTAATGAAATCCATCTAAATCTGTTCCCATTTCCACATCTGTATTTCTGGTTGTTGCTGTAAACCAGATGGTTTCTGATATTCAACTTTGACTTTCGAACAAGTCAAACATTTGCTATCGTACCTAGCAATGTCGGCTTTCATGTGAGGCCACCAATACAGTGCCTTCAAGTCATGATACATTTTGTCTGATCCTGGATGGACTGAATATCTGAATTTGTGCGCTTTATCCATCACGAGTTCCCTTAAACCACCATGCAAAAGTATTCAAAGCCGATTAATGAAACAAGGAGTTCCATGAGGCTTAACATCCAGTTGTTCCTCCATTCCTCATAAGGATTCCTGTACCAAGTTATCCTTTTCTAAGGCTTTAAGCTGAGCACTGCGTACCTTGTCAGGTAAGTCAGTATGTATCGTCATCATAAGTGCGCGAACACGTCTTGTTGATGTGTCCTTTCTGCTTAAAGCGTCAGCTACCACATTAGCTTTTCCCGAATGATACTTGATTGCGCATTCGTAATCATTCAATAACTCGACCCATCGTCATTGTCTCATATTGAGTTCCTTCTGATCAAAATATGTTGCAAACTCTTATGATCAGTGTAAATGGTACACTTGGTTCCATATAAATAGTGCCTCCAGATTTTCAAAGCAAATCCCACTGCTCCTAACTCCAAGTCATGAGTAAGGTAATTCTTTTCGTGTGGTCTCAGTTGCCCTGAAGTGTAAGCAATCACTTTATCACGTTGCATCAACACACATCCCAAACCCTGGGCAGATGCATCACAGTATACCACAAAATCTTCCATACCTTCCGGTAATGACAGAATCGGTGCACTGCAGAGTTTCTGTTTTAATAGCTGGAATGCAGCTTCCTGTTTATCCGTCCAGTCATACTTCGTTCCTTTGTGAGTAAGAGTTGTAAGTGGTTGAGCGATCTTTGAGAAACCCTCAATGAATCGTCGGTAGTAACCCGCTAAACCAAGGAATTGTCGTACCTCGGTATGGGTCTTTGGTGCTTCCCAATTCTTAATCGCTTCAATTTTTGTTGGGTCAACATGTATGCCCTTTTCATAGACTATATGACCCAAGAATTGAACTTCTCGCATCCAGAAGTCACATTTAGAGAACTTAGCGTACAGTTGCTCTTGTTTCAGTAATTCTAACAGCAATCGAAGATGTTCAGCGTGCTCCTCCTCAGTCTGAGAATAGATGAGAATGTCATCAACGAAAACAATGACAAACTTATCAAGATAAGGTTTGCAGACTCAATTCATGAGATCCATGAATACTGCTGGAGCGTTTGTCAACCCAAATGGCATGACCAAGAATTCGTAATGGCCATAGCGCGTTCTAAATGTTTTCTTCGGAATATCTTTTTCTTGAACTCTGAGTTGATGACAACCAGATCTGAGATCGATCTTCGAGTAGTAACTCGAACCTTGCAACTGATCGAACAGATCGTCAATCCGAGGTAACGGATACCGGTTTTTGATGGTGACCTTGTTCAGTTCCCGGTAATCGATGCACATACGGAAAGTCCCGTCCTTTTTCTTGACAAATAAGACTGGAGCTCCCCTCGATGAGAAACTAAGTCGTATAAAACCCTTATCCAACAACTCTTGCAGTTGTGTAGATAACTCTTGCATCTAAGATGGTGCAAGTCGATAAGGCGCCCTAGCTATCGGTGCTGCGTTTGGTGTAAGGTCGATTCGAAATTCCACCTGTCTGATAGGCGGTAATCCCGGTAAGTCTTCTGGAAATACTTCAGGAAATTCACAAACCACTGGGATATCTTCGATCTTCTTCTCAGCTACCGGCTTCTCAGTTATAAGTGCTATAACTGCTGTATGACCTTTACGCAGACATTTGTGTGCTTTCATACAAGATATGAGACGCAGTGGCGTACTGCTCTTCTCACCTTGTACATACAGTGTCTCTCCATGTGAAAGCGGTATACGAACAATCTTTTGATGGCATACTATTTCAGCCTGGTGTTTGGACAACCAGTCCATGCCAATGACTACATCAAAACTGCCTAAGGCGGTAGGTATAAGGTCAATGTCATGTGTTTGACCTATCAAGTCAAGAACACATCCTTTAAGAATATGGTTTACAACAACTAACTTATCATCTGCTAGTTCTATAGTGTATGGGTTTTCTAAAGCAGTAGGACTAACACTTAGCAATTCACAAGATTTGCTAGATACAAAACTCCGAACTGCACCAGTGTCAAATAGCATAGAGGCAGAGTGATAATTCAAGAGAAACGTACCCGTAACGACGTTGGGATCTTCCCGTGCCTGACGTCTTCCAATCACAAAAGCCCTGTTCTAGCAACATTTGTGTTGTTCTTGCTGTTTCCTTTTGTAGTTATGTCATTAGCCCTTCTTTTCTTGAGTTGTGGGCACTTCTTCTTGAAATGTCCAGGTATGCCACACTCAAAACATCCTTTCTGTGTGTTGCTCTGATTGAGTGAGCTTGCCTGCAGTTCCCCTCGACAGTCTTTTGCTACGTGACCCATCTTTCTGCATCGCTGACATCGGTACTTGTCACATTGATTCCTAAAGTGATGGAATCCACATTTGTTGCACTTTGGGTTTTTACCTTTATACCCTCCCGATGACTGTTGGTTATTGTTTGGATTGTGATGGGTCTTGTTGGATTCCTGCTTGTGGTTCTGCTGAAATAACTGCTGAGTGAAATTCTTGGAATCAATGCTATCCCATTTTCTTTTGTGGTCTCCCACCTTAGCTGCTACTGTTCGTTTGGGTAATGTTCCCCGTTGCATCGCTTGAGCAGTCAGTTGGTGTGCCAGTCGAACAGCTTGCTGTATGGTAGTAGGATTTGCAGATGTGATCAATTCTCGGACCTGAGATACCAGCCCTCCAATGTATCTCTTGATCCACTTGCTAGGCGGGGTTGCCCTATGCGGTAAAAGTCTTTCTAATTGCTGGAATCGAGTAGTGTATTCCTCAATATTGGAACCTTTCATCTTGAGTTGCCAGTATTCATCCTCAAGTTTTTGCATTTCATTACGGGGACAATACTCCTCCTGCAACAGGATTTTGAATCCGTTCCAAGTAAGGGCATTGGCTGTATTCAAGTCGAGTGTCTGTACATTAGAGTTCCACCATGTCAAGGCTGAACCCTCCAAAGTACCAATAGCGTATCTGACCTTGTTTTCTTCCGGACAATTGCACATCTCAAACACTGATTCTGACTGTTCAATCCATCGAAGAAGTCCAACGGCTCCTTCTGATCCTTTGAAATTATGTGGTTTACAGTCCAAGAATGTCTTGAACGTGCACACTTGTGGATTTACCAGTCCCCCCGTTGGGTCATGTGGTCCTGTTTGGTGTGTTTGCGTATAGTTTGCGATTGTCTCGGTAATTCGAGTGTTAATAAGTGCCTCAAGTTCCATTGCAGTCATGTTAATGTTTCCTCCAATCATGATCTTCATATTTACAAATATACATAATGAGACTACACCCATCGCATAATCATCATTCATGCATAAAGTAAATGTAACACACTATCATAGTCATTAAGGTAACAATTCTTAATCATTTATGATAAACTAGTGCTTACAATTGTTTGTCAAAGAGATGCAAAACAACTAAAAACAAAATCCACTTTTATGAGTACAACCCACTCATATAAGTTTGTTAATTAGAAAGTAAATGAAATGACTAGATTCCGTCGTTTGGTGAACCAACAGTTGATGATGAATCTTCCAGTTGTGCTGGACCAGTCACTGCACCATGCTGGTAACGCATATGCCCAGTGATGAGGGTCATGGCCTCCCTAGCCAAGTCTCTCACTATATTGGCTTCAATCGCCGCTGCACCAGCCCGTGCATTGGCTTCCTCAGCCCTTGCCTCAGCTACAGCTACACGTAACTCAGTAGTTTCTAGTCGTGCAGTGAGTTCGAGGATCGTCCCTCGCATCATCCAGATCGTTTCCACCAAATTTGCCTGTTCTTCATTAGTCCTAACCAACTCCCCATTGAGGTTATCCCACATTTGTGTCAGCCAGTTGTTATTCTCAAGCAATTATGTGATCATCCTTGCCACTTCCCGCATGTTGCGTATTTCACGCTCCATGTGTGCAACAAAAGCAACAAATGCCTGTTCTAGTGGATACCCAAGAGCAGGTAACGTCCAAAGGCTATTAGTAGTGTTGGCAGTTGGTGGTGGTGGCACTCGTTCTTCACGCACCCAGCTGCGTATGAGGTCAGGAAACCATTGCCAATATTGGCCGTTCCCCCTCTGTCGAACATGTGTTTCCTCCTCATAGTGGATTGTATCATCCACTGGTTTGATCCTCCTTGTCAAGATGTCTGACAATGCCACAACTTGTTCCTCAGTGCGAATAGGTGTAGATGATGATGCCATGTCTGTTACATAATGCCATATGTAAGTGCATACAAACTAATGTGTAAGCAAGTGTCTAATGTCTAACAGTTATAGTCTAAGTCTACAAAATGCAAACCTAGTTAGCTATAACCAATGTCTCTGATACCAATCTGTCACACCCCCAATTTTCAACTAACGGAATCTTACCGTTTGGGACGTGACAAACCAGGATCTCAGATCATTAGACATAACGAAGACCTCTATATGATTTTCAAACATACTTTGGTCTTAATTTGTAAAATCAAAGTTTAACATTTGCGGAAGCGTTTCAAAACTAATAATAGAAAGTAACTACTGCAAAAACATAAATACAATGTTCAATGTTTTAAATCAACAACTAAAGTAAACTGTATGCATGAGACTCAACGTCCTAGTCCCTGCTTGTCCCTGCTTGTGCCTTAATGTCCTGAGAAAACATGTAAATCAAGTCAACACAAAGGTTGGTGCATACACAGGTTTGTATGAATAATCACAAATATTTGAACCAAATGTTTGAACAAGCTGTTTGTAAGAAATGTTTGTAGATCACATAATCACACATTGCATAGTCATGATAGCTAGTCATTTTACTATTTACATAAGCGGTCGACACCGAAGCTGACTATTGTAATGTTTGATACCATTTTCCCTATTTTCTAGCATAAACAATAGTAATGTGTGTTTGGTCAGTTAAACACTTGCGTAGATCCCATCTACCAAGTGAGGTTTGTCAAACCCAATAGATCTATCTTCAACTACCACGCTTTGCACTACGGAAAACTAAACGGTTCGAAATGTAAGGCTTTGTAATGCTATGTTTGCACTTAATGTAAACAGCTAACTCATGCAAGTGATATGTGTCTAAAAGTGTTTGTTTGTGCATGTTTTCTCCCCCAAAACAGTAAAAGTAGAAAAGGGGCCGTGTACGCACCTTTGAATGTAGCAGAATGATCAAACACACGTGAACTCGCGTAGATAATCCTCTACGAAGAATCTGTGTTTAAACAATAACTTAGTGTTATTCGGGATGTCGTTTTGTGCTTAAAATCACATACGTGTCAACACACGTATGTTATATTGTTAGAAACGTGTACAAGTAAGTATGCGTGACTTTTAAAGTCGTTTAATAAAATCATATAGTCCGTATACGATTTTATTTAAATAAGCGTAATTATACGCGATTTCGTGTTCGTGTTAAAATATAAATTTTATTATTTCATATTGTTCGTATTCTCCTTACGATTCCAACGCAACTCGAACAGGTCGAATCGGACTTAAAATGAATAAATTATGATTTAAAAACCAAAATTTGGTTTATTTGTGCAAAACCGGTAGACCCGGATTCGAACCCGCGTCCCCCGGACCACAAGCACACCTCCGACCAGCTCATCTACCCTTGGTTTCACAACAGCCCATTCGTTTAAATCCTTTTAACCTACAACCCAAGACCTTCCCTTTTGTTTACACTTGACCGAACCAAATCCCCCTCCTAGTTGGTCCCCGATTCGAATCCCATCGAACCCAAAACCATAGGGTTTTCATTAATCATAGGATTTCGACTCTTTCTGTACCAGTAATTTGATTCCTGCGATCGTTTAACTCAAAAATCCCCAAAAGATTTAATCCGAAAACCCCTAATACTTGAACTAATATAATTCACTATGCTTCAATGAAATTGACAAAGGGTTTTTATTAGAAATAGTATTCCGAAACTCTCTGTGATGTTTAATTTCAGTTTCATGTCCATTAGAGTAGAAATCCCCAAATCGTTTTAATATGATGAACCCTAGAATTCGAGATCATCAAATTAGATATTGTTTGATGCAATTGACTTATGGTTTTCATTACACACATGATTCCGAAAGTTTCTGTGTGATTTAATCTAATTTTTAAACGCGTTTGAATCAAAACCCCCAAATTGCTTTAAGTGATGAACCCTAGAAATCGTTTTTGAATAATTCGTTGTTGTTTGCTACAATTAACATAGAGATTATGTTAATCGGCCTCTTCTGAAACTGTTGATACTGTTTAATTTGATTTTTAAGTTCGATTGTTTATAAACCCCCAAAACGTTCTTGATAAGGAACCCTAGAACTAAAGATCGTTTAATTCGAGATTGTGATATCAAATTAACATGGTTCTTTCCTTAGACGCATCATTCTGAATCTATCTATGTGGTTTAATTCGACTATTAACCCGATTACATAAGAAACCCCCAAATCGTTTCCTATTAAGAACCCTAGAATTAAAAATCCTATCTTTCGATGTTAGCAACCGAAATTGAGATGGGTTTACTCTTAATCGGCCATTTTAGAACGTGTATGAGCAATTTGTTACCTGTTTTGATGTTAAATCGATGGAGATCAAATTCAAGCCCTAGATTCGGCCTCCTCCCAATTGAATATTCAATCCGCAGCTTCTGGAATCAAATTGCTGCTTGTATTATCCTCTGAATGTGCCGAACAGTGTTTAGGAACCTTGAATTTGACTAATTAACTTCGTATTATACCCATTCGAGTCCAACCGACTTCGGTTACTACTCCTAAGTTATTATCTCGCTTAATTTCGACAATTATGAGGTCATTAACGGTTGGTAACTGTTGTTCATCATCAATGTGTGTTGATTGCAAGATTAATTCAATCAATTACTATGGTTTCTTTCGAATTTGGATTTTACTTACTCTCTTGGCCGAAATTTTGACTTATAAAGTCAAAATTGATTATTTCACCTCCTTACAAGTCTAATCCTTGTAAATTGAATGTTTTCAAGTTAACTTTATTTAATTTCAGTCCCTCTAGTTTGTTTTTGTGAGGTTTCGTATCATTTCGGTTAGTTTTCGGTTAACAAAGTTAATCCGAAAAGTCGGATTGTCACAAACGGATACCTGTTTTTGATAGTAACCTTGTTAAGTTCCCGGTAATCGATACACATACGGAAAGTCCCGTCCTTTTTCTTGACAAATAAAACTGGAGCTCCCCACGGTGAAAAACTAGGTCGTATAAAGCCCTTATCCAACAACTCTTGCAGTTGTGTAGATAACTCTTGCATCTCAGATGGTGCAAGTCGATAAGGCGCCCTAGCTATCGGTGCTGCGTCTGGTGTAAGGTCGATTCGAAATTCCACCTGTCTGATAGGCGGTAATCCCGGTAAGTCTTCTGGAAATACTTCAGGAAATTCACAAACTATTGGAATGTCTTCAATCTTCTTCTCAGCTACCGGCTTCTCAGTTATAAGTGCTATAACTGCTGTATGACCTTTACGCAGACATTTGTGTGATTTCATACAAGATATGAGACGCAGTGGCGTATTGCTCTTCTCGCCTTTTACATACAGTGTCTCTCCATGCGAAAGAGGTATGCGAACGATCTTTTCATGGCATACTATTTCAGCCTGGTGTTTGGACAACCAGTCCATGCCAATGACTACATCAAAACTGCCTAAGGTAATAGGCATAAGGTCAATTTCCAGTGTTTGACCCATCAAATCAAGGATACATCCCTTAAGGATATGTTCTACTACAATTAACTTGCCATCAGCTAATTCTACAGTGTATGGGTTTTCTAAGGCTGTGGGACTAACATTTAGCAACTTAGAGAATGAACTAGATACAAAACTCCGGTCTGCACCAGTATCAAATAGCATAGAGGCATAGTGATTATTCAAGAGGAACGTACCCGTAACAATGTTGGGATCCTCCCGTGCTTGTCTTCCTCCAATCACAAACGCCCTGCCCCTAGCACCATTGTTGTTGTTATTGTTGTTGTTATTGGTGCCATTGCCGTTGCCATTTGCATCATTAGTCCCGCCCTTCTTGAGTTGTGGGCAATCCTTTTTGAAGTGCCCCGGCTTACCACACTCAAAGCACCCCTTCTGAGTGTTGTTATGGTTGTTGTTCTGATTGTTGGAGTTGTTTTGCAGTTCTCCGCGGCAATCCTTGGCTGCATGCCCTCCTTTACCGCACCGTTGACACTTAAACTTATCACACTGATTCCCAATATGATGGAATCCACACTTGTTGCACTTTGAGTGTTTACCAATATACCCCCCTGATGATGATGACTGCTGACCACTGTTCGAATTGTGATAAGACTTGTTTGAATCCTGCTTTCGATTCTGCTGAAACGGCTGTTGGTTGAAATTCTTGGTGTTGCTGCTTTCCCACTTCCTCTTGTGGTCTCCCACCTTAGTAGCTGCTGTTTGTTTAGGCAGAGTTCCTTGTAAAACTGCCTGGTCAGTCAATTGGTGCGCCAGTCGAACAGCTTGTTGAATCGTTGTGGGATTTGCAGATGTAACCAATCCCTGAATTTGAGGCACTAATCCCCCAATGCACCTCTCTATCCACTTACTTGCTGGAGTAGCCATGTGAGGTAGGAGTCTGGCTAATTCATGTGACCGAGTAGTGTACTCCTCAATATTTGACCCCTCCATCTTGAGATGCCAATACTCCTCTTCCAGCTTCTGCATTTCACTGCGAGGACAGTACTCCTCCTGCAGTAATGTTTTGAAACCATTCCAAGTTAAGGCATTCGCTTCTCCCAATCCCAAAGTCTGAACATTGGAGTTCCACCAGGTCAATGCTGGACCCTCCAACGTACCCGTAGCATACTTAACCTTATTCTCATCAGGATAGTTACACATCTCAAACACTGATTCCGCCTTCTCAATCCATAGTAGGAGTCCAATGGCTCCTTCCGATCCTTTGAAGTTGTGTGGCTTGCAGTCCAAGAACATCTTGAACGTGCACACCTGTGGGTTCACCAATCCCCCTGCCGGACCCTGTGGTCCTGTCATGTGTGTCTGAGTGTAGTTCGCGATAGCCTCCGCGACCCTGTTATTGATCAGTTCATTGAGCTCAGCAACTGTCATGTGTATGTTCTCCCCAGCCATGATCTTCATAGTTAGAATGAGTGTTAGAGAGTTATCAAAATCTAATGTGAAATGTGTAAACAACATAACAAACAAACATGTAACTGTATGAATTAACACAACTGTTGGCAATAAGTAATAGTTTTCAATAAATAATAATCTGATTTGATTACAATACTTTCAAAATCAAAACATAAGTTTTTCAAACATCTAATGCAGGGACACAACCCGCCCCTAATAAGTTTAAACAAAATAAAGGAAAAATCATACATCCTCAGTAGTAGAATCAACATCAGAATCAACATCCTGTGCTGGTATCTCATCCTCTTCCTCTTCCTCTTCTGCTTCAGATACAAACTGCTCTTCCAATGCAATCAACCTCCCCTCAGCAATGTCGGCTCGATGTTCCTCCTCTTGCATTCGTGTAGTCAGATGTACAAGGTGAGACTCAATCCCCTGAACTACACTTCGAAGCTCTGCGTATCAGGCGTTTACATCCCGGAGCTCCTGTGCCATGTGCTCGATCCGATCTTTAGCCCACTTTGAGTCCCATGTCAATCGGGCGACATCATCCGACTCAAATCGTGGCCTCTTACAGGCACGAAACCTAGGTGGCATACGATATGAAGACTCCTCGGTCGGATCCTCCTCAGGAGCCTTCTATGGGTCTCCCTGTGGATCCTCCTCAGGATCCTCCTCTGGATCCTCCTCTGGGTCGTCCTCCTCCGAGTCTTCCTCCGGATCCTCATCCGAGTCCTCTACGGGATCCTCCTCCGGATCCTCCTCATGATCCTGAAATGCTGGAGCTATCGCCTCCTCATCATCGAGTACGATCACGTGCGGTGGTGACGGTGCTGCCATATCTGTTACATAAGACCATATGTAAATAGTAGGCAAAAACAGTTGTGTAAACAGGTGTCTAATGTCTAACAGTTATAGTCTAAGTCTACTAATGCAAACCTAGTTCGCTATAACCAATGTCTCTGATACCAATCTGTCACACCCCCAAATTTCAACTAACAGAATCATACCGTTTTAGGATGTGACAAACCAGGATCTCAGATCATTAGACATAACGAAGACCTCTATATGATTTTCAAACATACTTTGGTCTAAAACTGTAATATCAAAGTTATAACGTTGCGGAAGCGTTTTTAAAACAAAAACAAACATAACGGTTTGAAAACTGTAAATTACAAAAAAAATTCTCAAATGTTCAAATCCAAACAACAGAAATATAAAATATGCATGCGACTCGATCTCCTAGTCCATGCTTGCTTGATCTCGTACCTTAACGTCCTGAGAAAACATGTAAATCAAGTCAACACAAAGGTTGGTGCATACACAGGTTTAAGTATTCACAAATGTTTAAAACAACTGTTTGCACAAAATGTTTGCAGATAACATAATCACACATGCATAGTCATGATAGCTAGTCATTTGTACTATTTACATAAGCGGTCGACACCGAAGCTGACTGTTTGAATGTTGGTTGCCTTTCCACTATTGTCTAGCACAAACAATAGTAATGTGAATTGGCTAGTCAAACACTTGCGTAGATCCCATCTACCAAGTGAGGTTTGTCAAACCTAATAGATCTATTTCCAACTACCACGCTTTGCACTACGGCAAACTAAACGGTTCGATATGTAAGGACTTGTAATGCTATGTTCGCACTTAATGTAAACAGCTAACTCATGCAAGTGATATGTATCTAAAAGCTTTGTTGCACATGTTTTCTCCCCCAAAACAGTTAAAATAAGAAAAGGGGCCGTGTACGCACCTTTGATTGTGAATAGAATGATCAAACACACGTGCAGTCGCGTAGATAATCCTCTACGAAGAATCTGTGTTTAAACAATAACGTTGTGTTATTCGGGATGTCGTTTTGTGTGAAATCAAATACGTGTCAACACACGTATATTAGATTATTAGAAACGTGCACAAGTAAATACGTGTGACTTTAAAGTCGTTTAATAAAATCATATAATCCGTATACGATTTTATTTAAATAAGCGTAATTATACGCGATTACGTTATCGTGCTAAAATATAAATTTTATTATTATATTTTGTTCGAAATTGAATTCTGGTTTCAACGCAACTGGAATGAGTCGAAACGGAGTTCGAACGAGAAAGTTATGATCAAAATACCAAAAATGGTTTAAATTCCAAAAACCAGTAAAGGCCGGGTTCGAACCCGCGACCTCTACCTCCTAACACCCCCTCCTTACCATCTCATCTGCGCCCAATTTCATTAACAGAATCCCTTTCAAATGGTTTTAATCAATAAGAGTCGGGTTCCCCTTTGATTTAATCTTAACCGAACCATTTGGGTTCCCAATTGACCCGCAAATCGACCAAAATTGATCTTAGAATCATGGGGCTTTTGTCCTATGGTTTTAAACGAGTCTATCCATGTTTCTAATTTGGTTAATAACAACCCACAGTTGTTTTAATTTAATATGTTTAGGTTCGAACATGGTTAACAAGAACCATCATTCGAATTTGAAGAATTCGATTATGTTTAACTGTAATTTCTTAGGGGTTCTATAAAAATTTAAGTTCCGAAGCTTTCTGTGACATTTAATTCGATTTTTGCTCAATCTAATCAGAATCCCCCAAATCGCTCAAGATCAAGAGCCCTAAAATCAAACTTATCAAATTCGTGATTGCTATATAAAATCAGTGTGATGTTTTCTTTTATTCATGCATTTCGAAACTTTCTGTATAAGTTACTTTGATTACAAATGACATTTAGATCGAATCCCCCAAATCGTTTTATTACAAGAACCCTAGATCTTGATCTCTTACAATTCGATGTTATGATTCAAAATCACCATAGGTTTCTTCTTAATCGGACTTTTCTGAAACTAGTGGTAACATTTAATTTCATTTTTAACACCGTTTGTATCGAGATCCCCAAATCGACTTCAACGATGAACCCTAGTAATCGGGCTCTATCAATTCGTTGTTAGAACCCCAAATTAGTATAGGGTTATGCTTAATCGGTTGGTTTAGGTGGTGTATGAGAGATTACTTACTTGTTTCGATGTAGGATCGTTGTAGATCGACTCCAAGCCCTAGGTTCGGCCTCCTCTCAATCAACTTCTTCAATCCGAGACCTCTGGGATCGAAATGTGTTGTGCAAACCCTTCTAATGATGCCGATAGGAGTTCAGGAGTGTTCAATTTTGAGTTTTTCAGTCGAATTGTGTAGCTTACATTACCACTAGTAACGGTTTTGCTATAATGAGTGTTAATCGAATTAATTCACTAGTTTATGGTCTAATAACGCATCATAGCTGTTGGTAATCATCAATATAATGATTATTGATTGGTAATTTCAGTTACAAACCCCAAGTGTTGTGAATTTCGATTTCAATTTGGTTCTTATTCGAATTTTGACTTCTTAAAGTCAAAATTGACATTTTTATATAATTACAATTCACTACCTATATTTTATATGTTTTGAGGCTGATTTTGTTTCATTTTAGACCTTCTAATCTGATACTTTACAATTTCATGTGATTCCGTTAGCATTCGATTAACTAGGTTAACCCGAAAATGTCGGATTGTCACATATAAAAATTCTAATCCGCCTAGCGCCGATTAATCCCTAGGTTGTATCTCGCCGCCCGCTTAGCGCTTAGAGACTTTTACAACCATGGCTCTTGATATTTAATCACTTATAACTTTTTTATAATATGTTATTTAATTACACCATTAAAGTCAACATATTTTTCTCGTTAATTCCATTATAGTCATTACAATTTTTTTAGAAGTTCGTAATTATATCAACGTAACAAAAAGTAATGTTGTTACAATTTTCTCTCACTTTCAAAAAACTCCCATCTTTTAAAAAAAATTTCTCATCTTGAATTAAAGATAAAAATGAATTGACTTTAACAGTGTAATTAAAAAAAAAAGATAACATTGTATATAAAAGATACGTCAACGTAATTACGAACACTTTTAAAAAATCTGACAAGATTATATTTGTATTAAAGATAATAATGTAATAAGTTTAATTGTGTAATTTTTATAGAAAAAAATGCTTATAAAAGTTATGAAGATTTTAAAAATAAGAGGGTAAACTTTTATTGCGTAACGAGCTGTATTACACCAATGTAACTATCTGTATTTAATCTAACAGCTCGTTACATCAGTGTAACTAGTGACACTTTGAAAAATTCAACTTGTTACATCAGTGTAATTACGGACACTTTGAAAAAATTTGACAAGACTATATATGTATTAAAGATAATAATGTGATAAGTTTAATTGTGTAATTTTTATAAAAAATGGTGCATATAAAAGGTATGAAGGCTTTAAAAATAAGAGGGTAAACTTTTATTACGTAACGAGCTGTATTTGTAACGATCCATTTTGATAAATTATTATAATATAAACGATTGGATGAAATCTTGAGTTAAATAATTATTTAACTAGTATTTAAATTATGTTGGTAAGTTAAATGAAATAATTAAGTTAGTTAACTTGGTTAAATTACTTGAATAAGCTTGAAGGGTTAAAGTTGCCAATTGGGCAAACTTGAATTGTGAAGAGACAAAAGACTTTGACTTAATCAAAGCCACATATCACTCTTTTTTTGTGGGTGTTTACGTGAGAGAAGGGAGGAGAAGCAGAACTCAAGCCCTAGTTTCTAATCTTATAAACTTCGTGGTTCAAATCGAAGATTGGAAGCTTAAATCACTATCCTTAGTGATTACTAACATCATGTAAGTGATTTGTGATTCCTAATTTGATGTTAGTCATGATTTCTTGAGATGAACAAGATATGGGTTTTGCTCAAATCTTGAAATTTTTTGTTTAAATAAGTTAGAAATCATGAATAGATGTTTGTTATGAGTTTGAAACAATTAAACTACTAGTTATTATGAAATTTGGTTGAAATTGATTTGGAAGAGAATTGGGTAACTTGAGAGGGTATGTAGAAATACCTTCAGTGGATTTTAATAACTAGTAGGATTATTAAATCATGGTTTTGATTTGAGTTGTATATTAATTTTGAATAATCTTTGGTAAAAATGATGGATTGGTGATTTTGGAGATTTTGAAAGGGATTAGTTAATGTTTAAACATTAACAAGATTAGTGAAATTGAATAATGCACACCAATTGTTTGTTGAAATGTCAATAGTTTGACTTTTGGTCAAATTTTGTTAATTAAACCATGAAATTGGTTTATGGTAATTATCATGATAAAAGTTAGGAAATTTATAGCAATTTAGATTGAATTGGATAAGCCTATGTCAATCTTAACTAGAATGTTAGTTAAGAAAATTGAAAATTTGTTGTAAAATAGGTGGTGGTATTGGAAGTGCAAAGGAAAATCAAGGAGAAGGCAAAACACAATTTGTTAATCTCTAATCCTAGTGCTAAGGTAAGTTATTCAACTTGCTAAACACCATATATGTGAATTAGCAATAGTCTACTATTTGAATTGGTTTGATTATGAATGGTTTGATTCACAGGTGTTGTTTGTTGATTGTGCATGAACTTATTTAGTCAAACTATGAATATCTAATTGTGATTAGTTGAAATTACATCAAGTGTTAATGGATGTGCTAGTCTAAATAATTGAATTAAATTGGTATGAGTTGTTGAATTCATACTTGAATTGAATTGACTATGAATTGATAAATTCATAACTAGAGTTTGGTTGAGTGAATTGGATTGATTAGGAGTTGTTGAATCCATACTTGAATTGAATTGAATGTGAATTGTTAAATTCATAGATAAAGCTTGGTTGATTGTATGAATTGACTATGGATTGTTTAATGCATAGAATAAGCTGGTTTGGTTGACAGGTTTGACTTATTTAGTCAAATTGTTTATATATCATAATGTTTAAATTGTGATATTGAGTAATTGAATTGAATGAAAATTGGTTGCAGAAATCTATGATAGAAGTATCGGAGGATGAATATCATAGAATCATGGTTTACAATTAGTTATAGACCTATGAATTGTTTGGTTGATTGAAATCTATGATGGAAGGACTAGAGTGTGAACATCATAGTATTAATTGAAATTATTGATTACTTAACCACTTGATTGTGGAAGTAAATTTGGCAAGTTATGATGGAAGTACTTGGGTGAGAACATCATAACTATGTTGAATATCAATTACCATTTGCAATGTGGTTAATTGATTTGATTTGATTTGATTGGAAAGTTGTTAATTGATTTGAAATCTATAATGGAAGTACATGAGGGTGAAAATTATAGTAATTATTGATGAATTATGATTGGTTATCAAATGAATAACTAATTGAGTGAATTCAGATGGAAATTTTGTGAGTTAAACACCTTTGGGTGATTTTGAAACATTTGAAGAATTGATTTCAAAATTGATTGAATTTGTGTTCAAATGAGATTGAACATGATATATTATGATCTAAATATGATAATAATCCATATTAATATGGATGAATTGAATGAGTTTTGAAACGATTGAAAAGATAATTGCTTGATTTTGAATTCTTGACTCATTAAGGAATTTTGTGCATAATAGTTGATATTGTGCTCATTTATGATTAGATATACATAATTTCGAGTTTGAGGAGTTGTGATTTCAAATAATATGTATTGAGAGGTTATGGTTTAGTTTCAAGTGGGTTGGAACGTCGGAATTGCTTAAAATGGGCCAAAATGCGTAAAATGGGATTTCTGCACACAGGTGGACATAGGCTAAGCCTGGGGCGTAGCCTACGCCTGAAGAATTCTGTCCCAGTGGTCGTAGGCTACAGTTGGGCTTGTCCAAAAATTGTTGTTTTAATCACGTTTTACGGCCTAAAATCCTTCTAATTTGAACCATAACTTATATTTGGATAATCTTACTTAGTTCTTATGAACTAATGGTGAAATTTTATGTGGCGTTTGCAGGTCAGAAGTAGATGATGCGTTAAAGCTCATGATCGGGAGCGTAAGTTAAGTGTTTAAACGTTTTGGTAAATTTTGGTTGTTGGGTTTTCATACAAACTATTGTATGATGATTTTTGAATATAATTAGTAATCAATCAAGTACATATTACATATAAAAATGTTTTTGACTCTTCCGCATAAACATTTAATAAAGTTTTGAGTTAAAACTTAATTAGGACCTATTTTTGACATGTATATGCGTGTGAAGAATTAGTATTACACCAATGTAACAATCTGTATTTAATGTAACAGCTCGTTACATCAGTGTAATTAGAAACACTTTGAAAATTCAACTCTTTACGTCAGTGTAATTAAGAACACTTTGAAAAAATTCAGCTCGCTACATCAATGTAATTACGAACACTTTGAAAAAATTCAGCTCGTTACATCAGTGTAATAACGAACACTTTGAAAAAATTTGACAAGAGTATATTTGTATTAAAGATAATAATGTGATATGTTTAATTGTGTAATTTTTATAGAAAACGATGCATATAAAAGTAACAAAGGTTTTAAAATAAAATGGTAAACTTTTATTGCGTAACGAGCTGTATTACACCAATTAAACGGTCTGTATTTAATGTAACAGCTCATTACATAGGCGTAATTGAGAACACTTGAAAAAATTCAGGTTGTTATATTAGTGTAATTACGAACACTTTGAAAGATTTGACAAGACTATACATGAATTAAAGATAAAAATATTATAAGTTTAATGATGTAATTTTTATAAAAAAAATAATAATGTATATAAAAGTTATGAATGTTTAAAAAATTGGGGATAAACATTTTTTTTATATGAAATCAAGTACATCCAGTAAATGTCCAAAATACCATTAAACAAATCTCAGCCATTTATTTTTTCTAGAATTGATATGGACCATTCATTTCAAAATACTTTATTTAGATAACCAACTAAAATGAGTTAATGAGTTACCACAACTAGAGTGAGTTATCATTTAAACCATCCCCATACATATAATTTAATAATTAAAATATATTGTATAATTAATAAATACACAATTCAAACCGAGCTTAGTTCATTCACTCACATTTGTAAGAACCAAACCTGGCCACCAATCCAGTGAATAAGTTAGATTGCAGGTGGTTTCTAAACTCTAATTTAACATTTTTCCATTTCCTTAGGTTTGGTGTAAAAAATGATAAAAATAAAAAAAATAAAATAATAAAAGCATAAAATTAGTAAATTTTAGTAAAATAACAACAATAATAATAAAATTTTCACGTCTACTTTTGACTTGCTAACTTCCAGCTCACAATTGAGGGTAAGGACGCCTACGGTATGGTTTGAGTGGTTATACAAATGTTTCTGAACCAAAATGCTAGCTGCAGTTTTAAAAAACGACAAACCAAACTAACCATATAAGTTGTGTAAACCAAACCGACCGGTATTGACGGTTTCATGGTTTCATGGTTTGGTTTTTGCGATTTCACGGTTTTATGGTTCGGTTTTTGTGGTTTCATGGTTTTATAAAAATACAATAGAGAACGGTTAATCTAATGATGTAAAAGATTATAATCCATTTCAATTTCAAATTCAAATTTCAAATGTTGAAAACTATAATTTAAAAGTTAACCGTTATCAAAATAACAATACTAGTCTAAAAAAAGTGATGAACGAACTTTGATCGGTTTATTCGGTTTTCAAAAAAAATTTCATTAACCGTTAACCAAATTCAAGAAATGGTTATCCGAACCGAATTCAACTGAAAAAACCGATTGAAAACCAAATAAACCGGTTAAAAACCGAATAAACCGAATTCAACCGAACAAATCGAACTCAACTAAATAAACCAAATTTAACCTTATATATTATTATTAATAATAATAAATTTAAATATGAATTCGGTTTAATCGGCTAACCGAATAAACCGAATTCAAAAAAAAATTGAAACTATTAACCGAACCGAAAACCGAATTCGGAATTCGTATAAAGGTAGGAACCGAACCGAACCGAACCAAAAACTGAATTCAGAATTCGATTCGGTTTTTTCGATTACAGATACAGTTCGGTTATCGGTTTTAAACGGTTTTCGGTTATTTTGAACACCCTTAATATACAGTTGATGTTGTTTATACCGTTTAGAAAAAATTCAAACCATAAGTCGCGCCGAACCACTCGGTTTTTAGAAGACTCAAACCATAAACCACATCATCAAGTTTTAAAACCGACCAAACCGGCCAGTTGTCTTCGGTTCGGTCCAGTTTAGACGGTTTCGGTCGCTTTATGTATACTCCTATTCGAGGGTAAGAATAGTAAGTCTAATTGTTTTTTAATTAAAATAAGACATAACTCAAATATTAATATCATATATTAACTTCTTGAAACATTACACAGTAAAATAAATAAAAAAAAAAACTAAATAAAAATCATAAGTAAAAAAATTGGAAAAGAGCAAAAGGCCTACTTCTCCCTAATTTAATCTTCATCCCCTTTTGCATATTCGCATTTCGAATCAGGTAATTAATCTCTTTGTTTATTTTTCTTCAAATTGATCTTTTTCTTACGAGACATGTCAAGAATTTTCAATTTAACGGTCAATTTCTTTTATATTATAATTTATTTTGTTAGCATGAGTTATAGTTACTATCCCCCCCCCCCCGGTTTTTTTTTCATCTTTCCATCTATACGTTTTTTTCCCATTGGTGTGCCACTGTTCAAATTATAAGACCACCCACAATACCCTCCCCGCCCTAGCCAGCGGTGCCCTCCCCCGCGGCGGGGTCCAGCGGGCACACCGCCCCCCTAGCCAGCGGCTCCCGCTCAACCGGCCCCAACGGCTCCCGCTCCCCGTGGAAAATCTCGGTTTGTGATTGGATGCCATATATTACCGTTGTTGAACGGTATAAAATCAAAAAAAAAAAAAATCAACTTTTTAAAACTAAATAAATACCCAACTTTTTTTACCCAAAAAACCATCCAAATCTCTTCATCTTTCATCTTTCTCTCTATATTTTTTTAAAAAAAACACAAACATGAATCCAAGGCCTAACAATCCCAATCCCGAATTCAACCCGTTCTCGTACGATCCCGAATCGCTTAGGAATTTTTTGGCACAACTACAACAAAACCCAAACATCCAACACTTTCAACATCCACCAAACTTCCAATCTCCTTCAAACTTTCAACCCGGTTTTGCTCCCTTCTCTCAACCGAGGTTCGAATCTGATTTTGTTTCCCCGAGCCAACATGATAACGAGGTCGTGCCGGAGACACAAGACACTCAGAAACGCAAAAAAGGTAAGAAAAATAAACAGCCGGCTGGAGCAGGGCCGAGTAGTGGTCCAATGACACCGAAGCAATGGACTCAAGATGAAGAGATCGCTCTCGGAAAATGTTACATGGACGAATCCGAGAACAAAACCAAAGGTAAAAATTTTATTACTTAGTTTTGTTATATATTATTTTAAAGGGTTTAATTTTTTAACTTACTTTTGAAATTTTTTTTTGTAGGTAACTCGCAAAAACGGGAAAATTTTTGGAAAAAGGTAACCGTTAGTTGGCACAATGTGATGGGCTTTGATGCCGAATACCAAACGTATCATCAACTAAATTCAAAGTGGAAGGATATGTGCACCAAGTTAACAAAGTTTAGTGGGATCTATAGCAACTGCGCAAACAACCGAAAAAGCGGGATGAGCGACGAGAACGTTTTGAAATGGGCCGAAAAGGAATACCAACTAAAGAGTAACGGCCAAACGTTTAACCACTACCACGTTTGGGTGGCGATAAAAGACTCGCCAAAATTCCGTGTTCTTTGCCAAGAAGGTAACGAGGTCCAAGGTTCTTCAAAAAGAACCAAAAATTCCGAAACGAACGAGTATTCGCCCGGGGGTTCGACCGCACATACAAATTACGCGGTTAACCTAGAGGATGACGAAGAAGAACCCGAGTTCGACACCCCACCGGAACCGGTTAGACCGACGGGTCGAGATACAACAAAACGGGCGTCCTCTTCGAGTCGTCAAACCGTCTCCTCTAACACGTCAACAACCGAACTCGCCGAGCAACTCCAAGCTTTCACAACTTTTCAAAAATAAAACACGAAGAAAGGAAAAAAATGCACGAAGAAAAAACTCTCCGATCCGACCTCAGAGCACTTGAGTCTATGCCTCCCGACATGCTCGACGACGAAGATCGTGAAATAATGCAAAAAATGAAAAAGAAACTCTTGGATAAATATCGTTAAATTTTATTTGAATTGTTAGTTTTTTTGTATGGTTTTTTTTATTTAAATTTGCAATGTAATTTTTATTTTATTTGGATCTTTATTTGAATTGTTTAATTAAATTCTAAGTTTATTATTTTTTGTTTGCAAAAAAAAATTAAATAAATCAATTAAATTTAAAAAATGTTGATGACGTGGAATAGTGGGGAAGGGTTTTCAGTGGGGTGACCATTGTGGGTGATTAAGGTTTTCAGTGGGGTGATGACGTGGCATAAAATTTCAGTGGGGAAGGGTTTTCAGTGGGGTGACCGCTGTGGATAGTCTAATGGAATGTCGTTGGACTGTCATTCATGTTTGTTGATGATGTCACTTGTACATTTTCAAGTTTTTCCTTTACAAACTCACAAGAAAACACGCATTTTTTTAGAGTAAACTTTTCTTTTGCTTCACGTGGTTTGACAATATTAACCATTTTGCTCCAAAACTTTCAAAATGATTATTATGCTTCCTGTGGTTTGACAATTTAATCATTTTGCTCCAAACTTTTCCAATATATCTCTATTATACTCCATTTTTTTCGAAACTATAGGGAGCAAAAGGGTTATAATTGTCAAACCACATGAAGCAAAATGATTAAACTGTCAAACCACAGGGAGCATAATGATCATTTTGAAAGTTTTGGAGCAAAATGGTTAATAATGTCAAATCACAGGAAGCAAAAAATAAGTTTACTCTTTAATTTAATAACAAAAGCATCCATTGGTGTGTTCCTAGAGCGTTCTGATTTTTTTTCTCGCATCTCTCTCATATTGAATATATCCTATATTAATATTAAATATACTTTTAACACAATTTTAAATTAAAAATATAACTTTTTTAATACATTAAAAATATTTTAATATTAAACAACACACTTTTGTAAAATACCAAATTATTATAAAATTTAGCATTTTTTAATAATAGTTTTACAAAACGAAATATTTAAATAAACGAACTTTAAAAAATAAGTATTAAAAAAATAATATAATTATTTTATTATTTAATCTATAAAATTATATTTAACATATTTTACATTAAAAAAAATCATTTATATAGTTTAAATTTTTATTGGTAATTGTTAATTAATAATATTTTTATTCATCTCGTGTAATGAGGTACTAACCTAGTTTTATATAAAGTTATGTTGAAATCTACACTCATTAAATAGGGGTGCTGAATGGGTCGGTCGACTGGTGGTGGGTTCAACCTAACTCAAACCTAAAAATTTGCACAACCTGAAACCAATAATCAGGTTAGACCCACAAACACGAACATGAATCGAATTTTTATGGATTGACCCGAACCTGACCCGTTTGACTTGAAATATATACTCTAAAATACACACTTTTCATATTATACTCTATAAATATAAATAGAAATAATAATACATACAACAGACTTTTCATATTATACTCTAAAACATAAAGATCATAAATATAATAGATACACACACATACATACATACACACTTTTCATATTATACTCTAAAATCATAAATTATAATATATATATATATATACACACACACACATACATACATACACACTTTTCATATTATACTCTAAAATCATAAATTATAATCAATATACATCAAATAATCCGAAAGTAGTAACCACAATATATTATGTGTTTCTAAAGTCAAACAAAAACATTCTCTAATCAAAATATATTATTTTTTTAATCTTGTCAATAATCCATTTTATTTTCAGTACTTTTGTCGTATTAGAATTAACATCTTGAATAATATCATTTATTGTTTTTTTTTTGTTTTTTTAGTAATCCTATAATCAGAATATATATATATATATATATATATATATATTAAAATTCAACATTTAATATCATGATAACATAATATATATTTTTTCTATATAAACAGGTCAACCCGCTAACCTGATGTGTTTGACCCGAGCCTGACCCGCTTATATTATCGGGTTGGCGAGTTCGACCTAAAATGAACTCGAACCTGTTTATCCAAAACCTAACCCAAAATATTCGGGTTAGATTCTGTCGTGTCGAAAATTCACACCCCTAACATTAAACCCATGTCAATAATACAAAGGTTTACATCTTTGAAAGATTACCATTCAAGAATTTGAACGGTGGTATTCGAGGACCAAACCTATATGTAAGCATACCTTGGCCTTGGAGTTCTAAAAATACAAAACATAGACCAACTATATAACGAGGATTATGTCCTAATTTTATGAAAACCCAAATATATGCCAATGGATGATTCAACAACCTAAGTTCGTTTGGTGAATTAAGGTTAGAAATTTCTTAGAAGAAGTTTTGGCAACACCTAAAAGTGAATAAAGAAATATAAAAATAGATTGTACTAACATATAAATAAGGTCTCTTTTATTTGGACACCCCACTTTTTTATTTTAACATCCCTGCGGGCCAAGACAGGCCGTACTGGCCAGTACGGCCCGTATTAAGTACAAACAAACATTCCAGGGAATTCCTTGGAATCAGTGACACATTCTGTTGGACGGGCCGTACAGGTCAGTACGGCCCGTCTTGGCCCAAGCTTATTTTTCCAAGCTATTTTGGGTGTCAACCAGTTTTGCTATAACTTGATACGGCCCGTACTGGTTAGTACGGGTCGTCTTGAATTAATTTATTTTATTTAAACCTAATTTACGTATTTAAATAATTTTTAACGATATTCGTTTAATACGTGAATTATTTGAACGATATTAGTTATTTATTTTATTTAAACTTAATTTACGTATTTAAATTTAATTTTTAACGATATACGTTTATTATGTAAGTTATTTGAACGATATACGGCTATTATGTTAATTAAACATCATAATGTCGTTTTAACTAAATATTTCATTTTATAATTAGTTTGTTTACGTTAATTTAACTAATTTAAACTATATAAAGTTTGTCGCGCAAATATTAAACAACACAAACAGAAACAATACAAATGCAGAAAGAAACATACGATCCGGATGGTCCAGCGTCCGATCCGTCGTCTGCGTAGACGCGTGGCTCTGGGAACGGTGGAAGCTGTGACCCGTCCCGTCGCGCATGCTCTGACGCGACCGTCCACTGGACCAAATCCTCGTACCGATAGAGCCGTCGCTCGACGCGTGCCTCCCAGGCGGCCTGACGACGATCGGACTCAGCCATCTGCTGAGCCGTCTCGTCGCACCGGGCGGCAATCTGGTGCAACAACGCCTCGAGTGGCTCGGTCAGGCGCACCGCATGGTAAACGTGCGGTGGATGCTGCAGAGGCTCTTCCTCGCGCGGCGGTGACCGGACCGGCTCCTCCCGAATCGGCTCGGGCTCCGGCATCGGGCCACCGTCCTGCTGCTGCTGGTCCGGCAATACAATGACCTGGGCAAGCTGAAACGGGCGGCCGTCCTGCCCAATAAACCGCAATCCCAGACTCGGGATGTCGGCGACAAGTTTCATCCTGATGATCGTCCGCCGATCGAGCTTACGAGGCTCGATCGCCGGCAGATCCTCAAGCATGTCAACCATGCCTCTGCTGCGGGCGATGTGGGTGACGAAGGCGCCACCCCACAATGTACCGCGCTCCTGCCGGTGGTATTAGGAGGCGTAGTACAACGCAAAACACCGTGCTAGGTTGCACGGCCTACCAGCAATGAGTGAGTGCAGATAAAACAGATCTTTCGTCGTCACCCACTCCTGGCTCTGACCGCGACCTGAGATGGTCGTCACGATGCAGCGGTGGATGTAACGGATCAGAGGATCTCTGATCGTCGTGGCCCGTAATCGGTGGCCGGTGAACGGCGTATCAGATATCTGGGCCCACCAGGCCCTCATAACCCCCTCCTCCCCCTGCGTCAACCCCTGCGTGAAGTCCTCACGAACAGTCTCCGGCTCGTAGTAGATGCCTAAGTACACGACGAACTGCTCGATCGACATCTCGAAGTGTTGTCCGCCTAACGAGAACTCAATATCCGGAAGCTCCTCGTCCTCCTCCTCCCTAACTGCTGCATGGTGAGCTCTATATCTAAATGTCGATAGAAACTCAACAGTGATCAGCCGGTAGGTAGGCAGCTCCGCGACATCAAACAGGCGAGTCCACGGCGTGTCTTCGCCGAGGATGGCTCTGGCACGCACCGCCTCCCCGGCATCTGCCAGAACACCCCAATCTATACAACGGGGCGTCGGCACGCTCATCCGAAGTATCCGACGGCACCTCATCGCCGTCGTTGAATCTGCCTCGAACTGGAGCCACATGTGCTGCGATAGCGCGAGTGACTGGGGATCTAACGGCGGCCCCTGTTGCTGGGCGACGGCCTCCTGGTGTGGCATCTCGGCTACAGAACAGTATAAGCTGAAAAACGAAAAACGGGCGAACGTTAAAAAAAAAAATTTTTAACAAGACGGCCCGTATAGCTCAGGACGGCCCGTACCAATGTTGCCCGTCTTGGCCATACCAGGCCAAAACTAGGCGTGTGTCCAAGACGGCCCGTCTTGGTCACGACGGCCCGTCTTGGTCACGACGGCCAGTCTTGGCCATACCAGGCCAAAACTAGGCCGTCTGTCCAAGACGGCCCATACTGATCAAACCAGGCCAAAGGTCACCTTCTTTATTTGGTGAACAAGACGGGACGTACTGATCAAGACGGCCCGTCTTGATTGTTAACTAATTCAAATTTTGAATGACCAAGACGGGCCGAACACGCCAAGACGACCCGTCTTGTTCTTATTTCGAAAACTTAAAATCGGTATAAACATGTCCTATTTCGATCAAAATCCTAATCTAAACACATATTCATGATCTACGAAAGAAAACACATACCTGGTATCGAAAGTTTGAAGCTACAAGACGGGGTGTATAGACCAAGACGAGAGAGTTTGGGTGTATATGTGTGTGAAAAAACTGAAAATGACGTCTGAAGTTTGAATTTAATATAGAACAGTACGGGCCGTACTGTTCTTACTTTATTTTTTATTTTTTTTAAAATTCTAAAAAAATTCATTTCTATTACATTTCATTAAAGAATTTCTTTTTTACATTTACACGTCTATGTAGTCAACCAACTTATTTTCATCTATAAATCTTTGATATTCTTGCAGCCTGTCATGATATACGAACTCCCAGTCGGATGCGGCATCATTTCGGTAACATTTCCAAATAGGATTTAGCGTTGGCATTGGATAATATCCTTGTAAGGTAACATTAATGAAATGGACGCCAAGATAAACTACTGATACGACGTTATGTCGCGGCAAACTATTAGCAGATGTCCACAAAGGAAAGATGGTTTGAGGACCTCGACTACTGTAAAGGTGAACGATGACGCCAAATCTTTGAGCAATTACTAAACTTGTGTGAGGCATAAACATCCAATGTTTGGCAGGAGCAGGTGCAATCTGTTGCCAATTTATTGTGTTGCGTAGTACATCATAAGATCCTGGGTCGTAGGAGTTA
Organism: Mikania micrantha; assembly: GCA_009363875.1. Lineage (NCBI taxonomy): Eukaryota > Viridiplantae > Streptophyta > Magnoliopsida > Asterales > Asteraceae > Mikania > Mikania micrantha. The sequence goes on along the minus strand of CM018687.1, from coordinate 41,670,929 downwards.
AACACATATCTGTACAGATCTGCGTTGAAATCCAATTCGTGCAAGAGTTGTTGTCGAATAAATGCCCAATGACTTTCATCGAATCCTAAACCCACGGCTACAGAATGAAAACCACAGTTACCATCTGGCTCGACATCTTGTATGTTTATCACGTAAGGTTGAAGCAAAGGAAGGATGTGACGACCGAAGCGATAAACATTGTTTAATCCTTCTGGCTTCACGTTACGTGGAAAACGATGTTCGTTTTGACTTAGCGAGTCCGATGGTGGCGTTGCTTTTGATACCGATGTGGAACGACTTCGCCGAAATACGGGTTTCTGACTTCTCTCGGTCACAGCTGTAAACGAACTATGCCTCAAAGGTTCAAATGTACTTTCTTGGGACGCTAAATTATCTTTAACAACGTCTTGCTCTTTTTGTTTCTGTGCCTTTAAAGTTGGACGACCACGTGTATCTTTTTGAACTGAAGGCGTCTTTTTGTCGCTTTTATTTGGAAATACCTGCGCCAAGACCTTCTTTATTACACTCTTTTTTATTTCAGGAGGTTTGGAATTTATTTCTTCTGTAACCAAACTCATTTGTCATATAACATCTATTTCTTCTTCTTCTAACAGTGTTGGGTTAGCTGTTTTAAGTTTTGTCCAAAAAATATCTATATCTGAGAGCGGTATCTTTTTATCTGCACAATTTATAATTAGAATTAATATAACAGTAACTACGTGCGAAACATCTAAGATTTACATTTAATATTACAAACATGTGTTGTAATATTTTGATATATTACAAGTGCACGGCAACCCACAACTCGTCCAAAGCTGGTAGCCACACGTCATATTTTTGTCGCGCATGACTCTTATTTTGTCTTTTTCCTTGACCAACAAATCAAGAGCTTTATGGGACACCTTTCCTCAAAGGTTATCAAAAATTGGTAGTTTATGATGACTCATAGTTTTAATCAAGCTCGTTTCAAAATCGTGTTTCATTTTTACCTCCTGTGCTTGCACGATTTCATTTACGAAACTGAAAAGCGAGGCAAGCGTGCTGTTTGTTGATCTAAGGAATCGTTTTAGGTTCGAGTGCTAACTTTCCACCCGGTTTGTTGTACGTTGACCAAAGTTGCGCGTTCTATTGGTCCATGCTGTTACAAACATATCTCTGTAACTGTTTAACCAGGTGTGCGTTAGATACTCCAGAACCCCTGAAATGAAACAAAAACCAATGATGATATGATGATAATAATGATGGTATATGATGCTTACTTTTTTTTGTTGTCTTTGATAAGTCTTTCGGACAGACGGTTGTAGTTGTAGTCGTATAACTCTGTCGTCAGAGAGTTACACAAATTCGCCCATCTACCTTTGAATTTCTTCCAGTCTGCATCCGAAAAGCTTGCCTTGCAGTGTTTGGCAATATTTTCGTCTATGTGCCATCTGCAGAGATATTTTGCAGCTTCTGGAAACACCTTACGGCACGCACTCATAACAACAAGGTCTCGATCTGTTATGATCACACGTGGCTCCATACATTTATTCAACATACTCTTAGCCATTTCCAAAACCCAGATGTAGTTTTCCTCACGCTCTTTGCTTACGAACGCGTGAGCAATACTAAACGTTTGGTGTGTGGAAGTCACACCAACAATTTGAATAAATGGAAGCCTGTACTAGTTCGTTTTGTACGTCGCGTCCATCATCAGTACGTGCTGAAATGCACGCCACCAGCAATACGATTTTGGATGACAGAAGAAAATGTCTTCCACGATGTTTGTTTCAGGATCCTCCCGGGTATAGTAAACGTACCGCTGATTGTGAAGCACGTTTTCCAAGACCTGCATAGGAGTATCACCGAATTTCTTCTTGTTTTTTATCTTCTGCTGTAAATTGTATACATCCCTAGGGACGGATACATTTGCAGGGTTATGTTTCTTTACGCTCGAAAGTATGTTACGAGGATCCATGTGTCGCTCGGTCAGATTCTCAACCAGATCTTCTTCCTCCTGAGTGAATCTTCTAACATATGGATGACCCTCTAGATTCTGAGCAGGTTCGTGATTGTGATTGTTGTTAATCACCTGTAATTTCCAGGATTCACGAACTTCGTTGTATAACCCTATAAGTTGAAACGGACAACCGATTTTCTTGCTGTCTGACCGTCTAAGGATTGCGATGCTATTGTGCTCGCCACCACGGTCACACATGAGCCAGAATTTGATTACACTGTCTGTTGTCTTTGATTTCTTCGTTCTTCTCTTGACTACAATGTAACCATTGTCTAGTGCTCTACTTTTCACCCACCCTACCAGCACTTCCTCAGACATAAACTCCTGACATATAAAAACAATAATAAATACCGTAAATGGATAGCGATAATATACAATCATCAACATTTATGTTTCATTTAAGTTACCTCTTTGGTTTCCCAGTTAACGTTTGAAGCCGCCGGCTTTTCTTCATAACCCTCCTCTGGGTTACTTTGTTTACTGTCATCATACACGAACCCATACGATGCTTGACTGTCAAAACCGACATCAGCGTTATGTTCAACATTCAGATCTATCGTGCCGTATGAATACTCAACAGGAGGCTCTTCGTTCAAATCTGGCACGGAATAGTTGAAAAAACTCCCGTCCCAGAACGACATCGTTACAGATATGAATTATCTTGAAATATATTCGAATTCGAAAGTTACGCGTTCGTTTGAAACGATTCAAGCTTATATACAAATTTGAAAATGTTCAATACGGCCCGAACTGGCCTATACGGCCCGTACTGGGTCAAATCAGTGTCCTTTTGTTAGAATTGAAAAAACAAGACGGACCGTACTGGCCAGTACGGGCCGTCTTGCTGTCAAATCATTGTACTATGTTGCAGGGAATGTCTGTACGATGAATGAGACGGGCCGTCCTGGCCAGTACGGCCCTCTTGCTCCCAATCATTGGAACAGGTTGTCAGACTGAATGTTTGACTAAGAACTGAGACGGGCCGTACTGGGCAGTACGGGCCGTCTCAGGGGTGTATTTTTAAAAACAGTGGGTGTAAGAATAACACCACCCATAAATAATCATTCAAATGTATGACTAGGAATAAATGGATAAATAAATAAATATAGGTAGATTACCCTTCTAAAAGATTGTATAAATGCATATAAATTGATGGCATCAACTAATTTTTCAAAAAATAGTACGATGTATTTGGTTCATATAAAAATAGACTATTTTATAAAAAGATACGCCATTGTGGATAAAATAAAATAAAATAAAAATCAAAAGTTCAATTTCAAGGGTTGTTGCGCCTATCAGGGTTGTTTGGTAAATTTCAATTTGTTCAAAAAAAAATTATACGAATTTGACGACTTTGGGTTGTTTAGTAACATCTTAAAAATCATTAATAGGCTATCACTTAATGGTTTATAGTCACTTAATGATTTTGAGATAACCATAAGTCTAAATAATTAAGAAATAACATGTTAAAAATTTTATACTAGATTATGCGGTTATTTTTAATATCAATCAATCAGGGTTTCAGGGTCAGGGTGTTACATTGGTTCACCCATGCCTATACTCACGTTTATAAGGTAGTGAGTTCCATTAATCATAAATGGTATGTTGTCATGAACGGCAATGCAATAATTTACTTTATAAACCACATTTATTAGTGACAAATTTTAGTTATAGTGTATGTAAAAGAAATTTAAGAACCATCAACTCTTAGAATATTGTTATAAACAATTAATATTGATATTTGATTCAAGGTATGCAATTTTTTTATAAATATAATCATATCAATTTCACACATGAGATGACTACTAGACAGTTTTTTAAAACACATTTTAGACAGGCCAATCGAACCGATCTAACTAGAAACCAAGGACAGGGAGTCTGACAAGCTAATATTTGCATGTTAACAACTAGCATTCTAAGTATTATATTTGTATTCTCTGTTTCAACTAATACAATATTTTTTGAGCGGTGTCTTTGATTAAAAGAAGGAAAAAAAACAGTTGATATACACTCAAAAATTTGTTACCAAATGCTTAACATTTGAATCATCAATGAAATAACCATCAAAAGTTGTACATGAAACATTAATGTAGTCCCACTTAAGGTACAAACATCTCCATTACCTTGATACTTTATAACATACTATAAACAGATAAATAAGCATCTTATTCCAATCAAAATGGATATTGTCCCTTGATCACAAGGAGGATGGATAACATTATTGTGAAGTTTTGAGTAAAGACTCCAAATAAATTATTTTATATATTCTAAAGGAGGAGGCGAATAGTGCCTCGTGAAGTCTATTTCGAGCGAAGAAAAACATGATGATCTCCCCCAGAATGAGATTGAGCCTTTATCTAATCTACAATTGAACCATCTTATCTAAAAGTCGAGGCAAACTCTGAGTCTTGCAGTGAGTTTCTTTCTTTTTTCTTTTATTTGCATTTGGTTTTCATGACGTCTGCTTATATAACTAAGTATGATTTCATGTTTACATTAAAGTTTCCCTCGTTTTTAAGATGGAGTGCTTTAGGGTTTTGTGACAATTGTTGTGGTGTTTTTATCTGTGTTTATACATTCAATATCGTGTTGGTTGTCACCACAACATGTAACTGGTAAACTGTTATTTTAATTAAAAACGTCACTAATCCTTATGAGTTCTTCATTTGTGAAGAAAAAAAAAGCTAGTTCATATGATTATAAGGGTATTGAATAGGCATGTGGGAGGCATGTGCATGTTTGACTTCATAACTCTAGTACATCCCATGCTTTAATAAATTCTACAAAAGGATTACTTTGGTATGCTTACCCATTCCTTATTTGAAGTAGTTAATTTTATTTACCTTATACTCCACTTGACCCAAAATTCTTCTAAAGAAAAGTAGGTTGTCAATTGGTGGTGACTATCTTTCTTGAGTTGTGGCTAGCACCTATTGGACCCAACACTCTTGTAGAGGGTTGCATTCATTTCTACAAACCCCAACATCTGCCCATAGTCTGTGCGACGCAAATAGAAGAGGTTAGGAAGTGTTTTTCAAAAAAAACAAACACCACCTAAAAGTCTAAATATTGATAAACAGTTTTAATAAGCAATCTTATCGGTTGGTTTATAGAACAAATCTAGGACTTATTTGTTTGTTCGATAACCTTGCGAAATTTACAGTGTACAACAATCAATCCATCTTTCAAGAAGAAAAATACAAGTTATAGTTGTAAAGTTAAGTATATGAGAAGTAGATTAAACAAGGGAAATACTAAATGTCTCTGTCTAAACAAACATCATTAATGTTGACAAAATACATAAAGATATCATCATAATAAAATGAAGAAACATCTTAGGTTAGAAAAAACCATTGTTAATGTTTAGTCCAACTATGAAAACTGCATGACACTATTATAATGGTTTACAAAATTCCTTATTTAACAAAAATAATTTAAAAAAAAAAAAACTTCAAAATGTTGTCATTCATGTTCTTCACCACCACCACCTATGGGCTCCTTTGAAATCTGATTTCCAACAAACATAATATATTGCACACATCTTTAAATAAGAATTGATTTGTTGACTTTAAGCATTTCTTTAATGTATCAAATATTGAGTGGTTCAGCCTCCAATTCCCTCACTTTATCCTGCCCTGAAACCATTGCATACAAATTTAACAACTTGCCAAACTAATAAAGTTTAGAAATGAAAAAAATGGTAGAAGATAGTGGAAGATATAGAACATACTTGATCTTTCTGCGACCCCGAAAAGGCGCCTTTGCAACATGGATGCAATGAAGAGGAAGCCGGAACACATTCCAAACATTACAGTGATCGGAAATGCATCAACCTTTAAAACAAAAAAGTTACTATTGATTCAATTGGATATGTTACATTGGGGTGGCAATTGTGTCCAGTTGGTGGGAATTTGGTGGGTTGATGAGTTGAGTTGACGAAATTGAACACGACCCATGTATTCATTTGTGTCAGTGACTTCAACGTTAGCTTGGACATACTTAAAATCATGTAACCATAATGCAACTTCGTAACCCGTTTATCAAAATGAGTCAAACACAATAATGAGTTGTAACATGTATACGAGTCATTACAGCTTGGTTGGTTGTAAGAAATGAGTTAAGCATGTTGAAGGGTTGTCCATGAAAAAAATTGTTCTTATTTCAAATGGGTCGATATGTTTAGCTTAATAAGTTAAACATGTAAACTTAAACATAATCCATTTAATTAAACGAGTTAAACAAGCCAACCCGAACACGTATGACAACCCAAAACCTTATTCTTTTTCATGCCAATTCAGGAATTGCCATCCCTGTGTGCATATATAGAGATAGAGAGAGAGAGAATACTCACGTTATATAGCACGATGCATACAAAAATGTTGAGGGGAATTCGGAAAAAGTTCATGATTGTGCTTCTAGCCTCTTCTGGAATGTATTGGGACCTCATTTTCATTATAGATGGCCAAAATAAACCAACACAAGCTTCAAATACACAAAAGCCAAGCAGCTGGAGACACCCTGCAAATGTTATGCTTCCACCCCTTTCTTTAGAGGGAGCCACCAAAAACTGTTGAAAACAAATAAAAAAATTTACATTTATATTTATATACTCACCTACATTCATTAGTAATATCAGAAGTGGTACATTTGGTCTATCTATAAATGGGTTGATTTGGGTTATATTTTGTCTCCCTTGTCATGGTTCGATTTTTTTCCACAAGTACCCGCAGAGGACCGTATTTGTTTATGAAGATTAATATGAATTTTGAAAGGTATATACGTGAGACAAAAGTAAAGTTGCACTATTTTTAATGATATTTTACTTTGTTTTTGTGAAAATAACGTTAAAACCATGGGTTGGTCAGTTAGTCAGGCATCATGAGCCGGGAGTCTCATTGGAAGCAACCTCTCTATTCCTACGTGATAGAAGTAAGGTTGTCTACATCTTACCCTCCTCAGACCCTACCTTAGCTTTGCTAATGGTGGGATATACTGAGTACGATGATGATGATGTCATGGTTCGAAAGTTATTATCAGCATATTCGCATGATTTCATTTTCTAAAATCTCTTTATTAGTAAAATTAGAGATATATCAAGAAATAGAGTTATGAAATCATATTAATTAAATTAACTATTTTTAAAAATTAGGGAAAAAGTAACAAAAAAAAGTTTATGGGTCAATCCAACTTGACCCAACCCACTTTGACGGGTAGCAAAATGACCCAGTATGAAGTGTTACCCAACCTGCTTGACCAACCCTTTTTTCTACCTCTAGTTAGCATAAAATAAGGTTAACAGGAAATGTGGCACATACACTTGTGATGACAGGAAGCAAGAGAGATGCTGAAGAGATGACAAAAACAATTTGCATGTAGCTTTCGACTTTAATTGAAGCACGGGCCAAAAGTCGAGAAGCCAAAGAACTTCCCAACATTGATGATAACATGAAAATTGAAAAAATAAAGCCATGTGGAATATCTTCACCATTTGGGCTCAAAGCAGGAGTCCATAAAAACACAAAAGTGTACATTGAACCTTCAAATAGGGACTGGATCGCGCCCAACAATGCTATCTTTTCATCTGATTTCACAAATTATATAAACAATATCATAAGAAGAAATAATACTTTACTATGTTAGGATATATAGTACATGTGAATGTGTATTTATATGTATATAAAGAGAGAGACGTTCTGTTCAAAACCAATATTATGCTGACAATCATGTGAGAACCGCATAAGACGTGTAATACTGCTTCAATAAAATACATAAAATCAAAAAATAATGTTTTATTTATATTTCTATACTCTTTCATAGATTTAATCACCTCTCTCCATTTCTTTAAGAAAACTATAAAAGTATGTATATAATTTATGTATTTTGGTCAATTTATATAATAAATAACACAATAGTTAAAGAGGTCTCTTGCAACTCTTAACATATTCGTGGTTCTGAGAAGAACGGATCCATATATATATATATATATATATATATATATATAGGGTAAGGATCAAATAAAAAGTTTATTTTGCCTAAGAAGGCTAAAAAGGATTTTTAAAATCTTTAAAACCGACTCAAACGAACTCCGATTGAACTCATTTCGATGGCATTGGAACCGTCTCATCGAACCCTACAATATTTGCTTTTTGGTTTTAGCTTTAACAAATAGTTTTAGATTTTGGATTTTAGGGCATGTTTTTTTAACTTTTAGGTTTTATCTTTAGGTATTGGTTTTGTTTTTATAATTTTGGTTTTATTATTAGAGTTTATTTTTTAAGATTTAAGGTTTAGGTTTTAGGGAATTACAAGCCGGTTCCAACAATGTAAAAATGAATTCAATCGGAATTTGTTTGGGTCGGTTTTCGAGTTTTTAAAAATCCTTCTTAGGCTTCTTAGGCAAAAAAAGACTTTTTAGGGGAACCTTCCCCTATATATATATATATAAAGAGAGAGAGAGAGACCAGATGCAATTGCTACAGCAGCTCCTCTAAATTGGGTCATTAAATCCTTGCTTTCTGATGGGTCACCATAATTTTCAGTCCATGATGATAGAATAATAGCCATGCCAATGGCAAGAAAGATGGAAGCTGCATCAAAAGGAGCCACTGGCCCCATAGCCAATGTACCAACTAATAGATTCCCAAATAAACCAGCCAGAATGGCAACGAGCCCATTTCCAAGAAATATGGCTTTGGAGAATGTTATTGATAGCCATTGTTGCTCAAAGCCCCTCTACAATATAACTTTAGAATCAAACACATAGTAATGAACATTCAAAATTCAAATTATGGTAAATCTTTTCTTGTTTATAGCATAAATCTAATAATTAATTCATATCATGACAAAAAGTCATTAGATTTTATTAACTGAAATTTTGACAATAATCTTTTAATGTTTGGACTTTGGATAAACAAATTCTACTTCTGAACTAAACTTAGTATTCAAGGGTAAGTAACCACCTGTTTATCTTTTCTTTTAACCCAATTTGAGTACTTTTATTGTTTACTCTTATTCCACAAACCTCTCTCATTTTCTTTTTTGTCAAAAGATTTAATTTTTTGATCATTTTATCTATTATTTCAGTAAAAATTCAGAACTTGCCACACAGTTAAACATCTGATCATTTGATTATTGGAACTTCAAACAGAAAAAGAAAGAAAGAAAGAAACATAACCAAACACCCACATATCACATCTTACCTTGTTATGTTCAGCAACAAGCCATGATTCAAAAGCCGAAAACAGGAGAGAAGTAGCAATCCCTCCCAAAATACGTCCCACCATCAGAATTCGGTACTGAGGTGAATGCTTGGTGATGCAACTCAAAATGTAAGTTATGCAGTAAGTAACTGAAGCTCTTTTTCGACCACTGAATTGTGAAAAGTATGTTTCTTAGTTAAATTTACCATCATAATTACATAAAATTAATAACATATAATGAAAATTTTGTGAAGGGGGAATGTCAAATTACTGTTTATCAGCTAATGATCCAACAATTGTCCCAAACAACATGGAAGATCCAAATCCAGCAATAAAAAGCTGCCCGATATCTCCTTTACCAAAACCATATGTGGTGTAAAGGTAGTACACATATGGCCCCTGCAACCAATCACCAGCTACAACCACCATGGAGTTAAATAAGCTTACAATTTGTCCAAAAAAGTTAACTTGTAGTATAAAAACAAAAGCATAATACACTCATCAAACCAACCAATGAGTTTATATGATCAAGATAAATCCTACACTAAATTCTAACCTACACATTATGGATCAAAGAATAGATACTGAATTAAGTAACATTTCAACAGATCCATACAAGTTATCACATTTTAAAATCAATCTTTAAAAACCCAGATCTGATTCATCATCATAAACTCCAAATCAAGAACAATTGACGACAAACATTTACAGATAATGTGACAGAAATGCGAAGATGATGAAAACAGAAAGATACCCATCATGAGGGAGTACACAAGGAGGTAATTGTTCTTGAAGGAATTGAAAGCAGAAGAAGTATTGATCCGATCCTTATTGTTCTTGCTGAGCTCCATTGTTGCAACAATAACAGCGAGACCCCCAAACACTATCAAGTAAAAAAGCTCCATGATTCTTGATTTCGATCTCAATGTCGATTTCGATCTCGATCTGGGTGATTTGAGAGAGTGTGAATGGAAAAAGGGGAGACCACAAAGATGAGATCCTATAAAAATCTGCGCTTGAAGTGGAAATGAAGAGGTGGTTTATATATATTAATATCCGGCAACGGGATCCAAAACTAAGGGCCAAAAGCCCTTCACCATTCAAGCCAAAGGGTGTCGGTGATGAGTGTAATTTAAGCTAATTTTTGTTTCCTTTGATAAATACAAAATAGTGAACGCGTTTATTTTTCTAGAAAGAGAATTATATCCCTCGTAAAATTAGTTATAAACAATGTTTTCATAACCGGACTTTACGTTGATTAGGACATTTTATTGATTACTGGTTGGACCGGTTACACATGTTTCAAGAATCAGATAAAATAATAAATATATAAAAAATTCCAAAAAAATTATAGAATTATAAACAAATTTAAAGAAACATGATTAATACTCAAACAAACATAATCATGTTAAAAAAATAGAAGTTTTGATTTTAATGTTTAATTATTTTGATTTAAAAAAAAACTTGAAACACGGTTCGACCGGCGAACCGGCTCAACCGGCCGGTTCCATTGAGGGCGGTTTACATGTTGTATTTGGACCGGTCGACCTCCTGGTTCCCAGTCCGACCGGTTTGGTCCGCTTCTAACAACATTGGTTATTATAAATGAGCCCAACATTTACCAAACAGTTTTAGATAACGTTCGTTTATGTTCGTTTATGTTCTTTGTTTAATAAATAAACATATATGAACAAGAAATTTTGTTTGTTTAATTAAAAAAGTGAACATGAACAGAGGTCATGTTTGTTTGTTAGTATTCGTAAACCTTCGATAATATGTTCGTGTAACGACCCATTTTTGGGAAATATTATAAAACGAACATAATTGGTGTATAATTATGTTTATTTTATATAGTGGGTGTTTCATAAGATTTAACTATCTTAAACATTATTTGGTGGGTGTTTTAATAAATACTTGATTTAAAATATAACATATGGTGATGTTAACTAACTTATCTAAGTTGGTCATAATTAGTTAGTTTTAACTTGTAATTGAGGGGTTAGAATTGACAATTCCTGAAACTTAATTAAAAAAGGAGGATTTATATGTAAAATGATAGTCAAAATTGGTCAAAAGACCATTTCCTCTTTTCTGGAAAAAAAGGACGACGAGAGAGAGAAGGAGGTTGAGGAGTGATCAAGATTTCACAAAATTGAAGACCCACATCAACAAGGATTGCTCATGCAATCATAGATTGGATTTGTTCTTGTTTCCTACTACATCTAGGTAAGTAATTTTGTGTGTTTTGGTATAGATTTTCGTGGGTCTCATATGGGGCATGAGTGGTGTATGATGAAATACGAAATTTGGGTGTTTAGAGGGTGTTAAATGTTGTTATTCATAGTGGTAATTATCTAGGAACAACATTTTGATCATTATCTTGCATGTAGATGTGATATGATGGTGTTCATGGGGTATATGAATTTGGTTGTTAAACTTGGTGTTCAAATGTTGAGTTTGATGATTTTACAAAGTGGTTGGAGTTTGTTTACGAATATGATGAACTTGTTCATCTTGATAAAAAAAATAATGGAGTTTGATTGAGGTTTTATGGATCAATGATCATAGGTGGTTAATTGGGTGCACATAAGGTGTTTGATAAAATGACCAATTGAGAGTTTTAACTTAAAAATGATTTTTAAGTGTATTTGTGAGGTGAAATATGTTTCATAGATGATAAATGGAAAGTTTGGGTGATAATGGATCAAATGGAAATAAATTGGATTGAAAATGGTGTAATTTGACTAGTTATAGTCAAACCTTGTATTAAAGCCTATTAGTTGTGATAATAGGAAACGATAGTGAAGATAGTGAAACTAAACGACTCAGAAAGGAGATTGTTGTGGATAATTTGTCGGGGCAAGGTAAGTCACCCACCTATTATACTTGATGTTGTTAAATGGTGTTATGTACATATATGTATATATGTATGTATATGTATGTGGAATATACATGGAATGTTTAATTTGGTGAATTGGTGTTTGTACATGTGTTGTTTGACAATAACATGCAATATGTGTTATAATTGCTTAGTTATTTTAATGTTGAATGTTTACTTTTGATGCGGCATTATAAGAATGATTCACAAGAGGTGTGAACTTCTTATTGATGTTTGACCGAAATTGGTCAAACACTTCACTAGATGTGTGAATATGTAAATTGGGTGAATTGGTGTTTGACAATAATATGCAATATGTGTTACATTTGCTTAGTTATTGAAAAAATTTTATGTTTACAAGTGGTGTGTAGAAGTATGAATGATTCACAAGAGGTGTGAACTTCATATTTGAAATTTGATTGAAATTGGTCAAATGATACATAAGAGTTGTGAAGGTGAAACTAATTGGTGTTAAGTTTCTTGGTGTTAACAATAACATTCAATAGGTGTTTAAATTGCTTAGTTATTGTGATTTTATTATGTTTATAAGGGGTGTGGTGAGATAAGAATGATTCATAAGGTGTATGAACTTCTTATTTGAAATTTGACTAAAAAGTAGTCAAACAATTCACATGAGGTGTAAATGTGAAACGGGTTGAATCCCTTAGAGAATTTATGGAGTTTAGGTAAATCACAAGTGGTGTGATTACCTAGTTTGAGTATCCTTGGTGAAAAAGGAAATCTCAAAGGAGTGGTGAATATTTGACTTTTATTCGGTGATTATTTTTATATTCTAACACTTTAATTTTGTTTTAAGGTGATTATAGATATGAATTTCATGTGTTGAAATGGTTGTTTTTATTGTGACAAATGAGAATCCTTGGGTGGAAAGGAAGTTCCATTTGGTTTTGGTGAAATATGGTTGTTAAAGGGTTTAGGTGTAAACGACCCGTTTAACAAATCTTTTGGTGTTAAACGTAATGATAACATCAAATTATGTTGGAGTTTGATTTTTATGTTCCTAAGGTGTTACGGGATGTATTTGGAGGTAACAGAAGGGTTAAAAAGACCCGGGGTGGTCACGGGGGCATAAAACGTGAAAAGACAAAATATTTGCACCTGCAGGGGGAGTAAGCCTACGACGAGACAGTAGGCCTACGGTAGAAGGTTTCTTTTAAGGTTGCCATACGCCTACGACGAGACAGTAGGCCTACGGTAGAAGGTTTCTGTTAAGGTTGCCATAAGCCTACGGCGAGACAGTAGACCTATGGCCGGGGGTGTCCAGATTTGTCCGTTTTGGTCGTTTTAACGCGTTTTAGGAGATATATACCTTCCGTTATGTACCAAATAGTATACATAGGTGTTCTTACTTAGTTCTAACGAACTAACTGTAATTTAAATGTGACGTTTTGTAGGTGAACGTAAAAGGTGATGGCGCGCGTGATCGGGGATAACATGAAGGATCGGATCGAACATGTTTTGATTTAAACTCAACAACTTTTGTAAATTGTTGTTAATTTTGTAATGGGGTTTTTAGAAGTAGAATTAACCTAACGGTATATGTTTTGGAGAAACGTTGGGATATTTCGGTGATTTAAAATAGATGTTTTAAATTGAAATCTGGGACCTAAACTCTGTTGTTGTAACGTATGATTTTGTAAATGATATATAATACCCGTTCTCGGGAGTGTATTGTGATAACTGGCCCGCCACAACGCGCGGGGGGAAATAAACCTAGTTTATATAAATGATTATCTTTAATGTTTAAGATTTAAAAAGATGATTTTTACTTTTTAAATAATATGTGTTCCTTTGTGTTTGTGAAATATTCATGAACAAGTTCAATTCCTTAATGAACGAACACGAACAAGACCTTTCATTCGGTTAGTGTTCGTGAACCATTCATAAAGAAGTTAAAAGTAATACAAATGAACACGAATAAGAGCTCATTTTGTTCGTTCGATTCGTTTACAAAATGATTTGAATACAAAGTGTCTTTTATGGTGAATTTATGATATAAGAATTAATATTTGTGTAATAATAATCAAGTAAAGATAGAATTATCATACATGGTGTGATAACATCCCTATCCTTGCGTAATAAATTATCACACAAGTGTATAATTAATATTTGTGTAATAATTATCGAAAAGACATGACCTATGCATATTGGTACTAATGTGCAAATTGTCGACATCTTTCTTTTAGTAAACATTGGCGAAGCTTTCATAGGGCCTGGTGAGCTGGGTATTAGCGTAACATATTGTGCATAATTATTGTGTATATTAGCGTAACATATTGTGCATAATTATTGTGTATATTCAATAATTATGCACGATATGTTACGCTAATACTGGGAATATATTGCCCCAACTTTTTCTTCATAGTGTTAATTTTTCTATCGAAATGTTATTTTTAGTTAAAAATAGTGTTTTTACCCCTCTTATTTCATAATAGTAGCATGCATTCTGATTCTCGTAAATTTACGTCATTCCTTTCGAACCATTCATTTTAAAACCTTCAAGCTCGTCATTATTTATAAAATCCTTTGAGAGCTAACATATATGTTCATTACTGGACAGGTGGGACATAAGTTGAGAGAGTAAATGATAATATCTAAATGTCACGTCCATAATTCACTCCTTTGACTTTCTTCCTCCTTTCATGTTACTTATATTATATGGTCACTTAATTATTTGTTACCTTCTTTGTATCCAAATAATTTGTAATCCCTATATAATTTCCTCTTTTTTTTTTTTTAAAGAATTTGCCTTCTTATATTATTATTATATATATATTATAAAGCGTGAAAAGGAATAGTTGGCTTTCATATATTTTTAATTTGAAGTAACATTGTGTCTTCTATGTTCAAACCTTGGCCACAAATTACTACATATATATATATATATATATATATATATATAGATATATAGTATTAAAGTTTATAAAAAGGAATAGTAATTATATATATATATAATAATAATAATAATATACATAGTAAAATAGTGAATAACACACACTCACACATATATATGGTTTGTATCCTATAAAAAGCCGATCTTAAAGAGAAAACTCTTAAACTTTATATGGGTCGTCCACTTGGAATCTTGAAAATAAACATGTGGTCCATATTAACCCACATTAAAATTAATTTGTTTATTCAAAACCTAATTTTTTTATTTAGATTTAATGTAGGTGTCTGTTCCATATGATGATGTTTTGATAATTTAGTCTTGTACCAATAGATTTTTTTTTAACTTTGAAAAGCAGTAAAGAGTGATGAACGTATTAAATTTGAGAGATTTGCTTATAAATTTTGTTTTTATTAAATTTGAGATATTTGCTTTAAGATTTTGGTTTTTGTTGTAATTCAAACGATTGGTTGCTGTTGAGACAAAAATATTTTGAGAGTAATTTTTTTTGTAATTTTGCAACATATTTGTGAGGATTTTGTATGATTTTATGTTTTTATGAAAAATTGTATAGAATTCATGATGAGAAATTTGATTTTGCTATGTAACATATGCTTATGCAAATTATATATAATACCATTCTCAGGAATCAACTGTGATAACCCGCCGCAACGCGCGAGAAGGTTAAACCTAGTTTATATATGATTTTGTGTTTCTTAAATGATTTTTTTTTTAAAAATTTGGAAACTTCTATATGGCATATTTATTAATTATTTACATTTACGGGTCTTCGCAACATCATATATACATATGCCTCTCTTTACTTGCTTATTCGAATGTAGACACTTTTATTTTCGTCTACTACGTTTTGCTATAAATTTTTATGAGAACCCATGCAAGTTTTCTGTGATAATGCACAAGTCATAGAAGCAAAAAGTACACAATCTAAGTTGTTTCAAGATTTTATTTTTTTAATTTTTTTTTCTTGGAACTTTAAAATATATTATTTTATAAAATTCCCTATATTTCATTTCAAATGTGTTTAATTTTATCAGTTTAATTTTATCAGATATTGGACATAAATTATATTATTATAAGGGGTAAATATAAAGTTAAAACTTTAAAGTCATCAAAATAAAAACATACATAACTTTAAGAGTAAATTGCCATTTTGCTCCTTGTGGTTTAGATGAATTTGCCATATTCATCCAAATTCTTATTTTTTGCCAATTTGACATCATGGTTTCTCTTTTTTTGCCATTTTGCTCCACCACATTAACTCCATCCAAATACTCATTTAAGTTCAAGGGTATCTTTGTCATTTTTATTAAACATTTAACAAAAATAAGAAAATCACAAAAATAACAACTAAATGTTTATTAAACCGTTAAAAAACTGGTAACTCAGTTAATAACAATTTTATTAAACCTTTAACAACCATTTTTAAAACACTCATTCTAATTTTTTTTTAAATTATCCTTCACTGACCGGTCCCATGGCCAACATGAAGGTGATAAATCGCGTGATCTAGGTAAATTGAGTGGTGCCGGGCTTTGAACCATAGACCTCCATTATAGATTCTCACCTCATTACCACTAAAACATTATCACGAGGACTAGTATTATTATTAATTATTACTATTTTAGGGATTTTATAAAGTTTTTGTGTAATGTTTTAGTGGTAATGAGGTGAGAATCTATAATGGAGGTCTATGGTTCAAAGCCCGGTACCACCCAATTTACCTAGATCACGCGATTTATCTCCTTCATGTTGGCCGTGGGACCGGTCGGTGAGGGATAGTTTAAAAAAAAATTTAGAATGAGTGTTTTAAAAATGGTTGTTAAAGGTTTAATAAAATTGTTATTAACTGAGTTACCAGTTTTTTAAAGGTTTAATAAACATTTATTTGTTATTTTTGTGATTTTCTTATTATTGTTAAATGTTTAATAAAAATGACAAAAATACCCTGGAACTTAAATGAGTATTTGGATGGAGTTAATGTGGTGGAGCAAAATGGCAAAAAAAGAGAAACCATGATGTCAAATTGGCAAAAAATAAGAATTTGGATGAATATGGCAAATTCATCTAAACCACAAGGAGCAAAATGACAATTTACTCTAACTTTAAACCACTGATGGAGTGTGTGACGTTTGTCCACTAGTTAAACGCTTCTATAACATGACAAGTTTTTAAAAAACTTCAAAAATTGTTTTAAAGTGTGAAAACGAGTTTGATGAAATAAATTCAAACTAATATCAACCAATCAACGCAAGCTAGAACAACACCCAAGAAATTCTCTTATTAGAAGTGGAAAATTTTTATCAATGTTGTAAGATTGTATAAATGATTTATTTTAGTTCTTTGAAATTTGTTAGTTTTTATTTGAATGTATTTCTATATATTTTTTAATTAAGACTAATATTAGATAAAAATTAACAAAATTATTTATAATCATATTAAAATTAAAGTAAAAGACTTTTTAGTCATCTAATTCGATTATAAATGATTTTTTTTACAATTTCTTGGAAATTGTATTTTTAAACTTGATTCCGCAAAAGGATTGTATCTTCCAAAACGAACTATCTGAAACTTTGAGTTATATAGTGATCGTTTTGATCGGGTCTTGTTTACGGTGCGCACATATAAAGCATATATGTGTTGACCCTCAAGGGGCAAAAGCAAATTTCCACTAATTTTAACGTTATTTTACTTAATTTTTTGCGTGTCGACCCTCAAGGGGCAAAAGTAAATTTCCACTAATTTTAACGTTATTTTACTTAATTTTTTGTGAAAGTGACGTTAAAAACATTTGGTTGGTCGATTATCAGGCATAATAAATCGGGGGTCTTATTGGAAACAACCTTCCTATTCATACGAGGTAGAGGTAAGAGGTAAGGTTGTATACATCTTACCTTCCTCAGATTCTACCTTAACTTTGCTAATGGTGAGATATACTTAGACGACGATGACAACGATGATGTCATATAGTGATCCAACATCAAAGACAAAACCTTTTTATAACCATAACCAAAAACTTGATAATCTTCCAGCTGTAGGGACGAAGCTTTCTACGAGCCTGGGGTGCCCCGACGCCGTTGTTTTTCCTCTTATAATAATCGATATAGCAATATTTCATTTGAAAATTTTATAAGTATTAAGTCCGATATCCTTTGTTTTTTTTTTCTAAAAATCTTTTGGCTTCCTATGAGATTTTTGATCAAGCTCCACCACTATCAAGCTAAGAAGCAAATCAACCACGATGATCCAACATATACATGATACATCATATACAACAATAGAAATATGAAACCGACTATTTCATAAGTGTGGTTTAATTATGTAAAAGAAGGTACATTATACGGATAAAATCATAAAAATTAGAAAAGTTGTTATGTCAGCCAACCAAACTTGTAAGACGACCTTTCATATTCCACTTTGCTACATCAGACTACAAAGCAATATTTGAAAATGTTTGTTAGTTTCCTAAGATTTGAAGGGGCAATTTATCTGATTAATATTTGCTCTATTTAACAGAGCGTGATAACCCATCCGCCTGATTAACAGAGCGTGATGACTTTACCTACCCGCTCATGAGGAAACCTATAACCATAAAACCCTCTGACTCAACCTAGAGTTATATTTGCTCTAGGTGTGACTCCAACCCAATACCTCTAATAAGAGAAGTCAATGAGCTACCACTAGTCTAGAAGCTCTTTGGTAACCAACATGTGGTTAAAAGTAGAAATCAAACGAAAGTTAGATTCAAACATGAGATTTATGATAAACATATTGCTTATATTGTGCTACTCCAAGACTACTTGAACATTTACTTTGGAATGAACTTTTTAAGCAAAGAAAATCCTACAGGGGCGACCTGAGAACACATGAAACAATCACTTGTTATTAAGCATGTCACATGTCATGTGTTCTCATGCCGCACCTATTGGATTTCTCTACTATTTGTTGTTTGACTACGTGTTACATAAAGTGAACACCCAGTGATGGGGGTGTCACGCCCCGGTTGCGCCCCTTGATCTATTACACACCCGACGTGAGTTAGGCAAGATTTGTATGGCATGAGGGTAGTTATGGGAGGTCAAAAGTGAAGAAATTCAAATGAGTGAGACATAAGTGATGGTTATAGATGTGTATGTGTGATTTATGGGATAGTTACACAGTTTTATTGTGATTGAAATGTATTTGATAAGTAGTATACGTTATTTATATTAGATGTGTGAATTATGTACTACAAATAATATGGTACTTCATTGATACATATAGTACTTCACGTTGTACTACTAGTACTAGGGAATTGCTTGGATGTATTATGATTTTTTTTTTGTATTTGAATAATGATAAAGGTTCAAAACCTAACTAAAGAAACTCGTTATTTACACACCCAACTTTTTTATTTTAAAACTTTTATAGATCATATACGCAGTGACCTATACATGGCGTTAGAGAGTGTGGGGTGTGTGAAGTGGGTGTGCGAATAGTGGAAACCTGACTAAAACATGTTTTAAAAAAATGAAATATATATCTTATCTTACTGTCTTAATAAACAAAAACTTTGTTTGTCACTTGTCACAATTTTAGTCTAATAGTGTCACTTAGCAACTTATTATCATCTCATTAAATCTTCACTCTTATTAAATAAGTGTATTAACTTTAATATTCAATAATTAATGATATTATTGACCTTTTTAATAATAAAAAAGTTTTATATCAATTAAAAAAAAATATTTTATTATAAAAACACTATAAAAAATTATAAGATATGATTTTTTTTAAATTAATATTTTTAAGAAATAATTTTTTTTAAATCGGTATTTATTAGAGATTTTTTTTTCTAAAACTCATGTATTTTAAAAAAATTTAAAAATATAATAGACTATAATACATAGATTTTAAAGAATATTTTCTTATAAACAAATGACATTTTTTAGTATTAAATTTTTAAAAATTAATATCTTTTAAAAATAAAGTTTTTGATCATTTTTTTATTACTTAAAGTACTTATTAATATGCATTTTAAACATTTTATACTAAAATGTTATTTAATAATTTATAAAATTTAATTATTAACTATTTAATATTTATATTAAATCCGTGTAACACACGAGGTATAATCTAGTATATATACGCACACACTAATAAATAAAAATTATTTAGGACATTTGTCACCATATATATACTTAAATAAAATTTAATTTTTTAATTAAAGTGTGTTAAAAGAAAATTTAAAGAATAAATATAACTTTAAATAAATTAACATTAATCAAATACATTATGTAAAAATGTTAACACATAATTGAAAAAAAATAATCACATCAGTTTTTTTAAACATATGTTTTAACAAATTATATTATATTTTCTTCAATTATGTAAACCATGAGTTTATTTAAATTATACAATACACGTGTTTTTCTTAGAATACCTTTTGTAACTAGATTTGTATATATAACATATTATTTATATAACAAGTATAACACATGATATTTTAATCTAGTACATATGTGTATTAGTTTTTGATGACAATTGACAAAGACGTTACCAGACATGACATGTGAATGAGTTGTTTTGCAAACGAAAACAAAGGACAGTTTATATTCCACTACATCCTTTGCAATAAAATCAAATGCAATTATAAAGAAGAAGTTTATTGACCAAGAAAACTTTACCATTTGACATGACTGATTAAGCCATCCTGAATCAATAATAATGCGAAAGATTGTAGAAAATTCTTGTTTTGAAGCAATAAACTTTGTATAAAGTATTGTATTAGTGTATTCTTGTATATCATTGAGAGTACAAACAAACATCTATATATAGGCTGATTGTAGTAAGATAGACAACCTCTAGAGGAGCTGAACAGACTCTAACTTAATAGATAATTATGACTTATTAATATACTCAACCCTCTAACTATACATATATATACTAAAGCTGTCTAATATTCCCCCGCAAGCTAAGGCCGGTTAGCGACCTGCAGCTTGGATCTTAGCAATGTGAAACGATCAGTAGATAGAGGTTTTGTAAAGACATCAGCAATCTGGTCATGTGTTGAGATGAACTGAACTGATAGATGCCCCTGAGCAACTTTTTCTCGAACGAAGTGAAAATCAACTTCAACATGTTTGGTGCGAGCATGAAAGACAGGATTTGCTGACAAATAAGTAGCACCCAGATTATCACACCATAGAGTTGGAACCGATTGCACCTGAACTCGCAATTCCTGTAATAATGTTTGCAGCCAAGTTAATTCAGCCACGGTATCTGCTAAAGCCTTGTATTCGGATTCTGTAGATGACCGAGATACAGTGCGTTGTTTTCGCGCGGACCATGAAACCAGATTAGAACACAAATATATTGCAAATCCCCCCGTGGATCGACGGTCATCCGGGCAGCCAGCCCAATCAGCGTCAGAGAAAGCACTCAGAGAGTTGAAAGCTGTATCCGTGTAAGCATGAAGTTGAGAACTAGACTTGTGAGACAACAAAAGACCCTGGTTGGACGTTCCCTTAAGATATCTGAGTATTCGTTTAACTGCTGACCAATGGTTCTCTGTAGGTGAATGCATAAATTGACAAACTTTATTAACTGCAAACGAGATATCGGGTCGTGTCAGGGTGGCATACTGTAGTGCACCCACGATCTGACGATACTTAACCTGATCAGCGAAGGGAGGACTATCACCAAGAGACAACGTATGTGAGGTGGACATTGGTGTAGGAACTGGTTTAGCAGTAAAGAGACCAGCACGGACCAGAAGATCGTTGATGTATTTCTGCTGTGAAAGAAGCATATCAAGACCTGCACGAGAAATCTCAATACCCAAAAAATAAGAGAGGGCGCCCATATCCTGAATGGGAAATGTCTGACTGAGACGCTGAACAACCGTGTCAATAGCGGCGCTGTTATTTCCTGTCAAAATAATGTCATCAACGTATACCAGCATATATAAAAGTGTACCATGCCGAGAATAAACAAATAGTGATGGATCAGTCCGGGAACCCTGAAAACCGAGGGTGGTCAGCGTCGATGTCAAACGATGAAACCACGCACGGGGGGCTTGTTTAAGTCCATATAAGGACTTGTGCAAACGACACACATGATGAGGTCTTGTGGTGTCAACAAAACCAGGAGGTTGGGTCATGTAAACCGTTTCTTTGAGATCTCCATGAAGAAAGGCATTTTGAACATCTAGCTGGCGAAGAGACCATTGTTGTGTAACCGTAAGAGAAAGCACAACACGAATGGTGGTTGACTTAACAACCGGACTGAAAGTTTCGGTGTAGTCAATTCCTGGTTGTTGATGAAACCCTTTAGCCACGAGGCGAGCTTTATATCTTGTAATTTTGCCAGTTTGGTCTCTTTTAAGTCTATATACCCATTTACAGTCCACCAAATTAGCACCAGGAACACGAGGAACCAAGGACCATGTACCATTTTTCATAAGAGCTGAATACTCAGCAGCCATGGCTTTTTGCCAGTGAGGATCTTTGTTGGCAATGGCAAATGAAGTAGGTTCAGGTGGATGAGAGGTAGTATGATAGGAGGCAGGATTAAAAGGTTGAGTTTGTTTAGGGTTAGGGCGTAGATTAGCTGGTCTAGGGCGGGGTTGTGAAGGTTGATTAGAGGTATTGGGAGGTGTATTAGGGTTGGTTTGGTCGATCGAAGGTGGTTGGGTCGAGACTGTTTGGTGGGAGGCTATTTGGGGTGAAGCTGTTTGGGTTGGGGTTGTTTGGGGTGAGGCCGTTTGGGTCGGGGCTGTTGGGTTAGTAGTGGCAGATTGAGGAGGTGTGTGGCTCAGCTCGGCATTACTCGGATCTGAAAAGGCATAGATGGGTTAGGGTAGGAAGAGATATATGGAGACTCAGGTGATGGAACAGGAATTTTGAGAGGTGTGGAGGCAAACGGGAAGGACAACTCGTTAAAGCGAACATGACGAGCGATATAAATGCGGTCGGTAATAGGATCAAAGCACTGATATCCATGATGTGCGGTGCTGTAGCCAAGGAAAATGCATGAAGTGGATCGAAAGTCCATCTTATGTGTGTTATAGGAGCGAAGATGCGGATAGCATTGACAACCAAAGACACGCAAGAAGGACAAGTCAGGTTTGCGTTTGAAAAGGTGTTCAAATGGAGAAGTGTGCGAGTTGGTTCTAGATGGCATACGGTTGATGAGATAAACCGCTGTTTCGAAGGCAAAATGCCAAAACCGGTGTGGAACATTGGACTGAGCCAGGAGTGTAAGGCCGGTTTCAACGACATGACGATGACGTCGTTCAACCATGCCGTTTTGTTCACTCGTATGTGGGCACGAGAATCGATGTTGAATGCCTAGGGAGGAGAGAAAAGGTGTGAGTTTTCGAAACTCACCACCCTCGTCAGTCTGGACTGATTTCAAAGTAGTTTGAAATTGGCGTTCCGCCATGTTTATAAAGTTGGTAAATGTGCTAAAAACATCAGATTTGTATTTTAACGGGAAAATCCACATAAACCGAGTAAAATGATCAACACACAACAGAAAATATTTATGACCATCAAAAGAAGCAACAGGCGCAGGGCCCCACACATCACAAAAAACCAAATCAAGAACATGAGTACTTTTATAATTTGAAGGAAATAAATGAGGTTTGGACGATTTCCCAATGGAACATGCATTACAAGGAGAAACAGTGTCATTATTCAAAACAGGTAAACAATACTTAGAAATCATAGAAGCAAAAAGTTGTGGATGTGGATGTCCCAACCGTTGATGCCAAATGGTGGAGGAAGCACGAATTGTTGAAAAAGCAACTTTCTTGATTGGGTGATCTTTTGGAAAACGAAAAGAATAAAGGCCACCATTACTTGGACCCATGAGGAGGGTAGCGCGTGTAGATTTGTCCTTCACAAGAAAAAAGGTAGCATGAAATTCGAAGAAGACATTGTTATCTTGACAAAATTTTTGGACAGAAAGTAGGTTAGTTTTGATTTCAGGAACATGTAAAATATTGTGTAAAGAGAAAGTTTTAGAGGGTGAGTAAAGCCGAGTAGAGCCAATATGAAGAATAGGGAGAGGTGTACCATTACCAACATGAAGATTGTCATCACCAAAATATGGCTCCGAGTGTTCAAATCCTGCGAAATCTGGAGAAACATGATTACTAGAACCTGTATCCGGTAGCCATGTACTTGTAGACGCTTGTGAGCGATAGTCAGCATAGTTTGCGGATGGCTGGCGTGTCCTTACAGTAGCTGGATCACGGTTGGGGCATTGTGAGGGGATATGTCCAATCCCACAACGGTTACACGTACCATAGACTGTGTTCTGATTCGATGCCCAAGAAAACTGACTCCGGTTGCCAACTGAATTTCGAGAGCTGTTCTGATTGCCACCACGTCCACCACGACGATTGCCACGGCCACGAGAGAAAGACCTGGTTGTATACAGGGCCTGCGGTGGCTGATTAGAAGTGGAAGCAGGCTGGAGTTGTAAACCAAGCTGAGAGGTCAACTGCTGAAGGGCGTGTAAGGTGTCTGATGGAGCCGTGGATGCGCCAGGAGCAGGGGTTGTGTTGCGGTTGATGGTAGTAGCAGCGAATGCCTGAGTAGGGTTAACATCAGGTTGATTTTTCGTGATCAAATAATCATGATCAGCCAACAAACCATGCAATTCTGAAAAAACTGTTGGAAACTGTCGTGTGAGCAGAGTGGATTTTAAACCATTGTATTCTTCTCGGAGACCTGCGATAACAACAAGTACCAAATCAGTCTCGGCCATGGGATGGCCAATATTTGCCAGAGAATCCGACAGGGATTGTGCCCGTGTCAGGTAGGCAGAGGCTGTTTCATCGCCTTTCATCTTGATCTGCATCAGTTGAGTCTTCAATGTGTAAACACGAGAGGATGTTGGTGGCGCATAGGCTCGTTCAAGAGATAACCAGAGATCACGGGAGGTTCTCCCTGCACATGTTGGAAAGAGGCTTCAGAGATGGTGGAGGTAAGGATGGTGCGAACATGTGCATCATTCGAAATCCACGTCGCATAGTTACGGTTGGGCTGGGGTTCATCTTTATCATTAGCAGGTGGAATGGTTTTGGGTGGACAGGGTATGGATGCATCTATGTAGCCGAATAGATTGTTTGTAACAAGGAACGGTTTGATCAGGTTCTTCCAAAACCCATAGTTGGTAGGAGAGAGGGTGAAGCCAAACTTGTGAGAATTGTGACTGGTTTTGTCAGCAGTCGAAAAGGGAGCAAGAAGAGCCATGAGAGGGTGGTGATTGGTGGTGGAGTTGGGTTACGGCTGAAGGTGGAAGTGGTGGCTGCCAATTGAAGGTGGCGGCAGGATTAGGGTTGTGATCCCTAGCTCTGATACCACAATAAACTTTGTATAAAGTATTGTATTAGTGTATTCTTCTATATCATTGAGAGTACAAACAAACATCTATATATAGGCTGATTGTAGTAAGATAGACAGCCTCTAGAGGAGCTGAACAGACTCTAACTTAATAGATAATTATGACTTATTAATATACTCAACCCTCTAACTATACATATATATACTAAAGCTGTCTAATATGAAGAACCAAAAGTATCAACCTAAAGATATTACGTGTTGCATGCTTACAAGAAAATATAATTACTCATCCATCACCAACTAGATTTTTAACGAGTCAGCGTCTACAAGCATTAAGATGGCAAAATGACGGGTTGGATAACGGGTCAGAACATGTGCGGGTCAGGATGGATGTGGGTTAGAACGTGTTTTAAGTAAAATCAATTTCGATCAAAATGGATTGTTTTAAAAAAAACCAATTTTGTCTAAGTTAAAATGTGTTAATGTAAGATCAAATAAGACTGATGTTTAACAAAAGTCTCTTTTTAACAATTCTTGTAATCCTAAAAGACAAACATAGCCTTCGGAAGAAACGTTAAATCTTTGGAAGAATTAATGCTTCCGAAGGTTAACAATTTTTTTCTGAAGGCTATCCAAAAGACAAAAGCTTTCGAACCTTCTTCAGCAATAAGAGCTTCCGATAAAGACCAAACAGCTTCTGATATAAGAACTTCTGAAGATCCTTCTACCAAGGTCTGCCTCACTTTAAGAAAGATTCAGAGATGCTTTCTACAATCAAGACCAACTCAGAAGACATTTTTATGATAGTCAGCATCAGAGTATACTTGTCAGACATGCAGAAATCTCTTTACAATAACACCTTTTGTAGTATAGGTATTTAATGTAAAAGTCAAGGAAGTTATTTGTATTATTTGTAATTAATATGGCTTAGCCTGCCAAGTCATAAACATTATTAGTTTGTTTCTAGTATCTTGTCCAGTTTTGTATTCCTACCATAATACAACTGTAGGTTTTTGTATAAATCCTTTCACTTGTAACTTAGTTAAGTGTGTTTAAGATAAGAGTCTTGTATGCTTTACACTTAATATACTTTAACCTTGAAGTTAGTTCTGTGTGTATTTCAATCTTATCTGTAAGTGTGCATTTGTGAATAGAATTGATAGAGGTTTCGCATCTATCAATTCAGTAGAAGATAACTTGTGTAGTGTTGTGCAAGGTGCATAACCTGATCCAACAGTTGGAACTAAACACAAAGCGTTTAGGTTACCCATCTTGATCCATTTATGTTAAAGGGTTACTCATATCAACCGATTTCATGTTATAATGTTACCTATTTTACCCATTATACAACAATTTTTCACCCAAACCAACCTATTTGCTTTGATATGGGTGAAGATTGCCACCCCTGTCAAGTATAAAACAAAAGAGGAGAGTTATAAATATTAATAGTTTATGTTTATCAACAGTTGTATTCATAAAATGTATTATTGATCTATTTTATCATGTTATCTTAATGATTTTTAGAGTTACGGAACTAACTAGTTTCCTACTCACATAAATACGTTAATTTATTTCATTGACACATCAATCCATATTAAATTTCTCCCTCTATTATCTTTTTATCATTGCTTCCAATCAAACTTGTTACAAAAAGGTTTAAGAAATCTAATCAAATACATGTCTAAGCTATTAAACAGAAATTTAAACAATTAATTGTTATTTATTTTGAATGTAATACCTTTTAGCCTCCACAACCAATACGACAATGGCGGAACAAGAAAAAATTTTCCTTTGGGACGAAAAACTTTTAGTGTTCGGTTTTTTCGATGCTCAAATGTCTCTTAACTTGACTTCCAAACTTTTAGTTTGAATCAGGTCACATTATTAATGATAAAATGTTGTGTCAGCCAGTAAACTACGAGCAAGAATGATGGTTTTAAGGTAATCATTAAAGATAATCTACCATACAATAAGGCTATGTGTTATGCATCACACCCCCTTCTTTCACGTAGGCACCACATAATCAACAAACACCATCACCTCCTTATCACTCCATATCATCTTTACATATGTTATCCATCACTCCACGTCATCACCGCATTTATTCAATATTTTATTATTTAAATTTTATTTTTTTATATATAAATTAAATTAAAAAAGACATAATATTATTAAAAAAATTAATATTACAAAATAAAATAAAAAATTACATGATAAAAAAATAAACTACGTAATAAAAAAATACAATAAAAAAAATTAACTCATTTCGTATCGTTTCGAAATCTGCTCCTTCGTCTTCTCGGCCAATTCACGAGCACGACCGGTTAAGTGATCGATTGAAGTCCACAACAATTTAATATCAGTGTTGTATTGTTTTTGCTCCTGTAAGTCGAAAAATTTTTGTAACCACTCGGAAATGGTCGCCAACGTTTCTTTGTAATCGGTTGAAAACGAGGCTTGTGGTCGTTTGCACTTGTTGTTTCGACCGAGCGGACGTTGATGAGGGAGTGGTGGTGGCATTTCCATTTCGACTTCCTCATCCGACTCGTTTAAGTTAACAAAATAACGACCGGTTGAGTCGGATTGAGTGGTCGTTTACTTTTCGGACGATGACGTCTTCGTCCGTTTCGAAGTTTGTAACTTCGAGATGGGATGCCATTTAGTTGATTTTCTTATAATTTTCCACATCGCGATATGAGAAAATGACCCGCTTTCTCGAGCATAGGTCATCAACGCCTCATTCATGACCGATTCGTCGTTCTCACCACTTTCACGGTTGTTGTGGTGTTGAATACATACGTCGTTAAATTTCACGACTTTACGTTATAAGTCGCGTCATTTTCCGGAGATCATGCCGTTCGTCCGGTAGGAGTCATGACCCATTGGCAAAAAAAACTTGGCTCTAACGTGTCTCCATAATTCTGTGCTCGTTTGGTTGTTACCAATGAACGGATTTTCGGAAACATCAATGTAGACACGAGCTAGTGCCACCTCCTCAGAGTCCGAACATCGAGTGATGCTCGGTTTTGTTGTTTTTTCTGGTACTTCATTTCGTCGGTGCCTGCAACACGATGTAGCCGGTTGCGCATCGGGTTGTGTTTCCGAAACCACGCCAACATTGGGTTCCGGTTGATTCTCAGAATCGTTGTCGAAGGCAGGTGAGTTGGTTTGGTTGAAAAAATGTTGTTGTGGGTACCAATTTGGGAATGTTAGAAATTGGTTTGGGTTGTTTGGATCGACCTGAGGTCGGTAACAATTCATAAACGGGTTAAAGTATGGGTTGTTTGGGTCCATGGTAGTGTATAATTTTTTAAAGATTTGAGATTTAAAATTTTTGAAGATTTTTTAAGAGATTAAGAGAGTATGTGAATGTTTTTGAGCGGATTAAAATTACTATTTTTTTCCTTCCCAACGGTCATCACCTCCTGAGGAGGCTCACGCCTTGGCTCATCACTCCACCCTCACGCCCTAGTGTAGTGGGGAGAGGGCAAGACCGGGACATGACCGGTGCCCCTCACCCCTCTCTCACAATGCACAAAACATGGCCTAACTATTTTTGAAACAATAAGCATAGTAGTTGATCTAATTTGATGCTTATTGTTCTTTTCTTTTCTCTTTTCTTTTTCTAATTATTTCAAATTTAACATTTATAGATTGATTCGTCTAAAGCATATTTATTATTATACTTAATAATCAAAATAATTGAGAGACATTTGTCAAAAATATAGATTATCTTCACATAATTTTCCCGCTTCTCTCTCTTAAAAAAAGTTCTTCAATTAAAAAAAGTTTTTCATATTGAAAAAATACATTACATAAAAGTATTAAATGTTAATTATATTATATATACCTTTTATAATTAAAAAAGATTTCTTAATATGGTAAAATATATTTTAATATTAAAAAGCACACTTTTTAAACATCAAATTATTATAAGATATGAAAATTAGGGGTGAGCAAACTCCGGGTCTAGAACCACGATACCCGCAATACCTGTTGGAACCGACCCGTTGAGACCCGGTTATAGTGTATTAGGGTCGGTTCTCGGGTCTTAAGATTCCTTAATTTTGGGTCGCGGGTCGGGTCGGGTATATACCCGTTATTTAAATCAGGACCCGTGAGACCCGTTAAACTTAAAAAACCCTAATAAGTAATAATTAGGGGTGAGCAAACTCCGTTGGAACCGACCCGTTGAGACCCGGTTATAGTGTATTAGGGTCGATCTCGGGTCTTAAGATTCCTTAATTTTGGGTCACGGGTCGGGTCGGGTATATACCCGTTATTTAAATCAGGACCCGTGAGACCCGTTAAACTTAAAAAACCCTAATAAGTAATAATATAATTAACATACACATGCTATTATACGGCGCTTCACGTGAATCACATATTTTGCCTTATACTTCTTCCGTTCTTTGATTTCAATTTTCAAGATGACTGGATCATCATCTACAGCAACTAAGTCCAAGTAAGTTTTATTCAAATTTGATGATTTTAATTTAGGTAAACTTGAATAAACTTTTACTTAACCTCCTTAAAGTATGATTTATTCTAATATCGTTAATTATTATCAATTGATTTACGTAAACTTGAATCATTATTATCAATTGATTTACATAAAATTGTTTCATTATAGTTATTGTCTCGAATTCCATACAAAATCAAAAAATTATAGTTGGTAAACTGGTTTCATTATTGTTGATAAACTTATTTGTTTCATTATCAATAAACAATTATGACCTTAACCCGCGTAATAATGTTCCTTTAATGGACTAGAAATTTGAAGCAATTAGGTAACACGGGTCTTGAGATTTAGAACCGAGAACCGACCCGTTCAGACCCGTTCAAAACCGGACCCGATACTTTTTAAAATTTCGGGTCTCGGGTATTGATATTGAAATATAGTATTATTATTTTATTTTCTATCTATTGTTGATCTAATATTAAATCAAAAAATCATTCACAATTATTAGAATTATAGTACTGAATGCTTATTACTTTTATTCAATCCGTGTAATACGTGGGATACTAACCTAGTTACATTATAAAACAAAAAACGTTAACCCCACTCTATCTTCTATTAGGTACATCCGTAATAGTACTATGACTGGGCTAAAACATACACTTCAAACACTGTATTTGATTAACTAGATAACATCATGTCTATCATATGTTCAGTTACTAAAATTACTAAAAATTATTAAAATAAATTATTTGTTTAGTTATAACTCATTTTAATTCAAACTAAATCAAAATTCTTTTCAAAAACAAACTATTTAAAAAAACTGATTTTTCCTAAAACTCATCTTGACTTGACTAATTTTGACTCGAACAAGTTTTAACACGTTACCTGATCTGGCCCAACCCATCCATTTTTTCATGCTTAAGAAACTATTTCAAAATACAACAACATTCTTATAAAAACAATTCATTTTACAAATCAAAGTTATTCACTATTTTCATATCTACCGTGAATCCGTCATCTTGGATGGTGGATGAGTCAATACAAATGACGTGCATAGACCAATTCATTAAGACTTGTTCAAGTATCTTTTCCTTTGGATATGGTTGTCATGTAACATGCATGCTTTCCTAAACTTACCTCACTACCCTACTATATGTAACTACTCCTGCCTTACAAGTTCTATATTGTTACAAACATGATTTATTTATATATTTGTTGCTACTCAATTCTTCAATAACACCGGCCCTAAAATGAGCACAAAAATGGGCACATACTACGCTTTGTTTTTCATTATTTCGTGTTTGTTTTGTGTTTCGTGTTGTGTTTCGTACACTAACTTTGCGTTTGGAGACTCGATTGTGGATGCGGGGAACAATAATTACTTACCAAGCCTCTCGAAAGCCGACTACTCGCCTTATGGCATTGATTTTACGCCTTCGGGTGGAAAGCCCACCGGAAGATACACAAATGGTTTCACCATTGTTGATATTGTTGGTACGTAAAATATATGAACCTCGGCATAAAGTGCATTTTACACAATCTCATATATATAGCTGTTGGGTCCTAGTGGCGGCCGATGCATAAATTTATTTATGGGGGTCGGACATTTATTGAGGCGATTGTATGTCGTTAAATATTTCATTTTTTGGATTGATTCGAATTGGGTCGTGTCAAGTTATAAAAAATTGAAAAAACTAAAATAATTCAAAAATCATTAGAGTTGTTGCTCCTATTTAAGTCAAAGATTCGATCTTTTAAACAACTGATAATGCATATGGGGTTATTTGAGTATTAATTTTATTAGTTTTGCTTTTCAAATGGTTTTACATTGGGCTTCAATTCTTCAAAAGTGCCATAAAAATTTCAAGGGGGTGATTGTCAAAATTTCTTAAAGGGTTAGTTAAGATCAGATCATATATAAAACAATTTAAAATAAAAGTTCATACGGGTCAGTCGACACCCATAAAAAAGGCTAGGTCCACCCCTGGTTGTTGCACGATTTTGTTATTCTAAGAGTTTTCTGATGACAGATTGTTAGGATGCTAAAATTTTGTTTTGTGTGATGATTAATTTAATTAATTAGCGCAAGCTATGGGAGCCAAGACACTGCCTTCACCATCTCTATCCGCTAACGCAGCATCTCATGCAACTCTTGGTGGCATAAACTATGCTTCCGGTGCTTCTGGCATACTAGATGGAACCGGTAGCCTATTTGTACGTAAATTCAACATATATACCAACATTCTTTAATTTTATTTATAATAATAATAATAATAATAATCACAGCCGGTCCCCATAATGAAAACAAATTTCAGGGTTAGGGAAAGAAAAACAAATTGGGTTCTCTTGAAAATATAAAAAAATAACATAATATAAGACCGGCCCCAGGGCCGTCACCCACGTTGCCCCTCCCTTGGGCCGGCCGTGATAACAATAATAACTATCATTATTATTATTATATAAAATAAAAGAATAAATTGCTGAGATGTTCATGCGTATTGCTATGATTTCATTCTTGTTACTTAGGTTTCACAAATTATTTATATGATCCCAAACTATCAACATTTGTAACACATGCAACACTTAGATGATGTAATTTGGTCAAGCATGCGAGATAATTTGGTATTATAAGGACTGTATGTGTTACAAGTGTTTAAAGTTTGAGATCATATGTATAATTTATGAAACCCCGAGACCAAAATACTAGCAAACCGCATGAACTGTCTTCACAATTTACTTTTAAATAAAATATAGTTAAAACGAATTGAAGTGAGCTTGTGCAGGTTGGACGTCTTCCATTAAGAAGACAAATAGATAATTTTGAGGTAAGTAGGGGTGAAATGGTGAGAAGGATGGGAGAAAATGGGACACAAGAATTTCTAAAGAACGCAATCTTCTCGTTAACGACTGGATCAAATGATATTATAACATACTTCCTACCAAATCTTCCTTTTGTTGGCAACTATGATGTTTCCCCTACTTCTTTACAAGACATCATGGTCTCCAATATGACTTTATATCTCAAGGTACTTTCGTCTGTTTTTTGATATTTGGTACCAAGGTATAGACATGTACAAAAAGACTGGTTTTCCGACCCAAATCGGTTTTTGTATAATGGTTAATGAACCGGTTGAAACCTATAGTTTAGACTCGGTTTTAGGTTCCAATTGAGCACACCGGTTAAGCCATCCAGTTGAAGCAAAAAATGGTAAATTAGCAATTAATCGATTCGGTTACTAGGTCGGTTACCGGGTTAGAACAATAAGTTATTAACCGAACCGGCTTTGGTCAAACCGGTTTTCAATTGGTTAACTGGTCTTTTCAGCTCTACGAATCTATATGTCTTGGTCAACCAAAGAGGGAAATTAATTAATTGCGACTGGTATGCCAGTCTTGCAATCGAACCTACCCATTTAAAAGTGTCATAATATTCATACACCACCATCATCATCTACATACTATATACTTGCCAAATCAATCACATTACATACACATAATCGATCCGTGATGACTTTACATGTATCTTATAAATGTACAATCACGCCGTAATACACAAGTTTTAATCATCTCGTTAAGTTTCAGCATATGATCGAGTAATTTTCATAGTTAAAACTATATAAGTATATATCGAACCAATAAAAATATATCTATTATTCACGTTCTATTTATTTGTGTTTAATTTTTAAATGAGACCCTAAGCTTATTTTTAATAGTGGAGGCCAGCCCATTCCTGGTGGTTCATTAATTGTATAATATTGGCCGCATTTTCAAAACAGGATTAGACCGGTGGATTAAACTATTAAAGCGGTTCAATTGGTGACCGGTCATGAAACCGATCCGGCTAGTTTAATTGAACTATAGGTAGACCGAACTAGAGGTGTACAAAAAAACCGGCCGCGGAACCAGAACCGACAACCCGAACCGGAACCGGTCATACCCGAACCGGTGGGTACGAACGGGTACGGTTTTTCAGACAAGTTAGAACCGGAACCGGAATCGAAACCGGAAAACCGGAATTGGTTCCACCTAAACCCGGCCAAAACCCGAACCGGAACCGGTTAAAACCGGGAACCAGAACCGGAACCGGGGATTGACTTTGTTGACTGCTGGTTAAAAAAAAACCTGATTTGTACACCTCTAGACCGAACCTTACAATTTGAATCAGATTGCATTTTTTTAATTAAATTATACATATAAATTATACATATTTTCTCGTCATTCGGTTTTTAAATTTGTTCAACTATTTCGACCGATCCGATCAATAAGCAGTAAGACCGCATATTTGACATGTGATTCAGTTTTAAAACATTGCATACGAGATATACTTATGCTATAAATTCAACTACTTTAATTTCCTATGTTTTTAATTACCCATTGGTAACATTTTCCTTTGTCAAAGCGATTGCATAAACTGGGGGCTCGGAAGATCGTTGTAGTAGACATAGGACCTCTCGGTTGCATACCCTTCGTTCGGTCGATACACTTTCTACCAGTCGGAAAATGCCACGAAGAAATGAACACATTGATCCGTGGATACAATCAAAAGTTACGTACATCCGTGCATCACCTAAATCAAGAGATGGGTTCGGGCTCGATCTTCGTCTACGCCAATTCATACGATGTCATAAGCGCGATGTTACAGAACTATCGCGACTATGGTACTAACTAATGGTTATATAATCAAGCTTATGTGTTGCAACTAATTCATTAAACTTTTGTTACTTAACTAACTAATGTGTAGGATTTGAGAATGTGAATGATCCGTGCTGTGGAGACTTCTTCCCTCTGTCGTTTTGCCTACGGATTGGAGACGAGAATGAAATCAGCACAAGCATTTGCGATGATCGATCGAAGTATCTGTTTTGGG
Source organism: Mikania micrantha (assembly GCA_009363875.1). Classification (NCBI taxonomy): domain Eukaryota; kingdom Viridiplantae; phylum Streptophyta; class Magnoliopsida; order Asterales; family Asteraceae; genus Mikania; species Mikania micrantha. The sequence continues at coordinate 41,636,264 of CM018687.1, read as the reverse complement.
ATTCATATCATCCTGGAGAAGCCGCGAATTTCATCATAGCGCAACATATGTTAAATGGAGACGAAAACACATGTTCTCCGCTAAACGTTCGTCAGCTTCATAATCACAAGCTTTGAGGATTCAAGATTTTGGTACATATGCAAGTGTTTTGGTGGATTGATTCTTGAGAGAATGTGTTTGTAGTAGACTAGTAGTAGCTAGACTTGCTAGGTGTTTAATTTAGGCACTTTGTTAGATATACTGGCTTTGCATCCCGGGTTCATGAGTATTAGAACAAATTTTGTGTGATTTGTATTAGGCACCTGATCATCATATATATATATATATATATATATAGGGGAAGGTTCCATTGTTAACCCTCCCTTATAGCGTTAACCGCTTAACCCTAGCGTTTTTTGCCCGAATCCTAAATTTTTTTTTCATGGTTTTTATTATGTAAAAATAGGGGGGGTTTCTTTTTTGTGTTTTTGCTAATTCATCACCGTTTAGAAGTTATTGTAAGTGTAAGTTACTTACATTTCCGTATCTGATGCAGTAAATGTAAGTAAGTGTAAGTAACTTACACTTACAATAACTTCTAAACGGTGATGAATTGGCAAAAACACAAAAAAGAAACCCCCCCTATTTTTACATAATAAAAACCATGAAAAAAAAAATTTAGGATTCGGGCAAAAAACGCTAGGGTTAAGCGGTTAACGCTATAAGGGAGGGTTAACATTTGATCCTCTCCTAGAAATTGAACTCTCTTCATCCCCATCAACTTTGGGGGACCTATAAATTTTTTTCATGTGGGACGAAATTTTTTTATGGTTATTTGGTCGCTAAATAATAATTTTTTTTCTCTTTTGTTCAGATCGGGTTAGGTTGAATCGGAACGAGTCATGTTAAAAAAAAATACAATCAAACTATATTTTATATATAAAAACATAATAGATATACAATACATCTAAAGATGAGTGCATGTTAGGATGAATTTTAAGCAAAAATCTGTTTGTGTTTAAATGAGTCATTTTTAAAAAAACATCAATTTTGTTTAAGTTAGAGTGAATTGTAACTAAACAAATACTTTAATTGAATAATCTTTAGTGATTATTTCATCAAATACATTATTGATCATTATTATCCGATTGAGTCCATTAAATTCACATACACATTGTGTTAAGTTGTTACTCTTCACAACATATTTTATGTTATAATGTTATCTATTTCAACCAAAATACAATAATTGTTTATCTAATCTTTCATATGAATTAAGATTGTCATTCCTGGTTGTTCTCTACTAAGTTTATTTTTTAAAATCTATCTAAAACAACATCTATGGAGACTTTTTAAGTAATTATTTCTCCAAAAAAAAACAAGTATAATTATCATTTAAATTCTTATCATATGTCTAATTATACAAATTTAGGGGGAACGATTGTAAAATATTAATTAAGAAGTCGGTCAAGATTTTAACATATATACACTATTGAAAAAAATATATTTTAGGGAGGGTGGCTGCGCCCCAAGGCAAGAGTGGGTACGCCACTGCCCATCCCATCGGTCTCTCCTTCTCCCTCGTAAAATTCTGTTGATTTGGTTGACGGCTTGATCCACTACAGTTGGATGAGAAGAAGGTCAAATCTCGACTCCTGTAAATTCCGGTTTTGAACCTCCGGTGCCTTCAAATTGTGGTAAACCCCACACCACGATTGGTTTTGAGGTATATTTAGGTAGATATATGAACAAGCAACCTCTCTACCACATTTAGAGATTTGGGTAAGGTTTGTTTTCGTCTCTTCCTCTTGACCCCACAAAGGAGGAGTTTACAGGGCACTTGTTGTTTGGTAGAGATGAGCAAAAAAACTTGTTCACCGAAACGGTTTAAATCGGTTTAGGACTGGTTTTTAAACAATGATAACAATTGTATGATAAAACTGACACACATATATTTAAAGTTTCGGATATAAAGAATGATTTCCTTACAAAGTGTACGAAAAATGAATACAAAGAATGATTTGCATACAAAGTGTATGAAAAATGCATACAAAGAATGATTTGAATACAAAGTGTACGAAAGATGCATGATAATTATCTCGCAAGATTTAAATGTTAATACGTGATAATTACAACAAAAATACAGAGTTATCATGCAAAAAAATTATCATACAAATGAATTTTGTGTGATAACTGCTATTAGCTTAAATTTATATGAGAAAACGATAAAAAAATTATATGTGTTTAATTGTTTATGTATGTGTCTTTCTATGTTTCCATAACGCTCTAAAGTATCAAGTTAGCCAAATATTGATTTTTAGTATATTGTGAATTTGTGATAATATGATTAAAGGCGAAGTATATTTTTACTCATCAATGGATAACCATTACTCAAACTCAGTTAATTTGAGTGAACCACACAAAGTTAACGCCAGCACAATTTTAGATAGTTTAATGCATGTTATTTTCCTAAAATTAGTAATCATCAAACTTTTGAATCTGCATAACTATACTCTTATGGCATTTATTACACTTAAGACGAGATTTCAACCGTCTTCTTAAATTTGACACTCTAGGTAAACCCCTTATTCTTGCCTCAACATATATCCTTAGCCTGGGATTCGAACCCAATACCTCACATAGTAACACTTAAAAATGCGGAGTACCCTTTGGCGACGACATGCCGTCGCAATTGCTTATCATATCGGGATGACTTCAACAGCGACGATTTGTCTTTCCTATAACAACTATCCTATTGGGACGGCCACTCAAAAATGACATGTCGTCACTATAGCCTATAGCGACGATTTTTAGGGGCTATTGTGATGACATTTATCGTCTCTATAGGTGGTTTTCCTTATAGTGTCGGTTATTCCACCATTGAAATCGCATAAGTGTCTTGACATATTCTTCAAAGTGTTATTAACATATTTATTTAGGCAAAAGATATAAGATTAGAGCATTCACATACATAACTTAAATAAAACTCATATTTTATTCTTCAAATATATTATAATTTTATTAAACAATGCTTATTTATTCAGTTTTATAATTTTTTCTCCTTATATAATTTTATTAAATTCTATTGATGGGTTCCAACTTTGAGCGGTTTGAAAGTAAAATTTCCAACCTTAGATAGCCCAACAAGAAGACCACACCGAGTGGGTTGCAACTTGCAAAGGAAAGGAAAGAAAGAAACAAAGTCATCTAGCAAAAGAAAGTAGAATTTGGTGACTATTTTACAAAGAGAACTTGAAAGATGTTAAAAAAAACGTGACAAAATAAAAAATAAAAAAAGACCGATTTGACGGTGAATATGATGCTGGAAGAGTGTAAAAACACAATTTTAATTATTATTATTCAATTCCATTACAATGTTTACAAAATGTATTTCACTTTTAATCGAAATAAATAGAAACTAAAATAAAAAGTAAAGTTGATTTGAAACTTTTAGGTTATTATTTTATAAACTTTAGGTTTATTTATATACTAGATTATCACCCCGTGTATTACACGGATTGAATATAAAATATTAAATAATTAGTAATAAAAATTTAAAAATTATACAATATTTTGATATAAATTAATTAAATTACATATTAATGATTATTTTAACTAACAAAATAATAATTAAAATTTTCAATAACTAAGGAAATAATACGTGACCTACTTGTTTTGTAAGAATAAATATTTTAAAACTAATTGATGCTAAAAGTTCATTTACTTTTCTCTCAAAAAACTAATTGTTACAAATCAAGGAGATAATTTACAATTTATATAATTATTAAAGTTATATGACTTAATTTGAAAATATCAATAAACATAAATAGTTAAAGTTTAATTTTTCATAACATTTTTATAACTTTTGGTTTAAAATAATTATTTTTTAAGCATTTCGTTTTAAGAAACATCATTTGCTTATAAAAATTCCATTATTTGAAAACTATGATTTATAGTTTATTTTATTTTTTTTTAAATTATAAAACTTTTATTTTCTAAAAATACTACCTTAAAATATTTTTCTTACTTTAAATTTTTTTTTTAGAAAATTTCATATTTTATAAAGGTTTTAAATTGTGTTTTTTAATAAAAATATTTGATTTTTAGTTTATTAAAAACTATTCTCTTGCATAAAAAAGACAAATAATATTATTGCCCATTAATATTATAAGTATTTAATAGGAGAGAATGTAATTAATTAATTAATAGAATAGGGAATTAAATTGGTTGATAAAAAAATGACAAGTGGCAATAAACACATGAGAATTTAACAAGTGTCAAAAATTATTTTTGTTTATTAGAATAGAAAGATTTCGTTTTTAAGTTATTGTAATAAATGAAATTATATATATGTTTTGATAATAAAATTTATTTATTTGATTTTGATTAAAAAAAAAAAGTTTAGGCTTCAAACAGGTTCACCATCCAGCCTTGAATGAGTTTAACTTTTTTTTTTTTAACAGAGAAGGTCTCTATCGTGTGAACCTACTCTTTTCAGGCCATGTCATCAAGGTCTATTTACCTGGACCTCCCATGAGCCACCACAATATACTAATATACTAGCCTATTGACCTATATATTATACAGATTTACATAAAAATATACACTATAAAACAGCCACTGATAAAAAATAAAAATAACGCATAATTTTTAATGTTTTTAATGAAGAAAACAAAGTACATTTTAAATCTCTAAATTCTATTTTAAACAATACGAATAAGATTTAGAAATTTTAAAATTTTGAAATTAATGATTAAAAATGTAAAGTTTGAAGTAGTTGGATTTCATTAATACTCAAAGAAGTTGAATATTATTATTTTTTTATTTACAAATTTGACTTAATTGTATTAAATTAAATTAATTTTTAAATTTGTCAAATACGTAACGTGAATTGCTTAGAAAGACATTACATGACAAATGTGATATGAATAGGATCAATTGATGCAACATGACATATTGTTATTCTTTAAGCCTAACAAAATGGGCAGGTTGATCGAGTTAAGTAACGGGTCAGAACATATTCAGGTTATAATGAGTGCGTATCAGGACGAGTTTTAATCAACATCAGTTTGAGTCAGAATGGACTACTTTTGAAGGACATCAATTTTGTTTAAGTCAAAATGTGTTGGAAATAAACAAATACTCAATTAGGATAATTTTTACTGATTTTCTAATCAAATATGTTATTAGTTATTCTTAAGCATTTGAATCTATTGCATTCACATAGTGTTTAAGTTATTCATCTTGACTCGTATTATGTTAAAGAGTTACCCATCGTAACTAATTTCATGTTATAATTTTACCCATTTCAACCCATTATATAATAATTTTTCATTCAAACCAACACATTTCTTTTAATTTGGGTGAAGATTGCCACCTATATTATTCTTTTATGTAGTGTATATATATATATATATATATATATATATATATATATAAAATTTCATTTATCAAACTTTATTTATATATAATGGGTGCTTAATTAATTAATTAGCATCCTTCTCCTTTAAATCACGTCCAGTACAAAGTGTTATATTGCAAAAACAATGATTACGCGTGCAATGTTGAAAATGAGGATGACATCTACAAAATCTTGCACACTCAGAAAAATGTGTACAACCAGGAGCACTCTCAGGAATTATAGAACCCTTTAATAGAAACTTTGATTCATCAAATAAACCTATTAATTAATTGTCACAAACAACAACAACATAAGTATATATACACATCAAAATTCAAAATTATAAAAAATTACATTTTTTTGGTTTATTTTTTTTCTTTCATATTTCGAGCGGATGGTTTTAAACATCAAATTATAAAAAATAAATACATTTTTTTGGTTATTTCTTTTCTTTCGAGTGATAATTTTAAACCTGATGCAGATACAAGAAGGACCAGGAAGGATGTCAAGAGGAAAATCTTTGCCATTTATGTTATAAACTGTGTTCTAATGATCTTTTCTCTAAGTATTATCTTCTATATTGACTATATATCGATGATCCTTTTAATATTGAAGGGATGAAAATTAAAGAGGGTAGGTGGTCAGAAAAGATATATTATACATTACATAATATTATCATATCATATAATAAATTACTCATAAATGGTGCCCCTCTTAAAATTAGCACGTTGACTGCACGTCATCTGTTTGATGGTGGAGAGGATATATATATATTTTTCTAATCTCTTATTTCTATTAAGTCGATGTTACAAATTTTGAATCGTGTTCAGGTTCATCAGGCCAAATTAGGTAAAATAATAATATAACATATCATAGTTCAAATACATTATCATGTAAAAACAAATAATAACAAGACGGTGTTAGAAGAAATGAAAACAAATCTTATATTCTAAACATGGTCATTTAATTTTAGTTGAATTATATTTATAAGGTTACCTCACAAAATCCAGTAAGATCAAAAGAAAAGTTCATGATATAAGTTTTACTAACAAATTGAGATTCAATCGAGTTAGGTGACTTCGATCTTTTATATAACATGGGTTCGCCCATGATCTCCTCGGCATGACTTAATGCATAAATAGCCAGGGATCACAAAATATGGTTCTAGTTCAGGCTGGATATTGATAACTCTACGCATATTTTTAGGTATATGTCTAGCTCTAGGATCCCCAAACTATCAAGGCCTCTAATTTTAAAATTATGCAACTTACGACTTCAATAAAAATTCTGTTCATTAGCCTCCAATCTAAGCTCTTTAACAATCTGATGCAATTGCTAGTTAACACATAATATTTGTGATATTTTTAGCGATTTAGATATTTACAAAAAATGTTATTTTGTTAATTGTTAAAGTTATGTTTTTTGATTTTATTATTATTTTTTCTTTTAAATTACTCATATAATTTAGGTTCATAAAATTTTCAAATTCATTCAAAACCTAGGATATTAGGAGAAATCCAATGTTTTCATAACCGGACCGGACGTCGAACTGGTCTCCTTACAGGTCAGAGGTCCGACCGGTCGGACCGGATTTAAGAACCGGATGATTTTATATACATTTTATAAATATATATATATATATAGATAAAATAAAAAAAAAAGTTAAAAAAATATAAAAAAAACGGTTCAACCACCGGTTTTCCAGTCCGACCACTGGTTCGCCGGTTCGACTGGCCGGCTCACCCAAAAACGGCCCAGAACCCCTAACCGGACCGGTCCAACCACCGGTTCCCAGTTCGACCGGTCCGGCCGGTGCGGTTTTCAAAACATTGGAGAAATCACTTTTCAATTCATCTGAGCAAAAGTAAAAATCTTCTTCGTACAATATGTAACTCAATTCAACCCGACCTACATTGATAAGGTTATTCACAGCGGTCGCCCCACTGAAAATCCGTCCCCATCGAAATTTCCTGCCATGTCGTCACCCCACTAAAAACCTTAAACCCCCACTGAAAGCCCTTCCCCACTATTCGTTGGACCAATCAAAAAGCGAGAAACAATCAGAACAGGGGCGTAGCTCTTTGATCGCCCCCCCTTTTTTTTCTTCCGTAGTGTTAATTTTCCGGCCGAAATGTTATTTTTAGTTAAAAATAGTGGTTTCGCCCCTCGCTTCAAAAAATTAACATGCATTTTCGGTTTCAAAACTTCCGCCCCTCTCTTAGTTCGGCCAAGCTTCGCCACTGAATCAGAAAGCGAGAAAGAGAGCGGGGAGCGGGGGCCGTGGAAGTGCTTTGGGTGGTGTGACAGTTGGATACAAGAATTACGTCATCAATGATGTGAGCACATTTGATCGTTCTAGAAATCCACTTTGATTTAATAATTTCAATTGTTACAGAATGATAGTAGGTAAGAAATGATGAACGTGGGCAAAAACCGTGCACAAAATGGAGTCCTGGATTGCCCGAAATCGAAAAACGAAGAAAAATCTCTAAGTGTTGGACGAATGGGCTTGTCACGGTACGCGGAGGTGGGCTTAAGGGTCCTCCGCGGTACGCGATGCTTGGAAAATATCTAAGATTCCTCCGGATTTCTTCGCGGTACGCGAAGCCTTTTTGGGCCCTTGGTCGCGGTACGCGACGGATGAGGCGGTGGAGAAATCTGATCCTTTTATCAGATTGCATGCAAAAGAAGATTATTCTTCTTCTTCTCGAACTTCTTCGACCACCAGACGAAAAACTCAACCATTTTATCATATGATCACCAATTTCAAGCCCTCTGAACGCAAGGAACGCACCAGGGATCATCTCTACGAGTACTGATCGTTGTTTTGAAGGCAGATATCCGTCAGATTAGGTAATGATCTGTTTAAACTTTCTGGTTTGATTTTGATTGATTAGATCTTGATTTTGAACGTAATGATATAGTTAGGATTGTTGATTATTGCCTAGATGATGGCTATGATTGATTATAAACAAAGAACACGATGTGTTAATGGTTAAATCCTTGTTTTGATCCGTTGTAATGCCCAGTTTGCATGAAACCATACCCATGATTATAATGGTTTAATCCATTTGATTATAACAATGTAGGTGATTAGTTGGGTTAATCCTTGAAATGCAAGGTTAAATCCAAGTGTTTCAAACTAATCACGATCATTAACATACCTATTTGAATGATTATCTGATGTTTATGATAACAGTCAGATTAGTATGTTAAACCTGATTATTACACTTATTTTGATGCTACATTGTGATATTTCATGATATTTGGGTAATCAACAACAAGGATTTATCATTCCTAAGCCATTAAAATATCTAGAAACTGTTACAGTATCATAATCAACAATATTAACTATCTGGTTAATCAGAGATTATTATGGTTAATCAAGAGTGTCATCAACTTTGTTTTAGGAATCTAATGCAATGTAGGTTCCTACATTATCATACATTGTATGATATAATCTTAAATTAACTGAATACATAACTAATATTGAGTTGATGATTTACTAAGCAATGTCCTTGACATTGAACGTTCAGAAAGATATAATCGGTAAACTAGAACATAAATAACTTGTTAAATATAACTAAATGCAGAATCATCTCTGTATTATCAGTTTGGTGATACTCTGCTATACCTATACTACCAGGTGAGTTTCGTACAACCCCTTTTATTTTTAATCTTTTATAAACATCGGGGAAACTCTGTAAACTGTTGTCTGAACATATGATATGCATCAATGATATCTGTGTGATTTCATGTGATTTTGTGGGATTTCATGGGATTTTGCATGTAGACTGAACTCTATCATGGAATTGAAAGTTCTCATTCTTGAACTGTATCTAGTGAACCCATGTGTGGCCGAACAGAAAACATTGATAGTACTATTGGTTGACACCCCATTCGCTGGGAGGATTGCATCTCCCCTTGTGTGAATGTTTGTTATCTGTTTCCTGAACTTCTTAATGGTATGATAGACATTAAGATAATGAGGCACTAAGATATGTACCGACGGGTAATATCTTGAGAACAGACTAGACGTCCGAAAGGAACTAGATACGGGTCCCATGGTTATCCGGAACTGAACTTTTGAGAACATACTTATCATATCATATTGTTTTAAATTGAACTGTCGATCTCACCAGCTTTGTGCTGACATTTCAAACTCAAACCTTTTTGCAGGTAAACAGTAATAGCCGGTGAGGATGCACTTTTGGGATATTTGCACTTGTATAATTAATATTGTAATTAAATAAATGTAGCTGTAATGTGATTGTGATTGCGACACCCTTGTAATAAGTTTACTTTAAGTTAATCTTTGTGCTTATGATATTGGTTCAAGTAAGTCACACCTCACCTCAGAGACATCACCACTATGCTTCCGCAACCGGTTCGGTGACGTCAGACCAGACACGAGGTGACGAGAGGTGGGGGTGTGACAGGTGGGGGCCGCTGAGAGGGGGGACGGTGTTCCCGCTGTTGGCTGCCGAAGTGGGCAACCCTGCGGGAGGGGGCAGGGGAACTGCTGTGTCCAATCTAATTTTATAACCTAGTGATAGATATTTTAACATCTTGAAAGGTGCTGGATTTTTACCCTGGCTAGGGCAAACAAAGTGGTTGATCCGGCTCTAGATAAAACCAGTCACATGCATAATTGTAAAAACGTGTAATATCCGAGTATATAGTTCAGGTAGCATATGATTTCAGTTAATCAGACCGATTATCAACTAACATCAACCTGTCCAAAACCTATGAAGTTTTTCTAAAAATAATCTGATAGCCAGTCCAATACTTGAAAAATCTTCCCAAAACCTGGTTTGAATATTTTATGCGTATTCCTATTGGTGTTTTGGTGAAATTTTAATTTGAAGATATAATTGCTACATGTCAACTGATATTCGATGGTAGACATTGACAACTTTTTGAATCACTTTACGTGTACACAGAACAAACACGAATATGCTAGAGCAATAAAAAAAGATTTTTTATACGGAGTTTAGAAACTACATATGATATTTTATATAAATTAAATTATTAAAGGAATTGTGAATGTTGATTAAATGTAGTGACAAGGGTGTTTAGGGTGTGGCTTAAAACCGTGATTGACAATCGGCTTAGTTTAGTTCAGGTATTGATAATCGCAGACCCATACTCAATTGTAAAAACAGTCTCATACCCAACCCTCTGTCGGTCAAGTGGGTGTCAAGTAATTACCTGTTAGCTACTGGGTATACCTACAGTTTTGGGTATTCATATTTGTTTGTGTAGCAAATACTATTGGAATTTCAAGTATTTTTTTCTTACAATAATAACTTATAAATAATTTATCTTGGCATATAAATTATAAATAATATCATCAAATACATATTAAATAAAAAAAGTTCACTTTACACATAATATAACTACATGGTACATTATTAGAGAAAGTTTCATGAAAAATAAAAAAAAATCAAAATTTCAAGGTATATCGTTTGAGTAATGCGTTTATGGCTTTGGGTCATTAGATTAGGTGTCTACTAATCTTATATATGTCACACCTGATAAATTTTTTTAACTATTCCATACCCGAATTCTCTTCCCAATACCGGTCTAGATGTTTTAGGTATCTAGTATTCTTGTCCAGTTATGGTTTTTCACCGACCGCAGTCATCTGTTTGGTTTTGAAGTCGTTTTTTAGTAACTTTTGGTTTGTCAAATTCAAATATTTCACACTCTAATGGTTTGGTTTACGATTTTAAACTTTCAAACAATAACGACTCTAATCATAAGACTTAAATATATATTAGTGATAAGACATTTACATAACTTTTAAGACAAATGCCATTAAAAGGGATTTTTTTCCTTAAACTCAACAAATTTTTACATCTAAAAAACCAAGTAATTTAAGTGCCCGGTCGAGAAGGAAAAAGAATACCCCTAAGCTCAAACGAATTAACTTTTTTTAAAGAACAATTAACGTTGTCAATAAACATAGCAAAACACAGACTTAGTGTTGTTGATCGGATAAACCCGATAGGGTTTCGGGTTGGTCGGGTTTTCTTTAAACATATTGAACAGCAAACTGTAATCCCTAGGATTTCTCGTTACGAATTTAAATTTTAATTCATTTAGATGGAACAAAACTTTGGGGACTCCTTGAACGATTACAATCATAAAAGTACCACAGACACACACACACATATATATATATATATATAATATTACAATAAACTTTTTTAAGTTTTAATAAATAAATTGAATCTTAACAAGACTTAAAACTTGTTGTAAAATATTCTTTTTTAGATTTAATCCGTGTGAGTATGAATATATATAGAGATATATGATTCTATTATAAAAAAAACATTTATTTATAAACGTAAAACAAAACGTTCATAAACCTTTTTAAGGTTTGAATATATCAAATAACAAATTTAAATAAACTATAAGAATAAAAGTTGTAAATTATCAAACTTAATTTCAGTTATAAGAAAGGGTTAAACCAAGTTGATAAAACATGAAACATCAAGGACTAAATTGTCAAAAGCCCCAAACATCCTCCCTTTCCACACTCTCCTTCCCGATCCACTATTCGAATCCCCTACGTCCGGGTTTTACGCAAATTCGGTTCAAAACGCGTATAACAATTCAAAAAGGGAAGACTCCACAATCACCGCTTCAATCACGATAGTAACCATATAAAAAAATTCCAAAAAAAAGAAGATATTACGCGTTAAACGACTGTAAAATTCTCGACATGTAAATTGATTACTAAATTAAATAAAAGAGATGAAATTAAACGAAATCAGACATTCAGAATGATGGGTGACACTCTTCTGGTTCTATACATACAAAAAACGCACACACAGAAGCTTTCAATCATTGGATCGGACTCGCGGTCTCATCTCGAGTTGTTCTTGATCAATCTCATCTAATTTCAATTCAAACCAGGTAATTTTGTATATCACTATACTCGTTTTTACATGGAGAACAAAAGCCCTATGCTTTTACGAACTCAAAAGGAACAATCAAATCGAATTGGATCGAAACGTGATCTAGGGTTCGTCGGGTTCTAGAAAGGGGATTGGGAAATCAAAATTTTATGTTTTATAGAATGGAAACAGAATCAGGCTTCAATATCATGGCTGTTTCAGCGGTTAAACGTATTGGAACATGGTTTTCAGATCGTGGGTTCAAAGGTTGCGGCAACCTGTTTTCTTTTTATTTTTCTTTTGTGATTAAATCCATTACAGTTCATATATTTTTTTATATAAAAAAATAAAATAAATAAATGAAAATAAATAAATAAATTCTTAAAATATTTTTCTAGCAAACTATATAACAGTAATCATTTTCAAATTACGTAATATAATTTCTTAGTTAAAATTATTTTTAATTAATATGCTGGATATAATTCAAAACCATATAATGAAATTTTAAAACATGTTATTATTATTTAACAATTTAGTGATTATAAATTCAAGAAATTTGTATAAAACTATTTAAAACTACAAATTTTTCTTTTATATATATATTGAAACATTTAAATGATTTTGTGAAAGTTTTCTTTTATGATACACATAATTTATTTCTTAATTATTTCAAAATCTTAATAAAATACAATAAAATAATTGTTTGTTTTTAATCATATTCTATTTTTTTTAATTCACATAAAACTATTTAAAATTCATAGTTGAATCTTTGTTATAAAATACATTGGTTGTTTAATTTAAACAAATCATTTCTTATATAAAAAAACTAATGTTGTAAGACCAAAAATCTCTATAAACGAGGTATAGAATAATTTGAAATAATTATTCTAAATAAGATATATAATCTTTAACAAATATAAAAAAAATGTTATTATTATTATTATTATTATTATTATTATTTATATAAATATTTTTTCATAAACATTGATAAACAAGGATAAGTTTATAATCATTTTATTCTTTACTAATAAAAATTGTTTTGATTGATTCTCCTAAAGAAAATACTTTACATATAAACAATTAAAATAAGTTTTGAACAATTAAACAAATGGAAACAATTACTTTATTCAAATACTATGTAGTATCCAATGAAATCAGAATATTCATCTATTTAAATAAATAGATAAATATTCTAAGGTGATACCATTGGAAACATAGACATTCTTTTTAAAACTTCTATTAGGATGCCCTAGATTCTAGGAGATAAAGACATGAACTCTAACCAAAATTCTAAGACTGTTTTACTTTTTAAATCTAGGTTGAAGCGTTATTTACAACTCCATTCTCTATCACCTATTTAAGCAAACAAACATGTGAGTTTCTTCAGACTTCCTTTTACATTTTGTTTTTAGGATGTTACACATGTCTTATTCAAACTTTATTAATTCTATTATTCACTCAATATATGATGCAAGCCTTAGACCTAGTTAGCTTTTATGTGTTAGAGGCTAGGCTTATACAATGTGTTGATTCTATGTGTGTTGCCAGTCAAGCAATCTAGTACTTAGTAGCCTAAGATGGTTAGATACTATCTTCGCAAAGGCTTTTGCCTTTGTGTGAAAAAGACGAAAAGTACACCTAGCAAACTTGTTGAATTATAACTGTTAATTTATAGCATGACCATACTTGAATTAACATGTTGTAAGGATACTTGTTTGGACACAAGCTATTCATTCATTCAATTTATTCAAACTTATATTCATGCTATGCTTATGATACATATCTAGTTAGGCTATAGTTTGCATCATTTTTATACTTATTATTTAAACTTAGTGTGTGGACTCACCAACTATGCAAAATAGTTGACAAACTCTATTTTACATGTGTAACAAGATAATGAGGCATGATGAAGACATAAGATAGGCTTAGGGACCTAGTTTAAACATTAAAACAAATGTATAAACTTTTCAATTGTAATACTTTGATTCATGTTATGTAATGGTTGGTTATTATTAATGAATGTGGTATTTAGTTTTGTAATAATGATGCATTAAATATTGAAACTTATATGTAACAACCAAAGATTTAGCACCTTTGATCATTCTAGAAATCCACGTTGATGTGACGATTGAAATTACTACAATTTGATAGTACACGAGAAATGATGAACGTGGGAGAAAACCGTGTACAAAACGGAGTTACGGATAGTCCGGAATCGAAAAACGAAGAAAAATTTCAAAGTATGGAACTTCTGGACTCGTCGCGGTACGCGAAGGCGAGGTTGAGGATTCTTCACGGTACGCGATGGACCAAAATATTTGATTTCTCCGGATTTCTTCGCGGTATGCGAAGATCTTTTTGGCTCCTCGTCGCGGTACGCGACGGGTGAGGCGGTGGAGAAAGTTGACTACTTTATCAGATTTTCATGCAGAACATATCTATTCGATGTTTTCGAACTTTCTTCGCTCCAGACGAACAAAACTCGAATTTCATCACCTAAAATTCAATTCTAAGTCCATCAGATCATATAGTAGAAGCCAGGGAACGTGTTTACAAGTTCTGATCGTTGTTGTGCAGTCAGATATCCGTCAGATTAGGTAATGATTCGTTTTAGCCTTCTAGTTCGATTTTGATTGATTAGATCCTGATCTTTGAACGTAATGACATAGTTAGGGTAGTTGATTATTGCCTAGATGATGGCTAGGATTGATTAGAAATGAAGAACACGATGTTCTAACGGTTAAATCCTTGTTTTGATCCGTTGTAATGCCCGGTTTGCATAAAATCACAACTATGATTATAATGGTTTAATCCATTTGATTATGACAATGTAGGTGATTAGTTTGGTTAATCTTTGAAATGCAAAGGTTAAAACTAAGTGTTTCAAACTAATCACAATCGTTAACATACTCATTGGAAAAATTATCTGATGTTTATGATAACTGTCAGATTAGTATGTTAAACATGGTTATTAAACCTATTCTAAGACTACATTGTGATATTTCATGATATCTGGGCAATCAATGATAAGGATTGATCATTTCTAAGCCATTAATCTGTCTAGGAACTGTTTTAGCATTATAATCAACAACATTAACTATTTGATTAATCCGAGATTATTCGGATTAATTAAGTATGTTATCAACCTAATATCGGCTTGATGACTTTCAATGCAATGTCTTTGACATTGAACGTTCAGAAAGATCTAATCAGTAAGTTAAAATTTAAATAACTTATTAAATATGAACTAATGTAGAATTACACAATTAGTACCAGTTGCGAGTGATCTTGCTACCGTGAGACATCAAGTGAGTTCTGTGAGCCATCTTTTACTGTTTTAATGTTTTAGGGCTGATGTGTATGCATGATATATATCTTTGAAATGATTGTGAGTTCTTTGTAGCCCTGTTTTAAATGTTTTATCATTTTGGGCTGCTATGCATGTTAGAAAGTGATTTTATGAAAATGATTGTTTTATCCTGACTATGATCAGGTAAAGAATGTTTTTAGATAAAGAATATTTTTATGTAAATGATTTGTTTTAAGTCTCAACCGAGGTGAGAAGGAAATGACTTTTGAAAGACATCGACCGAGGTCGAGCAGGAAATGAGATATGGAAATCCCCGCTGAGGTTGGGCAAAACATGAGCACTACGGTGAAAGGAGCCGCTTATGTTTATGATGGTTTAAATGATTTAAACCATGTTATGTATGAATGATGTATGTCAAGAAGTCTTGTACCGGTATGAGCCATCAACTTCGGTTGATGGTTAAGAAGTCCTGCGAAAGCACAGGCCTGCCGACTGTGTGTTGCCAGTTGAGGAAATCTTATGCATGTGTAAGTTATCAACTTCGGGTTGATAGTTTAAGAGTCTTGTGCTGCACAAGCGTGTTGACTTCGGTCAACAGGACATGCTACGTTTATGCACCGTATGATTGATGTTATGATGTCATGTATGTTATGTATATGAAAAGTTAACTTAGTACTCACCAGCGAAAGCTGACGTGTTTTAGCATGCATGTCAGGTTTAATGGTATTGAGGAAGAATAGCAGGAAGGCTCAAGGCATACGTTGAAGACTACCCTGGCATAGACTGGCTGTATTATATAACTGTTAGAAGAGTGAGCTATGTTTTAATGTGTGTTTAATATGTGTACCTTAGTTTATGTTGTTACCCTACATTCCGCTGCCATAATAATGTAATTATGGTTTAAGTACTATGGTTTTGATGTTTTGCCAATCGAGGGGAATCCCAGGAATCGGGTCCTTTCATTATAATAGCAACATGAGCTAATGAACAGACAAACTCGCGCCCCGTCTTATTCCACCGTCGGTCGGGGTGTGACACAACCCTACCCTAATAACGTTTGGGTTAGTCGGGTTACTGGTTATTCAGGTCTGGTTAGTTAAGTTAACCTTTATTTGCTACTATCTTGCCTCAATTTTAAATTGCTACAAATAGTTTGTTGTCTGAACATATATTTTAATAGAAAATATGTTGAACCATGTATAATATGATTAATAGCACCAATCACAAAAAGTTAACGTAATTAAATATTTAAGTGAAAAAATAAATTAATTTTATATTTAATAATTAATATATCCAAATAATAATAATTTATCTTTATTCAGATATTTGCGTTAACCCAAAACCCAACTGATTTTTCGACAAACGTACTCATAGTAATATAAAAAACATTTTATAATCTTTTATAAATTTAATGGTCTCAAATTTTTTTAGCTTGGATATTAGACTTATTTAAACTTCATGGGTATACTTTTTTTATATAAATATGAAAAAAAAAACTTTCGGCCCCTCAACAAATCGGGCTTAAGACGGTAGACCGGTTTGCCCTTGGTAAGGGCCGGCTCTGGTTTTTGACCTTTTTTTTTCAAATTTGATGAACCATTTTACTCCTCTAAGTTATTATAAATAGGTGTTGGATGTATTGGTTGATTCGCAACGAACTCATAAAACTCAAACATAAACATGTTATTCTCAATGTAAACTCTCTTCTTATTCTTTCTTATTCTCTTATTATGACTCAATCACAATCATCTGTTGGACATGAAAATTCCTTTGACGATGATATCGTTGTTCATGTTACATGGTTTTACCTAATAATAGATATCCGAGAGTTTGGTGCAATAGGAATTTGTGTGATATGAGTGACAGGTCTTCAAAGACTCGTCTCAAATTTTGCGGTGCTTAGCTGACAAAAGAGTCCTCCACTACGTGGTTGATTGATAGCCTCTTAATAATTATTAGGAGGCTAACTTTTAATGATTCATAGACTCTTAATGGTTAAATGTCTCATTGGCGGTGCACGCATATAATGTATATGTGTGTGGGCCCTGAAGGGCTGAAGTAAAATTGAACTAATTTTAACGTTATTTCACTTATTTTGCGAAAATAACGTTAAAAGTGTTGGGTTGATTAAAATTTAAACGATAACTTTGAGCTGGAGACTCCTTCGAAGCAGCATTTCTATCCCAACTATGATAGGGGTAATGTTTGTGTCCATATTTCCCCCAAACCCTACCGAAAAGTGGGAATATACTAGGTAAATTTATTTATTAAGTCTGAATGGTTAAGACACCATCTCTTAAATTTAGTTTTTAACCATTCAAATTTAAGGCTATCTCTTAACAATTAAGAGGATAGGATTTATTAAGAAGTACCATTACGAGACTACCAAATAACACCTATATCAAGGAAATTCATAAATTTTGAAAAGGCAAGAAAGAAAATCCATATTCCGATCAAACACAAATCGATGCTGAAGATGGAATGTTTATTTATCATGTAAACATGGTTTAAGATCGAATTTTTAAGTTTGTGATTCAAGAAGGTTTGTCAAACACAAATCGATGTTGAAGGTGGGATGATCTAACACCTTTACACACATGTAAGTCGTGCTACTCTTGCATGTTATATTTAAAAACGCTGAAAAGCGTAAGACAAGATTTAATTTCAATTTTTAAAAATTTGTAAACCGATGTGAACTTAAACACTAATGTTTGGTTGGTTCCCCATGGTTTACCTAAGTCATACCTTTGTGTTACCGCTCACATCTTGAAACATGACAAATAATGAAAAGTATGATCACGTTTGAATTTTTCAATATCCACATACTAGAAAAAAATTTGTTTTACATTTTAGATTATGTAATAAACGTTTTTAAATTAGAAAATAAAATGTTTTCAATGTTGTAAAACAATACAAGCACGATTGAGAAACTTAAAAATAAATATAAACCGATTTAAATCGACAACTTTTTTCATAGTTGATGTGTTGTGCATATTATAAATTTGGTTGTGCAAAACATTCTCGAAGTTTCTGAAGTTGATATTTTTAGAGCCGCTTTAAAAAAATGTTACATACCTACTCAATGTAAATCGGATTTTAAAATGTAAATATACGAATTCCGTTTGTATAAGTCAAAATTAGGACATACCTACTCAATGGAATTTAACTTTCAAAATGTTTAAAAGTGTTTCCTACAAAAAGAAATTTTATCAATTTTTTATAACCATCGTTCTTCAACTAGTCGAGCTACCATTTACAATGAGGGTTGGAAAATATTCTATATATCATAGAACTTTTTTGTACTTTTTAAAAACTTAACTACAAAATTATACGGGATTTATTATCCAACTAGTAGTTTGATATTTTTGGAATTATATTTATTGACTAATAATTTACCAAAATTTTGAAAATAAAACAGATTTGCTTACAAAATATATAGCACCAATTAAGGAAAATTATAAAAATATTTCAAATTACCATCCGTCTTTACTTATGTCACGACCTTAAACCCTATTTTTAATCAGTACCAGAAGTTTTTAAATATGCATTTGTCTGAAAGATCAATTGGACCCGATGGATTGTATACAAGAAACTACAAATCTCGAAAACGAAATAGTAATTGAAGTTCAAGTACAAGATGAAGATGTTAGCAAAGGATTGTCTTCCGATATATCCGACGAAGAACTCGTTTATGACACGTCGGTTCGGATGAACAATAGCTCTAGTGAAGACAAAACAAGAACGATGAGTCAAAAATGAAAAGTTTGAAAAATAGTTTTTGTTTATTAAGTATTAGTTTTTTTATTATTAAAAACATGAAAATGAAATTTATGTTGTTTAAATGTTTAAGTATTAGTTTGTAAATTGTTAAAAATAAATAGAAATAAAATTTATGTTATTTAGATGTTTAAGGATTAGAAACTTAATAAACAAATTTATGCATGAACCGTTATACCTGGTTTTAATACTCAAACGAGCCCAAACCTGGCCCGAACCGGTTGCATATGGGTATGAGTTATACCCGGAACCGGGTCTCTCCTAAACCTGGAACAACTTGCTACTTGTGAAGTGACCGGAACGGGGCCGCAGTACCTGATTTGAAAAAAGCCGTAGAAAAAACCCGAAATGTGGACCTCTATTCCTGATTATGACCATCTTTTTCAAGTTTTACAATAAACTATTTTCATATAAAAATGCTATTGGTATAGAATATCTGATTTTTCTGGCTTAGGGGCGATCGAAATTCTTGATCAATGGAGGAACAATATCACCATTTTTGTTCAATAAGATACCAAAGTGGATGATTGACTCATTCCATACTAGAAAGAATCGCAGGAAATCCTTTGATAACACGGATTCCTATTTCTCAATGATATTCCACGATCAATACAATTGGCTGAATCCCGTGAAATTGGTTGTGTCTGGATCATTAAGTGCTTAATTGAATCATTAAGATGTTAATTTATTTCAAACCAAACGCGCTGAATGCTAAAGGGTTAAGAGCTAGCCTCTTAATGGTTCCATTAAGAGGTAAACAAACAACCCCTTAGTATAAGTTGCGTTAGCCAGAATCTTCGCCAGGTGAAACATATTTGTTTTTTATATATTAAGGCTGCAAAACATATGATGTCTAATATGCTAACCGACCCAAGTCAGAGCCGAACAGCCTCAGGCCCAAAACACATAAGGTAAATTGAACTTAGTGGGACTGGGTAGGCGATTAAGGGTGCCGGAAAGTAACGGTGTTTATCGAATCGAATATTTCAAATCGAATGATTTCGAATTTTGAATTTTTTAATTCCATTCGAATTGGTTTGATTCAAATTTAATTAAAAAAATTGTTTATACTTGCTATACATGTTTATGCATTCAAAATATCAAATACACTCTAAACATATAAATATCAAATAACTAACGTTTTAGTTGTAATACTAGTGATAACATTCAATCTAATAAAATTATAGGTATTATATAATTGGGTCGACATTTGGGTAATAGGCCTTTAGTTTTTATAAGCTAAACTACTTAACTAAAAAACCTAATTTTTAAAAATAGTAAATACTTGTATATATATAATAAAAAATATATAAATAATTTTATTCGAATTTCGATTCAAATACAAATATTCGAAACGAATTTCAATTGGTGATTTTCGAATAAAAATCGAATCGAATTTCGATTTTTTCGAGTCTAATTCGAAAACTGAACGCCCCTATCGGAAAGACGCAAACACCAGACCTACATTTTTTAAGGCCGCAAAATGCTCTATCCTTAAACCAATTTAGCTACATGTCTGGTCACATTATAATGCTTGTTTTTGGATTCTAGTATGACATTAATGCCGGAATTAGAAAAACCAGAGTTGTTAACCCGGCCACGACTCTAAAAACATTCAAGCATAACACCACGTGTAGTGATAAGTGAATGGGGCATGAGAGGCATGGATCAATAGGGGGCATGAATGAGAGGTGATGAGGTATTTTGCAATGTGAACGTGAGTGAAGAGGGGGGGGGGGTGAATAGGGGGGGTGTGAATGAGAGGTGATGATAACACGTTGGGTGCCTATATGGAGTGATGAGGGAGTGATGATGTTAGTTGTTTATATGACGTCTACGTGAAGTGATGGAGCCTTGATGGGTATACATAGCCTAACTCTAACTAGCTTAGATTCAAATTGATTTTGGTATCAAATCTCTTTATCCAATTAACCCTAACTTCTGTGGGTTCCCATCAAATACAACTATTGTATTATAACTGTTGTGCAGCACCTTACTAGAGACAAAAGTTTACTCAACAGTTTTACTGAAAATTTAGAGTATTAGTAAAGTTTGAAGATAACAATAAATAAAGAACAATGTGATATGGTTCTACCACAAATAGAGCTATCACAATAGATGAAGTTTCCCATGTATAAGGCTGGCTTAGATTACCAAGCCAATGAAAAGTTTTTGACAAAGGATTAAAAGTGAAACTAAGGGTGTAAAAGATCAAATCGCTTCGTAAGAAACTCGAGATCGAATTGGTAAAAAACACAAACGAGCAAATCTTAAACAAACCCGAACGTAAGCTCGAGCCAAGAAATATGACTCGTTTGCTTACCGAGCTTGAGCTTCATATGCCGAGTACAAGCTTCCTCGCGAGTTCAAACGAGTTTTTTAATTATATAATTTTTATTTAATTAAGCATAAATTTATTTAAATAATTTTTTTCAAATATACAATGATGATAAATATAATAATATTAGATATATATAAGGCTATTGGGTATGCCTTATTACCCAATCACTCCACCTATGCGCCACGTAGGCGCCACGTAGACACCCACCACAACCACTCACTCCACCATTTTGGTGGAAATGCCCCTTTATCCACTTACTCCACGTCATCATTCATTTTCCCCTCACCACAACCCTCTTCTTCTCTCCTTCACTCTCCATTCACGCCGTTGCTTCACTCACACCGTCCCCATCACTGCGACTCACGCCCACAAGGGGGCGTTGTGCCACGCCCTCCCACGCCCACTCCCATGGCATACCGTATAGTCTAACAAACAAACAAACTTACTAAGTATATTCTCATTCTTCAATAGGGTATGGGGGAGAAGGATGGACACAAACCTTACCCATATCCCAGTTGGGATAGAGAGGCTGCTCCGAAAGAGTCCCCAACTTAAAGTTATCATTTGAAGTTGATTATCTCAACACTTTTAACGTTATTTTCACAAAATAAGTAAAATAATGTTAAAATTAATGTAATTTTACTTTAGCCCCTAAGGGTTCGATCACACATATATAAATTATATGTGTGCACCGCAAATGGAGCGTAATAAAATTATATATATGAAAAGTATAATTATAAATATTTATATAATTAATAATAAAAAAAATATTAAACGAGGTGAGCCTAGCCGAGCTCGAGATTTAGAAATAAGGATCTAAATGAGACAAGATTGAGCTCTCTTATGTCAAAATTAATGATTCGAGCTCGGCCTCGACTCAGCTAGTTTAAGTGAAACTTTGTTGAAATTAAAATTTGCTTCGTGCCAAATGGAAACGAGTTGATATAGATTTGTTTTTGATGATTTTACTTCTTTTAAACCAGTTTCTCTAACCTCAAATATAAGGAGAGATGCAAGATGGATGTGGCACAATACTTTTTCACATGTGAACTTAAGGAAATATTTACTCTGCAAGACTGCAGCTTGTTCGAGGATTACCATCACTCAAATTTGAAAAAGAACAATTTATGCTTAATTTGCATTTGAAATGGAAAAACTCAAAAGTGTTCTCATAAATCAAACATTGAATCCTCAATCTTTAAAACGACCAGAATTAGTTCACATGGATCTATATATGGTCATGTCCGTACCAAAATCCAATTTAGGTTAAAAGTATATTCTTCTAATTGTGGACAACTTTTTAAGATACACATACAAACATGGGCGGTTCGGGGAGGGGCAAATCCGACCCCCATTCTAGGCTCATTTTTTAGGGCGTACAAAAATTTTTAAATATATATATATATATATATATAAAGATTTATTCAAATGAGAACTAAAAGGGTGGAGAGAACTAAAATGAATATTTTATAAACGAATTATTTAATGGGTGCAAAAAATCATTTTTTTTAGTATAAGAAGTTACTTTCATGTCATTTAAACTAAATATATTAATTGGTTTGATTAATGGTTTATTCGGTATGTTTTAATCGGTTTTCAATTTTTTTTTCTCTATCAAAAAACCAAACCGAATTCAAGAAGTGGTTTGGTTCTAATTTTGGCTAAAACCAAATATACAAATTGAAAACCAAATAAACCGCTTAAAAGTCGAATAAACCTATCCAAATAAACCAAATTCAATTTAATAAACCGACTAAAACCAAATAAACCGATTAAAAAACCGAGTAAACCGATCTGAATAAACCAAATTCAACTGAGTAAACCGAATTCAATCTTATATATTATTAATAAGATAATAAATTTAAATTTGAAATCGGTTTAATTGGTTAACCAAACAAACCAAATTTATAATGAAAAATTGGAATGAAAAACCAAAATTCGGATATGGTTAGATACCGAATCGAAAAACGAATTCGGAATTTGGATACAGCTAGAACCAAAACGAAAACCGAATTCAGAATTCGGTTTGATTTTTCAGTTACGAATACGTTTCGGTTTTCAATATTAAATGGTTTTTGGTTTTTTGAACACATCCACTTTAATATTTTAATTCGCTAGGGGGCCTTTTTTTTCCTACTCGTCCTGGGCACTCCAATTCTCAGGGCCAAACCTGCATACAAAACACCGGAAACACACAAAGGGTCACATGACATTCGTCAAGGTCTCTCGCAACTCTTTGTATTAGAAATTAGGTAGCCTTGTAGTTACCCTCTTTACTTAATATGGTAGCTGATGTCATGTGTTCGAATCCAGACTGAGGCTTATTGCTAAAACAAGGTTAAAGGTTTATCAAGTTGTGAAACATTTTTTGGATAAACTCTCAGGGTATCAAATAAGAGGAGACAATCTGTCTTGGATGTCTTGTGTTCCAAGTCGTTAACAAAAACATAGACTGGTTTAAGATGTGAGAGCATTAAAGTTTAGATAGTACATTAACTTATGTTTTCTTTTGACACTAAAAGCGATTTTGTGGGCAGATTTTTAGACAACTTCACATGTGTCATTGTGATCCCTTTCAATTCTTTGTCACAAAGATTCCTAGGCTTAGTAAATTATATTTTAAGCCTATAACATATGAAACTTGATCTATTGTGATAACTTCATTTAATTATTTGTGATAGAATCGTATCCTATTGACATTTTCATTCTTTACCCAACATCTCAGTAAAGTTGTTTTATGAAGTTTTGTCTTTAGTCATTTGCTTTGATGTTTCAGAATCACAAATGCTTTTATATTAATTTTTGTTGCGGGCTTTGGTTGACCGCTAATGATCTCAACAAATGATAAGAGATAAGTGAGGAACGACAGATCAAAACTATCACACAGATGACATATATATAGATATAGATAAAACTCAAGAATTTGTATTGAATTTTGATAAGAATGTTTATAATATACCTCATCGATATCAAAATCTCTCACTCTCTCTTGTATGTAGCTTACTTGGAGGTTTACGTTGAAGTCCTTCATATATGATCTCCTTGGGCCTTTTTTTTTTTTCCTTTTTCTTATTTTTTTTTTTAAGTTCTTAGCTTAAATGGGTAACCATCTTTTTCCATTTGTTGAAGGCGGCAAACCTATAACTTGACAAGATTTATTCTACCAAATTAATAGAAACGGAATACTCTATCAATTCTTTCTAAAAACACAGCAGCAATCTGTACATTTTAAACACGCTAAATACTTCTAACTCATAGTATATTTCTTTCAATTGCTAAGTGTAGAAGACATTTTGCCAGAACTCTACATTCTAAGTTACAAGTGGAAGGCTATATAATAATAGCCACAGATTTATCCTCGTAAGGATACAAAGTTGTACAAACATTAGAAACAAAATAATACTAAAACTAATATTCAACAATAACTTGATTCGTCAAGTTATATTAATTACAATAATACAAATGGCTCATTTAACTTTTACATTAATTACATTGACTATAAAAGACATTAATGAGGAGCATCTTCTGCTGATCTCATAGTTGTACCCTGCTACCGACTATCATAGGAATGTCATTGGATCAGAAATGTTGAGCATTTACCAATCTTCTTCACAATCGAAAGGTCTTTGTGAGATATTGGTCTCCTAAATAATTAAGGAGTGCAACTTGAATTGACCTTTGGAAGACCTGATCATCGAGGCTTGTAAAACTATCAAATCTTCGAAAGACCATATTATTGAGGCTTGCAACATTACCTTGTCTTCAGAAGACCATATCATTAAGGCTTGTAATGTAAAGCCAACTTCGGAAGCTTCGTCTTCTGTCTTACCTTTAGAAGGACAGAGTTATCTTCCAGATGTATTCAGTATTCCGAAAGTTAATTATACCTTCTGAAATGATTTAAATTAAGTTTATCTTTTCGATGCTTTCTTTGGACTTCTGTAAGTTTGGTGAATCCAAAGGAATTAGAGTATTTTGGAAAACACAAGCCTTTATGAACTTATAATTTTTTTTATACATTTTTGAATTAAAAAAATTAAATATATTAAAATATATCAATATTAACAAAACACACCTTTTTAAAAACCAAATTATTAAAAAATATAAATTTTTTAAGATGAGATATTTAAAAAATAAAAATTTAAAATGAATCATGTTTAAAAAATAATATAATTATAATATTACTTAAAACAATATATTATATGAATTTTTTTATTATATTTTATATCAGAAAATCATGTTATATTATCTAAATTTTTATTAATGACTATTTACTATATTTTTTATTAACACGTATAATACATACGATTTCATAGATATCATAATTATACGAATTTATAAAAGATAAGTCGCAACTTCATATCTACGTTTTTGAATATTCTTTGGTCGTGATGCTAGTGGTGATAAAACCTTGTTTGTAAAACAAAACCGTGCAATGACGTTAAAAAATTAAAACTATTATCATATTATATATTATATATATTAAAAGGGATGAAAAATGAATAGTAGATTTAATATTATTATATAATAAGAGGGCCCATTGCTTATACTATTTAGGTGTCTGATCCATGTAGTGTCGCTTTAAAAATTTAGACTTGTACCATCAGAAGTTTTTTAACCTTGAGAAGTGGTAAACAAAGATAAGCGTATTAAATTTGATAAATTTGCTTATAGATTTGAATTTTTATTAAATTTGAGAGATTTGCTTAGAGAGTTTGTTTCTCTTAATTGAAACACTTGGTTGCCGGTAAGAAGGATTTTGAAACGAATTTTTCTATTATTTTTGTAAGGATTTTGTATGATTTTATATTTTTATAAAAAAATTGTATATAGTTTGTGATGATATATTTGATTTGCTATGTAACTTATGCTTCTAAAAATGATATATAATACATGTTCTCGAGAGTTTACTGTGATAATCTGTCACAATGCGTGGGTTGAATAAACCTATTAAAAAGGTCAAAAAGGTTGATAGAATATTCTCCTACTTTTTAATGTTTCAAAACAAAACTCTCTTAATATCACTTTCATCCTCAAGCTTTTAAACTTTATAATTTATCACATATACAATATTATCTCAATAATTTTCGTTCATTAATTTAAAAAAAATAATTGGTTATATCTATCAATAATCACATGTTCGTAGCGTAAACAAATAGACCGACAGAGACCAAAAATATCAGCAATGTTATGTAATTGCCTTTTACCTGTTTTTCAATCTCATAATTGAGTTTTTATAACTTCATACTTACTTTATGTACATATACACATTAACTTTAATGACGTAACACGTGTAACAAAGTTTGTAAACACTTTGTATTGTGTGACGTCGCTTTTAATTTATATTTTTTCTTTATATTATTTTTTTAAAATTCTTATATCAAAACACATAAATGTATTTTCTATCCACATTTTCAATCTCCATCTCAATTTAGTACATATTTTTTTAACCGTATCATGACACTGCAATGTGAGTTTAAGAGTAACACTCTACCACAACACGTAGTTAACTTTCCTTGTTCTTGTTAATCACGTTCTACTTTATTTTAAAAAGTATTGATTCTTTTATTATTATTTCAAAATAATGTGTTTTGTAACACATATAGTGAAATACCTTTTCATTTATTAGAATTTTTGTCTTCGATACCAATGGAACTCTATTATATATTAAACAAGTCAATCACACCATTGGCACTGTTAGGGTCGGAGACCTTTTGGCAATACAATACGAACTGAAACTCTATTATATTAAGGGTTGTGTTAATCTCACACCCAATAATTGGGTGTTGTACACAACGTAGAGTACTATACGACACGTACAGAAGCTTGTACAACCAGTACTGACACCTCTGCACAATGATGGGATGTTGTACGTCACGTAGAGTGCTGTACGTGGCATATAAAAGACAATTATATGAGAGGAACCGTGTAACACCCCGACCGATGGCGGAAACGTCGGGATGCCACGAGGGATGTGTAGATTGTTCATAAGCTCGTGGGCATCTAATTTAAATCATCACATATCATTTAATCAACCAAATTAATTACACAAAAATCATGTTCATCATGAATTAATTACACAAAATACAAAAGAGATTTAGCTATCTAACTAAATTCTAATCGCCAGAATTTCAGTTATTTAGCTAAGTTCAATAACCTAAGTAATGATGTCCCCAAAAAATGTAGAGCTATCATGCCCTACCTACTTGTCTTCATTTCCTGAAACATGTAAAAATCAAGTGTCAACTACGAAGTAGTTGGTGAGTAATTGATGTGTCGGTTTATATATATAGAAATCTTCATTCAACACTATCAAGTAATAAATCGAATTAACCTAAACCGAACTATAAACTACAGGCAAGTGTACCTGACGTATGAAGTATAGCTAAGGAAAGTCCGGATATCGAACCTAAGGACATGGAATCGGCTAATAAACCCTAACTGTAAACCTAACAAAATAAGAAACTTACTAAATTTAGAAAACGGAATTTGTTTTAAGAAATTGACTCCAAACAATTAAAGAAATAAAGAAAACTTAATAAGTCAACTCAACACCTCAAAAACGAGAAAACCAAATACGAAGGAGATTCTACCTAGACTAGGAATCTTAAAGGAATCTAATAGTTATCGGGAATGCTTGGTTGAATGATACCGGATCTAATGATACAACCTATTCAGAAACTTAAGGAATGCTAGATCTCATGTTCCGAAAATCCAACACTTAGAAAGATCCTACTGGTTGTGTAAAGCTTACCGGGGTGTAATGATGGATTACCGAGTCGGTCTCTCCAAACTAGCAATGCTTAAGATTTCTATGGTTGAATAATTAGGTCAATCTCAACAACCACAATCTACCAAAGCACAATTTAATCAATCTAACTTAGATTAATTATGAATTTGAAATACATGGCATAAACAATCAACAAATAATCCAATGATCATGCAAATTACCCGAAAACCCGTTTAAACCACGATATCCCAACACCTTAGTACTTGATTAGTCTTTAAGGTGATCTATCCCACTGATTACAATCTGATCATATGAAATTCTTATGATTTACTAAGATTAGTCAAATCACAATTAGGTTAAAAACAAGTTTTTAGCCCAAAATCATGTGAAAATCGAGTTTTCATCGAAACCGAATCAAACCTTATCCACAAAATAGTTTAAGCATGTAATCAGATCATTCACAATAGTTTAATAACATTCACAATCATTCACAATCAGATTCAAATCAAAAGCAACGATTCATTCAATCAAACAAACCCGAAAAACCGATAAATCATCCAATAATCATCCGTAATCTAGGTAGAATTACAGATCTAGCCTAGAATCATCATCCAAACATTCATAAACATGAAATCAGATCTAAACATGGTAGAAAATTGGAGAACAAATGGAAAATAACAACTACGATGCATAAACGAACCCGAAAACGCGTTCCGAGCACTTGTATACGCGATCTGAGCCTCCCCCGAGCGTCCGAATCGATCCCAAAGCTCCAAAATCTTCAAAAATATGATTCTCCTACGTTTTCAGCCGTCCTTGGGTGATTAAAACGCTAATTAGGGTTTTAAATGGCTTAAATAGATGAAAATAATCAAAGGGGTCACGACAGGGGTTCATTGGCAGGTTCAGGGCTCAAAAAGGGGTCCAAGGGGTCGGTCAAAGGGCCAGTCAACAAGCCAAGATCGGTCAACAGGCGCTGGAAGAACGCGGGTCGTCGGGTCACCCACCGGGTCTCGCGTGGGTTAATGTGTGTGTGTATCTGGTTGCTCACGCGGGTCAAGGCGGGTACCGGCCGGGTTTCAGGATCTGGGCGTGGGTTTTAGGGCTGATGTGGCTCTCTAAGCGGCTGCCACGTGTCCAACGCCTATCAGACTTTCCAGAATGTGCAATTTAGCCCCTGAACTTCCAAAAATTCATTTTTTAAGCCCCGAAACTTCTAAAAATTATATTTCTCGCTTCCACACTTCATTAAAATTATTTCGGGCTTCGGTTTCTTCGTAAATGCGAACGTTTATTCCACGAAACCTATAAAAGTAACATTTAAAATTAAAATTAGTAAAAATAATTAAAATCTAATAAAAAATAAATAAAAATCTAGTAAAATAAGATAAACTAATATAAAATAAATACAAAAAACGACGTGTAAATAACAACACATCAGTAATCATAAGTTTTTATATTTAAAAAGGTTTTATAAAATGATTATAAAAGTTTAGAGTTTCTTAAGAAATTCCACATGAGTACATGTGAGAATATCCAACACAACATCCCAGCACAAAATCCAAACACACATAAACCAACACATAGTCACGTATCGCATATAATCATAGACAATTATAGATAATCAACCACATAACCATTCAACACATCTCAAACATCAATATTCTCCAATAGTATATGTGACAATACATGGAATTAATGTGATTAACATAAATTAAAGACATGATCCATGGAGTGAAAGCAACCCACGTGACAATACATGTAATCGTTTCAGTTGACCGAAGTCAACAGTAACGATTCACGGAGTTGTGATAATCCGAGTGGCAATACGTGTAATCTTTGTTGATAACCGAAGTCAACAACAATGTTACACGGAGTCATAGTAATCTGTGAAAATCCATAAACAATGATAATCCATAATATGAATATCATATTGATAAACAGGTATCACCATGTGTTATCAAAATAATATTTAAATATTGGTATACATGTTTCACCTTTGAGTTTTAAAACAAACAGTTAAAAAGGGAGGTTTTGAGAACTTACCTGAGTTCTTGAAATCAATGTCTTTCGTAGAGTGCGCGCTCACGTAAGAGAAATCAAGTAACTCAATGACCTGTAATTATCGCGTGTTTGTGTTCATAAGTATACGTGTTCTATGCTAATTAGTATCCACATGTGTTTGCTTTGTACTCATTGGGTGTCTCGTTACTTATTTTATTTAAATCCAAATTAAGTTGTAACACCCAAGAATTTCTTTATGATTATTATAAAACGAAATTTAAATTTGTTAGTCTTAAATTATTCGTTGACAATAATTGCTTGTGAATCCTTGTATATCACTCCCCATGTCTATGTATACCAACGACGATAATCCTATTCGTACACCATCTATCCATATGCATGATCCTTTAACCCACCACTATTTCTTTTAAAATATATAACCCACTTTAAGTTCATCAAACCTATTTCATCTTTCACACAAAGTTCACATTGTATATGTATAACCTCAAAATTCATTTTTATGTGTTTACTAAAGAGGTGATAACCATAATTTCTCATAAATCAATACTTTATATATGAAACTATATATATATATATATATATATATATATATATATATATATGAAACTATATGGTGGTTCCTTAAATGATCATGCATGCATGGGTATCCCTAGTCCCATGTCTCTCTATTTATTCTTAACCCAAATTCAATAAGATTTAAGTTTAACTTCACCAAGGTTCGCCTACCATTGCCCCCATCCCAAAGGTTTGCTGCTTCCCAAAGAAACTAGGGCTCTCCTACAGCAATTTCCCCAAGTTCGATGAAGCTAGGTTCGCGGCTCACTGTTTGAGGTGAATACTAAGGTTCGGCCAAGAGGGGGTAGGGTTCGGCCCATGGAGAATCGCCATGCTCAGTCCTGGCCCTGGTTCGGCCATCACAAGAGGAAGGTTCGCATGACTGTCAATTGGTTTGGCTGGGTCCTCATGTCCATACCCCATGGTTCGTTGGTGCATAAGGTTCGTGACACAAGGGTTCGGCTGAAGGGATAGGTCGGCTGAACAAGGGTTTGCCCCTCATGACCAAGGTTCGTCTCTTGCTAGGTCCGCTGGTCAGAAGGGTTTGGTGGTCTGCATGGAAGTTCGTCCAAGACGGAGGTTCGGCCCAACAAGAAGAAGGTTCGGCGCCATGTTACATGTTCGCAGCAACTTAGACTCTAGGTTCGTGGGGCTGGGTTCGGCTGAACAAAGGTTCGCCACCCTGCAACTTTGTCCCGCCTAAACTAAGGTTCGGCTAGGGCTGTTCCAGGGTTCGTCCCTGTTGTGTCGCGATCCAGCACCACTTTATCATCATCCTCACCAAATTTTAGCCCACTACGTGTTCATACATGGTCTCATAAGCCCAACAGAGTTTCGTTTTGTGATTATCCAAGTATAGAAGTCGATTAAATTATAAGGATACAAACCGGTTCATGGTTATTATGAGAACAGAAACAACACTCAAGATTTACCTTTATGGGTCGGCCAAACGTTGGCTTTCTTCGTATCTTCTCGTTTCCCTTGATCACACGAACGCGTGGACACCAAGATCTTGCAATTTCGTTGAGAGATGAAGAAGATAATGTAGAGAGAAGGTAGAGAGAAGGAGAGTGATGAAAATGAGAGTGTAGAGAAAGAGAGAGTGGATGTTCTTTCAAATGAAGAAGAAGATAGATGAGTTTTTATACTCCGATCTATCCCCGCGTGATCGATCTCGTTTATTTCGCGATAATAATTAATAAACGTTCGGGTTTTCTCGTAAATGCGTTTTAAAACATAAAATATTTAAAAATTGCATTTCGTTTAATAAAATGTTTTTAAATAAATGTTGTTTTATAAAAATGATTTCGTTTTACTTTTGTTGAATTAATTATTTAAATAAAATAATTCATTCGTTTTCGTTTTAGGTTGTGATTCCTGATAAATTTTTTTGTTATCTTTCCTTAAATTAATATCGTTAAATTTTATTTCGTTATCTCGTCGAAACGCGTTACTCACGTACGTATTCGTAAAGGTCGTCACCTTTGCAAATCCGACGCTCGTACCGTATTTCGATTTGATTTACGATTTATGGAATATCGTTCCAGAATATTATTCCTAATAATTATATTCGTGTGAATCGTCACCCACGCGAATACATTTATTAAGTTAATATTTCTGAATTAATATTCGTGTTTAAATTGTGTTCGTAACCTCACCATCGCGTAATTAATTCTAATTATACATACATTATTTTATTAACTTTAATATTATAAAACCCATTCCAACAACCCACTAAACCATATCACTGACACATCCGTGATAGACCGAAATATGCATATGTATAGGGCATATGTAGGGGTCAGTTGCAACTGCCCCAGCCACCGTCCCACCGCTATTTCGATAAACCATGACCATGTGTCCTTGACTATGTTTAGCAACTAACCAGTACCAAACTCTAATTCCTTTCCATTTTAAACCATAATCCATTATCTGTGAATTAACTGCGATAAACTCTCTGGTTCTGTTTAGTTGGGTTATAACTAAACTTCCCATGGTTTACGCGTATAATATTATGTTCTCAATATGTATACCAACAGTAATGACATCCAATAAATCATAGTAATCATCATTAATAAATAACACATCAGGTTGTAATAGTAAAATCATACATATGTACGGACAACCCGAAATACAGTGATGTTACAAACCGTCTGCAAACTAACATGCTAAAAAGTTATACGCCACGTAGAGTCATGTGCATGGCATATAAAGGACAATAATTGGTTTTAGTGTCTGGTGAGTGTATTGAAAATGCCTTTATACGCCACGTATAATATTATATGACGCGTATACAAATTTTGAAATTGAACTGTCGTACAACCTTTGAAACGACGCAAGATTCCCTAAATTATATATATAACGAACGAAAGTACGTTTCGAATTCATTTGTGTTTTTCTTCATCCATTGCCTCTACTTGAATTCTTTCGGTTTTTATTGTATTCACATAATGTCATTTTGGGACATTAACTTATTCTTTGAACGAGAAGATAGAACAGGATTCTGTCAGTCAAACTTATCTTAGTGAGAATAAACCTCAAGAGCTGCCTGATTTAAACAAGGAACCCAACTTTCAGTCATACAACGCGAATAGGATTCCCGATTTAAATGAGGATCCTTGTGTTGAAGCTTTCTACAATTACGAAAACCAGCATGAATTTGGATGGGAGAGTCAGCCTTCATACAGGCATGAAAGTTTGCATGAAGAATATGATGTAGTTTCAGAACCACAAAACAGCGGGCATGATTATTTCGACGGAGGTCATCTTGCTAAAGTGTTGTGGGATACCAATCAGGTATAATTTAGATCTAAATTAAGTTTAATGTTTTTAAGATAATATATTTTAAGTAGTGTTATTGTTTTAGGAATTTACGTCTCATGATGAGCTGGTTGCCTAGGTGAAAAGCAGAGCGGTTGACATTGGTTATATTGTAGCCACCGCTCGATCTAAAAAGAATGGAGACATTGTAAAGAATGTATAACATGTTTGTGATCGTAGTGGCGAACACAAGACAATAGCGATGTGTAGACGCTCCGGCAGCAAGAAAATTGGTTGTCCATTTAAACTGGTTGGCATTTACAACAAAAAGCGTCTTTTTTGGCAATTAGAGGTCCGAAATGACGAGCATAACCAAAGAAGATCCTGCAAGAAATGTCATTGAGGAAGTTTTCTTCTGTCATTCAAAGTGGTACACATACTGGAGAGCGTTCCCGCATGTGCTGATGATTGATGCCACATACAAAACAAACATGTACTGAATTCTGTTTATACAGATTGTTGGTGTGACTTCAATACACCATACGTTTTGCATTGTACATGCATTTATAACAAAAGAACGTGAAGAGAATTACTTGTGGGTATTGCAAAAGCTGAAAGAAATGTTAGACAAGTGTATGAAGCCCTGTGTAAAAATAACAGACCGAGATCTTGCACTGATGAATGCGTGTAAGATAGTATATCCTAGCGCATCTAAGTGCTTATGCAGGTGGCTCATCAGCAAAACATTTCTAAACACTTCAATGCAAGTTTTTCTAACAATGATTGGAATAGATTCCGCCATATGTGGACGACATTGTGTGAGTTTTCCTCTGACGACATTTATCAATACAATTATAACAAGTTATACGAACAACTAATCAAAGACAAACGACAGCATAAGCATTTATACATGCATACATACATACGTACATACCTACATACATACATACACACACATATACACTAATTAGGTGGCTACGTTTTGTTCCAGGCGTTTTGAATTATTTAACGCAAACCTGGTTGAACAGTTACAAAGAAATATTTGTATCTGCTTGGACCAACAAAAACTGGAATTTCGGTCAACATACAACCAACAGAGTCGAGAGTCATCACACGAACTTAAAGCGATACCTAAAAACACCAAATAGTTCGCTTGCTACACTTGTCGGGTTTTTTGACGAAGTTGTTAATTCACAAGAGGTGAACATAAACCACGGTTTTGAAACAAGCAATGTCAAAACTATGAGTCATCACAAAGTAGCGTTGTTTGATTACATTTGAGGCAAGGTTTCACATAAGGCTCTTAATTTCCTTTTTTATTGAAATTACAAGATACAAGTTTTGCGGATCTGGAATCGTTCCTGTAACTGTCAACTTTTCACCAGTTGTGCCTTGCCGTGTGCTTGTCTTCTGTCAAAATATGAAAACACAGATAACGTGATAAACGTCTTTCATCTTTACTATAATAACCACACCGTACTGTATTGTATGTGGCGTACAGTTCTTCCCCAATTCATAGGATTAAGAATCGGACGCCACATACAACGCTGTACATGGCGTACAGTTCTTGTTTAGTTTTAACATTTGAATTGGACCTGCAAGACACATACAATGTTCTACGTGGCGTAAAGGACTATAGCCATACTCCACCCTGTACGCCACGTAGAACACTGTACGTGGCATACGGGTCCAAATTTTTTTTAAATATTTAAACTTTATATTCGGTTTTTTTTTCATGTGGAGATATGTCATCAGGATCCGAGGCGGAGGGAGGCGACGATCTCTCTGTTGCTGCCGGCCGGTGCGCGAAGTTCTGGGCAATGAAGATCGGCAAGCAGAAGACCGTTGACTGGGATATACTAGCCGAGATCAGCGAGAGAGCCCGCGTCGAGCGGTGGATCGAGGAGGAGACGCCGTGGAGACGGCTATTTGATTCGACGTTCCTCCCTTCGTACAGGGAGGTTACTGTGGAGTTCCTCTTTACATTCACCTATCGTCCAGCAGCAGTGCCGGAGGTAGTGTTCTCTATGCTCGGCCAGTGACACGAGATGTCGCTGATCGGGTTTGTTGTAGTCTCTGGTTTGTATTGTGAGCTAGAGACTGTTACCCCGCTGTACACTGCGGGGATTAATGAGATTGATGATGCCACCTTGCGTGCATGGTGGGTTCATATTGCCGAGGATGGCTTCATAGGCATCAAGGCAAGAGTCAGTCGCATCGGCATACGCGACCCTCTCATTCGATATATGCATCGGCTGATTGCCACGTCCATAGCTGGACGTGGCAGAAGCCGCAAGTGGTGCACGTTACAAGATCTTTTCTACATGTACTGCTGGATTACAGGCCGTACATGTCAGCTCGCTCGCTGCCTCCTCCGAGTACTTCGCGACTTATTTATGGCGGTGCTTACATCACCTTGATAGGCCGCACACTGGTCATCTGCACCTGGACACGATCGAGGAGCTGTCTGATCTTGTGGATCCAGTCAGACTCGATTGTCGGACGCTCTTCGGTATGAAGATCGTTCGGGATTTTCTTGGTGTAGACGGGGGGGGGGGGGTTGGTGTCAGTGACGAGGGTGACCATAATGGTGAGGCTGGTGGTGGTGAGGGTGGCGGGGGCGAGGGTAGACGTGCACAAATAGGTTAACCGGCCAAAACCGGTTCCCCCATTAACCGAACCGGTTAACCGGTGGGAAGGGTTTACCGGTTTTTCCCAAAAACCGGTTATTTAAAGCTATATATTGAAACAGATGGAACCGAACCGGGTAATAACCGGACCGGTTAACCGGCCAAAACCGGTTTTTATACATATTTTTTTTCATTTTTCTTTTATATATTTTGAACCGTTTTTCTTTTATACGTTTTAAACCTTAAAGTTAAACTAATCAAACCTTAAACATTAATTAATAAAACCCTAATAAAACCTTAAACTAATCAAATCTTAAACTAATAATTAATAAAACCCTAAATCCCTAATAAAACATTAAACTAATCAAACCTTAAACTAATAATTAATAAAACCCTAATAAATCCTTAAACCAATCAAACCTTAAACTATTATTTAATAAAACCATAAACTAATAAACCTTAAACTATTATTTAATTTGATTCGTTTAAAGGTTTGATTAGTTTAAGGTTTTATTAAGGTTTTATTAATTAATAGTTTAAGGTTTGATTAGTTTAAGGTTTAGGTTTGATTTGTTTAAGGTTTTATTAGGGTTTAATTTATTATAAATTAAAGGTTTGATTAGTTTAATGTTTTATTAGGGTTTTATTAATTAATAGTTTAAGGTTTGATTAGTTTAAGGTTTATGTGTGATTTGTTTAAGGTTTTATTAGGGTTTAATTAATTATTAGTTAAAGGTTTGGTTAGTTTAAGGTTTTATTAGGGCATTTTATTAATTAATAGTTTAAGGTTTGATTAATTTAGGATTTAGGTTTGATTTATTTAAGGTTTTCTAAATACTAGTTAACAAACTTAATTTAAATAAAATTAAATGAAATTTATTAAGTAAGAATTTAAAATAACAATATTTCATTAATATAAATTAAAAACAAAACTAAATAAAAAAATTGTAACATTTAATTACACAAGATTATAAATAAAAAAATAAATATAAGATCTAAATCGAAATTAGTCTTCGGAATGTGCTTTGGAATTTGCTTCAAATTGTAGTTCCGGGCTATTGTTCTGCATCCATTCATCCATTGCTTGTTCTTCATCGGAAAGTGGTACAGTCATTGCTTCCTAAACTTCCACCCCGTGTATTGTTTCTTCTACCTCAAGCTCGCCTTCAAGTGTTGTGCGGTCTTGTACGTGTTCCATTGCGTCCAAATGGTCTTTCAAGCAAATGCACATTTCCAATGATGTTGGAGTAAGCCTCGTCCTTCGTATCGATAAAACATTGCCACTAAGAGAAAAAACAAATTCCGAAGCTACTGTAGAAGCTTGGACGCTTACTAAATCACGGGTCATGGCAGATAGAATCGGAAATTGGGATTTCTTTTGTTTCCACCAAGTCAAAATATCAAAGTTTTCAAATTCTTCCGGATTAATACCGGAAATCCAATCTATCCCTAGTTACCTTCCAAGTTCGCTACTTGCGCTAGTATCTCGAGCTCGTTTAGTTACATTTTGTCTTAAAGTGTTTAACAAATCAAAGTTAACATCTTGGCTTCTACTCGAACTAGAAGCCGCATACATTGTTTGTTGTATGTTAGATGTTTCACCATACTTTTGTAAATAATGATCAAACATATTTTTAAAATAGATGTTAAAGTTATTTTTAATGTTTGTAGCAATGTTTGGGTCATCCAAACCCAAAGCAACAACAATTTCATCAATTAATGTTTCAACCCCGACACCATTGAAACATGGGTTTAATGCCGTCGCACAAGTAAAAACGGCCGGCATTTCTTGAAAGTATTTCAATAGTTTTAGTTTCATTGGAAGTAACATTCCCCTATATATCTCACCTTCCGATGGAAATTCGTTAATGTTTCTTGTCATTATAAATAATTGTTGAAGAACCAAACAAGACATGAGATAATAAACACCCGATAAAATAGTTGTAGCATTTTTAAAAGTTCCAAATAAACCGGTGAATTCCTGTATGGAGACCCAATCGGCTAGAAAAAGACTTAGCCTTACGTTGTTGGACTAAATTTCTATGAAATACTTCAAAGGTTTCCCTTTGTCATACGACGTTGTCAAACATACGCCAAGTCCAATTCCATCTTGTTGTTACATCCCAATACGGACCTAAAAAGATGGTTTGTATCGTTACTAAATTTTTGATAATCCGTATATCTTCTACGGCTTGTCAAAAAAACATCCTTTAACATTTGTTTAAACTTTTCTTCTAACTTATTCATTTCAATTCCTCAAGAGCATCACTCACAACCAAGTTAATAATGTGCGCAATACATCTAGTATAAAAAAAGCACTGTTGCATATCGGTCTATATTTAATTTTTAACTTCTGAACCGTATTAGTATTATTTGAAGCATTATCAAAAGCTATTGAAAGTATTTTATCTTGTAAGTAAAATGTTTGTATTATTCCATCTAACATGTAAAACAAATGTTCCCCCGTGTGAGGATACTGAAACATTTCGAAGGCAGTCATACGTTTTATCATTTGCCATGAATAGGGATCAATCCAATGCGCGGTAACACAAGAGTACGATTTAGGCAAACCGTGTGGTGCAGACCAAACATCCGTTGTTAAGTTAACCCCGGTTTTTAAATTTTGAAAACCCAAAATTAATTCTTTTCTCACTTGATGCAATCGTTTCAAACAATCACGTCTAATAGTGGAACGACTTACTTGTTGATATCGTGGTTGTAGCGCATTTTGAATCATCCTCGTCAATCGTGGGTTGTAAAAATGATTGAAAGACAAACTTTCTTGAATTATTAAGTTTCCCATCATTTCACGAACCATGTCGGGATCGAAATTCCAAACCCTACACTCGGTAGACATTTGTGCTTGATCGTTTGCCGGATTATTTTTGACCACAACACAATGCTTGGTCAAATGGCTTCTTAAAGTATAATTAGATTCCGGTTTAAGAAAAGTACCGCAACCTTTGCACCGTGTCTTATCGACACCGTTTGACATTTCGCATAAGTCAAAATGTTGAAATAGATCTTTGTTCCTCGTTGTAGATTTGATTATAACAATGGTTGGTTCGGTTGAAGTGGATGTACCAACACCAACGGAACTTTGAGCGCTTCGTGAGCTTGCCATGAAATAGAGATTGAATTAAGAGCGTAATAAAAGAAGAGATTGAATCAAGAAGTAGGTGATCGTTTTTTGAGCGTTTATGATCGTTTTCGAGCGTTTATGAAGAAGAGATGTTGTGTGATCAAACCAAAACACTCCCCATCTATTTATACTTACGTTTAGAGGCAAAATGGTCCAAAAAAGTGTTTCAAACGGCTAGAAACGGCTCGTTTTTTTTTTTTGCACGACTGGTTAACCTTGCTCATATATATGTGTGTGTGTGTAAGGGAATTAATAATATAAAAACCCCATTTTAGTGAAAAAACTGTGAAAACAAAGCAAAAACCATGTAAAAAAACGTATTTTTTTTGAATTTTTTTTAAGTTTGTAACATTATTTGGCACATTAATTTTTATAAAAAATCAAAAAAGTGCCGAGTAAATATTTTTTTAAAAAAAATATTTTATAAAAACATGTAAAACATACGTAACGCTGCGTCAAATCTGACGAATTTTTTTTTTTATGTTTTGTTACGTTTGTTTTACATGGTTTTATAAAAAAACATTATAAAATATTTACTTGGCGCTTTTTATTTTTTGTAAAAAATTTCAAAAAAAATAAATTTTTTTACATGATTTTTACATTGTTTTCCCGGTTTTTATCACAAAGTAGTGGTTTTTAAATTATTTTTCCCATATATAATACTGTTAAAATTTTATTTATAGCCAAGTTATATAGTCGGTGTGACACATTCGGTACATGTTCACCCTATAAGACTATCCACAGCGGTCACCCCACTGAAAACCATTCCCCACTGAAATTTCATGCCACGTCATCACCCCACTGAAATCCTTTAACACCCACAATGGTCACCCCACTGAAAACCCTTCCCCACTATTCCACGTCATCAACAATTAAAATTAAAAAAAAACATTACTCTAATTTAAAAATAATTCAATATTTTACAAAAAAAAGACACATTACATTAAAAAAACAATAACATATTAAAAATATTCTAGACGGCTTAGATGCTACGAACGACAATATCGGTTCGAACCCTTTCGATATGTTCGACCAAATCGGCTTTTAACGACTCGTGAATGCTTTTGTTTCGCAACGCCAAAATTTGGTTATCTCTACGCGGGTCATCAATGTCAAAAGGAGATGGCGGTTCGTCTTCATCGGGAACAAACGGGCTAATCGACTTGCCCTCACATTCAAGTATCATATTGTGTATTATGATACATGCATACATAACGGATCTAATTTTTTTAGGATGCCATGCTCTAGCCGGATTTTTTATAATTTGAAATCTTTTTTTAAGAACACCAAACGCCCGTTCAATATCCTTCCTTGCACCCTCTTGTGCTACTTGAAACCTTTTCCGTTTAAAGGTTGTTGGACATGTTATTGTTTGCATAAAAACCGGCCATTCTGGGTAAATCTCGTCAGCAAGATAATAACCGTGAGCGTACTCGTTATCGTTACAAAAAAACGATGATTGTGGAAACACACCGTTTTCCATATCATTGAGTAACGGCGACGAGTTTAGAACGTTTAGGTCGTTATTCGCACCAGGCATGCCAAAATATGCATGCCAGATCCATAAATCCTGTGAACAAACTGCTTCAAGAATAATCGAGGGGAATCCCTTATCGCCTCTCATAAATTGTCCTCTCCATGCAACCGGACAATTTTCCCAATCCCAGTGCATACAATCAATACTACCAAGCATACCGGGAAACCCATGATAATTTTCATGGTGTTCGTACAAATTCATAACATCGTTATAATTTGGTTTGCGCAAATATTTAGGACCATAGAGTCGACGGATATTCTTACAGAAATTATAAAGGCACTCTCTGGAAGTGCTGTCTGACATCTGTAAATAGTCGTCCATTAAGTCTGCCGTACTCCCGTAAGCCAATTGTCGAATAGCCGACGTACACTTTTGTAACGGTGTGAATCCTCGCTTGCCGCGAGCATCCCATCTCAGTTGAAAATAAGTATCTGCAACCTCCAGATCGGTCACGATACGTTCAAATAGAGGTCGTTGCATCCGGAAACGCCTCTTGAACAACTTCTCATTATACAACGGTTCGGGCCCAAAATAATGACGCATCAACAGATCATGCCCAGCTTCCCTGTCTCGATTAATCTGAATTCTTCTAATTATAGGCCGAGGAATCTGAGAAGCGTTTTCTTGAGCCATGGTAGACAAAGCCGCGATAAAAAGATCAGTACCCTCACTATCAGAAGATGAGAACACCGTAGAGGATGATGACATTTTTATAAAAAAATGTATAAAAATTAAGAGAGTTTTGGATGAAATTGAGTGTGTAAAAATGTTGGGTATTTATTTAGTTTAAAAAAGTTGTTTTTTTTTTGTTTTTTTGTTTTATTACCGTTCAATAACGGTCAAATGGGTTGGACCAATCACAAGCCATGGAACTCGACGGGGAGCGGGAGCCGCTGGGGCGGTTTGAGCGGGGGCCGCTGGCTAGGGGGGCGGTGTAGCCGCTGGACCCCGCGGCGGGGGAGGGCGCCGCTGGCCGGGCGGCTTTACCGCTGTGGGCGGTCTAAAGATATTTTGACACCTTTTTAAAGTGTCAGAACCATCAAACTTTACCGGTGAATCCAACCTGATGAATCCGAAATTCTATTAATCATAAAGTAAAATTTGACTTTATGTTTTTCTTTTACGACTTTCTCCTGCATCATTCATAATAATTTAATGTAACACTACATTAAATTCAGAGTGCTATGTGTGATTAAATAAATGAAATGTTATATGATTTTAACAACAAATGAGTCAGTGTCTTAATGGTACCCTGAGATTCTTTCATATGAAAAGTTTGGGTTCAAATCCTTCATATAGCGAAAAAAGGGTCTGATGGGGTCACGGGGTTTTTCCAGTAGAGTTTCCTCCTGGGGTGGTTGTGGTCATGTAAGTAGACCTTGGTGACATGGCCTGGAAACAGTGGGCTCACACGATTGAGACCTTCGTCGTTCAAAAAAAATGATTTTAACGATCTATTAACTTTTTTTATATAATTGATAGGTATTAACTCTACTAAAATATAAATTATCTTTTAAATATATTTTTTATTATATATGAACTTGAATTGCAATTAATATTAATACATATAAATAATTAAGAATCAATACTTGGATTAATTTAATAATTGGTCAAATTTGTTAATTTCTATTAAAAAGAATGTTAATAAATGAATTGATTCTTTAAATTTAAGGCGCGAAAAATAAATTAAAGCATGATTCCTTACATAACAAAAACTTTCATTTATTATATAAGATGAGTAACTAGGAGCGGTCTTTAAAATTCAAGTGCCATAGGTTTACCCAGCCAAGACCCTCATTAGTATGGTAAATAATCAGTATAAGACTATACATGTAGTATATGATTATACAAATATTATTCTCTAACTTTTTCTCTAAATGATGAAAACCAAATTTTGTTAACTAGCACTAAAAATATTGCCTTTTTTTTTTTTAATTTTTAATTGCAAATCACATACTGTTTATTATACTATTACGATGAATAACAAATAAACAGCTATACAATAATAAGTTATAAACTAAGATATTTTGCTTGTACACTAAAATACACACAAAAACTAGGATACGTACCGATGTACGTGTGTGATGAATGTATATCCAATGTTTAATTTAGCTTATGCTTTTACACATGCTAATTAAAGGGAGGAGTTGGTCACTTCATAATAGAATGTAAACGAATTACCTTATACAATTTTAACTTTATATATTCCATCATGCGTAATTTATTTATATGTTTATCATAATTACAGAGTTTACCATATTACTTTTTAAAAAGAGTAAATTACGGTTTTTGTCCCTATTGTTTAAGTGTTTTAACTATTTCGGTCCAAAATATAATACTCTATCAATTCAGCCAATGGTGTTTAGACAACTATCGGTTTTTGCCCCTCAAACTTAATTATTATAACGTTTTTGGCCTAAAATCTAACTATGGTTGGGGCCAAAAACGTTAGTTGTCTAAACCACAGGGGCTGAGTTGATAAAAATTTTATTTTGGGCCGAAATTATTAAAACACTTAAACCACAAGGGTCAAAACCGTAATTTATTCTTTTAAAAATTATAAAAAATAAACATACAAACAATATATATATAGGGAGGGGATCAAATGTTAATCCTTCCTTATTGCGTTAACCGAATAACTACATTTTATTATATTGGGGCCCACATTAATGTAAATCTAAATGTGCATGTTTCTTTTCTTTTTTAATTAATATATGGCCTACTTACATTAATAAAAAAAAGAAGAAAAAACTTAAACCTTTAGATTTACTTTAATATGAGCCCTAAAGTAATAAGATTTAGTTATTCGGTTAACGCAATAAGGAATGGTTAACATTCGAATCATCCTACACACACGACTATATGAAAAGTATTGAATATATATAAATAATATAGTCATATAGAGCTTTTCAGATTATATATGGGTGGGTTCGTATCGTTAGTGTGTGAGTGTAAAATGACAAGAGCTACAACTTTTGAATGATCAACTATACCAAAATATACGAGTAGTATAGCTCGAT
The DNA here is from genome assembly GCA_009363875.1 of Mikania micrantha. Classification (NCBI taxonomy): domain Eukaryota; kingdom Viridiplantae; phylum Streptophyta; class Magnoliopsida; order Asterales; family Asteraceae; genus Mikania; species Mikania micrantha. The sequence continues at coordinate 41,592,155 of CM018687.1, read as the reverse complement.
ACAATTTGCATGAGTAAACTCCAAGCTGATCTCCACTTTTGGAAGGTGGGTGTCCCATGAAGAGATCCCTTACTTTATTAAAGTGAGTAGAATACATAAATTTTGATGTAATTTAATATTTGTATGTTATGTATCATGTGGTCTCACTCTCATCGGTTGACACATGCATGTCTTTTTTTTTTTTTTTTTTTTTAATTCTATTGTTCGATTAATCGATTCAAGTATTATTTTTGATTATTCTTAAATAAGTTATGCTAATCAATTTTAAAATCTAGATTTTACAATCTTGACCTAAAGCAATATAAATGAGTTGGCATGATTGATTAATTATTGTATTTTGGGTTGAAATTGATAGCATCATAACATAAAATGTGTTGCGATACGCAACACCTTAACCCAAAGTAAGGCCCATTTTACTTAAAACTCATCCTGACTCGAATATGTTCTGACCCGTTATCTAACCCTCTCATTTTGCCAACCTTATAAAAATCTAAACACATCGCATGTAGGAAATGAGTTCACGTTTTTATTATAAAACAATAATCAAATATAAATAATAACGATTCTCTCATTATTAGTAAAAAATAATCTAGTACATTACTGGTTACAAGGCTAAAATAAAAAAATAAAAATTACTAATTTATATACCAAACTTGTTTTGATCTATCTCTTCGTTGGGTACTTTAAATAACCTCCTTAATTAGACAATGGATTAATGTTGAGTCTTCAATCAAGCATCTTGACAAGCCGGTCACAATTGCTTCAAGAATACCTTGCTAGCTTTTAACCTGTTATGTCTTCCACATATCTATCTATACTAATAAATAAAAATAATTGGGGACACTTGTCATCTTTCCATGACATCTAAATTTCGTTTTTCCCGCTTCTCTCTCTTTTTTAATTATTCATATTTAGTATTTAATTAGAAATAATAATTAATATATTATTAATTAATTGTATTGAGATGAAATTATTTATGATAACAACTTATTTTCAATTCTTTAAGTTTAATTATATTCAAATTATATTTATTAAATATTGGAAAATAAAGATTAATGATACTAATTGTTTTTATGAGTGATTTTAAAATTTTTAAAAAATTTAATTTGAATGGATGATTTTAATGATAAAAATATACTATGTTGAAATAATAAAAAGTAAGTAATTTGAAAAAACTAAGTTATATGTATCAATATAAATTTTAAGTCAAGTTAATTTTAGTTTGCTAAAGAAGAATAAGTATTTTAAATAAATTTAAGTTGATTAATTACATTACCTAAAAATAATAACACGTAGTTGAAAAAAAATTAAAACGTAATTTATAAGTATAGATCAAATTTTTTTACATATTTTGATGACTTTTTGTATTAACATATTATATCATATTTATACAACTTTTATAAAACATGAGTTTAGTTAAATTATGCAATATACAAACTTTTTAGTTGCGTAACTTTTTCTTACCAGATATGTATATATAATTTTTTTGCAACCCGTGTAATACACGGGATTTTAACCTAGTTCTTTATTAATATAGAATAAACATGTTGATGATTATGGTTGAGTAACGTATTTAATACGCTTCCCTTAAAACAGATTTCGCACCTCTTCTCAATACGAACGACTCTCTCTCCCAGGGTACAACAACCAAAACAGTTTGTGTATTGTCGTGATTAACCTAGCACCTGAAAAAGATATCTTAAGCAAGAGTTTAAAGAGTTGAGAAAGTTGAAAATTCATCAAAGTTTGTGTGAGATGGTATGTAGTATTCTTTTTAACAAAAAACAAGCCACTAATTGTCTTGTATTTATACAACAAGATGGTGATTCTAAGAGTTTTGACATAATACATATAATCAATACATGTAATTTAAAAAGTCTTGATTTAATTAAGTAATATGAATAATCTTGATTTTAATTCATATTAAATTTGATAATTAATCAAGTAATTCAAATTTCCAACACGGTAATATTTTTTTTACTTGCATGAAGAAGATAACGAGAATGAAAACCTTATTGATAGTAACCTTTAGAGCGGTTAGATTTCAAATAACAAAAATGTTTCTTAAATTAACTTTGATTCTAACAAAAATGTTTCTTAAATTAACTTTGATTCCAAATTCCTATCCTTCCCTTTTCATTAATCTAAATGTCTGCAAATTCTTGCGGAGTCTAAAGAAATAAAAAAAGCGGTAATAGATCTCATCGTTATTAGTTACTAAAGGATGTGAAGGGAAATTATGATGCAAACATGGGATAGTGTACGCTATTAAAATGTAGAGAATGGCAGAATGCAATTAAAGAAAATTAGTAAATTTGTAACTACTGCTACATGTTGATGTTGATGACAAATAATAAATTGTAACCCTTAGGGCTTTAACTAATTAACCAGCTTCGATCACTTTTAAAATTTTGAAACTAGAAACACACAAATCTAATAATTGTACTAAACTATACCAATACACCCTTGCAAGAGATGAAACCCATGAACTCCGACAATGAAAAACACATTTAGTTACTTTGACAATTGTTGTTCCTAGATTTCTTTTTAATGGCTTAAAAACACATATATTCACTCAAGACTGGATTTCAACCGTCTTCTCATATTTGAGGCTTTGGGGTATTCACACAAGTGTACACTAGGAGGAACCTCGCAACTTGATAAACATTTTGATCTTGTCTTTCATGAGTAAAAAAGATATCCTCTAGGCTAGCTTGAACCTTTAGTTAACTTGTTTCCGTAGATGATTATTGATTAAGTAATATTAGATATATATGAAAAAATAAACAAATACATTGAGAGAGTTCTTTAGATGATGGCATCAACTTTGAAAACAATTATCAAAAAGCATCTTGCTTGTGCCAAATATGCATGTGGGTAATTGGCCCTGGACTCCATGGGAACATGATCATCTTGTCTGTTGTCCTAGTTTTAAAGATAATAAAGGGACGAGTCAGATTCCCTTTTGGGTGTGGATTTGAAGTTATAGCAACCATATGATCTTTTCAAATGGGACCAAAGTAAGTAGCTAGGTTGACATGAGTTAACTAAAGTGACAAGGCTAGACCACAACTACCCAGCTAGCTGATTTAATGAATATATTGAAGTGTAAAATTTTTACCATATTGAAGAAGAATATGTTGATGGGAATGGTTGTTAAAATTGGTAGAGTGTGAAGATGAATGGTAGCTTTCATCTTTAATCAGTACTAGAGTAATAAATAAATTCCATATTATCATTCAATTAATGGAAGAAGAAAAAGAGTCATATTCTAACCTTAATTCCCCAACTAACACCAATTAAAGTGTGTTAATCATGTATTTCTTCTTACAATTGATTGAGCTTTTGTATGCTTTCATAATTATTTTTTATATTATTTTTTTGATATCATATATATACATATATGTGTGTGTGTCCGCAAATCTTTTTGACTAATTTAGTAGGTAGAGATTTGAGACCAATCAACTACATTTACAACCTTGCTGGAAATTTAGTAAAAATGAGTTTTTTTTTGCTAACGTTATGAATAGGAATTTGATTCTTAAATTGAGTGACTGAAAAGTAAAATATGAAACTAGATTGAATATGTTGCATCTTTTAAATTAAATTCTTAAATAAATTTTTTATTACTTAAATAAATTTTTATTTAATATTAAGTTTATGACATTTAAATTAGAGTCATAAGTATATATTAATACGCAATGATTAATTGGTAGAAGTAATTAAATGAATAAGTTTCAATTGTTTGTATAAATAATGAATTTCGACGTTCATTTTTTAAGTTGAATCAAGTTGTGTAAAAAATAAGAGATCTTTTCTTTCTAGTTAATCCACCGGTCAAAATTCATATATATCCTATCAATTCTAAACATATTATAAATTCGGAGAAACCTCGTGTGACATCCAGTACCAGAACGTCCGGCAAGTCCGTATGGTATGTGTACTTTCACTATTTACTGTGTGTAAATACAAGTATATGAACAGTGTATGTGATAACAGAATACAGTAAACAGTTGTACGTATTTAGGTGAAAGATGAAATACGGTAAGTACAACAACTCACGATAAACAATAAGTTGTATGTATTTAGGTGAAAACCTAAGTACAGTTAATACAACGAATCCAGAGAAACAACAGTGCACACGTAAACAACAAGAACATGTAGGTTGCGATCTGATATTCATAGATGACATGAATCAGATGGCCGACGATTCAGTATGAAAACAATGTGAAAACAGGAAGTTTAGTTGAGTCCGTCAGTGAGGAAACACAATTCAAACACAATTGCAGTGTTATTTCAGAATAACGAACTGACAGTGTGTTTGCGTGGGTGACGATTCACACAAACAAATCTGTGAGTTTAATGTTCTGAAATAATGACCGAAAAGTAGAAAACAAAAGTCAGAAAGCAAAACTATCGTCGTGTTCGTTCGGGTGACGATTCGAATGAATACACGCGAAGGTGACGCGTTCTGACGAAACGAAAACGACACGAACGACAATAATTTAACAAAATAAAACATTTTAATGTTTTACAATTTTGAAACTCATCAAAAATAAATAAAGAAACTTACTTTATTTAAAATCCGTAAACACGCACGCAACGTTCCGGAAACGCAACGAAAACGCGAACCGAGCAACAAAAACGAACCCGAACTCACCCAGGGTATAAATACCGGGTCTTCTTCCTCATTTCCCTCTTTCTACTCTCTCTCTAGAACTCAAATCCGGCTACTCTCTCTCTAACTTCTCTCTACCATAACTCACTCAAAACTCAACCAAATCACCCCATTCTTGAGCCAAATCAAAGCTTTCATCGTTCTCTACACGAAAGTACAAAGGATCCGTTCCAAAACCCGCTAAATCGAAGGTAATATAAGCTAGAAAGTCACGAAAAATGAGGGTTTTCTAACCCTTGGTCGCCCGAAACCCTAATCGGCCCAAGTTCCTTCTTCTTCAACCCCATAACTACGAACAAACTCATAGGTCGACATATCCCTTGGAAATGGTTGGAGGGTTGAAGCTGGTTGCGACTGGGTGGTTGGTTCCATCAGAGCGGCTGAATAGGGTAGACCACCAGAATGGTGGCCGAATGACACCATCGATCGAATGAGCAACCACCAACCGAAGCAACCCAGCCGACTGACTCCTTTCGGCTAGCTCATATTCGCCCGAACCACCTGTTTCGGCCAACCTACATTCGGCAGAAGCCAGTCATTCGCATCATGTCATTCGGACCTGCTTTCATTCGGTGACCAAGTTCCATTCGGTTGATGTCTCAATCGGGGTAGCATGAGATTCGACCAGCCAAATTCAACATCATTCGGCCAAGCAGATTGGTTTGGCCCACACCCATACAATCAGCCCAAGCCTTTGTTTCGGCCCAGTGGTTTGAACCACATAACTATCTCGGCCCATATACGTATTATTCGGCCCATGACCGATAGCTTTAGTCCAAGATCATGATTCAGCTCACAAATTTAAGAATGTAAACACGCACATGAAACTAATATATCAAAAGATAGCATGCATGAAAATTGGATATTCACGTTAGAAACTACAAAGGGGATGGGATATTACATAGGGGCAATTTACTAACATCTCGAAAATATTCTAAGGAATGTTATGTAATGAGTTAGAACTTGCTATTATTCTAATTATTTTCTAAACAAGAGAATCATGTAAAGGGTTACACGAAAGCTATAAAAAGTATTTAAACAATAAATCTAAGTTTTAAACTTAGGGACTATTTTGGGTTCAAACTATCATAACCTATTATGGGTTAAGTCAAATTACACATGAAACTAATAACAAACCGTACTAAGCTTAACTTAAAATAATTAGTATAAAAGGTAACCATTGGATCAAGGCCGAATGAAGACCAGGACCGAGACTTACGAGTATTAGCCAAACTTGTGGCTAACACATACACACACACACACGAATCTCTATGAACTTATACTTACAAATTACAAACAACGTGAAATCAATACAGGATCGTGAAAACAAACTCCAGTACAAACAAGAGCGCGTGCATTCTCGTTTAAGCTAAGTCAACCCCAACGACTACAAGGTGAGTTCATACGCCCTTTTTCTAATCTTAACTGATTTTAAACTCTCGGGGCTGAGAAACATACTTAACTTTTATTTATTTAAAAAATTTTATGTTTAACATATTGCTTATGCTTTGATTAGATAATATTACTTGAATTATTATCATTTGTCATTGTATGCATGCTTGTTTGATCATGATATGACAGAGATAACTAAGATGAATATGATAATATAATTTCATAACTCATCAACACAATAGAATAACGTAGTTGTAAGATTAAATCTCACAACACTTAGTTATTCTTACAAGAACGAACAGTGAGATAATCACAGGTGAACATGATGACAAGAACATAACATAAGAATGATGCAAAGATAATACATCTTCATAACATCATTCAACACTAGAGTTAACTAAGTGTAATAAGTCAAGTACTTATAACACCTAGCTTACAACTCGGAACATAATACAAGATAACATGGAATAACTATCATACACCACCTGAGTCGACTAAGTGTAGTAAGACTAGTTCTTACCACAGCTTAGTGACAACATGGTGACCATATGGAACAATATAGAATGATAATCATGATAATGTAATTTCATGATAACAACATCATTCACACAAAAGTTAACATAACCTAATAAGACAAGATCTTATTTAAATTTGTTAAACAACAAGGAGTACATACAACACTGAGAACAAAAGACATTGGTGAACATAATACAATTGATTGCTATTGAACTGTCTGTATTATATCACAACAATCATGTGCCATGTATTCAAGTTGATCATTGTAAGCCCCTTTCACGAATCGCTGACCAGTTAATTTGATGTGACTAAACCGACGATAGCATAGTGGTACCATAGATTTGACAAACCTCTAGCTTGTAGGGCTAGTATGTTGATCGTATTTATCAATTGGCCGGTAATGTATGACCGGTGACAGGGCGACAACAGTCAGGGTCTGGAAAGCGACACATGGTGATATTAATCTGCAGTGAAATTGTAATTAATCCATCATTACCTGTTGATTAGTAGACTGAAGAATTTATTTCTCTCATGTCATATTACTAGTAACAGTTTCGATGAGGCCTACGATAATACAAGGTGATAGAGGTAAATCGGATGCATTGCAATCTGATTACGTGAGGATTGCAATGGATTCCTTTTAGGCTCTATGCACTTCCAGTTGAGAACAAATATCAATCGGTTAACTAACACTCTTATATTCTAAAAGTGATTAACAGTTAACCCCACAAGTAATAGAATAATAATAAGGGTCAGATTAACTCAATCTAATATCCTTAACAAAGCGAGGGTTTATCAATACTTCGGTTTGATAACTAATCCCCTCTTATTATATTATTCTACATATGATACAATGGGAGATGGACACAAACAGACCGGTGAAACGAGAATGGGTATCTCTAGTTGTATTACAAGTAGTGTTGAATTCAATTGAGCATGTGGTGGGATGGCGTCTGGGCAGGTTGTAGGCTCGACCCTTTCGTATGCCCTATATATAAGCATGCTTGATTGAGTGAGATTCTACTTGTACATATACCTAGGGAGAGACCATTGGGTGAGAACGGGTGAATCAAATCTCTACAATTAACATGTATTGTGATTGTGTGTATGAACAATTCAAGGTTTTCAATTATCAAACTTATGAACTCACCAACCTAGTATTGACTTTGTTTAAATGCATGTTTTCTCAGGTGACGAACATGTTTAGTCACCAGACATCAAGAACATAGCTAGTGGACTTTTAGAAGACCTAGCTACATTTTGTGTGATCATACTTTTGGAATGACAAAAACAATGAATCATATTTTGTAGATCTTGTACAGTTACAAGATATAGGCACATTGATTCTTTTGGATAGATTTACTTGGTTAAATTATGAACGAGACATTGTAATTTAACTTTGTAATTATATATCATTGTCATGTTAACATTTCTCAATTATATATCATGTGCTACGCAAACAATCTGATCAATTCGATTATCAAACGATATCACGCCCCGGGAATCTTCCGCCCTGCGGGAAAGTCGATCCAGCCCGCCGGCTCGGGGTGTGACACCTCGAGTGTGAGGACATTCTCGACAGCACACAAACTGTTTCGGTTGTTGTAACCTGAGAGACAGACGCGTTCGTCTTTAAAAGAGGCGTGGAATTTGTTTTCAAGAAAGCTTATTGAATATGTGCCTGAACCACAAACATCAACACGTTTAATCCATGTTGTAGTGGAGAATAAGTGAAAGACACGATGAAATGAAATGAAATCTATAGTTAACAAAACTACAAGAACGAGTCTTGAAAATTTGTTACTAACATCGGTTTGAATTATCTTTAATACTTTATATAAATTAGATTTTATTTTTATATTATCTTTAATTTAGAATACATGGTTTGTAATAATTTGTTTCCCAAATATTACTAGAGTACCATTCGTATATTCTTTTATTTTTAATTATACGTGACACACCTCTTACAAATCTCGAGCAAGCGATTGTGATTCATGTCTAGATGATAATCGTACCATATTGTTTACTTGCATGATGATTGAATAAATAATGATGGTTAGGTTATTAGATTGATTTCATTCGCTTGGGGTCATTTAATTTCTTTTCTGATCAAATGAGATGGTAATAAAAAAATGAAATATATTCCTATAATATTCAAATAAATATGTGCGTGTGTACGCACATTCATGTGTGTGCATACGCACACACTTGCGTTTATGTGCATATATATAGGATGCAATCATTTAGAATGCATGTTGTTTAAAAGATATTAGGTGACATGTGCGAATGATAAAGTTGGCACATATGTGTGCGTATAGTAATTCGTTTGTAATTAAATTTGAAGTCAGTTAATTTGTTTTTTTACCTAAATTTTAAATTGTAATAAGTTATTAGGTCAAATGTTTAAATTACAAGGTTTTCTTTTATCTTTTATAAAATTCATAACTAGGTTAAATACATTTATAAAATTGGATTGTAAATTATATGTGTTAGTTGTAAATTAAATTAATATACAATATAATATATACAAATTTTTTAAAAACTTTAGGATCTCCTAAAAAATGTGTCATGTGCCGACATGCGGTCGCACTTTCCACACTCGCTCTAAGACCCTCTAACATCAATAGGTTGAGCTAGAATGTTAAGGAACATATAAGTTGGACAAAAATGTATATAATTTTAATATATTTAAGATATATTTTTGAAAATAAATATAAATGTATATCTTTTGTCAAAATTCATATATGCACAGGGATTATGTATACTTCCACCGCCACCCATCATGACCATCCACCGCTAACCATAAACTTAAAATGGTTGACAATATAAGAATGTTATTTTTGATTATTTTAGCAAAATACTATTGGAAAATCTAATGCAAACACTTTTTTAAAACTAATTTTTGTGAAAGTTATAAATCAATAAGTACTTTTTGACCAAAAAAAAATTTAGGAGTTAAATAATACCCTCCATATACGGCTATACACATGTATGTGCAGCATATACATGGATATTTGGCTTATTTTATTATTTTTTATTTGTTAGATAAATTTGATGGAATATAATCATTATATTGTTTAGATAATAGAAATATATAATAATGTTACTTTACGATTGTGTTTTTTCAGAAATTGTCATTTTATAAAACACACATCTCAAGTATTTATTATTATGCTTTACATTTTAATTATTTAGTGTTATTTTTCACTATTTTTTTATACTAGGTGTATATTATGTTATTTTATCATTTTTCTTAAATATTAGAAATAGATAATACTTTTATTTTTATCTATTTGCTTTTTAGAATTTAGAATTTTACTTTTTAAAACCTATCATTTTAGTAAATAACAAATAAAAAGAAACAATGCCACGTAGAAAACATAATATCTCACTACAATACAAAAATAAAAAAATAAAAACTTTATTTTATTTTATTATATAATAATATTACTTTCATTTTAAATATACAAAAATGCCCTTTTTATTGTGTAATTTTTTATAAAAGTTTAATCAAATAAATAAACTCCTTCCATCCTAATCAGTTTTATTATGAACTTGTGATTTAGTAACATGCACTACAAGAATCTGATTCTGTGCCGACTAAACATGTCCTGACGACAAAAGTCGTTGCAATAACTTGACCAGTGCTACCTGATGACATGTGGTCAATACAGGTCATCTTGATTTTTTTTTCTTTTGCAAGCCATCCAGATGACAAGGCATTAGTAAAACATTTGGAAAATAATGGGAGTTTTGGCGCCTTCTAGGATAATCTATGCCGACTACAAGAGTTTAAAAAATCCACCCAGGAGTCTGGTGATTCATCGTCAGTTAACCAGATTGAATGTATGAAGCGTGTCTTAGGTCATAGACGTGGACATATTAGAGACGTTGGTCGAGTTGTGAGACATCCCACCCCTGATGTGTCTAATACTTACCCCTCTACAGAAGGAGAATAGCAAAATCAATTGGATGACCGAGTAGAACAAATTCAACAACAATTGCAAGAACAAAAACAACGAGAGAGGGAAAGAGATCGCACAATGGAAGAAATGAGTCGCCAAATGGAAGAAATGTGCTGCCTATGGGAGAGATCACAACGTCATGATCCGTAGTTACATTTGGTTCAGATGTTTTGTCGTTTTAGACAATTTGTGATTGTCGTTTTAGACAATTTGGATGTTTGGTTGAACAATTTGGGTTGAACATTTTGGATGTTTGAACAATTTGTGAGTGTAGTTTGACTTTAGATAATTTTGCGTCTTATGTTTGAACAGTATGTCATGTTATGTTTAAACAAGTGTTATGGTAAATCAACATCATGTTTAAACAGGTTAAACGATTGCATGAAAATCGAAAAAAAATATTGAATCTGAGATCGAGCTATCGTGACGACTTGTGTCATTTGGGACATATCTTAATTATCAAAAATTCTAACACAGACCCTATGCCGACGACTTGTGGTTGGGACATAGCTCATCAGAAATTATCACACCGACCCTATACCGACGACTTGTGGTTGGGACAAAGCTTATAAGAATTTCTCACACAGACCCTATGCCGACAACTTGTGGTTGGGACGGAGCTTATCTGAAAATTTTACACAGACCGTATACCAACTAAATCTTGTCGCTATAGGTGCCACTCCGAAAAATTTAACTACGAGCTATCCCAACAAGATGTCGTCAGGACAGGGTCATCTATCCCGACATGTATTTTGCCGCTGACTTTTATCACCTATTGGTATTATTTTTTTATTATATAATAATGTTACTCTCGTTATAAAAATAAAAAAATGCCCTTTTTATTGTGTAATTTTTATAAATGTTTAATCAAATAAATAAACTCCTTCCATCCTAAATTTAGTAACATATATGAAAGATTTATCTCAAAATAGTGATGTAAATGAATTAGAATTAAAATTATTGTTTAAGAAAATAACTTTACCCCATGTAAGAAACAAGAAATTTCAATCTTTTCATTTAAGTTCATAATACTCTAATTGGTGACTGAATTCAAAGCAGAAAAAATATTCTGGTGATGCCGTTGAATGGTACAATTAAAATTCACTTGGTGCGCTCTTATAGCTGAAACCTAAATATAAAACACTATTATGCCACATATATTAAAGTATGTGAACCTGAAAATTAATTTAATTGGAAATATAAGAAAAAATCAAAAGCAATATTACAAACCAAAAGTCGTAGGGATTGAACATCTATGATACTCTAACCAACTCTACCATCATCAGCTTTAAGAGAAAAAAATATTAAAGTTGGAGACGACAATAATTGAACTCATGACTTACAAACACCAAATTAATCCATTTAGCAAATGAAAGAAAAAATAAATAAAAGTGATCACAAAGGGAGTAGAACACGTGACCTACCAATTAAATGTCAAGAATTTTAAGTGACAATTAATTTTTTTAATATATATAGATAATTTCCATAAGAATATATATGGTGTAGTTAGATTATAAGTTTATCCAAAATAACGAAAATAGTAGTTTTAGAACTTTTTAATAATTCAAGAATTTTTATACATTTGATATAAATGTAATATGTTGTCATTTAAAAGTTTAATTCTTTTTGCCTACAAAATATGAATTTTTTTTATAAAACTAGGATTTAGTTTATTTGATCAAAATCCTAATACAAACATCAAGTTTTTGATCTTTGCGTCCCAAATTGTTGCAAAAGAAGTAAAGAAGTCTCATATCGACCCATCGTTTTTGATCATTGAGTTCTAAATTGCCGCAAAAGAAGACACACATCGACCTACTGAGTATTACCCGAGTACTCCCCGCCTAGGGCCGAGTACTCTCCGATTACTTGCTCCAAGGAGCTGTTCCGACTTAGGAGCGCCTAGCGACTTTTGCAACCTTGATATACAATATGACGTTTATATCTAAAATTCCCTAAAAATAGGTGTGGCGTTCATGTGTAAAAGTTGCTAAAATATGTGTACATGGTGCTTAACTTAATCTTAAATATTCAAAATATAAAACACTAAAATAAAAATAACAAATAAATAAAAATAATTATTTAATATATTTGAATGTTCATTTACATAATTGCAAATATGTAAAATACAGTATAACATACAAGTATGTAATATTGCATTACGTCTAACTAATAAGAATTTTCTATGGTTTTCGTCGGTTAATATATAGGGTTATATATATGTAACACAGTATGATATTTTTGCTAATATGTTTATTATTATATTGATATATTTAAAAATAAAAATAGGAATAAATTATATGATTGGTTGATAAGAGTTTTGAAGGGTTTTCATATATATATATATATATATATACAACTTTTTTTGAAACCTTATTAACCGTACACATATTTCCATTTATTTTTAATATTGTTTTATTATATTTAAGTAATTATATTGCTATAGAAAGAAAGTTGGTTAGAAAAAACGACGTTTCAAAGCAGCTATATAATGTGAATATAATATTTTCAAGAAATCAGCTCCAACATTTGCATCATAATTATGAATAATAGACAAGAATTTGATGATTGTTGTTTTTATTGTTTGAAAGAAATTTCTCTTTATGATGTTAACATGATACAGAAATTAAATGTCCATAAATCATCGTTTATCCGATATATTAAGCAAATTTTTTTGAACGGTTTATTACAATGACAACCAAGACGAGATTTCAACCGTTCCCTCGGATTTGGCGCTATAGGCGTATGCTCTTGCCCATCCTAGAAGAAACCGTACAGCTGGATAATCCTCTAACCTTAACTCAAAAAATATGTTTTGGCCTATATTCGAACACTTGACCTCTCAAAAGTAAATGGTGTACCATAGAAGTCATTTCGTAGATTTATTAAGTAAATAACAAAGCGTTTATTATCATTGTGACATGCAAGTATTTATTTCTTTACTAGACAAGCATATTGTTATCTCTAAAGTGTGATTCTATATTATATATATAATCAATTACGAAACTACTTTTCGCTAATTAATGTTTATATTGATATATTTTAGGTATAGTTCTCGTCGTTTAACATGCACTGTATGTGTCACACAAGAAGGATACCACATGATTGTTGCTTCACTAATTAAACAGTATTTGATGACAAAATATAAAATATATTACATACTAGTATGGATGTCATTTTCGGTTATCCGAAAAATATAATTTAATTTTATAAGATCAAGAATTGAGAAAACATCAAAATGACGACATCTGTTTTTATACTTAATATATATGAGAGAAAGATGAGAAACAAAACGAACAAATACTGCAGTATAACACATGTATATGATTTGGTTCAAATAAGAACTCTGCCTAATTACGGTAATCCAGTGAACTTTGACAAAAAATGATCGAATCTTTGGTTTTTTTTTCATGGTCTTTATTATACATATTTAAGGGGGGTTTCTTTTTTGTGTTTTGGCTAATTCGCAATGCAAATTGAAATTGCATCGGTGTCAAATTTTTGCACTTTTCTAAATGTTGCGAAATGCAACTCAAATTTACACCGAGGCAATTTCGATTTGCATTGAGAATTAGCCAAAACACAAAAAAGAAAGCCCCTCTAAATATGTATAATAAAGACTATGAAAAAAAACCCAAAGATTCGGGCATTTTTTTCAAAGTTCACTGGGTTACCACAATTACAGTGGGTTAACAACGGAACATTCCCATATATATATATATATATAGGATTGTGCTTAAATAATAACTCATGGATATATCAATAACTCATTAACTCAAAACTAATGGCTAATTAAAAAGTTGAGTGAATATGATTGTGTCACGTGTCATCTTTCATATTTAAATACAGAAGGGTATTTTTAGTCATTTGCATAATTTTTAAAAGTTAGAATTAATTTGGTGATGCCATGTGTCATCTTCTAATATATTATAATACTAGGTTAAAATCTCGTGTATTACACGTGTTGACTTAAAATTTATATTAATACATATGACTTGGTTTTTTTAAATTATTTACTTTTTATTTCAATATAGTGTATTTTTTCATTTAAATCATCCAATCACATTAAATGTTTAAAAAAATTTTAAAATCATTCATACAAAAACAAATAGTATCATTACTATTTTATTATTAAATATTTTAAAAAATATAATTTGAATTTATTTAAAAAATTAAATAGAAAATATTTAATAAAAATATAGGTTTATTTAAAAGCTTCATAATTAATTTTATTTTAAATGCATATAACTAATAATATATTAATTATTATTTCTATTTTTCTAACTAAATAATAAATATAAATAATTAAAGAGGAGAGAGAAGTGGAAAAACCAAAATTTAGATGAAATAGAATCATGACAAATGCCCAAAATTATTTTGATTTATTAGTATTAATAGATATCTATTTTTTTATTTGAAGTTAACCCCTCTTTTTCTATATATCCATAACTTTTGTATCTTATAATATTTTTTATAAAAATTGCATCATTTTACTCGTCTTATTTTTCTCTTTAATTCTGTTATACTCTTGATCAGGTTTTTTTAATTTTTTTCGCATGTTCGTATTTACAGCAATGTAACAAATATTAACATTACACATTGTTTGTAACGAATTGTAATGTATTATAGTTTACATTTTCATAAATTAAATATGGGTTACGTTTAGGGTGTAAACGAGCCGATCCAATCCTGAGCTCATTAAGGTTTGAGCTCGGCTTGTTTAGACAAAATAACTCGTTAACATCCCTAGTTATGTTGTATCATTTATTTATTTACAGTGCTGTAACAAATATGTTTACATTGTTGTAAATAAATATGGTTACACTATATCAATTATTTAATTACAGTGATGTAACAAATATGTTAGGCTTACTTTAATTTACACCGTAAACGTAGTTCGTTTTTAATTTACAACAATGTAAACCAAAGTTCGTTACAATTCGTTAAAAACAATGTGTTATGTTTATACTTGTTATATTGGTGTAAATACGAACATCCGGAAAAAATAAAAAAAAAAACCTAGTCAAGAATATAACAGAACTAGCAAACTTGGGATCAACTTGGCTAGTTTACATTTCTAATCGTAACCCCTATTTAATCTACAACAATGTAAACCCAAATTCGTTACAACTCGTTACATTAGTGTAAATACAAACATCTGAAAAAAATAAAAAAAAAACTAGTCAAGACTATAACGGAATTAAAGATAAAAAATAAGACGAGTAAAATGGTGCAATTTTTATAAAAAAAGATTATAGGATAAAAAGTTATGCATGCATAAAAAAAGGGGTAAACTTTAAATAAAATAGTAAATATATTAAAATATATTAGAATATGACACATGACACCACCAAATTAATTCCAGTTTTTTAATATGGTGTAAATGACTAAAATACCCTTCTTTATTTAAATAAGAAAGATAACACATGTCATAATCCTATACACTCAACTTTTTGATTAGCCATTAGATTTGAGTTAATGGGTTATTGTTCTATCTGTGGGTTATTATTTGAACACTTTCACATATATATATATATATATATATATATATATATATATATATATATATATAGGGTGTGGAATTTTTCATAACCCACTAAATGTGTGTTAACCCAAATAACTTTGGCAAGATGAAGCCGAATCTTGGAATTTTTTTTTGAACATCATTGTAACACATTTTGAACACCATGTTCTTTTATGAGTTTGTGGAAATTCATCACCGTTTAAAAAATATCATCGTTGTAAGTTTTGTGCTACAGTACTGTAAGTTTTAAATATTTTATAACTTACAATACTATAAGTTTTTGAACGGTGATGAATTAGCCCAAACTCTTAAAAGAACATGGTATTCAAAATGTGTTACAATGATGTTCAAAAAAAAAAATCCAAGATTCGGCTTCATCTTGCCAAAGTTATTTGGGTTAGCGCGCATTTAGTGGGTTATATTTTTAACCTTCCCCTATATATATATATAGGGAGATGTTCAAATGTTAACCCTCCCTTATAGCGTTAACCGCTTAACCCTAGCGTTTTTTGCCCGAATCTTAGTTTTTTTTCATGGTTTTTATTATACATAAATAGGGGGGGTTTCTTTTTTGTGTTTTTGCTAATTCATCACCGTTTAGAAGTTATATTAAGTCTAAGTTACTTACACTTACTTACAATCCTATCAGATGTAAGTAAGTGTAAGTAACTTACACTTACCATAACTTCTAAACGGTCATGAATTAGCAAAAACACAAAAAAGAAACCTCCCTATTTATGTATAATAAAAACCATGAAAAAAAACTAAGATTCGGCCAAAAAACGCTAGGGTTAAGCGGTTAACGCTATAAGGAAGGGTTAACAATGAAACCTTCCCCTATATATATGGATTGAATCTATTAAAAACTCAATCTTAGAGAAAAAAACTTTTAAACCATATGTGAACCCTTGATTTGGAATCTTGAAAATAAATATGTGGTCCACATTAACCCACATTTGTTTATTCAAATTTCAGTTTTTTATTCAGGTTTAATATGAACCATATATTTATTTTTAAAATTTCAAATCAATGGCTCACATAAGGTTTAAGGGTTTTTATATCTAAGATTAAGTTTTCATAGTATTCAATCCCTATATATATATATATATATATGGGAAGAATCATGAGAAAACTCCTCATTTTAAAGAAATCCAAAAAAAGTTATACTAACCAATAAATTTTTGGATAATTTTTTTCGTAATTTTTTATTGTAAGGTTAGAAATTTTATAATAAAAAATAAATTTTGAAAAAAAAAAATGTAGATCACGAAGTTACGTATATGTAACTCAAAAAGTTTCCGATGTAACTTATAAAATTACATATACGTAATCAGTGTGTGTAACAAACAAGTTACATATATGTAATAACATAAAATACATATTTTATTTTCTTTTTTTGCATTTCTTATCTTATAATAAAAAGAAATAAAAATGAAAATAAATTTAATATGTAACAATTGTGATTAGTTTTCTTAGTTTTCTTTAAAATGATGGTTTTCTTAGGAATCCTCCCATATATGTATATATATTCTTTTATTACAGCAGATTAGTGATTTATGTTATTGAGTGCTATTTATTTTTGCTATTAGGTGTATATATAATGTAAAACATTTATTAGTTTTTACATTATTTAGATGCTATTATCTGTTGGGAGCAATTGCTCGATTTATTGTTATAGGACAGATTAAAAATTACAATGACCAGTTTTTTGGTATGCATTTTGATAGTTGTAATTATTTTTACCATGTCTTGACTGAATATTCAGACCACGTGTACGAAACCTACGTTTTAGATTTTACATCGAAGTGATAATCGATTTAAATGTATGAATCGCGTAAGCTTATAGATATTTGAAATAGTGACAGAATTTTCGCAGCTATTTTTATATATGTATGCATGTTAGGGCTGTAATCGACTCGAGTCGAACCGAGCCAGGCCTGGCTCCAGCTCGGCTCGTGAATTTTCGAGCCGAGCTCGAGCCGAGCCGAAATTTCTTCCGAGCCAAAAATCCTGGCTCGAGCTCGGCTCGTAAAAAACCTCGAGCTACGAGCCAGCTTGGTTTTTTTTTCGTTTTTTTCCTCCACTTTATATTATATATATATATATATATTAAATCTAATATATATAAAAACCAATATATATGTTATATATAATTATATATAAAATCTTATATATACATATATATTATACGTAATATGTATATTTATATAAGTATGTGTATAGGGAGATGTTCAAATATTAACCCTCCCTTATAGCGTTAACCCGTTAACCCTGACGTTTTTTGCCCAAATCTTTGTTTTTTTCATGGTTTTATTATATACATAAATAAGGGGGGTTTCTTTTTTGTGTTTTTGCTAATTCTTCACAGTTTAGAAAGTAAATCAAAATGTAAGTAAGTGTAAGTTTCTTACACTTATCTGATGTAAGTAAATGTAAGAAACTTACACTTACTTACACTTTGATTTAATTTCTAAACGGTTGTGAATTAGCAAAAACATAAAAAAGAAACCCCCTCTATTTATGTATAATAAATATCGTGACAAAAAAAAAAACAAAGATTCGGGCAAAAAAAGCCAGGGTTAACGGGTTAACGCTATAAGGGAGGGTTAACAATGGAATCAATATTGTATATATATTATGTATAATATATATGTATGTGTGTAATATAATATATATGTGTGTATATAATTTAATATATATATATATATATATATATATATATTATAAATCGAGCCGAGCCAACGAGTCGAGCAATGAGCCGAGCTCGAGCCGAGCCAACCCTGGCTCCGGCTTGGCTCGTTTTTAACGAGTTTTTTTCGAGCCAACCTCTTTTCGAGCCGAGCCTTTTTCGAGCCGAGCTTTTTCGAGCTTTTTTCAAGCGAGCTTCGAGCCGAGCCTCGAGTCGCGAGCTTTTTGAACAGCCCTGATGCATGTATCTTGATAGGTAGGGATTTTAGTTGTCGGTAAACCCTTGGATTGAAGGAGTTCGTGGGGCCCGTTGGTAATCATCATGTTTAGACGACAATATCTTAGTTTTATTGTCAATATATGTCAAATAAACGCTGTGATGTCCTACGACACTTCATATACAACTCCTAACTTAATTATTGGCCTGGCGGTGTACTTTTAAAATTTTAATTTTTCTAAAAGTCATTTTTTAACGTTGAATTTGTTTTTCACAAGACCGTTTGTTTCCTAAATATCATTTTCTTTAAATCGTTTGTTTTTTATGTTTTATAAAACACTAGAATATTACCTGTATATTACACGGATTGAATATAAAATATAAAATAAATATTAATAAAATTTTAATATTATAAAACAATATTTTGATTTAAATTGATTAAAATACGTATTAATAAGCATTTTTAAGTAATAAAACAATAATTAAAATTTTTAATTACTAATGAAATGATACTTGACTTTTTTTTAATTTGTAGCAGTAATGATTTTTGAACTAATTGATGCTAAAAACTTCACTTACTTTTTTTTTATCTAAAATTAAGTGTTACAAATCAAGAAAACAATTTACAATTTATATAATTATTAAAGTTAATTGGTTCAATTTGAAAATATCATTAAACAGATTTAACTAAAAATGTAATTTTTCTTATCATTTTTATAACTTTCAATTTTAAAATAATTACTTTTTAAATATTTCGCTAAAAGAAGCATCATTTGTTTATTAAAACCCATTATTTAAAAACAACGATTTATAGTTTATTTTATTATTTTTTTTAAAATTGTTTTTTAGCTGATCTTTTTTTATATATAAACTTTTATTAAAGTGTGTTTTTTAATAAAAATATTAGATTTTTAATTTATCAAAAACTATTTTCTAGCTTGAAAAATGCATATAATATTATTACTCCTTAACAGTATAATTATTTATTAGAAAATATAATTTAGAATTAATAAGAGAAAGGATTGAATAAGATGATACCAGAGTGACAAATGACAATATGAACATGAAATTTGACAAGTGACAAAAAGATTTTTGTTTATTATAATAGAAAAATTGGGTAACATCTATACAGGGACAGCCTTGAGAATTATGGTGCCTAGGCTGAGTCGAAAAAAAGCCCCTAGCGAATACAAACCATATTCGTAACTGAAAAAATCGAATTTAAAATTCGGTTCACTACTAGAAAAAAAATGATTTTTGCTACCAAAATTTGCTATGCAAAAAAAATTGTCGCAAAATTGCAACACATTTGCGACACTTTTCAGTCAAAAAAAAATTCTTACTTTTATGTCACATTTGTGTCAAATTAACGACACAATTTAAAAAACACTCATTTCTTTCGCAAATGCGTTGCAACTTTGCGACACATTTCCAACAAAATGTGTTTTAGATTAATTAATTAAGCTATGCATCGCAATTGCGTTGCAATTTTGCAACCCATTTTCAACAAAATGTGCTTTATATTAATTAATTAAAATATGCATCGCAATTGTGTCACAAAACATTATTTTTTATTTTTATCTTTATTTCTATATTTATTCAAATAACAATAACAATAATAAAACATATATTCAAAATAATTCGAATTTTGGGTTACAAGTTTGCGACACATTTTTGACAAAATGCAATTTAATTAAATTAATTAAACTTTCTTATTATTGTTATTGTTGTTGTTATTAGTATTAATATTATGTATTATTTGTTTACTAATCATTATGAATGTATTAACAAAATTTACGTTCAAGATTTGGAATCACAACTGCAAGATCTTAGATCTCAACTTGAAGTTGAAAGAAAATTAAGGGAGGAGTCAGAGCAACGAATTGAACAATGATTACGAGAGCCAAAAGAGCTAGTGCAAATGCAATAGTTTATGAGTACATTTATTGCTTCGGGTAATTACTAATAGTTGGGTTGAATTAAGTTAATATTTTATATATGTTAACTTGTGTTGGGTTTCTTGTTTAGATATTAAAATTTTGATTGTAATGAATGTATTTTCTATTTGTTTAGGTTATTATGATTGTGGTTTGAATTTGCAAAAGATGTTTTGGAAAGTTTTCTAGTTGAATTAATTGTTTTTAACAATTAAAAAGAACTTAATTTTTAGTATTTCAATTATTTTTTAACTTAAAAAAGTTTTGTAGCAAATCTGTAGCAATAAAAAGTATTTTTTTCATTAAAAAAATTATAGGTGTTGCTAATTTGTTGCAAACCTATAAAAACCATTATATTTTTGTGGCAAATGCGTCACAAAAAAATTTTAAGTGTTGCTAATTTGTTACAAATATATAAAAGAAAATTGTTATGAGTTGCAAATGTGTCGCAAAATAAAATATTATTTACAAAAAGGAAATTATTATTTGTTGCAAATGCGTTACAAATAAAAAAATTATTTCATTTAAAAAAAATTAATAAGTGTTGTTGATTTGTTGCAAATTTAAGAAAAGAAAATTATTTTGAGTTGCAAATGTGTAGCAAACAAAAAGAAAATAAATTCCATTTACGTCGCAAATGTGTTGCTAAAATAATTAAAAAAAATCAAACATTGTCGCAAATTTGTTGCAAAATAAAACTTGCAATTACATTAACAAGAAAAATATAATTAGAAGTGTGCGTAGCAAATGGCGTAGGACTTTGCGACACACTTTGTTTGTAGCAAACTTGTTACAATTTGTGTCACAAATTTGTAACAAAACTTTTGCAACAAGGGTTTTTGCTTTGAATATATTTGCTAGTAAACGTGTCGCAAAATCCAATTTGCAACGCATTTGCTACAAAATTGAGCGTTGTAAAAATTTTTTCTAGTAGTGGTTTCGGTTCGGTTCCAATTTGTATCCAAAATTTGAATTCGGTTCCTAACCGTATCCGAATAATGAATTTTGGTTTTCGGTTCGGGTATCGGTTCCATTTTTTTGGATTTGGTTTGTCTAGTTAACAGATTAAACCTAATTCCGATTTAAATTTATTATATTAGTGATAATATATAAGGTAGAATTCGATTTATTAGGGATCGGTTTATTCGGTTTTTAACTGGTTTATTTGGTTTATATTCGGTTTTTAATTGGTTTATTTGGTTTTTAATAGGTTTATTCAGTTCGTTCGGCATTAACCAAAAGCAAACCGAACCACTTCCCGAATTCGGTTCGATTTTTGGATGGGAAAAAAATTGAAAACTTAAAAACGAACCAACGAACACCCCTATTAAAAGACATGAAAATAATTTCCTATATTTTAAAGGGATTCTATTTTGTACCTCTTAAACCATGTGTTTACAAATAGTTCATTTTATTTATATGTAATTTGTTGTTTCTTGTTTGAATGAATCTCCATATATATGTAGATATTAAAAAAAAATGGCGTCTCTCTAAAAAATGGGCTCGAGACGGAGGTCGGGATTGCCCCTCCTCCGAGCCACCCTTGCATCCATATATTTTTAATACTATTTACCTTAAAATATGTCAAATTGTGTCGGGTCGACATGATAAAAAAAACATAATTAAACAAAAGTATAATTAAAATAAAATACATCTAAACTTGTTATATACGGGGTTTCATTTTTTAGAATCGTTTCTCAAGAATGGTTAGAGATACTTTCCTAATAAATCTTTTTCCACAAAGCAAATACAATTACCGCTTAAATTCTCATTACCAATCCGATTACAAAAATATTAATTACTTCATGTACTTCATTTCCGGTTGAGGTTGTGACGTGTAATACGAAAGCTAGCTTAGTTAAAAGATAACCAATGTAAATGAAATATGTTTGTTTGTAACTGTAACATCAGTGCCGGAACCGTACCGGAACAGTGATCTTAAACAGTAACATGAGCAGTAAACATGTACGAACTATATACATTTCAGTGCATTTCATATTCATATAAATTATCATTTTCATTTGATGTTATCATATAGCAAATTCAGAACTATTTCAGAGATACAAAGTTCATAACTATGGTTTATTAGTCAGATAATTATCTGGCAACACAGAACCATCATGGAATTATTTGTTAGGAGTTATTATGTATAAACGTATGCGAGGCTTTAAAGAACAAAACAACACGAATGTCGTTATGTGAATGCTAAATCGACGGATTATTCGTATAGGTGACGATCTGTACGAATAAATCTGGAAGTTTAACGTTCTGGATGATATTCTATAATTAGAAAACAATATTGAAAAGTATAGTTATCGTCGTATTTGTACGAGTGATGATTCAAACGAATAAGCACGACAACCGTACGATTCAATTTAAACAGTAAATTAATATTTTGAAAATTTAAAATAAATAAAAGATGTTAGTTAATTTATTAGGAATCACAACCTAAAAATATATTGTAAATCTTGTTTTAAAACCGAACCGTTTCGTCGTGAAAATCATAAGAAATCGCTATTTTACGCGAAACCGAGCGAGACCGGACATCGAGTATTGGTGTCACATTAAATGTTGACAGTCAATGCATCACCAACCACCACCAATACATTTTTACCCTCACAATTCGTCACTTTCTCTCTCTAGCTCTCTCTCTCTCTCTAAGATTCAAGCTTCCATCTTCTTCAAATCTTCATCATTTCAAGAGTTTTTGGTTCCAAATCGACCACAATCCTTAGTAAATCAAGAAAGTGCTGGAGATCTAAGTTTCCATCCGTCATTTTGAGGTAAAGATCTAGTTTAAATTCGGTTTTGTGTGTGTAATCTCGAATCTTATATCTTATGGTGTTCCTAACCGATCTAATACCTCGAATGCACTTAGATAAACCAATGTAGATAATTAGGAAGCTAGTTTGAATGAATTGAAACAGGTTAAAGGTGTTGAGGAAGGTGATAACACAGGTTCGTGGACCAGAAGCAGGTAGCCGAACTTTCTCCACAACGAATTCAGATGAGCGAACCTAGGAGCACAATGGGCGAACCCTGAGCCACGAACCTGCATGTCTGAGTCACAAACCCTATAGCCTGCACCGAACCCTGTAGCCTGCACCGAACCTAGGGGGACTGCACCGAACCTGTTGAGGAACGAACCAACTAGAATGGGCCGAACCTTCCATGGTCCAGCCGAACCCTCATACTGGGCCGAATCTCTCATGGGCGGCCGAACCTTAGGGCGGCGAGTCCCTAGAGCCGAACCTTCTTTTCCTTTAGTTAGCCGAACCCACGAGACATTGGAACATGAACGAACCTTGGGTCATAACACCTTTGCTGGGCTGACCTATTTATGTTATGCATAGGTTCGCCGGTCCAATGTGCATCGAGCTAAGTCATTCATGAAAATGGTGATTTTAGGATGGTTATTACATGGGAGTTTAGGTATACATACATGCATGAAATAATCTTATGTGTGTGCATGGGATAAACTTAATGTGCATGCATGGGGATCTACTAAAGCTATTTTAATGATAAGAAGAAACTTAAATGATCATGAATTTTCTTATCTTTTATAATGAGATTCCTAAATCCATATAACAATTGGGAAATTGATAGGAACTCATGAGGAACAAAGCAAAAGCCTTGTGATCAATTGGCAATCAAAGGTGTCAATGGGCCTAGATGGGCCCAATGGGCTTAATTAAGCCCATCATATGTTAAAGGATATCATAATAAAAGATAAAGATGTTTGAAAAAAGAAAATGAAATGCAAACTTATTTTTAAATTCAATTAAATAATTTTCTAAATTATACTAAACTTATATGGAATTTAATTATAAATGTTTTAATAAGAGGTTTAATATGATTGAATTGACTAGGAAAGTGTTGTAACATAGACAATATAAGTTGTCTGGAAATTTGACTAGAAACAAAGGAAACTCTGCCCGAATTTCGTAAAAATTTAAAAGTGAGTTGTTATAATTAATCATGGGATTGGGGTTACAACTGGGTAATTGAACTAGACCATTTAGCTTGAGTCTTAGGAGTACACCAGTAATCTAAGACACTTAGTGGCACACACCGAGACCAAACCTTAGACGCGGCGACTAATACGTATACTTATAGTATTCGAATTCTTTTAAAACAACTCAGGAACTGAAGACACTTAGTCTACAAACAAGAGCGCGCATTTTGTGGTAGTACATTACACAACAACACAGGTGAGTTCATTGCCCCTTTTCTAAACATTTTTGTTTTAAAACGCGGGGCTGAGAAGCATGCGTAAACTGTTTTATTTAAATTGTTTACTTAAATGCTTTTATTCATTATATGTTATGTCTTTATGCTTGTTGATACACCTAGAATCCTGTCTAGGAAATTACTATGCAGATCAAATCATCAAGTTAATTAAATTACTCTTTTGAGTAATACTTTAATTCTAAAACTTTAAACAAACCCTTAGTCCATCAAACTCAAATTCAAGAACCTAAATTCAAAGTGAAATCAAAGGAACTAAAGCTAAAGATCATGTTCAAAGAATCCTAATTCAGTGTGTGATCTGAAAACAAAGGATCATAATTAAGAATCAATTATCATTGTGAAATCATGGGAATTCTAAAGATCAAATCAAGAGACTCAAGGAATCAGAAATCATAAATGTGTGTGAATCATTGAATTAATGAAATCATTAAGATCTAATGAAATCATTAATACTTGAGTTAAGGCGGATGTCAGTTGTATAGAAATCAAGACCACGTGTAACACACATAAAGTCCCGACATAAATAGTAGACTCTTGTAGTCAAGCTATATGGGCAATAACGTGAACTATCAAATGAAATCAAAAATCAAAATTGTGAGGCCCCGAAACTGGGCACCTCGCAGAGGTTGGTTTTCATCATAACACATAGCTCTTAAACTAAAAACTTTCATAATCATGCAGCGGAAATGTAAACATAGTTTGATAAACAGAATTTAATAAAGTGTCTGTATCAAAATCATATCGAATTGCCAAAACCAACGGATCGTCTGGATTGATGCCCGAGCTCCATGCCTCCTCTTATCATAGCTTTAACCTGACATACATGCTAAATCAAGTCAGCTTACGCTGGTGAGTTCTAGTTTTCGTAAAACAACATTAAACATACATATTATAAACATCATTTCATACACATAGTTCATAACCTTAGCACATATCATCATTTCCATCATCGTCTTACGTTCCACTGTCACCATACGAACAGTGGGCTTATGCCGGCACAAGGCTCCATGTTTATAGTCCGATCGACTCTTACCATGTTTATAGCCCGATCGGCTCTTACCATGTTTATAGCCCGATCGGCTCCGTGTTTATAGCCCGGTCGGCTCCATGTTTATCGTCTGGTCGACTCCATATGGTATCATGCCGCTTAGCTGTCCTCGGTAGCTTGGTGATGAAATCCATGGTGATGTGTTCCCATTTCCATTCCGGTACCTCTAGTGGTTGCACATATCCGTAGGGCTTCTGATGTTCAGCCTTCACTTGCGCACAAGTAAGGCACCTGTTCACATACTGCATCACATTAAACTTCATGCCCGGCCACCAATAATCTTTCCGAAGATCTTGATACATCTTTGTCGCACCGGGATGCACAGAATAACGTGATTTGTGGGCTTCATCTAAAATCCTCGACCGAATGTCCCCATTTCTGGGTACCCACATACGACCGAATCGTACTTTCACACCGTGATCATTGTCTTCCAAGTTCTTGACTTGCCCGAAGACACGTTCAAAACCCACATGCTCTTCTTTCAATCCTTCCTGTTGCGCCTGCTTGAGCTCATTCAGAAAGTCTGGCGTTATCACCAAACTATACGATTTTACTCGTATGGCAGAATGATCAGTCTTGCGACTCAAGGCATCTGCCACTACATTGGCCTTTCCCGGGTGATATAGAATATCACAATCATAATCCTTTAGTAGCTCAAGCCATCGTCTCTGCCTCATGTTCAAATCCTTTTGCTCGAAGAAGTACTTCAAGCTCTTGTGGTCGGTATAGATGGTACTCCTTACTCCATACAAGTAGTGCCTCCATATTTTCAATGCAAACACCACTGCAGCGAGTTCAAGATCGTAGGTCGGGTAGTTAGCTTCATGAATCTTTAGCTGGCGCGAAGCATAAGCTATTACCCTTCCCCTTTGCATGAGTACGCATCCCAACCCTTGTCGTGACGCGTCGGCATACACAACAAGATCATCATTTCCATCCGGCAGTGCTAGAACAGGAGCTTGGGTAAGTTTCTCCTTTAGCACTGAAAACGCTTGTTCTTGGTTTGGACCCCATTCGTACTTTGCGTCTTTCTTCGTGAGTTTCGTCAGTGGCGTCGCTATCTTGGAGAAGTCTTGAATGAATCTCCGATAGTAACCGGCCAAACCAAGAAAGCTGCGTACTTCCGTAGGTGACTTTGGAGGACTCCATTTCATAACCGTTTCAACTTTAGCTAGATCTACCATAATGCCGTCTGGGTTCACCACGTGCCCCAGAAACTGTACTTCTCGTAACCAGAAAGCGCATTTGGAGAACTTAGCATAAAGTTTCTCTTTCCTCAGGATTTCCAATACCTCACGTACGTGGCAAGCGTGGTCTCCTTCGTTCTTTGAATAAATCAAAATATCGTCAATAAACACTATCACCGATCGGTCCAGCATCGGTCGACATACCCTGTTCATCAAATCCATAAATGCTGCGGGAGCATTCGTCAATCCAAACGACATAACGAGAAACTCGTAATGTCCATAATGCGTACGGAAAGCAGTCTTTGGAATATCCTGCTCTCGAACCTTCAACTGATGGTAACCGGATCGGAGATCTATCTTTGAGAACCAGCTTGCACCTTGCAGTTGATCGAACAAGTCATCAATTCTAGGTAGAGGATACCTGTTCTTTACGGTCAACTTATTCAGTTCCTTGTAATCGATACACATACGCATGCTTCCATCTTTCTTCTTAACGAACAGCACCGGTGCTCCCCACGGAGAGACACTCGGTCGTATGAAACCTTTATCAAGGAGTTCTTGTAGTTGGGTCATCATTTCCTTCATCTCAGTTGGAGCTAAACGGTAAGGTGCTTTGGCAACGGGTTGTGCCCCTGGCACTAAGTCGATCTGGAACTCAATTTCCCGTTCGGGTGGTAATCCAGGCAATTCCTCAGGGAATACATCGGGGAAGTTACACACCACGGGAACATCATCAATCGTCCTCATATCCATACGTTCCTCAATCACGTAGGCCAAGTAGGCTACACACCCTCGCCTCATCATAACATCAGCCTTGATCATTGAAATGATCTTAGGCGCATACTTCGCTCTATCACCATAAACCGTCACGGAGCTCCCATCCATCGCACGTAGGCATATCATCTTTCGTCGACATACAATGTTAGCCTCATATTTGGCTAACCAGTCCATACCCAAAACCACATCGAATCCTCCTAAGGTAATAAGAAACAATCGTACTGGGAACCTATGACCTCCTATCTTAACATAGCAATCATCAATAGCCTCAGTCACCCTGGTCATCTTACCATTAGCCGTCTCTACATCAAATACCCGATCTATTTTCTTAACCTTCCCAGATAACCCATCACAGAAACTAGAAGATACAAAACTCATACTGGCACCAGAATCAAACAATACAGAAGCAGGAATATTGTTGATAGAAAAGGTACCTGTGACCACATCAGGGTCCTCAATCGCATCATCCTTCGTCATCGTAAAGGCTCGTGCTTTAGCCTTCTGCTTCTCCTTTCCTTTCTCTTCTTTCTTACCCGAGCCCGAAGCATCGGCCCGTGGTTGTCTACAATCTTTAGACAGATGTCCCATCCCGTTGCAGTTGTAGCATCTCATAGCACCGGGGCAATTGGCTGAAAAATGCCCCACCTTTCCACATCGAAAGCATAAGTTTGTGCCCACACGGCACAGCCCAGAGTGGCTCTTGCCACACTTACGGCATAGACCTGTTTCCTCTCGCTTGATCTTCTTGCCAGAAGTCTTTCGTTGGTCTGTTCGACCCCTCTTAGTCCCGGAAGACTCCTTCACCCTGGTTTCCTCTTTCACTAGCTCATCGGCCATCACATCATCCCATACAATACCACTGAGTTCAACAGTGGAGTCAAAGGTCTTAGGAGCATTGGCCTTGACATGAATTCTTACTTTTGGAGGCAAGCCCTCCATGTACAACTTCACCCTGCGTTCCTCGGTAGAAACCAGATGAGGAACGAGTCTTGCCATCTCATTGAACCGTGAAGTGTACTGCCTGTGATTCAGACTTCCCGCTTTCAGCACCAGAAACTCCCTTTCAACCTTATCCAGCTCATTCTTGGGACAGAACTGCTTAGTGACCAGTTCCTTTAGATCATCCCAAGTCATCTTATCCATATCGGTTGCAGCCTTGGACTGCTTAATGGTGTTCCACTAGTGAAGCGCCTCCTCGACAAAGGAGTGAGCTGCAAACTTGACAGCTTGATCAATTCGGCACTCACTGATGGAAATAACAGCCTCCATAGCAGATATCCAGTGGCAGGTGGCCACAGCATCTTTCTTACCATCGAAGGTCGGTGGGTTGCATCCTTTGAAGGACTTGTAGTCACAGCCCTTCAGTTTCCCAGTCATAGAGTCGCCGCTCTTAGTCTCGATGATCACCACCTCATCTTCTTTAGTACTCTCCTTAGTTCCTTCAGACTTGTCTTTTAGAGCATCCTTCAGTGCCTTAGCAATCATTGCCGGCATCTTTTCATCCATGATCTTGCAGACCTCGTCAGAAATAGCCTTCACCACGATAGGCTCTAGAGTGAACTCGTCTTCATTCTCAGGTTGCTCGTTGTGCTCGTGGTCGTCTTCGTTGACAGGTCCTTCACTCTCGACACGTGGTTCTTTAGGTTCCTGTGGTTGCTTACATGGTCTACCCTTTTGTCCAGCCATCTAACTATCTACAGGATGCAACAATCGATGAGTCAGTATAGGAGTCAGTTTAGCACGAAATAAGCTTTGTAAATCGTTAATGACGTTGATCAAGTGCTATTAACCATTTACCCAACTCATAGGCTCTAAATGTTTCCCATCCCATCTCTTCAAGGTGCATGACACTAACTACATACATAACCTTACATCTAACCCTTAACTCATACATAAACATTCCGCTCGTGGCATCCGTTCATCCGTGGTTGGCAATCCGCGTCACTTAATCCCATTCTCAGTTTAAGTCTTGGCATTTGGGATGCCAAGATCTCTCAAACTATGGCTCTGATACCTACTTGTGAGGCCCCGAAACCGGGCACCTCGCAGAGGTTGGTTTTCATCATAACACATAGCTCTTAAACTAAAAACTTTCATAATCATGCAGCGGAAATGTAAACATAGTTTGATAAACAGAATTTAATAAAGTGTCTGTATCAAAATCATATCGAATTGCCAAAACCAACGGATCGTCTGGATTGATGCCCGAGCTCCATGCCTCCTCTTATCATAGCTTTAACCTGACATACATGCTAAATCAAGTCAGCTTACGCTGGTGAGTTCTAGTTTTCGTAAAACAACATTAAACATACATATTATAAACATCATTTCATACACATAGTTCATAACCTTAGCACATATCATCATTTCCATCATCGTCTTACGTTCCACTGTCACCATACGAACAGTGGGCTTATGCCGGCACAAGGCTCCATGTTTATAGTCCGATCGACTCTTACCATGTTTATAGCCCGATCGGCTCTTACCATGTTTATAGCCCGATCGGCTCCGTGTTTATAGCCCGGTCGGCTCCATGTTTATCGTCCGGTCGACTCTCTTGTTTATAGTCCGGTCGACTCCATGTTTATAGTCCGGTCGACTCTCATGTTTATAGCCCGGTCGGCTCCCTGTTTATAGTCCGATCGACTCCCCTGTTTATAGCCCGATCGGCTCCATGTTTATAGCCCGATCGGCTGTTCATATCCTGATACGGTCAGGTCATCATTCATATTCACCCAGTACAAGTACCGGAGCATCATCATTCACACATATCCTATAGCACGTATAGGGACATCATTCATTCATCATACATGATACGCTAGCATCATACCGTCACAATCCTCATACATTTCATGCTAGCATTATAACATCATTCATCGGGTTAATCATGGCATCTTAGGCATGTCATACTAGCCTCATTTCATCATACCATCATAACATACTAGCATCATTTCATCATACCATCATAACATACTAGCATCATTATCATATCATAACATCATGGTATCATACTATCATCCTAGCCACCTAGGACCTTGCCATATCCCTATAACTATTCTCATAGTTATCGTCATGAAGCATGTGATCATAAAGTCATCATCATATCATATGCTAGCATCATTATCATGTCATGTTATTCATCCTCATAACTCATTTATCATGCATTCATCATAATTAGCATACTTTCATGCATACACCATGCTAACACATAAACATGCATATATAGTCAGGGCATATCATCATTCATTCATCATCATCATAAGCACATAACATCATAGACATCACAATAAGCATGCATGTCAGCCCAAAACATCAAACATAAAAGAGGGCGTCTAGAACTCACCTGATAATGGATCCTTGTCTTCTTAACCGAACTCCTTAGTTAAGACCCGGGAACCTACATCCGTTACACCATCTCATTACATTACGTTACGTTCTTTGGACCTAGAAAATAGTCTAAGTCCCCATAGCCTACTAGTTCCCCCTGCTGAACCCAAGTCCTCGATACTTAGCTAAGTGTTCGAAACCCTTGAAATCCATTAAGTCCTCATGTACACGAAATCCATGAGTATTCGAAACACTAGTACACGAAATACCCAAGGTACACGAACCCCCGGGTGTACACGAACATCCATGTGTACTCGAACCTAATGGTGTACTCGAAATCACCTTGTACTAAGATGTATGATTTCGAATACCCTCTGCTCATGATTTCGTGTACTCATTATTTCATCATTAAACATCTCAGAAATTCATCTAAGACTTTGGGGAGCTAGTTCTAGGTTCCTTTGGTTGTTACCAACGTATTGGAACCTCAAAGTTATGAACTTCATGCATAAAGGTGTGAGCTTTATGCATAAGTTCACCCTTTGTTTAACCATCCTAACTTTTGTATAAAAATCTTTACTTTTCAGTCTAGAACACTTACTTAAAGGTAGCTGATTCTCCTGGTAGAATCCCTTTCGTTTCTTCCTTTGTTTAGTCGATCAAAGCTCGATTCTTGATGTTCTTGAACTTCAACTTCGTGTACTCGAGAGAAACTGTGTTTCCAACCAAAGGTTGTCACATTTCCCAAGGCACGGGTATTTATAGAGAGGCTCCCTGTATTCGAAAACCCCTGTACACGAAAATGTGGTGTACTCGAAATTGGTGTACTCGAAATCTTTCCATTTCGAGTACACGATCTGTAATCCTAGACTTGGTTATTTTTCGTCTATTTTCCTACAAGTTAATTGTTCATCACGCATTCGTAAGTTCGGATAACTTGCATTTAGAAAATTTGGGATGTTACAAAAATCAAGAGAATCAAAGAGATCAAGAATCAAAGGATATCCGTAAAGTCCCGGCATGTACAGTAGACCATTGGGTCAAGCTGATATGGGCATAATTAAAATCCCTGCACGCTCAGGTAGGCTCCTGGTGAGTCCTGCCTGATATGGGTCACGTGTGAGAGGGTACAACTTGGACAACCACCAACAACTAAGTCTAATTGATTGAGTCCAATAAGGCGCAATCATCATGTCTTAGTAGTATTTACATGTTTATTTATTTATTTAATTAAATATTTAACATTTTATTTTTATAATTGCTTTTGGGAAATCATGTATCTATGATGAACTCAAGAGGAGCAAATGTAAATCGAATTGTGGAAATCAGAATCTAAATCACGGGTGAATGGAGTGAAACGCTTAATTATCATTATCAACAATATGCTAAGCAGTCCGGTATGTGGTGGGATGGTGGCTGGGGCTTGTTCCCCTACATATGCACTATATATAAGCATACTTGATTGGATAGCATAGGTGGTTGTTAATGAGGTTAAGGTTGTCATTTCAGGGAATCAAGGTAAACATTTTCAGGGTAATCAAATACTAAGAATCAAAGGGTATGAAATCAAAGGTATGGGATGAAATGCTTAATTATCACCAGGAACAATATATCATGTGGTTTGGTATGTGGTGGGACGGTGGCTGGGGCTTGTTCCCCTACATATGCCCTATATATAAGCATACTGAATTGGATGGTATAGGTGGTTAATGGTGAGGTTAAGGTTGTCATTCGGGTTATTCAAACTCATTTTTATAAAACTATATGAACTCACCAACCATGTGTTGACTTTATTTTTGCATGACTTCTCAGGTGACGAACAGGTCAACTGAAGAGTTATTTCTTTGGATTAGGTCATATGATAGAGGACCTAGCTTTTTGGACCTGCATATTTTGAAGCATCATTATACCGATCATTTTGTATATCTTGTGCAGATACAAGATAGAAGATTATGATGTGATAGTAGATTTACATTGTTAAATTATAAACTTAACTGATGTAATTTAACTTTGTAATTCTATTTTATATTAGTGGTTTTTCATTTATATATCATGTGCAATGTAAACAATCTGATCATTCCGATTATCACTCATGATATTGCACCCCGAGAACTTTCCACCCGACGGGGTCTCCGATCCAACCCCGTCGGCTCGGGGTGTGACAGTAACATCCATCAATTTTAGAATACTTGAAGAACCATCAAGTTAACAAATCATATGTCCGCTTTTAATTTATCAATATAGGTCACTAATTTAACCCGAAGTCTTCTTTTATTAGTTTCGTTGAGAACATACATGCTTGGATAATCTTAGTATCTTTTGTATTGTCAAACCCACCAAAATTATCACAAGACTCAAACTATTCAAACAAACAACTGAATGTTACATTATTAACACGATTCCTAAGCTCTTGTATTTGCATCTTGAACCAACTTGAAGTAGTCATACTCAAAATAGTGACAATATGTGATATTTGATTTGTCTTGGTGACTTAGGGTTAAAGTATTCACCATTCTTGTTTACCACTTCAAATTCATATTTCTCACAAAAAAAATGTTAACTTTGCCAAAGAGCTCATTAAAACTAGGGCTGATAAGACATGTTTTATCGTATTTAACTAGTTAGAGATGATGTGATTTATACAAATATAAAACATGAAAACTTATTATTTAGTACTTAACTTGGTGATTTAATCATGAAAGTTTTATGTTTTATATAACAAAAAAGAAAAATAATGAAGTTTGGCCACTTAATTTATATTATTTCAAAAAATATATATAGAATGAAATATTGTACCCATTGTTAAACATGTCTAATTATGTCTTACCTACCCGTTTTGTCAGCTCTAATTAAAAAACCTTCATTCTAAACTCTCAAGTTGGCCTTTGATAGAAAAAACCAACGTAACCACATGCAACAAATCTTGCGGTAGTGCCTAGTGGCCGTCTAGTCGACAATCAGATGTCACACAAATGGTAATGGATCGATGGACTTCAAGTCTTCAACTTGATTTAGGTTTATATTTAATAATAGCCTAGAATCTCGTGTATTACACGGGTTAAATAATTAAAATATATAATTTATTAATATTAAATAATAATAAGTATTTAATAATTATAAAATTATATTTTATGATTATATATAATTGAAATATTTTTTTTAGTTTATTAAATTAGCAAATTATTAGAAATAGAAAATCTATCTTTTTTGATATTTAATTATATAATTTAATTAGTAAAGATTATTAGTATTCAATACGAGAGAGATGGGGGAAAAAAATTTCAGATTGCACCAGAACGCGATACGTGTCTCCTAAATATACTCTTTTATTATAATAGGAAGATGCTATACGGCACTGGTTTACTTATTAAAATTATTAATGTAATTGATTTTAAATTGAATTTAAATTATTAAACTTTTTTAATTTACTTTATCAAACTAAACAAATGAAACAAACGATTGAAAGTTTTATAGCTAGGTTGTGACTGAGATTTTAACATTTATATAATACAAAAATAGATTTTTTTAAGATGGATGTCCTCCTCCCTATAAGCATGCCCTTGGCAACGACATATTTAAAAGCAATGTTTTCAGAACCGGACCGGACATCGAACCGGTCTCCTTACCGGTCAGAGGTCGGACCGGTCGGACCGGGTTTTAAGAACCGGATGATTTTATAAACATTTTATAAATATATATATATAAAATCAAAAAAATATTAAAAAAAAATAAAAAAAATTAAAAAAACCGGTTCAATTACCGGTCCGACCACCGGTTTTCCGGTCCGACCGGCCGGTTCACCCATAAACGGTTTTGAACGTAGAACCGGACCGGTTACCCTTCCGAATCCCGGTCAGACCGGCCGATCCGGTCCGGGTTTGAAAACATTGTTTAAAAGATAACAATAGGTCCAAAACGTAAACAATATATTTTATATGTTATGAGAGGAAGACAAAATATGAGTAAAATTAATAGTAAAATTAGATTAGATTAATAGAAAATTAAATCGTTTAAATACTGTGTAATCAACTTAAGTAACGCACATACTTTAAAATATCTAAAGCCAACTACTGTTAAATTAAAGCAAGGGTGTTTAATCTTCAAATGAATAATGTAGTAGTTAAAATGTAGAAGACAAAAACGTAAAAGTCTCAAGCTTAATCCTCACTTAAATCAATTTTACCTGAAAGCTATTGACTCGTGGGTTTTCTGAGTAAGTGGGTTTTTATAGTAATAAAAAAAAAGTAGGGGTGTTTTAATAATTTGAATGCATATCATTTGTTCGATTCCATATAAACCAAACAAATCGTAATCCGACCTGATAAAACCCTAATTTTGTGTGAAAAATAAACAAAATATCGATATACTTTGTTAATTAATGCAGCAGAGTGCCGTTTCTATCCCGAAAGAAAAAGGAAAATGTTAAAAATAAGAATATTTAAATAGTTAACCTTTTACTAACGGTACTAAAATAGTAAATTATTGAAAGTAATTGCAAGTAGGGGTGTGCTGAAAACCGAATTAACCGATCCGTAACCAGTATAACTGCCAAAACCGAACCGGAAAACCAAACCAAATGAAAAACCGATGGTTCGGTTAAACAGATTTTTGATAACATAAACTAGTGGTTCGGTTTTGGTTATCTACTTTTCTATAACTACCATAACCGAACCGAACCGCTTAAATTACTAAACAATATATAAATCTTTAATTATACTAGAAGATTACAAAGTTCAATAAATGTCTAATTGTATGACATCTCTTAAATTCTCCTAAAAAGTTGGCAAAAGATATTTTCATAATTTCTTTTATCACTTTATTAACATAATTAAAGATATTAGGGTTTCTTAATTTCTCACTTTCTTGTTTCTTCATCCTTACGGCTTCATTGAAATTTCAATTTTTAATCTTCGACGAAAGTTCCAGGAAGCAGACAATCATATCTTCTTCTTGGATAATCATTGATATACTTTGATATATGGCCCATGTATTATTTTTTTTCAACTTCTATCTTAATCAAGTTTTGTTGACATACTTTGATACAAGACTTGTCAATGTTTGATTATATTATTTGATCATGATTTACACATGTAGAAGGAAGCATCACGTGGCGAAACATCAATTGTTAATCTTGATGAAGAAACCCCGAATGAGCCGGTTGTTAATGATGATGAGGAGACCGTAGAGAAAAAGCCAAATGGTAGAGGTAAAAAATCTTGGGTATGGGACCATTTCACTATTGATAAGGATTCGGGTAAAGCTAGGTGTCCTTATTGTAAAATATTGATGGCGTCTGGTTCAAAAAAGAATGGCATGAGTACTTTACAATATCACTTAAAGAGTGTTTGTCCAAAGTCTCCGGTTTGCAAGAAAGTAGATAAGAAACAACCCATCTTGAGTTTTAAGCCTAAAAGTTTGGGTGAAAGTAATGGTAGCTTGGCTTCGTATAAATTCAGCCAAGATGAGTGTAGAATTCTACTTGCCCGAATGCGTATTACAGATAACAGGCCCTTTAGTATAGTAGAAGATGAGGGACTAAGGGAATTTGTATGGGGATGAAATCCGTTGTTTAAATTTCCATCCAGATGGACAGTGGCTAGAGACTGTTGGTCGATATTTAGAGACGAGAGAAAAAAATTAAAGGATGCTTTAAAATATCAAACCGTATCACTCACTACAGACACATTGACATCAATTCAGAATTTTAATTATATGTGCCTTACAACACATTGGGTAGATGAGGATTGGGTTCTAACAAAGAAAATTATAAACTTTTGTCAAATTCCAAATCACAAGGGTGAGACCATTGGAAGGTTGGTTTATCAATGTTTACAAAAATGGGGTATTGACATGTTTTTACGATCATAGTTGATAATGCTTCTTCAAAATATGGAGCAATTAGATATTTGAAAATGATGCTTAAGGGCCCTCCTGCTATTTTAGATTGCAAATATTTGCATTTGAGATGTAATGCCCATATAATAAATCTTGTTGTCAAAGATGGTTTGGAAGAACATATCGATTTTATAAGTAATATTCGAAACGCTGTAAGATATTTAAGATCATATCCTTCTCGATATCTAAGTTTCAAAGATAGTGTAAAGAAAGAAAAGATTGATTGTCAAAGGAAACCATGCCTAGATGTTGATACGCGGTGGAATTCAACATTTCTAATGTTGGAGACGGCACTTATTTATAAAAAAGCATTTGATAGGCATAATTTTTTAAAATAACTCTATATTTTGTTTTTTCAATTTATTACAAATGATCTAATGTGTTATATTTTTTTATAGACTTCAAGATGTGGATTTCAACTATCGATCCTACTTTCGATCAGAAATTGATGATGACGAGGGGAGTACGAGAAAGATAAAAAAGGGTGATAAAGTTTTGGGAGCACCTAATACATCGGATTGGGAGAAAGCAAGGTATTTTTGTCATTATTTTTATTTCTATGTTGTTTCGATTGTGATATGTTTACTTTGTGGTTTTGCTAGGTAATTTATGGAGATTTTGAGAATATTTTTTAACGTGACTAAGAAAATTTCCGGTTCTAACTATGTGACGGCTAATATATAGTTTGGTGAGCTTTGCACAATGCACACCACTATGTCAAAAATGTCATTAAGCTGTGGCGAGGGTGAAAAAAAGATGGCTATATCGATTAATATAAAGTACGAAAAATATTGGCAAAATCTAGCCAATATGAACTTATTGTTGTATGTGGCATTTGTTTTAGACCCTCGAAATAAAATGCATTATCTTAGTTTTTGTTTAGAGTTGATATATGGCGAGAACTCCCAAGAAGGCAAGGAAATTGTGAGGCAAGTTGAAAAGGCATTAGTAGAGTTGTTTAATACTTATAAGATGAATGTAGATAAACCTATTGAGAAAAAAAGTACACCTTCTTCTAGTTCTAATGATCGTGATAAGGTTCTTGATTTAGAAGATGGTTTTATGAAATATTTGGAGAAAAAATGTGGAAGGAAGGCTAATACTAGTGAACTTGATATTTATTTGCTTGATGGAACCAAGAAAAAGATAAAAGGAGATGACATGTTTGATGTGTTAGGTAGGTGGAAGTTAAATTCAAAGAAATTTCCAGTTCTTTCTAAACTCGCTAGACATGTCTTGGGATGCCAATCTCAACCGTTGCATCCGAATCGGCTTTTAGTACCGGTGGTCGGGTCATAGATAAATATAGAAGCTCTTTTACGCCGAATACCGTCGAGTCGTTGATTTGTTCACAAGATTGGTTGCGAACTGCACCAACGGACTTTCAAGATTTTGAAGTTCATGGAGTACAATTACAAGACTTGGTTGATAATTTAGAAAAAAAATAGAACAATGTAATATTGCTCTTATTTTTAACTCTATGATTTATTTATACTTAATATTATTCCTATAATTATCAACTTAAAATTCAATTAATCGATCATATTCTCTTATTGTTTTTTTAATATATATACATTTGTCTATAGGTTTGTCATTGGAAAAGAGAGTAGATGAAGATAAAGATTCGACTTAAACGTCCACCACACCTATTTTATCGGAATTTTGGCATTTCAACATTTTGAATGTTTGTTTGAATTTATGGATATGCATTTATCGTTTTGTTCTCCTTTTTGTTTAACGTTTGTTTGAATTCATGGATTTTGTTTTGTTAATTGATATTAATATTATTGAAGATATTTAATGGTTAACTGACCAATTATAACCATCATAATCGCTTAACCGAAACCGCCTTAACCGATTGGTTATGGTTATCGTATTGGTTTAACCGGCATCTCAGTTATGGTTATGGTTATGGTTTTAGGTCAAAACCGGACCAAATCGAACCATGCACACCCCTAATTGCAAGTTTGCCTAAAGACAAAACACAACACCGATTTAGGCCATGCTTGAGATTTCATTTAAAATTAACTTACTATTTTATTGTTTTTGAAGACTTTATAAGTTAAAATAGTGTTTGGCAATGTCAAGATGTCTTTTTATTTTAAATTTCTGAGTAATGATAAAAGGTTATTTTCACCAAGCCAAAATTATTTGCTTTAGCAATAACTTTTAAGTTTTTGACAAGAGTTAAAATAACGATAACTTTTTTAACTTTTCATATATAAAAAGTTAATAGAAACACATTTTTAAAACTACATTTTAAAAAACGAATTTTAAAAAACGATAGGTTAATAAGAACTATAGACAAAAAGTCATTTTGAAGTTAAATAAGTAATCTCAAATAGGATCTATAAACGAAATTAACACGTTTGTGATCATTATGAATAAGTATGAGTCAGTTTCTAATTGAACCACTAAACTGTTTGGTTAAAAAGGTTGGGTTCGCGTCAACCTAGACAAGTTCGAGAGTTCTTTGTTTAGCCTATGTATAAGTATTTAATTATTTTTAATTGTGTTCTATTTTAATTTGGTTGGTATTTGCCAAAAGTTTAAACTAAAAACTCTAACATGAGTTTTATATATAATTTTGGTTATAAAATTATATTTTTAAATTTATTAATATTTTAAAAATAAATAATTAAATAAATAAATAATTTCATGTCAAATTGATTGTGTTCGTATCAACCTCATGAATATTCATGTCGTATTCAGGTAAATATGTGTAATATGATTTTCGGGTCCGGCTTTGATCACGTCAGTTTAACTTGCCAAGCTGACTAATTAAACAACTTAAAAGATAAACTTTTTGAAAAAGAAAAAGAAAAGGAAAAAAAAACAAGGGCCTACATGGAGTCATTGATAGATCTTGCGTTGGCTAACTTAAGGTTTTCAATCGGTTTATCCTTTACGTTGGCTAATTGGGTGAAAGAAATTATTTACTTGAAAGGAATTTGAGGTACAAATTTCTGAAACTCTTATCTTAGTTAATTTTTTCTATTAAAATAATTTGTTCTTTTAAGAAAAACTTTACATATGTCTTTTTGAAAATTTCATAAATTACATATATCTGGAACTTATAAAATAAATTACATATATCATCTTTCCTAACTTTTTAAATTACATATATCCCTTGTTTAAAATTTTAAATTATATATATCTTTTTTTTTTTCAAAGAAAGAAAATATAAATGAATGGGATATATGTAATTAAATCCTAACTTATGTTAATACTATAAGGATCAATTACATGAACTTAATAAAGGTATTATGAGCACCATGGTTTCAATAATGTATTTATAACTTAGATTACACTATGCATGGCCGATTCATGCATAGTGTAATGTGTTATATTTTCAAGAGTAAATCTTAAACTAAAGTTTTAAAACATGTAACTAAGCAAGTTAATGAACTTTATCTAAGGCACCTAGTCATGATTTCTCATGGTACACGACCTAATCCAATGGATGCTTTTGTACAGGTTGTTTTCAAGTTCATAATAAACTTTGTAACATGAACACAATCTTGTAAACAAATTTATTCACATATGGTATGTCTTGTTTTAGGATTTCAAGGGCTAAAATCACTATTATTATATTTCAGGCTTGAAGTTCACGCAATCGTTATCCTTAGGACTTCTAGGATTGGAATCACTATTCTTAGATTCCAGACTAGAAGTTCACACAATCGTTAATCTTAAGAGTCATGAGTTGGAAGCTATTTATTTAGTCTTCTAAACTTGAGTTCACGCAATCGTTTATTGTTAGTTCTAGTATCTTTAAATTATATTGTTTTAAAACTTTAAACATATGTTTTTCACTAACTACTTGTAGTTGACAGATTACCTATTTACATGTTTTAGGTGATCAGAGGTAGGTACAGAACAAAGACAACTAAGGTGACCTAGTTAAGATAGAACAAGATCAAGAAACAAGCTAGGATGGAATTAGAAACTCACAAAATCCTTGTTGTTTAATCATCTTGTTTGTTCTTATAATGTAAACAATTTTTTTGAGGTTCGTTAGTTGTTATTCTTTTGGCAGTTAGAAACAATCTGTAAACAATCTACTTTTAACCTATGAAATCTAGAAATGCATTGTGGTTGTTCTTCATCAATCTTGGTCATGATTCAATCGATCAGTCGTCACCGCGCCGTGGATTCTGCATGCGGCGCAGTGTGTGACACGTTTGTATTAGAGCTAAGGTTACATAGAACTAGGAAAAACCCTATAATTTATGACCTAGACTATAACATAAGCTACCCCATCGGACAAAGTGCTATAAGTTGATGATACTTAGAGTCTAAGTTAATTTGAGTTAGCAATAAGTCTACATTAAGCTTGGAAGATTTAGGGACAAATTTTTTTCCAAAATTATTTTTATATATAAAAATCAAGGAATCTAGTTCCAGGATTCTATAATTTTAGGACTCGGACTAAATTCCTAAATTTTTGTTTTAACAAATGATCTCAGAGGCAAGGATATGTATTCTTAGTATCCTTGATATGAAATTCTCAACTTGTCAAGGACATCAAGGGTAGGAATCTGTATTCTTAGTATTCCTAACTTGAAGTTCTCATCATGGAATCATAGTACCCAATACTGTCTGTATTGGGAGGCTGGAGGTCTTGGTAACAAGTGAACAAAGACTACAGTTTACACAATCATAATCAATGGAACAATCGTAAACAATCATGAGTTGGGATCCTAGCTTCAAATATAAGAGGCGGCCTAGCCCTGACATACTGAAGTGGTGGTAGGCTTGCGGCTGGCTGGGCTTGACCCTACGTATGCCCTATATATAAACTAACTTCAGTATGACCGAGGGAATTCGGTGTGACTATTTGAAGTGAAGATCTGGGTTAACAAGAATCTTTAGAACATCGAACAAATACATGTGAACATATACTTGAAATCAAGAGAACAAAGAACATAATGAGACAATATGTGAATCAACCGTATGTGAGTCAACCTTAGGTGAATCAATCATATGTATGAACAATCTTATGTATGAACTTTATGTGCAAACAATTATGTGCCAATCTTATGGGAAAACATGCTTAGATCTTGTTCAGATCACACATGGTTATTACATATCAACATAGAGTAACATGACAACTTAGTGCATACATGCCAGTGTAGTTGTTCAGGTTAACACTGTTAGTACATGCCAACATAAGTTCAATCATAGTCTAATCATG
This sequence comes from Mikania micrantha, assembly GCA_009363875.1. Classification (NCBI taxonomy): domain Eukaryota; kingdom Viridiplantae; phylum Streptophyta; class Magnoliopsida; order Asterales; family Asteraceae; genus Mikania; species Mikania micrantha. Next base: position 41,549,556 of record CM018687.1, on the reverse strand, counting down.
TTTCAGTTGATCAAGATCAGTGGAATCATTATCTCTTGTACATTCTTATTCATTTGTACAAACGTGGTTCCAAATGCTAGCAATGCTTGCATGATCGTGGTCTGTCGAAAAAGTGGTGGGCTGGCGGCTGAGCTTGACTCTACGTGTGCCCTATATATAAGCTCTCTTCGACATATTGGGAAAGTGTCAGTGTGTAAGTTTGGTGGAGTATCTTATGGAACTTGTACAAAAGATCATGACATACAATCATACGAGGAGTATACTATTAAGTTGAATGTTTATGTGTGTGCTTGCTCATTTTTACAATTGAATGATAATACTAGTAGTATGAGAATATTACTAAAATATCTTGAAATTCAATTGTATGATTTCTCATTTCTGACTCGCTTATGGCTTTCTCTTCGTAGAATGCCTCCTCGGCGTAATACCAATGGCGAGGGTTTAACGAGAGGCAATGATGACGAGATTAACAAGATTTCCCGAGTAATCGCTTACACATGAAGGAGGTTATTCCAGGTATGGTCACTAACATCACCAACAACCTATTGCAATGGCTCGAAAGCATTGAGGATATACTAGATTACACGGGTTATCCTGAGAACCTGAAGGTCAGGATGGTGGCAAGAAGTTTTTATAAGGGCGCACTAACCTGGTGGAATGCTGAGAGGAACACCAGGGGCCGGGAAGACTTCAAGAAGCCATTTGTAGAAAAATTTTGCCCACGACATGAGCAGAAAAAGCTGGAAGCTGAGATGTGGGGCCTTGTTCAAGAAAACAGGGAGAATACAAAGAATACAACTTGGTTTCATGAGTTGTGTTTGCTTGTACCACACCTGGTTACTCCTCTATTTCGTAAGATAGATAAGTACATTAAGGGATTACCCTTGCTGATTAGGGGTAACGTTAAGGAAAGCAGTCCTGCCACTCTGGAGGCTGCTATTAATTTGAAAGCCACTTTAACTGAGGAGTATGTTAACGTTGGCCTACTTCACAGAAAGGGGTACATGGGGGCTAAGGATGATGAGACGAAGAAGCCTGAACAATAGCCCAAGAAAAAGAAGCAAAAGATCATGAAGCATTATGCAGCGAGGACTGCAACTGTTCCAATTCAAACCACACCAATCACCAATATGCCATAAGCTGCTACAGTCCAAAAGGCTTACACTGGCCAATATCCACTTTGCACTAAGTGCCAGTATCACCATCTTCCTACCCTTCCATGCCGACATCGTACTAAGTGTGGAAGGTACGGGCACTTAGTGACAATGTGACATGCTACAAACCTTGTTGCCTCTACAACTATAGTAGTTCCTTCTATCACAGGTAAGAGAGCTTGCTACGATTGCGGGGCAGAAGGACATTTCAGGAATCAAGGTCCTCGTATCAACAACAACATAGCTGCCACTGCCACTACTCGTGCTTTTGTCATAGGAGCCATAGTAGCATGCAAAGAGCCATCAGTCATTACATGTGCTTTTCTTATCAACAATCATTACGTTTCAATATTATTTGATACTGGTGTGGACAAAAAATTTGTCTCTGCTGCCAGTGGATCATTATTTGGTATACAACCATCAGTACTTGCTACTCCTTATATGGTAGAAGTTGCTGATGGTATGAATATTCTTGTAAATTCAATACTTCGTGGTTGTGAACTTATGCTAAAGGATCAATCGTTTATCGTCGATCTCATTCCAATGACACTCAGAAGTTTGGAGGTCCTCATTGGAATGGATTGGTTATCAAAATATAATGTTGAAGTTGTCTACTCGGAGAAACTACTTCAGATTCCCCTACCGTCCAGCGAAACAATGCGGGAGTACGACGAGAAGCCATGCTGTGAATTGAAGATTGTGTCATGCATCAAGGCGCATAAGTACTTGAAAAAGAAATATTGTGCCTTCCTAGCATATGTAATGGAGAAGAAACCATAGAAGCAGACGGTTAAAGATGTACCGGTCATCAGAGACGACCCATACGTATTTCCAGAAGACTTGCCAGGACTACCATCGGTCCGACAAGTGGAGTTTCGTATAGATCTCGTCACTGGAGCAAACCCAGTGGCAAAGTCACCATACCGGTTAGTACCGTCTGAAATGCAAGAACTGTCTAGTCAGCTTCAGGAACATCCAGACAAAAGCTACTCACCATGGGGAGCCTTGGTTCTCTGTGTCAAGAAGATAGACAGTTCGTTCAGAATGTGCATCGATTATCGTGAGCTAAACAAGTTAACGATCAAGAATTGATATCCTCTACCTAGGATCGATGATCTATTTGATCAATTACAGGAGCAGCTTGCTTCTCTAAGATTGACCTACGATCTGTGTATCATCAATTGGGAGTCCTACATGATCTATTTGCGCGACGCAAGAACCGATCATCGGTACTCGGCAGGATCAAAGTCTCCGGTCACGGTTGCGAGTCCTGCATGTGTGGTTGCATACGTACATCCAAATACTTGGATAAAACAGTTTTGTCAAATCAGAGTTGCGGAAGTTAATGTAAGAGTTGTCAAAATAGTTTCGAATTCATAAGTTGCAGCATTGATAAAATAGTTTTCAAAACAATATAAGATAAAAGTTGTGGAAGCGATTTAAGTTGTTTAGCAATACATAACATAACAAAATGATATTAAATGCTCAATGGCATAAGACACTAACGTAGATTCATGGACTCCATCCTAGCATCCTAGTCCTTGTGCGCGTGCCTTAGCTACCTGAGAAAACATGCGAGTAAAAGGTCAACACAAAGGTTGGTGAGAGCATAGGTTTTTCATGAGCAGTAAACATCAAATTTTTAAAGTAAGTGTTTGCAGGAATACATATCATTACAATGAAATATCAACTGAGAGCTAGTCAATATAGTTGTATTATATGTGCGTTCAAAACCGAAGCTAACTGTGTGCCTCCCGCCATGTCCATCACAAGACAATGACAAAGTTTCTTTGGTCAATATTGCACCCATTCCGACCTCTAGTCGGGTTGGCCTCCCAGTCGTGATGAGTGGGGCTTGTGAGGCCCAAATAGTACTATTCAAGATTACCATGCTAGGCGCTCCGCGCTACTAAAGGTCCGAGGTGTGTTTGTGAGGACTTTGAGTTGTGATGTGTGCCACACATATACATATAATGATAAAGCATGTCCATATGTAACCAAAATAAGTAGTTGTTTCAAAAACAGTTTATCATGCAATGTTTTTTCCCCCAAAGATAGAAAATATAAAAAGGGGTCGTGAACTCACCAAGTAAAGCAGTTTCAGTTTAAGTGTGTTCACGACTGCGAGTGCTAGCACCTGCTATTAAGCATCTATAATCACATAGGTCGTGAGTATGTATTCTGTGGTGTGTTATATCCCATATAACTCCGAGTGTCGGTGCGCTCAACCGAGTGTTTGTGTGTTGAGTTGTGTTAACTCGACGAATCATTGATGACATGTTTGTTTTGTCTAGTTCGTTTATGTGTCTTAAATGCAAGTAGGACACCAACATGTATCCTACGACTCTAATTGTAACGCTTTCACACAAGTCACGTATGAAAATCATAAAGTTTTCGTTTTGGGAAAGATTCTATATTTAGAAAGTTTCTATTTTTTGAAAGGGTAGTTATGAAATCCCATATCATAAAATTAATACTTCTAGTATGTTTATAAAAACACGTTTAAACACTTAAAAACGTATCGTTTGTGGGCAAATCACCATTTATGTCATTTTGCCCAAATAAAGTTTCCTAAAATAGTAAGTATTGGTTTAAAGGTCCGTTTTCACAAATCAAAGTTCCCAGTATGTTTAGAAATCATTTTTAAACATATTATGACAATCTAATATCATAGAATCATAACCGAAGATCAAAATCCCTCTTTTGATTTCAGAAAGTTTCCATATATAGTAGGTTTCTGTAAAATAATGTTTTTCTCAAATCCAAATACCCAAAAGTGTTTCTAAACACTTCAATATACATTTGACAACATTTAGACATGTCCAACATGTCTAGATCATCAAAAATCTACAACATGCACCATAAAAGTTTCCTTTTATGGTAAGTTACACAAATCATCAACAAATCAACAATACTCAATCCTAGATGATTTCTAACTTCAATCTAAATAAAAATACATAAAAATCACACAAGAACACCAACAAATTCGTGCACAAGAGCAACATGGAGTTGCATGTGGGTGGATGTTCATGCATGTGGGTTTTCACCCCTTTCATGTTCGATCTAACCATAGATAAACATGTAAACGTACCTTAAATGACAAGATTCAATGAGAACAACTTCTGATGATGAAGATCTAGTGGATTTATGGTTGTTCCTAGCTTGTAGATGGCTTCCAACACCTTCCTTGAGCTCCAATATCTTCAAATCACCCATGAATAGCTTCAAGAAGGTTTCCAAATGATTTGAGGGTTCATTCCAGTGATTTTTGGTCGAGAGAGAGTGTAAGAACTCAGAGGGTGAGTGGAAGAACCGAACAAATGGTTTGTGGTTGCTTTTTTAAAAGTTTTGTCTTCTGGGACCCGTCGCGTACCGCCAAGCCCAAGCTGCATGGCCTCGGTGTACCATGATGAATAAAATATACGGGTTCTTCCCTAAGACACACCGAGTATCACCAAGGCCCTTTTTGCATGTCCTTGGCATACGCCAAGGATTTCGGAGTTCAAAACTCCCGCTCATGCTTCGCGTACTGCCAAGGAATTTGACGAGCGATCTTGGCGTGCTGCGAATGCTTCATTTCTCAGTTTTTCAATTTCGTTGATTCAATTTCATTCATGTTCGATCTTTAACGTTTATCCTAACATCTAGTTCGTGTTTGGCACATAATCACATAATGACACATATGTTTGTTTGTTTATTTTTTGTTCACCAACGTTCGTGAGACTCGTGTGTTTGAATTATCGATGATCTTTTTTTTCGTCTTTTATGAATCATTTGCACACTTAATTAATCATAATCAACGTGTAATGCATAATTCAATAATTTCTCTAACTATTGTTTTGCGATTGTGTTTCTGTTTATGTTTGTGTTTGCCACACTTGGTTTCCATAACCAATGTGCAATGTACGATTCAATAGTTCCTCGAACTATCGTTTCATAGTTTTTTTGTGTTTAGCTCATCTAATTAAACATAATTAAATGAAAAGCAACAAGTATGAATGTGAAAAACAGAATTGTGAAGGTTTCAATTTACCTGAAATTGCCGGGTGTCATATCATCCCCTTGTTGAAAAAAATTTCGTCCCGAAATTTGGTTGTTGTCATTAGTGTTTGAGAACGAAAATTTTTCTGGTTGTCACATCATCCCCTTGTTGAAAGAAAATTTCATCCCGAAATTTAGTCGTTGTTATCGGCGTTCGACGTTGTCTGTCTGAAGAGGTGGTGATATTTGTGCATCGGACTCTAACGATCGGAATCCGACTTTGCCTGAGTTGTTTGACCTCACGGTCCATGATCTCTGCTGGTTCTTCCACGAACCTTAGTTTTTCATCCACCTGGATATCATCCGGTGGAATCACAAGTGTCTTATCGGATAAACACCTCTTCAAATTCGAGACATGAAATACGTTATGAACTCCATCGAGTTCAGCTGGTAGGTTGAGTTGGTATGCCACTGGACCAATCCTCTCCAGGATCTCGAATGGTCCACTATCTCGTGTAGTCATTTTGCCTAGTTTACCAAAGAAAATAACATACTTCCATAGCGAAACTTTCAGAAGGACTTTGTCTCCTACCTGAAATTCAAGAGGCTTTCGGCGTTTGTCGGCATAGCTCTTTTCATGATCGCGAGATGCTACCATAGATTCCTGATCTGTACAATCTTCTCGGTTGTTTCATGTATGAGCTCCGGGCCAATGAGCTGACTGTCACCCACTTCCGCCTAACAGATGGGTGGTCGGCATTTTTGGCAATAGAGGGCCTCAAAAGGCGCTGCCTTTATGCTTGTGTGGTAGCTGTTGTTGTATGAGAATTCTACTAACGGTACATGGGTTTCCCAATTGTTGCCGAAATCTACTACGCAGGCTCGTAGCTTGTCTTCAAGAGTTTGTATAGTGTGTTCACTATGGCCATCAGTTTGTGGGTGGTATGCTGTACTCATATCCAACCACATACCAAGCAACTTTTGTAATGATTTCCAGAAGTTCGAAGTAAATCTGGCGTCTCGATCCGAAATGATGGAGATTGGCATTCCATGATGCGAGACTACTTCCTTAACGTAGATTCTGGTTAATTTTTCCATCTTGTCATTTTCCTTGATCGCAAGGAAATGTGCAGACTTGGTCAATCGATCCACAATTACCCAAATAGTGTCACATGCACTAGGATTACGGGGTAATTTGGTAATGAAGTTCATAGATATTTGTTCCCACTTCCAAATGGAAATCTCTGGTTGCGTGAGTAGTCCGGATGGTTTATAGTCCTCAACCTTGACTTTGGCGCAAGTCAAGCATTTGCTCACGTAGGTGCCGATGTCGGCTTTCATGCTCGGCCACCAATAAATAACTTTCAGATCATGGTACATCTTATCTGATCCAGGGTGAAAGGAATACCGAGATTTATTAGCTTCATCCATCACAAGGTCTCGTAAGTTTCAGTTGTGTGGAACCCAGACGCGTTCCATGAAATAGTGTAAGCCATCGGCTTTTACTTAAAGTTGTTTCTCCATTCCCCTCAGTGATTCGGCCACTAGGTTTTCTTCCTTCAATGCCTCAACTTGGGCAATACGTATCTGCTTAGGGAGATTGCGATGAATAGTGAGTTGTAAAGCTCGTACTCTCTTGGGTTTTGAGGTATTCTTTCGACTTAGGGCGTCAACCATAATGTTGGCTTTCCTGGGTGATACTTTATAGCACACTCATAGTCGTTTAGGAGTTTAATCCAGCGATGATGTCGCATGTTCAATTCTTTCTGCTCAAATATGTGTTGGACACTCTTATGCTCAGTGTATATAATACACTTCGTACCATACATGTAGTGTCTCTAGATCTTGAGTGCAAATACCATGGCTCCAAGTTCTAAGTCGTGGGTGGTGTAATTCTTCTCGTGAACTTTCAGTTGTCGAGAAGCATATGCATCAGCACGCAGCCGAGTCCTTGTATTGAGGCATCGTAGTATACTACAAAATCGTTCGTTCCATTAGGAAGAGATAACTGCTTGAGAAATTGGAATGCAACTTCTTGCTTGTCAGTACAAAGATATTTCTTATCCTTGTGGGTTAGAGCTGTGAGTGGTTGGGCTATCTTGGAAAATCCCTCAATGAATCGTCGATAATAGCTTGCCAAGCCTAGGAATTTTCGCACCTCAGTTGGGGTCTTCGATGCTTCCCAGTTCTTAATGGCCTTTATCTTAGATTTATCCACGTGTATTCCTTGTTCATTAACAACATGTCCCAAAAATTGGACTTCCCAAATCCAGAAGTCGCATTTGGATAGCTTAGCATACACCTTCTCCTGTCGTAGGAATTCAAGAGTCAATTGAAGATGCTCTTTGTGTTCCTCCCGGGTTTTGGAGTAGATTAGTATATCATCTATGCAAACAATGATAAACTTGTCGAGGTATGGTTTGCACACTCTATTCATGAGGTCCATGAATACTGCGGGTGCATTAGTCAGCCCAAATGGCATGACCAAAAACTCGTAATGGCCATGCCGTGTACGAAAGGCTGTCTTGGGGATATCTAGCTTCCTCTTGGATTCTCAACTGGTGGTATCCAGATCGCTGATCGACCTTGGAGTAGTAACTTGAACCTTGCAGTTGATCGAACAGATCATCGATGCGAGGTAAGGGGTAATGGTTCTTGATTGTCATGTTGTTCAATTCTCGGTAGTCGATGCATATACAAAATGTACCATCCTTCTTCTTCACGAACAATACATGAGCTCCCCACGGTGAGAAGCTTGGTCTGATGAAACCCTTGTCCAATAGCTCTTGTAGTTGATTTGACAGTTCCTACATCTCCGAAGGTGCAAGTCGATAGGGTGCTCGTGCGATAGGTGCTGCTCCCGGCGCGAGGTCTATGCGGAACTCCACTTGCCGAGGTGGTGGTAGTCATGGTAGATCCTCTGGGAATATGTCAGGATAGTCGCATACGACTGGGATGCCTTCTAGTTTCTTCTCTTATTCAATCTTGTTGGTGATAAGTGCCAATATGGTTGTGTAACCCTTTCGTAAGCATTTGTGAGCTTTCATGCACAAGATGACATTCAGAGGAGTGTCTCTCCTTTCACCATTGTTGTTTAAGGTTTCTCCACTAGGGAGAGGTATGCGGACAACCTTATCATGGCAAACTATTTCAGCTTGGTTTTCGGACAACCAATCCATGCCCACAATGACATCAAAACTGCCTAGTGTGACTGGCGTAAGATCTATCTTAAACTTATGGTTTGCTAGCTCTAAAGTGCATTCTTTCATAATGTGCTTAGTTACAATCAGTTTACCATTAGCTAGCTCTACTGTATATTCAACCTCTAAGGATGTTGGGGTTATGGCAAGTATCTCACTAAAATCCTTAGATATAAAACTTTTCCCAACTCCAGTATCAAACAATACAGAAGCGTAATGATCGTTTAGGAGATGCGTACCTGTTGCAAGGTTGGGATCCCTTCTGGCCTCCTTAGCCCCTATCACGAAGGCTCTTCTCGTCGGACCGTTGTCGTTCCCATTGTTGTTTGGTTGATTGTTGTTCTTCATATGTGGGCAGTCCTTCTTGAAATGCCCCGGCCTCCCACATTCGAAGCAGCCCTTTGGTTCTTTATGTTGTTGTGGCTATGGGTTTTTTTCCAGTATTTCACCTCTGAAATCCTTGGCCATATGTCCTCCTTTGTCACATCGCTGGCATCGGATAGAGCCACATTGTCCCAAGGCATGATGGAAGCTGCATTTGTTGCACTTGAGGTGCTTGCCTGCATAGGCTCCTGAGTTCTGAGTGGTTAGGATGGGAAGAGTGTAAGCTTGGGGTGATCCAAACTTACGTTGTTGTGGCAGATGCTCTTAGTCACAAGGACCAATCAAGCCAGTATGTGTTAGAGTCATGTAGATTAACACATAACCAAACTTGAAGGATTTGATTTGTATAGCCTAAAAACAGGTGACGATCAACAATCAGCTGAAGACGAAGTTAAACTGTGGAGTTGAAGGTAAACTAGAACCTCGATTTGATGGAGTTCTATACTTTCAAGGTCGCATGTGGATTCCAAATTCAGAGGAATTGCGCACTCTCATTTGTGACGAGGCTCATAATTCGTGATAATCGGTTCATCCGGGAGTTGATTAGATGTATCAGGATTTGGAACATCTTATTGGTGGCATGGAATGAAGAAAGACATAGCCCTATATATAAGGAAACGTGGTGCAGAGTTCACCTAGGAACGTGAAGGCCAGATGAAGCTCAAGTACCCTAATATTTTTACAGTACCTTCGGCTACTTAATTTCGGGACGAAATTCCCTTAACTAGGGGAGATTGTATCATCTGTACAGTAATCACATGTACAGACGATACTTGTAATACTGGTTTGTAATTATTAGTTCGTTTGTACTATCATTGTGAATATTCATTTGAACAGGTAAACATAACTTGAATACACTATAGTTAAGGCATGGGAATTTCTCATTTAACGAGGAAATCCGATGTTTGACAACATAACACATAAGTAACATATTCCAAAATAACCCAATTATAAAACATAAACGTTGTGAGGAAACAAGTTCAAAACAATAAGAGATAACATTACGAAATATTAAACAAAAAATGTATTCAAGGGAATGAATATTCACATGAATATATCCGTGGGTTTAATATTTTAAATGATATCTTATAATTAGAAAACCAAAATGGAAAGTAAAACAGTAGTCGTGTTCGTATGGGTGACGATTCGTACGTATACGCGTGAATGTTTTACGTTCTGACAAATTAATTTAAAATAACCGATTTCAAAAATAAATTAATAAAATTATTTCGCTTAAAATATTTATTAGGAATCACCACCTAAAAAGATAAAATAAAGCCATTTTAAATGAAAACGTAATATATATGTGTTATTCGTAACGTACACGTAAACAAGAAATCAACCAAACCCGAGCACACGTATTCTTGGTCAGACTATATAAGGCTTAAATCTCTCAATTATGACCACAACTACTAGCATACTTCACAACCAATCAAGGTGAGTACATAGCCCCTATTTTCTACTTTGAAATCTTTTGTGGTGGAACATGTGAATAACTATTTTGGAACTTAAATTCTTAAATGGTTTTCATATCATAAACTTATGTTTGGATTATGTTTGTAAAACGTAAATTCTTTTAAGTTAAACTTTGTATCTAAGGCACCTAGTCATGATTTGTCATGGTACACGACCTAATCCAATGGATGCTTTTGTATAGGTTGTTTTCAAATTCATAATAAAATTTGTAACATGGACACATTCTTGTAAACAAACTTATTCACATCTGATATGTCTTATTTCTAGATTTCAAGGGCTGAAATCACTATTCTTATATTTCAGACTTGAAGTTCATGCAATCGTTATCCTTAGGACTTCTAGGATTGGAATCACTATTCTTAGATTCCAGACTAGAAGTTCACACAATCGTTAATCTTAAGACTCATGAGTTGGAAGCTAAGACTCATGAGTTGGAAGCTATTTATTTAGTCTTCTAAACTTGAGTTCACGCAATCGTTTATCGTTAGTACTGGGTGATCACAACAAGGGAAAACAGGTACGACACCAAGGTTAGGGTTAGCTTTAAATTTGTTTTATAGCTAACGATGGATTGGTGTAGTTTTAACGTTATTGATTACCTGTAAATATATTTTAACAACTTAAGTCATATTAGACACATGCTTAGTAATACTGAGTTGGTATATATTAACTTTATTACCATGGGTCGTATTGGTTTTCAATGGTCAGTCTTAGCCTAACCCCAAACGTAGTTTGGGACTTGGAATTTAAGAGGAAAACTGGATATACTTGATGATAGTTTGTGTTACAATAGCATGTTACTACTATTATATTTCTTATAATTATATTCTATGTTGTGCATGGTTCAAGTGTTTAAATTAGGTTTCATTCAAGTTGTTACTTATATATTTACACTATGTTAAATCTTTGAACTCATATAGTTCTAATTTCTTTAAATTATATTGTTTTAAAACTTTAAACCTATGTATCTCACCAACTACTTCTAGTTGACAGATTACTTATTTACATGTTTCAGGTGACCAGGAGTAGGTACAGAACAAAGAAAACTAAGGCGGCTTAGTTAAGATAAAACAAGATCAAGAAACAAGGTAGGATGAAATTAGAAACTCACAAAATCCTTGTTGTTTAATCATCTTGTCTTTCTTATTTTGTAAACTATATTTTTGAGGTTCATTAGTTGTTATTCTTTTGGTAGTTAGAAACGATCTGTAAACAATCTACTTTTAATATATGAAATCTAAAATGTATTGTTATTGTTCTTCATAAATCTTGGTCATGATTCAATCAATCAGTCGTTACCACGCCGTGAATTCCGTACGCGGTGCAGGGTGTGAAAGAACTCCAACAACATTGTCTATTATGTGGTTTAGAATGAACTATATACAATTAGTTGATGAAATTTGTAATCATGTTCACCACTATGAATTTGTTATTATATTTTACTCATTTCAAGGTATTTATGAAAAGCTCATTTTTAGTTAGAAAGAAAAGCATGAACACGTTTTTTCTAGCAGAAAATGAGCTTAACTTCATAAGTCATACAAATGTCAATTGGCAACCAACTTTTTTGATTTAGCATACTTGTTGTATGGATCTTCTGAGAAGTTTTTCTAGTACTTACGAAGGTGGGTTTGATCATACAACAGTTGTACATTATAATGATCGTTGTGAAAGTGATGAGTTTGAACACTCTGAAGGTCATATGACAGATGAAAATAAAGAAAGTGAATTCCCTCCATCAAACGATGAATCAGGAGATGAAGAATTGGTCACTTGATTGATATAAATGCGAAAAATGATTATGTTCTTTCTTTTTCTTTTTTTGGATAAGAAAGAAGACATGGACATATGGAACGAAGACTCCAACAAACTTCATCTTGAAATGTACTTCAATTCAAAAAATTATATTGTTTATGCCAATAGAACGTGGAATGTTACATGTAGCATATGTGGCAATTGCAGTTGAGAATTACGTCATTGATGACATGAGCACATGTGGTCGTTCTAGAAATCCACATTGATTAGATAATTGTAATTATTACAGGTTGATAGTATGCGAGAAATGATGAACGTAGGCAAAAATCATGCACGAAACGGAGTTACGGATTGTCCGGAATCTCGAAACGAAGAAAAAAATCCATAAATTTGAGAAAACATGCCTCAGGTGGTATGCCTGGCGCCAGACGTTAGCCCTAGGCGGTACGCCTGGAGGCAACCAAAATATCTGGAACTCATTAGGCCCGCGCGGTACGCCCCAGGCCAAACCTCCACCTGGGGCGGTACGCCTGATGTCTGGAAAGTCGGCAAAATGGGATTTAAAGATTAGAACGCATGGGAAACCTCATATTTTTCTTCTTCTCGAGTGTTCTTGATTTCTAGACGTACACAAACATAAATTTAGCATCTAAACTCCATTTCAAAGGGTTTTAAACATCCGGATCGCACCCATGAACGTTTCTGCAAGCCCTGATCGTTGTTCTACACTCAGAACTTCGTTTGATTAGGTAATGGCTCGTTTTAACCTTCTAGCTTGATAATGATTGATTAGATCTTGATTTTGAACGTAATGATATAGTTAGGGTTTTTGATTATTGCCTAGATGATGGCTAGGATTGATTATAAACGAAGAACACGATGTTTTAACGGGTAAATCTTTGTTTTGATCTGTTGTAATGCCCGGTTTGCATGAAATCATACCCATGATTATAATAGATTAAACCATTTGATTATGACAATGTAGGTGATTAGTTTAATTTATCTTTGAAATGCAAGGTTAAATCCAAGTGTTTGAAACTAATCACAATCATTAACATACTCATTAGAATGATTATTTGATGTTTATGATAACAGTCAGATTAGTATGTTAAGCATGGTTATTAAACCTACTCTAATGCTACATTGTGATATTTCATGATATTTTGGTAATCAATAATAAGGATTGATCATTTCTAAGTCATTAATCTGTCCAGAAACTGTTTTAGCATTATAATCAACAACATTAACTATTTGGTTAATCCAAGATTATTCTGATTAATCAAGTGTGTCATCAACCTTGTATTAGGAACCTAATTCAGTGTAGGTTCCTACATTATCATACATTGTATGATATAACATTAAATTAACTAATTACATACTTAACATCAGTTTGATGACTGTTAAGATAATGTCTTTGACATTGGACGTTCAGAAAGATCTAATCAGTAAGTTAAAACATAAATAACTCATTAAACATAACTAAACGCAGAATCACTCTATTACTATCAGTCGTGTGATATTCTGCTACTTCTAAGTTGTCAGGTGAGTTTCGTACAACCCCTTTTCTTTTTAATCTTTTATAAACATCGGGGTAGCACTGTGAAACTTTTCAAAACTATATGATATGTATCACTGTTATCTATATGATTTCATGTGATCTGTTGAGAACTTGTGGATTTCATGGAATTGTGTTTGTAAAACAGAACTCTATCACAAAACTTGAAAGTCCTCATTCCCTAACTGTATCTAGTAAACCCGTGTGGGGCCGAACAGAAAACAATGATAGTACTATCGGCTGACAACCCATTTGCCGGGAGCTTGCAACCCCCCTTGCGTAAATGTTTGTTATCTGTTTTTCACAATTTCTTAATGTAGTGATAGACATTAAGACAATGAGGAATAAGATATTACCATCAAGTAATGTCTTCGAAGATCATAGAGTCACGTCCGAAAGGAACTAGATACGGGTCCCATGGTTATCTTGAACTGAACACTTTGAGAACTTACATATCATATCATATTGTTGAACATGAACTTTACGGACTCACCAGCTTTGTGCTGACGTTTTAAACTTAAAATTTTTGCAGGGAGACAGTAACTGTCAGGTGAGGATGCACTTTATATAAGTAATTGTAATTAAATAAGTTAGGCATGTAATAAACTTAGTCTGTAAACGGTGTTGTTGATTGTAATGGCGGCCCTTGTAATATATTTACTTTTTGTTAATCTGTGTGCTATGATATCGGATCAAGTAAGTCACACCTCATATCTGAGATATCACCACTATGCTTTCGCAATCTTCTCAGTGACATCATCAACAGGTGACGAGAGAGATGGGGGTGTGACAACATAGATATTTACGTAACAGATAACAAACCATTATTATAACAAGGTAGATGCAAAACTGCCTATCCACAAAATGATTTAGTTACTGTCCTTGTTGAAATAACTTTTTTTTTCAATATAACTTACGCAAAAATCATTCATACGTTTTCTTGTTTTCACCATCATTTTGTTCCTAATGATGTCATTAACATAAAACTGATTTTGTCATTAAAAGTATTGTTCATAAAATTTTATATATGCTGAAAAATTACTATTATACCTGGAAATTTTGACATATCAAGATATATGGGTAGATATGGGTAAACAATTAGTGTAGATTAGGTTGTTGGCTCTCTTACTCCATCGTCTTGATGCATGGCGTATTCATGTTTCTTCATCACGTTTTTTGCTAGACGCATTTTACACACACATATACATTATGTTTTGTTTATTTTTTCTCTTGTAGTCGTCATGCCTTCACATACAGTTGTACTTCCCATGTTAGTTGTCAAAGTTAAGGAAGGGGGTTGGCGCCTTTAAACGCCATATGTCGTCTTTTGATTGGTATATTATATAGACGGACACACACGTGCGCATGCGCACGTGCGCACACACATATATGTAGACGTCAACGCCCATAAATAAACATACATGTTAAGATATTGCTAGGTCAAATAAACATGTTTGTATATTGTATAGAGGGACGCCTGTATATATATATAGATTTCAACGCGCATACATACACATACATTTTAAGATATTGCTAGGTCAAATAAACAAAATGTTTGAAATTTTTTTAATTATGGTTATTTTGAGAATTTTTCTTACGATAATGGTCAAACAATGCTCTTGCTTTATATATATATATATATATATAAATATATATATATATATATATATATATATATATATATATATATATATATAAAGTATTAGATGGACATGAGTAAAACGTTCTACTATAGTTGAGGGGTGTGCTTTCCTTATGCGGCTCTTTCGTCATAACCTTTTTGTTGTGTAATATAGATATTACCTTATGTATATTTCGTCATTTACATGCAATTATTTTTAAAAAGTTCAATTTTTTTATTCTCCTATAATACATGATCAATTGAAAAAGTTATTTAGCAAAATCGAATCAAAAATATAAGATTAAAAGTTGAATTTGAGATGGGTTATGATTACTAGGTACGTAGCTAGTGGAGTTGGGTGTGGTGCGTTAGTTGTCTAACAGAAATCTAATTATATTCAATTGGAAGACAAACAATCTTTCATAATAATAATAATGATAATATATTTTTATATATGGTCAAGACACGATAGCAAAATAAGTGAAAATATTAATAAGATAAACCACAAGTTACTTTCTACACTATTTGCTCACACCATGAATCCAGTATGAAAGAACACCAACATCTTTGTTCACAACATGAATCCATTTCGAAACAACACCAACATCTTGGTACCATTAAACAAAACCCTTTTGGTTAATCTAGAATTTACTTAATTTTATGAAATGAAGCAAAGAAATTCATATTATATATATGTGTGTATATTAATCATGTTCAAATAAAGTATTGACATTGATTAGAGGGGTCAGATACAATAGTATTGTTTTTATTGGTTTTATATGTAAATGTCAATAGGAAAAAAGGTCGTGGACTTTTCAGATTAACTTTTCGTACTAGCTTTGTTGGTGAAATCCATCCTTACCTCATAAAGCAACCCTTAATCATTGTTTTTAAGACCGGATTAAACAACCGGACTAGAAACCATTGCACTATAATGTTTGATTGTACTTAAAACTGGCCAATGATACATGTCTTGGCGGAAAATATATTTCTACTTGCATTTATATTTATTTTTATTTTTTTTTTTCAAAATTTAATTGAATATATACTTACTTTTTTTATGCCTCATACATTTTTTAAGCTTTATACTCTATTAATATTATAATTCTTAAAAACTAAATTTTTTTTCTGTATTTATATAATTATTTCCAAGTTATGTCGTATAATCTGATTTTAAAATTGTCCAACCAATTCGACTAGTAATTCAGTATCGTTGTCGGTTTTAAAGCCGGTCGACTTATTAAAATTAAATTGTTAGAAACACACAATCAAACATAGAGTCTATCAAACTAAATGACAATGTGATAACTATTTAATTTATGTATATATGTATATGTACATGTACATAGGCACCATAATACTATCCTTATGTAGCTTAGTGTGATGGGATGACATAGTTATTGCATGACACATGCATGGACAAGATGCTACACTCCACAAAGCCATCACCAATGTACACACATACAAACATACACTTTTATTCACTAATTCTTATTCATTCCTTTTCTATATAATATGTGTGTAGAATGTATTTCCCTCTTCTTTTTCCTTCATATAACCACTTAGCCATCAATCACCTTTCATTTGGTCAACTCATGCACCACTCTAAACACCTATTTTTGTAATTTTATTTCTAGTTTATATAATATGTTTTATTATGATAATTTCTACGTAAGTATAATTATTATACTGACATGTGACATAATCCATCCGGGGACGAAGAAGATGAAGATGATCGCGCAAAGCTCCATAGATCTATCTCACTCGCGTACACTGCTTGGTTTGGTCTAGCGGTTGTGGTTGAGCCACATGGTGGAGCTGGTTCTTGCTCTTCATGGTCAAGTGGGAAACAAAAATCTTCATTAGGTTCACTATAGCAAGAGTATAACTGCTTTGTAGAGTCGATTTGACCGTTTGGTTGACTGGCCATAAGCACTTCAAGGTCCGCCCAATTATCAAGACGTGCTCGTGAGTCAGGGTCAAACACATATGGCTTGAAAGTTAACCCTTGATCCAAGTTGGTTGAGCCCGAGCTGTGGTGCGGGGACAAGGTTATGGTGGGACTTTCGAGCCTTGGAAGGTGGTAGAATCTGTCGCTAATAGGGTTCATGACTGGCTGCATATTGTTGTGGTTTGTTGTTAAAGACTCGAATTCTTGTTTGCAAGACCTACTACTGTTACTCATGTACATAAGTAATTGATCAAGAACACCATCTTTGTGCATTTGTGTTCTTGAATCCATGGAGGTGGATAATGATCCTTGGGGGCTCTGATCAACCGCTTTGTGGTAGTTTTTCTTCTTGAAAACACGACATACCACCCACCCGTCTTCTTGAGTAGAATCACACATGTTGGAACCCTAAACAAATTAAACATAATCAGAAAGTATGTTGTTGGTAATGCTTCATAATTAATCAAGATTTCATGATGAACACACTGACCCACGACGTATATAATTAACGGGTCAAGACCAAAAAATAAAAATGTTCTTGATTAAATTTATAGACAAATCATATCATCATGTTATTTTGAATAGGAGTTACAAGTCAAAACTTAAAATTATAAGCTTTAATCCGTGAAAAGCGGTCGTATTTGATTTGTTGCACGTTAATTGAAAACATATAAAAAAAAGAATGTTATACATATATATAGGGTAAGGATTCATTGTTAACTCACCTTAATTGCACAAATTCTATTAACTTTAATAAGATCAACCTAAATATTTGGGTTTTTTCATGACATTTATTACACATGTACACGACTGTATTTCTTTTATGTGTTTGTGCAAAATCATCATCGTTTGAGATTTAAAGAAGTGTAAGCTTGTGTTACACTGTAAATATTTATTTGTTATGACGTAAGATCTCAAACGGTGATGATTTTCTTAAACACATAAAATAACATAGTTTTGTACATGTGTAATAAAAATCATAAGAAAACCAAAGATTTGTGTTGATCTTGTCGTCGGAGTTAATTAGGTTTCTGCGATTAAGGTTAGTTATATATATATTTAAATAAAATAGCAGCACATATATTTTTTTAAATAAAAAATCTTCATAATAGGTATATCGTACGACTTGAACCTACAATCATTTAATTGGTTGAAAAATATATGACTCTATCACTGGCCGGTTGTCATCATAATTGGCGGCACTAATGAATGTTTCTAATAAACACATAAATTGCATGTTCAAGCAAACTTTATAAAATGAATTCTTGTTTTTAGTTGGGGAAAATAACTCACTCATACCTTCATTATCTCTTATCATGTTCAAATTCACAACTTTTGGGGCTACACCCTCTTGGTTAATAACTTGAAAACCAAAGAAACGAACTTACATGACATGCATCTTGATTGATATTCTCATCAAGCCTATATTCATGCATTATCCAATCAGATTTCTGGCCATGAGGTGCTCTCCCTATGTAGAACACAAGTGTCTTCCTCATACCGATTCGCATAACACTACTGTATATGACCTTATCGCGCCCTGTGGCTTTCCAAAAACCAGCAGCAGTCGCACGGTTCGTTCTAGTGCCAGTAGGGTACTTCTTATCTTTATGACTAAAGAAGTACCAATCATTTTGGGGAGTTGATCCTATCTTGCACTTCTCTGCATATGAAAACCCAAAATACATATTAATTAATCTAATGAAAATCCTTCTTACTAAATTAAGGATTGCATAAAACTAAAACAAATTATGCATCTTTATACCTTGAATATCCCAAGGTTCAAGCTTGTTAAGATCAACATCGCGAATAACATCAAGATCAATCTTTTCGTAGGCGACTTTCTTTCTTAAGTAATAGTGAAGAAGCTCTTCTTCCGTGGGATGAAACCGAAACCCTGGTGGCACTTTAGACTGGCCATTAACGTTTACAGATAAACTAACTTCTTGTTCAGACATTAGTAGAGAGAAAAGAAGAGAATGATAACAAAAAATATAGGCGAGGTGTGCATAAAAGTAGTTGCAAGGACATGATTATTTATATGGGATGATGAGTGAGATGGGTCCAAACTAACTCACACATCTAACCTTTTGGTGTGTATAATGGTATGAACACCACACTGGCCCTAGTGACACAAGCAAAGAAGCAAATAAAGAGGGAAAAAAACTAATAGGATATTGAATTACTTAACTCAAATATTTACATTTTTAATAGCAAATAAAATAAATAAAGGTTGCTAAATTTAAATTTGACCTCAAAACAACTACAAACCATGGTTTTCAGAACCGGATCGGGTGGTCGGACCAGTTGGACCGTGAACCGGTGGGTCGGTAGGCCGTTCCAAAATCAGCGTGTGAACCGCCTTTAAACAAACTGGCCGGTTGAGCCTGTTCACGTTTTAGACCGGGAACCGGTTGATCGACTAGCCAGACCAGATTTCAATTTTTATTTTTTTAACTAAAGTCTAAAGAATGATTATGTTGGTTTGAACATTAATTATGTTTGATTAAATTTGTTTATAATTTTGTAATTTTTTTTGGAATATTATATATATTTATTATTGCATCCGATCCTTTAATTCGGTTCAACCGGTCCAAATCCGAAATGTGACCAGTAAAAAGTCCGGTTTAACGTGTGGTTCTGAAAACATTGTTAGAAACTCAAATGATAGAATTCGGTTCTGTCAGTGCTTTCACATTGCTTATGACATTTGTCACATAATGATCCGACCGATCAACGTAATTTCATCAATTACTTGTGACCCGGTAATACTAGTCAGACGTATATATAGTAGTCCAAATTATACTATTTTTAAACTGGACTCTTTTCTTCCCAGCTTGTCATTTTTTTAATTTTTTTTACAGCTGCTTGTCATTGTTTGTCTATGTTCAAATACGAATTTGCACTAAAAATACAACCTAATATAACTTTATTTTATTAAAAAGAGTTATATTATCACAAGTTGTATCAGACCTAATGTAATGCATATATTTAGTTATTCAACATTTTTTTTGAAATGGATAAAAGTTGTGTTATGTAATAAAAATTTTAGATTAGACTATTACAACTTCAGCTAATACAACTTATTTGTAACTTTTTATGACAAAAAAATATTACAGTAAGCTATTCTTTTGGTATTGTTACTAGCATGATTAGCTATATATATATATATATATATATATATATATATATATATATATATATATAGGGAGATAATCAAATGTTAACACATGTTTATTACGTTAACCGTATAAATACATCTTATTGCTTTAATGCTCACATTAAAGTAAATATAAATGTGTATGTTTTTTTTCCCTTTTGAATTAATGTAGAGCCCACTTACGTTAATAAAAAAAGAAGAAAAAACCTAAACGTTTAGATTTACTTTAGTGTGGGCACCAAAGTAATAAGATTTAGTTATTCGGTTAACGCAATAAGAAATGATTAACATTCTAACCATCCCATATATATATGTATGTATATATATATATATATATATATATATATATATATATAATAAATTAAAAACTTACTTTAGTGGAAAAATCTGATGTAAAATTTGATATTTTTATGTTTTTTATATTTAGGCATGCACTATATGTCAATATTAAAAAATAAAGAGTAAATTACCGATATGGTCCTTATGGTTTGCTATTATTTCAATCTTAGTCTCTAGGTTTCATAAATTATTCATATGGTTCTTAACTTTTAACATTAGTAATACATATAGTCTTTAAGTCACCAAATTATCCTCATATAATTAACCAGATTACCCTCACATAAGGATTATATAGGTTACAAATGTCAAATGTTAGGGATCAAAAGTGAAATACTAACAAATCACAGGGACCATCTCGGTAATTTACTCTAAAATAAAAAAAAATATAAGTATTTGTTACACAAATGTTAAAGAATGATGTCTTACGTTGTGTAACAATAAAAACTAAATATGCAACATATGTGTAACAAACATGTTTAATTTTTTTATTTTTCTTATAACAACATATATCAAATAACTCAACAAAAAAATTGAAGGAAAAACTAATGTTATAATAGGTTTTCAGAGTTTTTTCTTAACTCAAATGAGTTTTTTCAATTTAATTATCCTTTCACTATATATACACATCACACAATAATTACGATATCATATACACTAAGGCATGTGTTTGTAGACGAAATGTATATATAATACGTACTTAACTAACAGCTGAAGAGAGTTGAAATATATAGCTAGGTCCGATCGATCGAAATTAGGAGGGTAAGATATTGAGGTACCAGATTTGGACTTGTGGGCACTATGTTGGCCACTTTTTTTGTAGGGTCTTGAACTTGGAAAACAACTAATCACCTAAACATGAGAGGGTGGTGTTAGGACAAGCTTAAGAGGGTCCCAACTGGTGGGTCCATTGGCTAATGCAGCGGGAGGGACGCACCCATCTTAATTACGACCTTCGACCTTAAAATCTCTAAGAAAACCACCCCTATATCTTCAAACTATCCTTTTCTGCCGATTCCCTCGTGCAACAACATGTATACATGACATCTCATGAGCTGAGATACCACAGGTCAAATCTTGCCCATGACGTTACGAGCCGAGCCATATATTGGTGAATCAATATTATTTTATCATCTTTCACATATGTTTTTCATTTATCACCATTTTTTGCATTTAGTTTTTTATATAAAGTTATTGTTATGATAAATTAGTTTATTTTCAATATCGTAGCATTAAAGTTATGATAAATTAGTTTATTTCTAAAACGAAAACTTATATAGCTACATCAATTCCATTTTGAATATCAAAACGCAAATAAAAATTTACACCTTTGTAAAAATGAGCATTAAAAACACGAATGCATCTAGAAAAATTAAGCAATAATATCATATTTGACCCAATTTTATGTTAAAATATTTAAGACGTAACGTTCCGGCTAGGTTTGAGTTTTAGACCAGTTTTATCTTTTCGATTGGCTCCGGTTTTGGTCAGGTGAAGGTGTAATCAATCAGTTCTAGTAATTCCGGTTTCGGTTATATATATGATTTCTTTGAGAAATCGAAACCATCTGTATCAGCCGGTTCAAATAGGATGGAATCCGGTTACAGTTTGAGTAGTTGGTTCGGTTCTAGAACCGGTTTTTTATGCCCCCTTCTAGCTAGTGGCAGTAGGGGAAGATAATCACCCACAAAGACTCGAACAAAAGTTTTCTCTGTATGTCGGTTGTTTTAAACAGCAAACCATTAATGCTTTTTGCTAATTAATGACTTGTGTTTCAAGTTATATAGTAAAGAAAAAAATCTGATAGATATAATATAAATACGATGTCATACTTCCGTTTTAAATACTAGCATAATATTAGGAGAATTGTCTCAACTAATAAATGCCCACCCTCTCAATGTGGAGATCTTGGGTTCGAACCTTGTTGGGTGCAATTTAATGGATATCCAGGTGAAGGAACGAATCAGGGTTTTAATCCCGGGTTCGAACCAAATGGGGGCGAGGGTTTACGGATTCCATCCGGTTTCCGCGCATCTGGGGGCACACGTGTTTCAAGATCCGAGATCAAGGAATCAATGTTAGATATCAATCGCCAGGATAACTGAAGGTGTCACGACGAGACAGTTTAACTGCCGTTCAAAAAAAAATACAAGCATAATATTTTTTAAGTTTGCATATTTATTAATAAGTTAATCTCATTGTAGTTTAAAACTATATAAATGTTTATATATTTATAACTTAAAATTTAATTAGTTGATAAACTTATAGATATTTAATAATAAGTATATATGTTTTAAAAAACTATAAAAATATATATAATAACTTTAAATTAAAATAAAAGAAACACTTAACCCTTGGTCATCAGAAGCCTGTGACAAACACCAACGTAACGTTATTAATCTATTTTTCACTTATAATTACACCAATAATATTATGTCTATGTAGTTGCGCTTTTTTAATCTAAACAAATTACATATAGACAGCCTTTACTATTACTTGCAAACTGCCTATAGCGACTATCCAATATTGTCGCTAAATAGCCAAAATTTGTTTTTTGTTGATCACCCAGTTGACATGATGCCATTTTTAAAATTGAAAATCTTGTCTCTATTCTATTTATTTATTTATATATTTTTTTAACGGCAAAAGGTATGTCCCTATTGACAAAAATGTAAAACGAAAATGGTTTATAAATGTAAACGAGGTTTTTTGTCTGTATGATGACACTAACATGATAAAGGATGCATTTGCAAATCTTGCAATAAACTTAGAAATGTTGTCGTGAACCCAAGTAAGGAGAAGCCTAAGCTTTGTAGTTATAAAATGACTGTTACGAAATGCAAAATTGATTTTTTTTTTACCTACGCATCTACAACGTGATTAAGTACATATTATTTTCAGCCGAAAACGTTTTCGAACAATCCATTTTTACCGTTAGCAAAAACTTATTACATTCAATTTGAATCGTTTCCGAACAAAGTTTGCATCAAAAAGTAAACAACTTGAAATGCACAAAGCACAAAAAGGATTATATCATAACCGACTCATTTTCGAGCAAAACTTGCATCGAAATATTTACCAACTTGAACTTATACGGATATTGACATAAAAATAAGCACGTAGAAAACCATTGTTGTACAATATTATTAAAAAAATAATATAATATATACGACATGGGGTTAACTTTAAATTGATTATGACGTGACGCAAATTGAAAACATTATTATGTTTCGTGTGTGTAGTTGAAGCATAATAAACTGAAAAGTGAATGGATTAAAGTTGAAAAAAAGACAAAAAAATGAGTTAGGGTAGATGCTAAAATAAGAAGAATAGAACCTATGACCTTCCAATATATCTTGTGTTCTAATGACTCCAAATTGGTTTTCTTGTGATACATGGAGAAGTCTGTATTTAATATATAGAAAATGTGTATTGAAAATGAGTAAAATGATGCATCGAACTTGGCAAAACAAGCACATGAGATCTAATTGCAAAATTGGTCCATGTAGTTTGACCAAATTGCAAGTTAAATACTCATGGTTGAAAAATTGCAAATTAAATAAAAACATTTGTGAAAAAGTTACATACATGATCCATGACCTTTGATCAAATTGCATGTTTTGTCCCCAACAATAAAAACTTAATCCACATAAACCATTTACGCAATTAATTCTTTATATGACCTACATGTTAAACCGGAAATAAAATGAAACAAAAACTATAAACACCTACACCTTGAAAAGTTGATTTCACTTTTACTTTCGGGTTCCCTATTTTTATCATAGTTTGGAGGTATTGAAGTTTAAAGTTTACTAGCCACTTTTGTCATTTTTCAAAGCACATTGTTTTGCAAGTTTATAAATTTTTAGTTGAATCATACTTTCACTTAAACCTTTAGATTTAATGTCTTTTATTTGATTAATTGCCAGCCATGAATTAATCTACGACTGTTCACAATGACAAACCCAAGAAAAACATCGTCTAAACATTTTGTACAGCATACGTTCTTGATATATAAAGGTACAATTGGGGCTACGTTCTTGGATGTTCGTGGCTCATGGCATGTTCATCCTTCAAGTCTCTATTACCAACACATAGTCTAAACATTTTGTACAGCATACGGATTTAAGGTCCCATTTGATACATCATATGATATATTTAGAAATCATTAGAAATACTTAGTCATAATGAGACTAGTTTAATTTAAAGTTGACACAACAAACAATCAATTTAGGGTTTCTCATTTCCTTAATCTCACATGGAGACGAAGCGGAAAAGTCGAAGAATGAGCAATCGTTTTCAGTTGTCCCTTCGACTTTCAATCTTTAATTCCACGACTAGAAAATGTACATTTTTTCCACGAAAATTTGCTACGCAAATTTTTCAGTCGCAAATTGCGATAAACTTGCGACAAAATACCGACGAAAAAAAAGATTCAAAAAAAGCCTGTGTGTTGCCACAATTGCGTGGCAAATAGCTACAAATTTCTGACAAAAAATAAATTAATTAGTTATTTTGTCGCAAATTGTTGGATCGGGTTTTAACTCTAAACAACACTTCACAAGTATTTCTATCTTTCAATCTAACAGATGCGGAATTCGGTTAGAAGGATCTCACAAAGACTCAAAGGTAAGCAAATAATCTTTGAATAAAGGTAAGAACACAAGAACAAATTTGAAGCTCAAAGATATATTTCTCTCGAAGTATTACAAGTGTTACAACGAGCAAGCACACCTATACAAGTTTACAATGAGATGTTATATAGCAAAGGCTACAACCGTATACTCGTAGGAATACAAGTTGGGTATACTATACAATACATAAAGTAAAGCTTATTCTAGTATCTAAAGTGTCTTAACATGCTAAGACACTTAATTACAAATATAGACATTGACTTTACAAAAGACTAGCTAAATACAAAAGACATTTAATACTGTTGATCTTCAAGGCTTCAGATGATCTTTTGCATTTAATGCTGCTGAGTAGAAGTAAGGTGTTATGTCTGACTCTTGGTATGTTATCTTTGTTGTAATCAGACCAGCGTGTCTGTTGTCAGCACCTTTTGTACCATAAAAGTAATCAGCTACAGTCTTTGTCAGAGGATTATCCTCAGAAGTCTTTGTCTTTGTCTTTGGAGAATGCAGAGGAGAATTTTCAGAAGCCTTTGATCTTCAGAAGCTTTATTGTCTTCGAAAGCTCTGAAGCTTTAAATCTGTTAAGTGTTGGGCTTCCGAAGTGGTTTGTCTTGTACAGCTTTCAGTAGGAGTGAGTTACCCTTCGGAAGCAATGTTGCTTCCGAAGAGTAACTCATTCCTTCCGAATGTTGTTTGTCTCTGTATAGTCTGGTACTTAGACAAAATTGAAGTTTGGTGAGTATCAGCCTTTATTAGTCTTTACACAAATGCATTGCAAATATCTACAAATTTCCGACAAAAAAACTCAATGTTATTAAAAAATATATTTCGTCGCAAATGTATTGCAACTTACTATAGATTTCCGACAAAAAATAAATTTGTTTAATTAATAAATTATTTCGTCCAAATGTGTCGCAATTTGCTACAAATTTGCGAAGAAATAGGTCGCAACTTCCAATGCTTCGTTTTCGTCGTAAAGCTGTCTCTTTTTTGTCGGAATGGCATTTCCGACCATGCTTTTTCCGATATATTGTTTTTGTCGCAAATCGGTCGGAAATCATCAATTGTGACCCATTAGCGACAGAAATTTGTGTCGGAAATACAATTTTTTTTCTAGTAGTGTTTATGATTTATCCGGTCATCATTCCATCTAAGTTGACTTTAGCTTTGCTAGTTTTACTAATTTAGTTCCTAATTTGATTTCTGTGTGTTTTACTTCCTTCTAGGTTAATTATTTGATTAGTTGTTTCTTTTAGGTTAACTAATTTATTAATTGATAAGTTAACATTTAATTATATATTTCTGATTTACAAAATAAAAATAGTAAATATGAATCTACATACTCAAAATGGAATAAGAAAATTAAGCTAGATGCTATAATTGAAAAATGAGGTTTTTAACATTAACCTATTAGCGAAGGGTCTTGAACTTTAATCTGCATTTGTCCTGAAAACTAATGATACAACCCTAGACAAACCATAAAATCTTACTCGTATTGTAATAAAATAAAGATATCGATTTTAAAAAGATCTTTGGCTTAAAGATGCCACAAAACATTTTATTTATGTATCCTTATAATGATTAATTTTCATAAACGTAACCACACAAGCAAAAATTTAAGCAAAAAATCACACAAACATAAAAAATAAATTAATTAATTAATTAAAGTATATATACATGCACATATTTTTTTTTTTTTTTTTTTTTTTTTTTTTTTTTTTTGAATTCCATTACAAATTGTTAACTTCGAAACAAGTTACATCAAAACAGCAGGTAAACGGGCAACAAGCTGCGCCGCCAACCCTTTCTGAATTGCAAATCCTAACCTTCCAAACACAAACTCCTGCCCCCTTGGGGTTAAACAATTGTTGTGGATGACCCGTTGAACCCTCGTCAAGAAGTGAATAGCTTCTGACGCTAGGGAGCCAAAAGTATCGAAAGCAAAAGGGACAAAGACATGCTGGTTCTCTGCACAGGCTTGAGCGTGCTTATCCACTTTCTTTGATTCAGCCTTTCTTGCTGCTTGTCCGGCCACAAATCCGTTTTCCCTTAAACCAACCAAAGGGGCACATATATACAGCAATTTTAAATACTCACCGCCAAAGTAGCAGTACCATATTGACTACTCAAATGAAAAGCTTCTTTAGCTTATGAGTAGAACTGTTCATTGAAGTTACATGGATGGTCGTTTTCAATGGGTTTAGCCGGTACATAAGAGTTATATATAGAATACCATACATATCTGCACCATTATATATACAATGACTACTGATTTGTTGTTGATTCTTTTAACGTTACAACCAAGAATCCCTCATGTTACGTAAATTCATTCAACATCCAAGATTTTTTCCTTCTTTTAAAACTTTAATTTAACGTCTAGTCTCATCGTAAATATATATATATATATATATAGGGTTTGAATCCTTTGAAAACCCGATCTTAAAGAGAAAACCCTTACACCCTACGTGGACCGTTAGATCAAAGTTATTTTAGATTTTAATTAATAAATCAGAAAAACATGTGGTCCACAATTAAAGATGAATATTTTATTAGGGTTTTTAAGAGTAAATTTACTCTTTTACCCTTTTAGGGGTATACTTGACTTTTGTCTTTTTTTCTTCTCTCTCCTCTCTCCTCTATCCTCTCTCCTCTCTCCACTCTCCTCTATATATATAATTTATATATTTAATTTTCCAGAATACTACACATGTGTAGTGTTTTATTTTTTGGTTAAAAAATTATTTTTTTAAATATTACAACTACAAAAATGTATAATTTTCATACAAAAAAAGTCATATTTTATTAAAAAACAAAAAATATGCGCATTATAGGTTTGCTTTACAAGGTGTACTTTATGCACTAAAAGTTGTACATTTTTTATACTACACATGTGTACTTTTTTAGATTTTATAAGTGTTGCTTGACAAGGTGTACTTTAGGCAGTAAAATTTGTACATTTTTAAAACTACACATGTGTAGTTTTCAGATATCATAGATGTTTGCTTGACGAAGTGTACTTTACGTAGTAAAACTTGTACATGTTTATTGTTACACATGTGTAGTTTTTCAGATCTTATAGTAGTGTTTAGATCAAGTGTATTGTTTGTTGTAAAATTTGTACATTTTTATTTTACACATGTGTAGTGTTTTATTTTATATAATGACTTTTTTAAAAACATGTAGTCCACATTTTTATTTTTTGTTTTTTAAAAAAAATAATGACTTTTTTTTGTATGAAAATATACATTTTTGTAGTTGTAATATTTTAAAAAATATTTTTTAACCAAAAAAATAAAACACTATACATGTGTATTATTCTGAAAAATAAAATATATAAATGAGTAAATTGCGATTTGCAACCATATGGTTTATTCCTTACTGCAACTTGCAACCCTCTCTTATTTTTTTTGTAACTTGCAACCCTGTGGTACTAAATGTCATGCAACTTGCACCCCTCCAGTTAAATATAACTTAACTCTGTTAAGTTATTAATGGTAAAGTTGTAAATTAGTATATTAAATGTCCCGCAACTTGCACCCCTCTACTATTATTTTTATTTTTAATATTATTTTGAAATCCAACTTTAAACAAAACGTGCCGATCACATACAGACCATCAAACGTCGATCAAAACGTCTTGAAGAGCACCCAAGGGTATTTCTGGATTGCTTTGTATCATTGGTTCAATCTCCTTGGATGTAGAGGGAGCAATTAAGGAAATAAAATCCAATTACTTTGGCCTCCAAATATCTTGAAAAAAAAAAACAACTGCAATAATAATTACTCTGGCCTCCAAATAATTAACCTATTTCTAAACCATTGATTTACTATCTTATTTTATACTAGGTTGAAAGCCCGTGTATTACACGGAACTGAATAATAGAATAAGTGATATAATGTAAAATAAAACTAAAAGTTCATAATATGATGTAATACATTGGTTTAATAAACCATTCAACGTTAATCAAAACAAATAACACAAACTGGAATCATAGTAATTTATCAAGATAAAATGAATCAGTGAGAAAGATGAGAAGATAGTATTTTCTAATAGTTGGGTTATTAACAATGAAATAAAGCATTTACAATTCTCACATATACTACTCTAAAATTCACAACCTAATCCGTTTCGAATAATACAATGAATAATTGAAAAGAAAATCTAGGGAATCGAAAGGCCTATAGTAATGGAAATTTACTCTAAAATTAATAACATTGCAATAAAAACATACCATGTAAAACATCAAATGACTAAGCAAACAAGAGATCGATATACACACACATATATAATTATAAATTGAAAATTTTTTTTTCACAAAATGATACAAAAGCATTATTACTTGTTAGTTTTAATAATATTCATCCTACAAAATTAATTTCCTACAATCTTAAGTACTTGTCATAAGAGACACAATTAGGTAATTCAAGAAACTGGTTATGTGTGCAATTTGGCAACACAATCTAAGAGAGATAATAAGGTAAAAGAATTTTGATGTACAATGTAGTAAAATGAAACAAACATTAAATATGTGTCATAAGCTTGTGATAGTTGAGAGTTGCGCTAAGATTCTCATATGTAACAAAGTTAAGTTCCCACACACGTAATTACTGATGCATAATTGTAGAAAATTTGGAGTTAGATTACTTAAGTTCAAATTAGATACATGGATGTAGAGGGAGCAACTAAGGAAATAAAATCCAATTACTTTATTACTTGAAAAAAAAAACTGCAATAATAATTAACGTTTGATGGTCTGTATGTGATAGACACGTTTTGATTAAAGTTGGATTTCAAAATAATATTAAAAATAAAAATAATAGTGGAGGGGTGCAAGTTGCAGGACATTTAATATACTAATTTACAATTTTACCCTTAATAACTTAACAGAGTTAAGTTATTTTTAACTGGAGGAATGCAAGTTGCAGGACATTTAGTACCACAGGGTTGCAAGTTACAAAAAAAAATAAGAGAGGGTTGCAAGTTGCAGTAAGGAATAAACCAGAGGGTTGCAAATCGCAATTTACTCTATATAAATTATATATATATAGAGAGAGGAGAGAGGAGAGAGAAGAAAAAAAAGAGAGAGAAGAGAGGAGAGAGGAGAGAGGAGAGAGAATCTGGTTAATTAATGAAGAGAGAGGAGAGAAGAGAGAGAATCTGGTTAATTAATTAAGAGAGAGGAGAGAGGAGAGAGAATCTGGTTAATTAATGAAGAGAGAGGATAGTTAGTGAAAATACCATTATACCCTTTTTATTTTATTAATTGAAATATAAAATAAGTTTGATCTAAGGGTTGAGATTGAGTTTAAGGGTTTTCTCTTTAAGATCGGGTTTTCATTTGATTCAAATCCTATATATATATATATATAAGGGATGATTCCTTTGTTAACCCTTCCTTATTGCGATAATCGTATAACCCTAGCACTTTTTTGCGTTTTTTGCCCGAATCTTTATTTTTTTTCATGGTCTTTATTATACATAAATATGGGGATTTCTTTTTTGTGTTTTTGCTAATTCATTACCGTTTAGAAGTTATTTACAACTGTAAGTAAGTGTAACGACTTACAGTTACTTACATCACACTTACATCAGATATGTGATGTAAGTAATTGTAAGTCGTTACACTTACTTACAGTTGTAAATAACTTCTAAACGGTGATTAATTAACAAAAACACAAAAAAGAAACCCCTCTATTTATGTATAATAAAGACCATGAAAAAAAAAAGATTCGGGCAAAAAACGCAAAAAAGTGCTAGGGTTATGCGGTTATCGCAATAAGGAAGGGTTAACATTTGATCATTCCCCTATATATATATATATATGTAGGAATTTAAATAAAGAAATCAATTATAATGTAGTTTAATATGACCGTATGTTTATTTTTAAAATTTCAAATGAACGGCTCAAATAGAGTTTAAAAAATTTTCTTTCTAAATAAATCCGACAAGATAAACTCAAATTTTTGAGTTTTTTTCATTACGTTTGTTATACATGTATAAGATTGTTATTTTACGTGTTTGTGAAAAAATTTTTTGCGTTTAATATCTTACATCGGTGTAAGTTGTCATCACATTAAATAAATGTTGTCAGTGTAATGTAAACTTGTACCAAATCATAAACGCTTGTAAATTACCCAATACAAATAAAAGAAGATAGTCTTATATGTAATAAATTAAAGTCAAGAAAAAATAACCAAAGATTTAAGTTGATCTTGTCGGAGTTATTTAGGTTTATGCAATAGAAGTGAGTTATTATTGGAACCTTACCCTATATATATGCACACACACACACACACAAGATGGATCCAATACAAAAGTGTTTTTATTGATGAGAATGATAAGAAGAATTATGAGCCTTTGATGAAATAATCAATGGTTAATATCTTGTGCTCCTCACTTTTCCCTAAAACCTGAGTGAATTAAACCTTAAAGGGAAAAAAATGTAATAACTAATTCTTGTTGACTTTTTAATGTGTAAATCAAGTTCTACCATTTTTTTAAAGAATCGAATAACTTTTAAACACTTAATCAGTTTTTTTTTTTTAAAAAAAATAAACCACAAAATTGAAATTTTATTGTTTTTAATTTGTGTATGACATTACTATAGTTTTTTTCCCTTTTTTTATGTGGTTCGTGATTTTTAAGTTTGGTCCGTGATTATTGGTCTATAAATATGCAGTTGGTCTGTAATTATGCAGTTGGTCCTTGATTATGTATTTAAAATGACAGTCCATGATTTTTATATAACACAGTTTGTGAATGTTTGATACGTGATTTATGCAGTTTATCTTTGATTATGAGTGTTAAATTACGATCCGTAAATATTGGTCAGTGATTTATTCAGGTAATTCATTGATTATGGGTGTCAAATGACGGTCTGTAATTTTGTATAGCATGATTTTACACTTGGTCCGTGATTATTGGTTCGTAATTATCTAGTTCTACGATCTGTGATTTTGTATAATGTGATATGTGATTTTGTATGAAGGTAATACCCTTCTCTATGATCTGTGATTTTGTATAATGTGATATGTATATAGACACACACACAGGGGACAGTTAACGTACAAATGAAATTAACGTGCTAAATGTAGAAAGCCACAGTAACGCGGCACGTGTCATCTGGGTAAGGGGCAATTTCGTCCATATAAAATTACAAACTGTGATTTATAAAATTACAAACTAACATTTAACAACCATAATTTAGAACCACCAGGATAATCACGGACCACATTTTATAACAATCACAGACGGTATTTTAACACACATAATCAAGGACAAAATGTATAAATACGAACCAATAATTACGAACCACGTAATATGAAAATCACATACCATCATTTAACATGCATGGTCAAAGTACTAAGTACATAAGCACATACCAATAATCACGTACCAAGTGTTAAAATCACGGACCACGAAAAAAAAATCGAAAAAAAATATTACAATTCTATATACTCAAATTAAAGATAATAAAATTCTCAATTTTATGGTTTAATTTTTTTAAACAATTAATAAAGCATGTAAAAGTTATTTAATTTTCAAAAAACGAGTGGAAGTTGTTGTAACATAGAATATATGGTTGTTCCTCTTTTACACTTCCAGTTATATTTTACGTTTGATTTATGGAAAAAGTTGTATAAAACGGGGACCACTAAATCTTAGCCATTGATTAGTTTGATCAAATGGTCCAGAATTCATCTTACCCTTCTTATGTTAAAATGCATTTGTATTTGATCCGGTTCCTATATATAAATATGGGAGGGTTACAATGAAAACCTTCCTTTATGAGAAAACTTATAAACTAATCACAATCGTTATCAATCATTTTCGTCTTTTCGTTTTTTGTTTTACATTTAGTACTATTATATTGTTAGATTTCTTAACAAAAAGAAAAAAAACTAAAAAAATATATGTAACTCATGTTATGAGTTACATATACGTATTTCATATACGTAACTTATTCACTACATATATGAGTTACATATATGTAACTTTATTGGTTATATATATGTAATTTCTTTATCTATATATTTTTATTAAAAAAATTTTGTTTAAAACATTTCTAAGCTAATAATAAGAAGTCATGAATTTTTATTTTAAATTGATTGGTTAGTAGGAGTTTTCTTCAAAATGAGAAGTTTTTTTAAAACATATATATATATAGGGGATGGTTCCATTGTTAACCCTCCCTTATATCGTTAACCCGTGTTAACCCGGCATATTTTGCCCGAATCTTTGTTTTTTTTCTTCATGGTTTTTGTTATACATAAATAGGGGGGTTTCTTTTTTGTGTTTTTGCTAATTCATCACCGTTTAGAAATTATTTACAAGTGATTTCTAAACGGTGATGAATTAGCAAAAACACAAAAAAGAAACCCCCTTATTTATGTATAACAAAAACCATGAAGAAAAAAAAACAAAGATTCGGGCAAAATATGCCGGGTTAACACAGGTTAACGATATAAGGGAGGGTAAACATTTGAACCTCTCCCTATATATATATATATATATAACTACAATAATATTAATTGTTTATGATGCTGGCCGGGGAAAATATAACCAAGTTTTGACATTTTAACTTCTAACATAAATACTTATTGTGAACACATGATTCTACATATCTTAAAATTGATTCTGAGTTTGTTTTTATCGTTTTATTAGCCTTTGTCTATATTTACTTTGTCGAGTAAACGTTTGGTGGGCTGATGGTGTTTGGGGCTTGTGTTCGAGTCTTGCTTTTTCATTTTTTACCTTTGCTTTTATTTTTCTCTCTTTGAGCTTTGCATCTTGACCCAACCTTGTGAAAAATATCATTTTCTCTCTCTTGAGTTTTAAGTATATAATTCGTCTTCAAAAAAAAACATATATATATATATATAATCTGACTTATCCTCTAACGTTCGTTAACTTTCTTCTTATTCTTTGAGCTTTATCTCTAGATTTGCCCTCACTTTAAACATCTTGAGTTTCTAAAATTTAGAATTTATGTATTACATATATTTTGATATTTGCTCAATACATTTGTTCGTTAATTTAAAAAAATGTGTGGGTAATATTGACTAACGTCAACATGTTATTACATGTTCACCGGACAGATAAGTTTATTTGAAAATTTTTAGATTATATTCAAAACCTGACCCGAATAATTAAGCTTGATTTTTACACCCGAATAAATTGAATAATTCGGATATCCGATTCAAATAAGAAAAATTGATATACGACCCAAATCAATCTAAATAAATGTGTGACAATGTTTGACGTTTTTGAAATTTAGTGACAAATATGCTTTCAAATGGGGGGGGATAAAACAACACATCTGTAGCATGTATTGTGGCCTTTTTTTTTTAATTTATTTATAGCGTGTCTCAATGAATTGAACTTTTGAGGCTCGAATCTGTAAATCTAAAAGGTTACGGTTTTTGTAATTATTTTTCTATTTTTTTCGTCCTTTATGTTGAACCATGATGCTAATGTCATAAGCATCTTCCTCATCATATATTCCTTCAGCCGTTTGACTGCTATGTAAATGTTTACATATGCATAATCTTATCAGATTCTATTGCATCTCACAACAAATAAATGCATTTGACTTTCCAAGTCAAACTTATTTGCCTTTGAGATCTTTGTACCAGAGTAGATCAAATAAAAACATATTTTTGCTTAAAAACATGTATTTTTTTGTATGTTTTTTTTTGTTTTATACTGAGTTTTTGATCTTTAGCACTGAGTTCCTGAGTTTTGAAATGAATTTTTGTTTTTATGTTATTAAACAGAATTATGTTTTTAGTAAATCTTTCCCCAATTATATGTATTCAGTTTGCATGAATTCTACTCTTATCATGGCCTGTAAACTGGAAAACTATACGTTACATGCTAAAATATAACCATATACCTTCAAAAGACACGTACAATGTGTTGGGTAAATCTTGACGAGTTAATGGGTAGGGGTCGGTTAAATAAGATGGGTCAGCAGTTAAATGGGTCATGGGTCAATCGGTTTTATTTATTTAATCACATGTGTCACACCCCCAATTTTCATCTAACGGAATCATGCCGTTTGGGAACATGACAAACCAGGATCTCAGATCATTAGACATAGCGAAGACCTCTATATGAATTTCAAAACATACTTTGGTCTTTAAACATAACATCAGAGTTTTCAAAAGTTGCGGAAACGTTTAAAACCAATAACAGTTGTAAAGTAAACATTACAAAACACAATACTTAAATGTTCAAATTCAAATATTCAAAATGTTTAAAATGTATGAGACTCTATCTCCTAGTCCATGCCAGCTTTAACGCGCGCCTTAGCGTCCTGAGAAAACATGTAAATCAAGTCAACACAAAGGTTGGTGCATAACACAGGTTTTATGTATTCACAAGGTTCAAAACAACAGTTTGAATAACAAGATTGTAGATAACATAATCACACATGCACAATCATGATAGCTAGTCATATAAACTATTTACATACGTGTTCGACACCGAAGCTGACGGATTGCCATGCTATAGCATGTTTTCGCCTTGCCACTATTGTCTATCACAACAATAGTAAAATTGTGTTTGGTCAGTCAAACACCTGCGTAGATCCCATCTACCAGGTGAGGTTTGTCAAACCTAATAGATCTATTTCCAACTACCACGCTTTGCATTACAGCAAACTAAACGGTTCGAGGTGTGTAAGGACTTTCAAGTTGATATGTTTTCACATAATGTAAACAGCTAACTCATGCAAGTGATATGTATCTAAAAACAGTTTGTTGCACATGTTTTCTCCCCCAAAACAGTTTAAAATAAGAAAGGGGCCGTGTACGCACCTTTGAGTATAACAGAATGATCACACACTAAAAGCTCGTGTAAGAAATCCTCCTACGAAGAATCTGTGGTTTAACAATAACCTAAAGTTTTTCGAGATGTCGTTTTGTGCTTGAAATCACATACGTGTCAACACACGTATGCTAAAGTGTTAGAAATGTGCGTACGTAAATACGCGTGACTTTGAAATCGTTTAAATAAAATCCTATACGATTTTATTTAATTAAACGTAATTATACGCGATTTCGTTTTCGGATTAAAATATAGATTTTACTATTCTAATACGTTCGTATTCCCGTTACGGTTCCAACGCAACTTGAACGGATCAAAACGGAGTTCGTACGCGAGAGTTATCTCAAAAATACCAAAAATGGTATTTTTCCCAAAAACCGGCCACCCCATGGCTCGAACCCGCGACCCTTCACACGTAACACACACATTCTACCATCTCGCCCGCTAGGGTATCGCGACATACTTCCAGAATTAATTCTTTTGAATACTACTTCTAACCAAATACTCTTTGATATTATAGCCGAAGCTATTTCATCCCGATTGATCCCCAATTCGAATTCCATTGATCCTAGAACCATAAACTTTTGTTGAAACAAATAATTCGAAGTTATCAGATCGATTAATTTGGACATTACACTCGTTTTAACCCAAAACCCCCAAATATTTTAATTCCAAGAACCCTAAATATCGAAATCCTAAAATCTAATACTAAAATCTCAAATTAATTCATGCTTAAGCTTAATCGGAACTATCTGATACTATCCATAACAATCAATTTGATTTTCCAACTCATTTGCTATGAAATCCCCAAATCATTTTCCCATCAAGAACCCTAGAATCGAAAACCACAAATTCGAAATGTTTTGATGAAATTAACATAGTATTAACCTTAATCGGTCCCTTATGAAGCTTTCTATAACATTCAATTCGATTCTTTAATACATTTGAACAAAGACCCCCAAAACGACTTTAATAAGAACCCTAATTACTTGAACTTTATCAAAACGATGTTAACAGTTGAAATTGATTTAGGATAACCCTTAATCGGCTACTTTAGGTTGTATAGGAGCAAATTATTACCTGGTTTGATCTCAATTCAATGGAGTTCGACTTTAAGGTTGATATTCGGCCACCTCTGGATCGGTCCTTCTGTCTGGAACTACTAAGATCGAATTGGTGTATGAGGAAGACTCTAAAGATGCCGATGGTGATGTGCCAATGCTCAATTGTGAGTATTACAATCGAATTTTACAGTTTTGATTTAGTCCTACAACGGTTACACCCTTTGGACGACCATTGCTATTAATTTGACATATTAATGGACTAATAACGGCTTCTACTCATTTGTAATCATCAATAGGATGATTATGAGTAATTAAATTCGGGTTTAACTTGAAAGAAGCATGAAATTCGAATTTTTGTTGTGAAAATCACACGAATTT
Organism: Mikania micrantha; assembly: GCA_009363875.1. NCBI lineage: Eukaryota > Viridiplantae > Streptophyta > Magnoliopsida > Asterales > Asteraceae > Mikania > Mikania micrantha. Next base: position 41,512,077 of record CM018687.1, on the reverse strand, counting down.
TGACTTTTAGGAGTCAAAATTGATACTAAAATCAATTATAAATTTAATCTTCCACAATTTAACACTTAGGAACTGATTTTTCTTAATTCCTAACTCCTATAGGATATTCCGGATCGACAACATATCATTTCGATTAACAAAGTTAAGTCTAAAATCTCTAATTGTTAATAATTGAATTACTTAAAATATTGTTGGGCTAATTTAATCCTTTTGGGCTTCCTAAATACAATTGGGCCTCACTGGGCCTTCCTTGGGCCTACTTTGGCCTTCATTGGCCTTACTGGGCCTTGCATTTATAATTGGGCTTCTTAGATCTCAATGGCTTATCTTGGGCCTTCTTTGGCCTTAGTGGGCCTATCTGGGCTTCAGTGGGCCTTCATAGACTTCCTTGGGCCCTATTTATCCTGTTAGGCCTGTGGTCTCACTCTCTTCAGTTAACAAAGTTAATCCGAAAAGTCGGATTGTCACATCATCCCCTAGTTGAAGGAATTTTCGTCCCGAAAATTAGTAAGTGTTAGGAGTAGTTAGGAAATTACTTACGAGTTTAAATCTTACGTGTTAGTGTGATTTGATCATTCCGTGTGCTTGTGTGTACTCACACACAAAGCCTAATGCTTGCAACATCACAACTAAATGTGATCGTTCAATGTGACTGTTTGCGTGTACACTAGTTAGTTCACCTAACTGTGACTGTTTGTGTTTGATCATACTGTGTTGTGTAACCTCACACATAGTGAGTGTCTGAAACTGTTTGTACTATGTAACCCCGCACATAGCAAAATGTGTATAACCAATCATGTATATATTACCGTAACATGTAACATATGAAATGTAGCACATAAAATATATAGAATGTAATGTAGCACAAATGTTTGTAATAAAATCAATTGAATAAATAAAATGTTTGTGCTTACAGTTTGAAATTTGCAGTGTTGATGTGTGAAAGCATCACGTCATCCCCTTGTTGAAGGAAATTTCGTCCCGAAATTTAACGTGCGCTCTCAGTGTTAGCAGTAGCTGTTTTGAATAGATGAGGATATTTCTTCATCATTTGATCTTCCCGTTCCCATGTGAATTCAGGACCACGTCTTGAATTCCATCGAACTTTGACTATCGGAATCTTGCTTTGCTTCAGTTGTTTGACCTCCCGGTCCATGATTTCAGCTGGTTCTTCAATGAATCGCAACTGTTCATCTACTTGTATTTCTTCCAACGGTACAATCAATGTCTCGTCAGAAAGACATTTCTTTAAGTTCGACTCATGAAACACATCATGAACTCCACTGAGTTCATCCGGTAACTTGAGTTGATACGCCACCGGACCAATCCTTTTCAGAATTTCAAAAGGTCCTACGTAACGTGGACTAAGCTTTCCGCGCTTGCCGAATCGTATCACACCTTTCCAAGGTGATACCTTTAGAAGAACTCGGTCTCCTACTTGAAATTCCAACGGTTTACGACGTTTGTCTGCATAACTCTTCTGTCGATCCCGAGCCGCTGCCATACGGTTCCGGATTTGAACTATCTTCTCTGTCGTCTCATGCACCAGTTCAGGACCTGTTATCTGACGGTCACCAATTTCAGCCCAGCAAACTGGTGAACGACATTTGCGACCATACAAAGCTTCAAACGGTGCTGCTTGAATACTTGTATGATAACTATTATTGTAAGAGAATTCCACTAACGGTAAGTGATTCTCCCAGCTATCACCAAAGTCAATTACACAAGCTCGTAGCATATCCTCGAGCGTTTGAATCGTTCGTTCACTTTGACCGTCGGTCTGTGGATGATAAGCGGTACTCATATCCAAGCGAGTCCCCAATGACTTATGAAGAGATTTCCAAAAGTTGGAAGTAAACCGGGCATCCCGATCTGATATGATAGAGATTGGGACACCATGCCGTGCTACTACTTCCTTGATGTAAATGCGAGTCAGTTTCTCCATCTTATCAGTTTCCTTGATTGCTAAGAAGTGTGCAGATTTCGTTAATCGATCGACAATTACCCATATCGTATCACAACCACTCGGTGTACGGGGTAACTTAGTAATGAAGTCCATCGAAATCTGTTCCCATTTCCACATCGGTATCTCTGGTTGTTGCAGTAAACCAGATGGCTTCTGCTATTCAACTTTGACTTTCGAACAAGTCAAACATTTGCTAACGTACTTAGCAATATCAGCTTTCATATGAGGCCACCAATACAGTGCCTTCAAGTCATGGTACATCTTGTCTGATCCCGGATGGACTGAATATCTGGACTTGTGTGCTTCATCCATCACGAGTTCCCTTAACCCTCCATACAAAGGTATCCACATTCGATCAACGAAATAACGAATTCCATCAGGTTTAACATCCAATTGTTCTTCCATTCCTCGTAAAGATTCCGGTACTAAGTTTTCCTTTTTCAAGGCCTCAATCTGAGCACTGTGCACCTTGTCAGGTAAGTCGGTATGTATTGTCATCATAAGTGCACGAACCCGTCTTGTTCCCGTTGTATCCTTTCTGCTCAGAGCGTCAGCTACTACATTAGCCTTTCCCGGGTGATATTTAATCGCACACTCATAATCGTTCAACAACTCTACCCATCGTCGTTGTCTCATATTGAGTTCCTTCTGATCAAAGATATGTTGCAAACTCTTATGATCAGTATAAATAGTACACTTAGTTCCATACAGATAATGCCTCCAAATTTTCAAAGCAAAAACCACTGCCCCTAACTCCAAGTCATGAGTAGTGTAATTCTTTTCGTGCGTTCGTAGTTGTCTGGAAGCATAAGCAATCACTTTATCCCGTTGCATCAACACACATCCCAAACCTTGTGCAGATGCATCACAATACACCACAAAGTCTTCTGTTCCTTCCGGTAAGGACAAAATCGGTGCACTGCAGAGTTTCTGTTTCAATAACTGGAATGCAACTTCCTGTTTATCTGTCCAGTTATACTTTGTCCCCTTATGCGTAAGAGCTGTAAGTGGTTGGGCGATCTTTGAGAATCCCTCAATAAATCGTCGGTAGTAACCCGCCAAACCAAGGAATTGTCGTACCTCGGTAGGTGTTTTTGGCGCTTCCCAATTCTTAATCGCTTCAATCTTCTCTGGATCAACATGTATGCCCTTTTCGTTGACTATATGACCCAAGAATTGCACTTCTCGCATCCAGAAATCACATTTCGAGAACTTAGCGTACAATTGTTCTTGTTTCAATAGCTCTAGCAGTAATCGAAGATGTTCAGCGTGTTCCTCCTCAGATTGTGAATAGATGAGAATGTCATCGATGAAAACAATGACAAACTTTTCAAGATAAGGTTTACAAACACGATTCATGAGATCCATGAATACAGCTGGAGCGTTTGTCAACCCAAATGGCATGACCAAGAACTCATAATGGCCATAGCATGTTCTGAATGCTGTCTTCGGGATATCCTCCTCCTGGACTCTTAGTTGATGATAACCAGACCTGAGATCAATCTTCGAGTAGTAACTCGAACCTTGCAATTGATCAAACAGATCGTCAATTCTGGGTAACGGATACCGGTTTTTGATAGTAACCTTATTCAATTCCCGGTAATCGATACACATACGGAAAGTTCCGTCCTTCTTCTTTACAAACAAAACTGGAGCTCCCCACGGTGAAAAACTAGGTCGTATGAAACCCTTATCCAACAACTCTTGCAATTGTGTGGATAACTCTTGCATCTCAGACGGTGCAAGTCGATAAGGCGCCCTAGCTATCGGTGCTGCATCTGGTGTAAGGTCGATTCGGAATTCCACCTGTCTGATAGGCGGTAATCCCGGCAAGTCTTCTGGAAATACTTCCGGAAATTCACAGACTACTGGTATATCTTCAATCTTTTTCTCAGCTACCGGCTTTTCAGTTATAAGGGCTATAACTGCCGTATGACCTTTACACAGGCATTTGTGTGCTTTCATACAAGATATGAGACGCAGTGGCGTACTGCTCTTCTCGCCTTGTACATATAATGTCTCTCCCTGCAGAAGAGGTATGCGAACAATCTTTTCATGGCATACGATTTCAGCCTGGTTTTTGGACAACCAGTCCATGCCAATAACTACATCAAAACTGCCTAAGGCAATAGGCATAAGGTCAATCTCTAATGTTTGACCCATCAAATCAAGGATACATCCCTTAAAGATATTTTCCACTACTATCAACTTACCATCAGCTAATTCCACAGTGTATGGACTATCTAAGGCAGTGGGACTAACATTTAGCAACTTAGCAAGTGAACTAGATACAAAGCTCCGATCGGCACCGGTGTCAAATAACATAGAGGCATAGTGATTATTTAAGAGGAACGTACCCGTAACAATGTTGGGATCCTCCCGCGCTTGACGTCCTCCAATCACAAACGCCCTGCCTCTAGCACCATTGTTGTTGTTGTTATTGTTGTTATTGTTGTTGGTGCCATTTCCATTACCGTTGCCATTTCCATTACCATTGGCATTATTGTCCCCGCCTTTCTTGAGTTGTGGGCAATCTTTCTTAAAATGCCCCATCTTGCCACACTCAAAACAACCTTTCTGAGCATTGTTCTGGTTATTGTTCTGGTTGTTGTTGTTCTGTAGTTCCCCGCGACAATCCTTAGCCGCATGCCCAATCTTGCCACACCTCTGGCACTTAGCTCTTTCACATTGATTACCTGCATGATGGTAACCACACCTATTGCACTTGGGGTGTTTGCCAATATAGCCCCCCGACGATGATGATTGCTGACCACTGCTTGAACCATGATAAGACTTGTTTGAGTCTTGTTTCCGGTTTTGCTGATATGATTGTTGGTTGTTACCCTTGAAGTTGTTACTTTCCCACTTTCTCTTATGATCTCCCACCTTGGTAGCAGATGTTCGTTTGGGTAGAGTCCCCTGCAACACTGCCTGGTCAGTAAGCTGATGCGCTAAACGAACAGCTTGTTGGATGGTGGTGGGATTTGCTGAAGTCACCAACCCTTGAATCTGAGGCACTAGTCCTCCAATGTACCTTTCAATCCACTTACTGGCTGGAGTAGCCATGTGTGGAAGCAGTCTGGCCAACTCATGTGACCTGGTCGTATACTCTTCAATGTTTGACCCCTCCATCTTGAGGTGCCAGTATTCCTCCTCCAACTTCTGCATTTCACTGCGAGGACAGTACTCCTCTTGCAGTAAAGTTTTGAAGTCATTCCATGTTAAGGCATTTGCCTCTCCCAACCCCAGAGTCTGGACATTTGAGTTCCACCAAGTTAGTGCTGGACCCTCCAATGTTCCCGTAGCAAATTTCACCTTGCTTTCATTAGGGCAGTTGCACATTTCGAATACCGACTCAGCCTTTTCAATCCACCGAAGGAGTCCAATGGCCCCTTCCGACCCTTTGAAATTGTGAGGTTTACAGTCCAAGAACATCTTGAACGTGCAGACTTGTGGGTTAACCAATCCCCCAGCTGGACCCTGTGGCCCTGTGTTGTGTGTCTGCGCATACTGTGCAATTGCCTCTGCAACTCTGTTGTTAATTAGCTCATTGAGCTCAGCAACAGTCATATGTACGTTTCCCTCAGCCATTAGTTCCTATTTACAAGAAGTGTTAACACGAAGTCAAAATCTAATGTGACATGTGTAAGTAAAACAACAAACACAACATGTAATATAAATCAACACAACTGTTGAAAATAATAATTCTTCCATAGATAGAAACTTTCTTTGAGTACAATACTTTTGAAATGAAACATAACTTTCCAAACTACTAATGTAGGAACACAACCCGTTCCTAATAAGTTTAAATAAAACAAGAAAGAAAAGAAAAAAACAATCAATCGTCCTCAACAGTGGATTCAGGATCGGACTCAACAACTGGTGCTGGTTCCTCCCCTTCTTCCTCTTCATCCTCCTCCTCATTCTCAGAGGCCACTAAATCCTCTAAGGCTTCTATCCTGCCCTCCAAGAACTCAGCTCGGTTCTCTGACTCTTCTAGACGACCAATCAAGTTAATCATCTCATTTCGCATGTCATGAACCAGATGGGCAAGTTCCTCTTGCCTCTCATTAGCATCCCATTGTTCCTGAGAGTGCTGTGCAATCCTATCTTCTGCTTCCTCCAGATCCTCGCGCAGTTTGGCGATCTCCTCCGCGTCCGTCCTTTGCCTCTTAGGCTCAGGAGCATCTAGTACTGGTGGTGGATGTGCAGAAGATCCCTCAGCAGGGATCTGCTGAGTGCCCTCCACTGGCTCCTCCTCCGGATCCTCATCCGGGTCCTCATCTGGATCCTCCTCGGGATCCTTGTCTGGGTCCTCCTCCGGATCCTCCTCCGGATCTGAGTCATCCCTCTCATATGGTGGAGGTGATGGAATAGGTGGTGGTGGTGATGACGGTGGTGCTGGAACTATCGGTTCCTCGTCCTCGGAATCATCAATGTAGATGTAGGGTACCGATGATGATGCCATGCCTGTTACATAATATCATATGTAAGTGCAATGCCATGGAATGTGTAAGCAAATCAATTACATAATGTCATATGTAATTTCTAAGTAATATGTGTAAACATATGTGTCTAATGTCTAACAGTCATAGTCTAAGTCTACAAATGCAAACCTAGTTCGCTATAACCAATGTCTCTGATACCAATCTGTCACACCCCCAATTTTCATCTAACGGAATCATATCGTTTGGGAACATGACAAACCAGGATCTCAGATCATTAGACATAGCGAAGACCTCTATATGAATTTCAAAACATACTTTGGTCTTTAAACATAACATCAGAGTTTTCAAAAGTTGCGAAAACGTTTAAAACCAATAACAGTTGTAAAGTAAACATTACAAAACACAATACTTAAATGTTCAAATTCAAATATTCAAAATGTTTAAAATGCATGAGACTCTATCTCCTAGTCCATGCCAGCTTTAACGCGCGCCTTAGCGTCCTGAGAAAACATGTAAATCAAGTCAACACAAAGGTTGGTGCATAACACAGGTTTTATGTATTCACAAGGTTCAAAACAACAGTTTGAATAACAAGATTGTAGATAACATAATCACACATGCACAGACATGATAGCTAGTCATATAAACTATTTACATACGTGTTCGACACCGAAGCTGACGGATTGCCATGCTATAGCATGTTTTCGCCTTGCCACTATTGTCTATCACAACAATAGTAAAATTGTGTTTGGTCAGTCAAACACCTGCGTAGATCCCATCTACCAGGTGAGGTTTGTCAAACCTAATAGATCTATTTCCAACTACCACGCTTTGCATTACAGCAAACTAAACGGTTCGAGGTGTGTAAGGACTTTCAAGTTGATATGTTTTCACATAATGTAAACAGCTAACTCATGCAAGTGATATGTATCTAAAAACAGTTTGTTGCACATGTTTTCTCCCCCTTAACAGTTTAAAATAAGAAAGGGGCCGTGTACGCACCTTTGAGTATAGCAGAATGATCACACACTAAAAGCTCGTGTAAGAAATCCTCCTACGAAGAATCTGTGGTTTAACAATAACCTAAAGTTATTCGAGATGTCGTTTTGTGCTTGAAATCACATACGTGTCAACACACGTATGCTAAAGTGTTAGAAATGTGCGTACGTAAATACGCGTGACTTTGAAATCGTTTAAATAAAATCCTATACGATTTTATTTAATTAAATGTAATTATACGCGATTTCGTTTTCGGATTAAAATATAGATTTTACTATTCTAATACGTTCGTATTCCCGTTACGGTTCCAACGCAACTTGAACGGATCAAAACGGAGTTCGTACGCGAGAGTTATCTCAAAAATACCAAAAATGGTATTTTTCCCAAAAACCGGCCACCCCATGGCTCGAACCCGCGACCCTTCACACGTAACACACACATTCTACCATCTCGCCCGCTAGGGTATCGCGACATACTTCCAGAATTAATTCTTTTGAATACTACTTCAAACCAAATACTCTTTGATATTATAGCCGAAGCTATTTCATCCCGATTGATCCCCAATTCGAATTCCATTGATCCTAGAACCATAAACTTTTGTTGAAACAAATAATTCGAAGTTATCAGATCGATTAATTTGGACATTACACTCGTTTTAACCCAAAACCCCCAAATATTTTAATTCCAAGAACCCTAAATATCGAAATCCTAAAATCTAATACTAAAATCTCAAATTAATTCATGCTTAAGCTTAATCGGAACTATCTGATACTATCCATAACAATCAATTTGATTTTCCAACTCATTTGCTATGAAATCCCCAAATCATTTTCCCATCAAGAACCCTAGAATCGAAAACCACAAATTCGAAATGTTTTGATGAAATTAACATAGTATTAACCTTAATCGGTCCCTTATGAAGCTTTCTATAACATTCAATTCGATTCTTTAATACATTTGAACAAAGACCCCCAAAACGACTTTAATAAGAACCCTAATTACTTGAACTTTATCAAAACGATGTTAACAGTTGAAATTGATTTAGGATAACCCTTAATCGGCTACTTTAGGTTGTATAGGAGCAAATTATTACCTGGTTTGATCTCAATTCAATGGAGTTCGACTTTAAGGTTGATATTCGGCCACCTCTGGATCGGTCCTTCTGTCTGGAACTACTAAGATCGAATTGGTGTATGAGGAAGACTCTAAAGATGCCGATGGTGATGTGCCAATGCTCAATTGTGAGTATTACAATCGAATTTTACAGTTTTGATTTAGTCCTACAACGGTTACACCCTTTGGACGACCATTGCTATTAATTTGACATATTAATGGACTAATAACGGCTTCTACTCATTTGTAATCATCAATAGGATGATTATGAGTAATTAAATTCGGGTTTAACTTGAAAGAAGCATGAAATTCGAATTTTTGTTGTGAAAATCACACGAATTTTGACTTTTAGGAGTCAAAATTGATACTAAAATCAATTATAAATTTAATCTTCCACAATTTAACACTTAGGAACTGATTTTTCTTAATTCCTAACTCCTATAGGATATTCCGGATCGACAACATATCATTTCGATTAACAAAGTTAAGTCTAAAATCTCTAATTGTTAATAATTGAATTACTTAAAATATTGTTGGGCTAATTTAATCCTTTTGGGCTTCCTAAATACAATTGGGCCTCACTGGGCCTTCCTTGGGCCTACTTTGGCCTTCATTGGCCTTACTGGGCCTTGCATTTATAATTGGGCTTCTTAGATCTCAATGGCTTATCTTGGGCCTTCTTTGGCCTTAGTGGGCCTATCTGGGCTTCAGTGGGCCTTCATAGACTTCCTTGGGCCCTATTTATCCTGTTAGGCCTGTGGTCTCACTCTCTTCAGTTAACAAAGTTAATCCGAAAAGTCGGATTGTCACAACATGTTTGTTTGTCTAGCAAGTTTTAGTTAGTGGGGTAGATCATGGGATGTTTTTCCTGGTCTCTAGGTTGCGTTTACGTGGGTTTGATGCATGGTGTGAGTAGTATTTAGGTTTAATTTTCTGGTTCATTATTCGATGTATATTCTTTCTTCGTTCACGTTAATTTGAGAAGTATGCTTTGTTATGTAAGAATTGATTTTGGTTGTTTCTGGACCTGGTATCTTTCACTTGGTATCAGAGCAACTTGGGGTTTAGATTTGGTTTGAAAGAAGACAAGAAGTAGACGGTGTTGTAAGATCAATAAAGGCTGATGCTCACCAAACTCTTCTTTTGACCAAGTCCTGAACTCTCTAAAAGCTTAACAGCCTTCAGAAGGAAGGAGTTACTCTTCAGAAGAAACATTACTTCTGAAGGATAACTCACTCCTGCTGAAGGCTATACAAGAGAAAAGCTTCCGAAGACCTCCTCAGCCATCATAAGCTCAACACTTAGAAGATTTTCAAGACCAAAGCCTCTAAAGACAAAAGCTTCCGAAGACAAGAGCTTCCGATAACATGCTCAGCAGCTTCCTTGTACATAGACTTCCGAAGACTTACTTCTGACAAATTCCATACACTTGTAGATACATTCAGAGTTCCTTTATCTTCCGAAGACTAATAAAGAAGACATTCTTGTGAAAGTCAGTAGCAAAGAAGATTTGTCAGAAGCACAGAAGATAACAAGAATTAAATGCCTTTTGTAGTGTAGGCATTTATTGTAAAAGTCAATAGAGTCTTTTGTATTAAGTGTAATTAATATGGCTTGGCTTGTCAAGTCCATAACAGATACTAGTTTTAGCATTAGTTTGTTTCTAGTATTTTGTCCAGCTATGTATCCCTACGAGTATACAGCTGCAGGTCTTAGTATAAATACGTTCACTTGTTAGCTAGCAAAGTACCGGTGTATGCTTGAGCTAAGTATTGTAATCCTAACAGTTGAATGCAATATACTTTGACCTTGAATTTACTATTGCCTTAAGTACTTTGTTTTCAAACTGTTTTACAAAACTAAGTTGATAGAATTTCCGCAACTATCAACTTTGTAGAAGATAACTTGTGATAAGTGTTGTGTTGATTACATAACCCGATCCTATAAGTTGTAACACCCTGACCGATGGCGGAAACGTCGGGATGCCATAAGGGATGTGTAGATTGTTCATAAGCTCGTGGGCATCTAATTAAATCATCACATATCAATTAATCAACCAAATTAATTACACAAAAATCATGTTCATCATGAGCTAGTTACATCAATTACATAAAAGATTTAGCTAAACTAACTAAACTGTAGTCTTCATAATTTCAGTTATTTTAGCTAAGTCCAAGAACCTAAGTGATGATGTCCCCAAAAGATGTAGAGCTATCCTACTCTACTTACTTCTCTTCATTCCCTGAAACATGTAGAAAATCAAGTGTCAACTACGAAATAGTTGGTGAGAAATCATAAGTTTTTACGTATTAAAAATATATATAAAATGTTTAAGAAAGTTTATAAATGGGTTTATAAATATTTATAATTTCCCCGAGAGAATCCATATGTGCACCTGCGAAATAAGCCAACAATGCCAAAATCCAACATCCAAACAATTCAAGTAATCACATATGTAGGATCAGTTGTTCTCATTTGATCAGTATTAGATTATAGCAGCGGAATTCAGAGATGAATTAGCATAAGAAATAGCAAGAACACTTGAAAATTAATAAAACAGTAAAGAGCAAGTTGTTATAGAAAGAGAATTTTGCAAAAGGAATAATATCATTCAATGCGCTAACTTCGTTATTAATACAATATGTCAACTGTCCTTATATAGAAACAGTGACGTCTGATGATGTCACATGATGTTGACACCTAACAGACAAAAGATAACAACTGAAATAATCAAAACTACTGAGGATGTTTACAACAACTAAAGACATCCTCTTACAAAGACTGAAGAACTAAACTACTGTAAGTAAACTACAACATCTGATGAGTAAAATACTCATCAGACTTTTACAACTACTGAAAGAAAACTACTGAAGACAAAAACAGACATCACAACATCTGAAGACTAACACTTCAGCTGTTGTGAATAACTTCAGATCTTGTAATTCTTCAAAGTGACTTTCAGCTGATGTAAACTTCTTCAGCTGATGTAAACTTCTTCAGTTGTTGTGTGTGTTGTGAGACTTAAAGGTTTTTCTGATCAGGCTCATTGGTTCTTTTAGTCCAACAAACTCCCCCTGAACCAATGCAGCCAAAACCTTTAATTATTGACTGTCTCACTTATTTTGGTTTTCCAGGCTGAAAGATCTGTCTTTTTCTTTGAGATCAGCTTCAAAATGACCAATTAAGTACAGGCCTGGCAATCAGCAGCTTCTGAAAATCTGAATGGCAAAGGATGAGAGGGAACTCCATTGGGGAAATGGACTATGAGCATTTACCCCTCTCATTGAAGCTACTGATCATAAATGAGTCTAAAAGACTCCCTGACATATGCTTCTAACAAAATAACTCTCTCTTCAGGTGAAAGCCTTTCTGGTTCTCCTTCAAAGAATGACTCAGGCCCATAATACTCAGATAAGTACCTGGCCGTTGTCTCATCATAGAGTTCCACCCTTGTGATTTCTCTGTATACAAACTCATCTGGATGCTTTCCTTCCAAAAATAGTGGTAACTCATTCTGTTTCACCCCTTCCAGTTTCCTGTACACTAAACCTTTCTTGATCATTTTATTTTCTAAAAACTTAGGAGCTTTCAATCCAGAGTTGTAAACACTTTTAAAATCTCCTATTATTTCCCAAGGATCAAGCACAGATCCCAACATTATATCCGCACTGATTACTTTTTTGATTTTTCTTGCATATGCAGCTGGAGCATCTCTCCTGTGGATTCTGTCTATCAACCTTGGATCAGGCCACATCCTGATTTGTTCTTTTCTATATTGATATGTGAACCTCAGAGCATACAACCTTTGTGCTTCTTTCTTCATTGCTATGATGGTTGATGTCTGAGGGTACTCCTTATCAACTAACCTCAGAATATTTTCATCATGTTTCTTCTGGTTCTCCTCTTCTTCAATTTTGATTTTGATAGCTAGTCTCTGAGATTCTGGTGTTATCTTGGGATGTTGACGAAACACCAAAACCTTTTCTGGTACATAGTTAGCTGGCAACTTGACTATTCTTTTCTGAGCCACTTGCTCTGAACCAGCTTTTGAAGACTCAGACTTCTGGATTTTTGCTTGCAGCACAGTAGAAATTGGAAGCCTGTCTTCTTCATCAGTATCTTCTTCTTCTTGAATCCTTAAAATTCTCCTTTTCTTGGGAGGTGCATCATCAGCAATCAGTTGGGTTGATTGAGTAGAAGGTTTGACTTGTTCTTTTTGTACATCAGTTACTTCAGGTTCTTTCTCATTTCCAACCTTCTCAACCCCAATCATATGATCTTGACCATCCTTTGCCTGATCATCCTCTGTTTCAATCTCTTGATCTTCAGATTCCATTTCAGGTTCATCTGTTGCAACCTCCTCCTCAACCTCCTTCTCAACATTAATAACAACATCAATAGACTTTGTCTTCTTCTGTCTCTTATATGTGACTTGTATGACTGGAGACTTTTCAGAAGCATCATCCTCCTCCTCATTTCTTGATCTTTTATTTGCAGCACCTGAATCTTTTACTAACTCCCCCTTTTTGGCTGCAGGGGAAGAAGGAGTTTGAAAGGTGAAAAGTTTTGCATCAACTGCATCATCAATCATTTTCTGGAGTTGAGTTTGGGATGGAAGCCTCTCATCAAGAGCTTGGGTTATTATATTCTTTAGCAAAGGAGTGATGAGAGGGAGGGCAGTGATAAAAGCAGCAACTAATGCCTCTGGGGGGTTTGAACCCAAAGGATTAGTGCCTGAAGCAGAGGCTGGAGGTTTATCTTGTTGTGGAGTAGTGGTGGAAGTGTTTGGGGGACCCTCAAGACTTGAAGGTGCCATCTGTGGGTTTGAAAGGGCAGATGGACTTTTGTCCTTGGACATTTTGGTGAGCACCTCATTGAGTCTGCAGACCTCAGCCTCAAGAAGCTTGTTCTGGTTTAGAACAGCAGATAAGGTCCTTTGGTCATCATTAGCCTTGACTAAATCAGCTGACCTCCTGATAGTATCAGGATTTACCTGAGTTGAGTGTGGCTCAACATGTTCAGGTGCCCCTTGGTCTTGGTACAGGGGACTTCCAGCCTCAGGGATAAACCCTTCATCAGTTGTTGCCTCTGGCAGGGTCTTAGAAATGTTACTACTATCAATCACTCCAAATGATGGAGGTGATGAAGTAGCAGCCCTGTCAGAAGTCAGAATCTCTCTGTCCACACTAGGAGATCTGATATTGTAGTCAAAATCCTGTGGGTTATCATAAACACTTTGATCCTCCCCCTCAATGTTGGAGTTAATCCCAGTTGTAATAGGTGTCTGGGTAGGGATTGGAGTGTTAGGCTGATCCAGGATTTGTTCAATCACAAATGTGGGGCTTTGTTGGGTGGTTTCAGTAGTAATAGGCTGTGAAGCAGAGTGCACCCGGGGAGAATGGTGCTTTTCAATAGAAACCTTTTCAAATGAAAGAGGCTCTAGATGTGTGTCTACCCCTTCAAGAGTTGCACCAAGTTCCTGTGGAGAGGAACCTTGGGCGGTTTCGGCTGGTGGAGTCTGATGTACCACTGGCTGACTACTGCCAGTGGTCATGTCATGCCTTGGTGAGGCATGGGCAGACTCAGGGGACTCATTTCCCTGAGCAGCCTTTTTGGGCTTTTTGGAATGTGACTTGGTGGGGACTTTGGATTTGGATTTGGATGTGGAGAATGTGGGTTCCCTATGCTTGGGTTTTAGCTTTCGGGCAGCCTCTTTGAGGGTGAGGTTTGTGTTGTGTCGGGAATATACCTCTAGCAGTACTGCTGGAGCAGAGATTCCCTGACCAACAAGGCCTTCTTGTTTTAATTGTTTTTCAATGATGGCCATTATGAAACGTGGGTAAAGAAGCCATCTTGTGGTAACAGGTTTAGCAGCATGTTTAGTTAATTCTGAAAATAAGATTTGTGAAAAATTAAGTTTTTGTGATTCCAGGATAGAGAAAAGTACCTGCTGCCACCTTGAGGACATCTGGTCCCATGAAGATGATTTTGGAGCTAGACAGATGTTGATCATGTGGAAAATGAGACGTTCAGGATCATTGAAGTGTTTCTTGTAAAGAGTGGAATCACTCAAGTCACCCTGGTATTCATGACTTGTAAAACAGAGATCAGTGAGGTTCTTTGGAAAGTGAGTGACCAAGTTAGCATCATCCAGATTGAGAACATCCCTTAGTTCTGCTGGACTCACATGAACATTTTGTCCATTCACTGTTGATCGGATTGAAAGGACTCCGGTTCCGATGTTGATTAGTTCCACATTTGCCCAAAATTGATGAAGAGATTCAACATGGAGTGTAGGATTGAGAAGAAAAGCGGTTTGGAATTGAGATGCGTTCATAAGATCAACTGCGTCATCAAATTTTGACCAGAAAGATGATTTCGTGAGATAGGCGACTGAGTTGTGACGGGGTTTAAGGTTCATGGTCGCCATTGAAGCAGAGACTTGAGAGGGAAGATAGGTTTTTGAAAAAGATTGAAAGTTCTGATGAAGTGGTAATGAAACAACTGAAGAGGGTTTGGATGAAATAGATATTGGAATTTGTTCTTCAGATGTTACAAAGAGAAAACAACAGTGGTTGAAACATCTGAAGAGTAAGTTTACTCATCAGATGTTGTGGACATTATTTGTGCATCAGCTGTTTTCATCAGTTACTCATCAGACTTTACGAAACATCAGATTTTCTCATCAGATTTTGTGAAAAATTAGTCATCAGAACTTGTGAACAAAAGTTGGTCATCAGGCGTTGTGAAATATTTTTGACCTTCAGTACTTTGTCAACCAAAACCCATCAGTACGTTGAACTGATAATATTGGTAAAGGTCAGATGTTTCCTTGAATCAGTACTTCTGATACTTATCAGTACTTACTGAAAATATCAGGAGTTGCAAGGTGATACAAAAATTTGAGATTTGATAAAGGGGAATATTTTTGTATTTTTGAAAATTTTATCTGGTGGATGGAATTTTATTAGTGTGAACACCAATTTATTCAAGTTGCAGCATACCAAGCCTTAGAACTAAATTTTGAAAAGTTGAAGTGTCTAAAGGCTTAGTAAAGATATCTGCAAGTTCATCAGCACTAGGAACAAACTTTGGATCAATCAGACCCTTTTCAAAACAATCCCTTATAAAATGATTTCTGATTTCAATGTGTTTGGTCCTAGAGTGCTGAACTGGATTCTTGACAATACAAAGAGCTGAGGCACTATCCATTAACAATGGTGTCTTAGACTCTTTGATGCCATAATCCAAAAGTTGGGTCTGAAGCCAGAGAATTTGGGAAGTGCAGCTTGCAGCAGCAATGTACTCGGCTTCAGCTGTGGAGGTAGCCATAGATGTTTGTTTCTTACTCTGCCAAGAAACCAAACAGTTTCCTAGAAACTGACAACCACCAGAAGTTGATTTTCTGGTAAGTTTGCATCCTGCATAGTCACTATCAGAGAAAGCAACCAGCTTGCAGGAATGCCCAGTGGAATACCAAATTCCCAGTGATTGAGTGCCCTGCAAGTATCTAAAAATTCTTTTTACGGCAATCAAGTGAGATTCTTTAGGTGCAGCCTGAAATCTAGCACAAACACATGTAACAAACATAATGTCTGGTCTAGATGCTGTGAGATACATCAAGGAACCAATCATACATCTATAAAGTGTTTCATCAACTAATTTACCTTTCAAATCTGCATCAAGTTGTGTGGTGCTGCTCATGGGGTTAGAACATTGTTTACAGTTTTGCAAATCAAATTTCTTTAACAACTCTTTTGTATATTTGGACTGGTGAATGAAGATGCCATCAGGACTTTGTTTGATTTGAAGACCCAAGAAAAACTGTAATTCCCCCATGGCACTCATTTCAAAATTCTTTGTCATTAACTCAGTAAAAGCATCACACAACTTGGGATCAGATGAAGCAAAAATTATGTCATCAACATAAATTTGAACAAGGAGTTTATGCTGTCCTACTTTCTTTATGAACAAAGTTTTATCTATGGAGCCTCTAGTGAAGTTATTTTGAAGGAGAAAAGTGGATAAAGTGTCATACCAGGCTCTAGGTGCTTGTTTCAGCCCATAAAGAGCTTTATCAAGCTTGTACACCCAATCATGATGTTTATTGTCCTCAAAACCTGGTGGTTGACACACATACACTTCCTCTTTTATTTTACCATATAAAAAAGCACTTTTGACATCCATTTGAAAAACTTTTAGTTTGTGTAAGGCAGCATATGCTAAAAACAATCTTATTGCTTCCAATCTGGCTACAGGGGCAAAAGTCTCATCATAATCAATACCTTCTTCCTGAGAGAACCCCTGTACAACCAGTCTGGCCTTGTTCTTGATTATTTGACCATTTTCATCAGTTTTATTCCTAAACACCCATTTAGTGCCTATTGCACACTTACCTTGGGGTAAAGGAACCAGCTCCCAGACTTGTTGTTTCTTGAACTGCAACAGCTCCAACTGCATAGCCTCCACCCAGCCATTGTCTCTGAGTGCTGTGTGATAGTTCTTTGGCTCTTGCTGACTGACAAATAAAGCATAGAGACAAAAATTTGACAATTGGCTTCTTGTTGACACACCAGCAGAAATGTCACCCATAACTTGAGATAATAGATGATCCTTCAGTTCTTGATATGGAATAAGATCAGTGCAAGTGTTGGCAGGAGGTTCAGTTGCTGTAGATGTTGATGAAGATCCAGGAAACAATTCAGCAGGAATTTCAAATGATGTAGAAGATTCCAGAATTTCATCAGCATTTGTATTAGGAGGAACCACTGGAGCAGGAGGAGCATCAGGTTTAGCAGAGATTGGCAGATTATCACTAAATCTGAACAGGTGAGTACTAACATCATCATCATCATCAGTACTACCTTGTAAGTTTCCTTTAGCAGCATTTGATACATTATCTGCCAGAATAACAGACTCATCTGGAGGTGGATATGGAACATATTGCAATTTATCCAAATCAAACATCTCTACAGGGTTTTGTGGGATGGGATCTTTTGGTGATTCATTGAACTTTACATGGAGAGTTTCTTCAACAATCTTGGTTCTGCAATTAAACACTCTGTAAGCCTTGCAAGTGGAAGAATAGCCAACAAAATATCCTGCATCAACTTTGGAGTCAAACTTTTTAAGTTGATCTTTGGTATTGAGGATATAGCAAGGACAACCAAAAGCTCTGAAGAAGGAAATCAAAGGGGTCAAAGTATGAAGCACTTCATAAGGTGTTTTCAACCATCTTTGATTCACCAAAACCCTGTTTTGCACATAACAAGCAGTATTGACAGCTTCTGCCCAGAAAGTCAATGGCAAGCCGGAATCAGCAAGCATTGTTCTGGCAGCTTCAATTAAAGTTCTATTTTTCCTTTCAACTACTCCATTTTGTTCAGGAGTTCTAGGGATGCTGTACTGCCTCTTGATTCCCTTTGCCAGATTAAATTCATCCAGAATATGATTTCTGAACTCTGTTCCATTATCACTCCTTACACACTTGACAGGAAGAGAATATTGTTTCTCAACATACAACACAAAGTTTATAATAGACTTAGCAACCTCATCTTTTGAGTGCAAGAAGAAAGTCCAGACAAACCTGGAGTAATCATCAACAATT
Organism: Mikania micrantha; assembly: GCA_009363875.1. Classification (NCBI taxonomy): domain Eukaryota; kingdom Viridiplantae; phylum Streptophyta; class Magnoliopsida; order Asterales; family Asteraceae; genus Mikania; species Mikania micrantha. Next base: position 41,493,944 of record CM018687.1, on the reverse strand, counting down.
ACTAAGCAATACTTCTTCTTTGCCATACTCATGACCTTCACTGGCCCAAACAAATCCATATGCAACATGTGCAAACAAGCAGTTGATTTGGGATCGCCTATTGGAGGAAAAGATACCTTGTGTTGCTTTCCTTTCAAGCAAGCAGTGAAATTCTCATCACAACTAAAATCCTTCATTGGAAGACCTCGAACCAAACCATGTTTCACCAGTTGATTCATGTTTTTGAGATTGACATGACCCAACCTTCTGTGCCACAGATTAGATTCCTTGAGAGAGGCCTTTGAAAATAAACATGGATGACCTTTAACAGAAATTTTCTTTGACAGATCAAAGGCATAAACCTTTCCCACCCTGTTAGCTTTAAGAAGAGTATATTCATCCAAAACTTTGCCAATCAAAGGCAACACTTCAGAAGACAGTATCCTACAGTCTTGCTTGGTGAAAAGAGAAATGTGACCTTTATCACACATCTGACTAACACTCAGGAGATTATACTTAAGATTCTCTACATGATTCACATCATCAAACCTTATCTCACCATTTGACACATATCCTTTTCCTATAATGTAACCCTTGGCATCATTTCCAAATGAAACAAATCCCTTCCTTCTTGTGAAATAGTCATTAAGAAGAGATCTGCTCCCAGTCATATGCATGGATCCTCCACTGTCAACATACCAGATGCTATTTTGGCATGCTGAAGGACCCTGCATACATGAACACACTCAGTTAGACTTTGGGACCCAAACCATTTTTGTTTTGGGTCTGTTTACATATGAAGAGACAAAACTGACTGTATCGTTTGATACAACACTTGAATCAGGCTTTTCAAAAGATGTAACCTTGGTTTTTGACCTTGGTTTCTTCTTATGAAATGAAGCAACAGAGGCATCTACTAGGTTGACTCTTCCTAGCAGATGTTGCACCATCATAACCAGTTGATGCTGATTTTGAGTCAAAGTTTTGATTTCCTCAGAAACATCAATACTTGACTTCAAATTTTTGTGCTTCTTTTCCTTAACTTCTTTGGGTGATGAAGAAGGTTTCAAATGCTTTTTAATTGAATCTGGGAAAACCCCTTTACCTTTCTTGGATTTATTGAAATCATTTCCCTGTGATGGTTTTCCAGATTTTGAAACTACTGATGATTCTGGTACAAACTTGGAACTAAATTCATTTTTCATTTTGATTATGTTCTTGTTTTTGTGCTTTATTTTATTGAATTTAGAACCTTTTCTGTACCAGCATTCATCAGAAGAATGATTAAACAACCTACAAATTTCACAAGGCACCCTCTTGTGCTTCTCCTTGTGAGTATCTACAAGTACTGAAGACTTAGCTACTGAATTTTTGTTCTTCAGAACATTTGGAGCTTCAGTATTTTTAGACATTTTGACAACAGCTGATGTGTTGACAACCTCTGAAGAGTTATTCTTCAGCACTTGTCTATCAACACATTTCTCATCATCAGTTGTAACATTATCAGCTTTTTCTACAACTGCTGATGAGACACTCTGGCTTATCAGAAGCCGTGCATCTTTCTCTCCAATCCTATCCCCATCTGACTCAATCAGGTGTAATTTTAATTCATTTGAAACTTTTTCATCAGGATCAATTTCAATTAAAACACTATCCTGACATGTGTCACCCTGAATGACATTTGTACATCCAATAGAATAAGAATATGTCTCAATTTCTACAGTTTCAGACTCAATTTTGCATGCACTTGACTCTCCTTCAGATATATCTACAGAATTAGACATTTCTGAAGATTTGGTGGATTGATATACACTGTCCCCTTCAGACTCACAGTCATAACTTTTTGGTGTATAATCAGCTGGGGGGGCAGTGTGATTGTAACCAATCCCAAACTTAACATTGGATGCTGATTGTTTGTTTAACAACATCTCAAACCCCTTACAAGACTCAACCCATTTTTCACAATTTACTTGGGTTGCTGCAAGTGTTTGCTTCAAATCATTATGTTTCACAAGCATTACTTCCACTCTAGCCTTTTCATCAGATAACAAACATTTGAGCTTATAAATTTCAGACTCTTTTTCATTTAAAGCTTTCTCAAATTCAGTTTTGTTTTTAGCCACAGCCTTTTCTAACTCAAATTTCTTATTTATTAATTCAACATTTATTTCCCTGATAGAAGCAAATGCTGAAATGCATGATTCTGAACACAACTTAGCTTTTGATTCAGATGATACCTGTGATGTTGAAGAAGTTGGGCATGAGGTGTCAGTTGAATCTATAGCCATCAAAGCAAGATTCCCAAATGGATTGTCTCCACCACGTGGACCAGCTTCAGAGTACAGCTGCATATTGAAATCAGATAAGTTATCAGGTAAGCTACTCCAATCAGCTACTCCAGGGGTGAAGAAGCTCTGATTTTGTTGTTGAGGCTGTTGATTGGTTTGAGATTTGCTGGGGTCAGGAAGAGCAGGTGATTGAGGAGGGATTATTGCTGTAGTGTGAGTGGGTTGTGGCATATAGAAGCAAGGATATGGATAAGGCATAGGACTTTGTGGAACAAAATGGGCTGGATAAAATTTTTGTTGACCAGATCCAGAAGAATGTTGTTCTTTGTTTGGTGTGGTATTACTAGGAAAGGTCACAAAGGGTGCAGAGGAGCTAGGTCCAGTGGATTTGCACTCTCTAGCAAAATGACCAAGCCTGTGACACTTGTGGCATTTCAACTTCCCTTTGTCAAAACCAACTTTGGTTTTGCCAGTTAATCCAGGAAATTTTCTTCCAGTTCTTTTGTAGAATTTTTGAGATCTAATGTTGATTAATGCCATCTGACTTAATATATCCATTTCCTCCAGATCATCATCTGGAATTCCCTTCAAATCATCCATCACAAAACACAGATTATCACAATATGTACCTGCATTACCATCAACTCCCACAAAAGCATGTTCAGAACTATTAGTAGAGAAATCAATATGTTCATCATAAGAACACTCAGACCCAGTATACTCTGACTCTTGACCTATCAATGCAGTATTGCCAGAAATGAAATCATCAGTGAGTTTTCCAGATGAAGACAGTTTTCTCTTCTGTTCTACCTCTCTCTCAAAAGTTAAGAGTTTCCCATGGAGTTGGGTGAGAGATAGATTCTCTAGATTTGCATTAGAGCGTAAGACAATAGTATAAGTGTCCCATCTCTCAGGCAGTGATCTGAGAAATCTGTTGTTCATCTGACTATTTGTATACTCCTGCTTAACCATTTTCAATTCAGAAATCAAACATGAAAACCGCTCAAATTGTTGAGTCAATGACTCACCCTTTCTATGAGAAAAAGTCTCATACTGTTGAGCAAGGATTTCTCTAGTATTTGCTAAAACCTCATCGGTTCCACCGAATTGTTCTTTCAGTGCAACCCAGAGATCATGAGCAGTGTCATGATGCATCAAGCCTGAATATATCTCATTCGGCAAAGCCATGGCCAGAATACCATGAGCTTTTGCATCAATTTCAAACAATTTTATATCCTCATCTGAATACATATCCGATGGTTTCGGAATCATGATTTTAGTTTCAGGATCAGTGATCATGGGTTTATACGGACCATGCACCACAGATTTCCAACATCCTGCACTGTTAATTGACAGGTGATGTAGCATTCTACGTTGCCAAATGTTGTACTCACTCCGAACCAACATCGGAGGCTTGGTTGCGGAGCCTGTGTTGTGCGGATCATTGTTTGGAGTTGTCATGATCTCAGATTCAATCAATATCAACTGATTTCAAATGAATTAAACACAAACTTCAACCAATTGATTCAAACAAATTGATATTGATAAACAAATCAACAGAAGTTATCAGAAAACTTCAAACTATAACAGGTTCTTACTAATCTGCTAATTCGATCAAACAGAGAACTAAATTTAGCAGTTTCAGAGATCAATTGTTTAATCGATCAATGATTAACCTGCTCTGATACCACTTGTAGGATCAGTTGTTCTCATTTGATCAGTATTAGATTATAGCAGCGGAATTCATAGATGAATTAGCATAAGAAATAGCAAGAACACTTGAAAATTAATAAAACAGTAAAGAGCAAGTTGTTATAGAAAGAGAATTCTGCAAAAGGAATAATATCATTCAATGCGCTAACTTCGTTATTAATACAATATGTCAACTGTCCTTATATAGAAACAATGACGTCTGATGATGTCACATGATGTTGAAACCTAACAGACAAAAGATAACAACTGAAATAATCAAAACTACTGAGGATGTTTACAACAACTGAAGACATCCTCTTACAAAGACTGAAGAACTAAACTACTGTAAGTAAACTACAACATCTGATGAGTAAAATACTCATCAGACTTTTACAACTACCGAAAGAAAACTACTGAAGACAAAAACAGACATCACAACATCTGAAGACTAACACTTCAGCTGTTGTGAATAACTTCAGATCTTGTAATTCTTCGAAGTGACTTTCAGCTGATGTGTTCTTCTTCAGTTGTTGTGTGTGTTGTGAGACTTAAAGGTTTTTCTGATCAGGCTCATTGGTTCTTTTAGTCCAACAAAATACACAATAATCACAAATAATTATCCACATATATTCAACCAATCACATCAATTCAATAAGCATTAATCATCATAATCATATCAATATAAGTTACCGCGGAGGACCTCAGTCAACTCAATCAACGGCGGAATCATCCTCCGCAGTCAACTCAACCAATGATATTCCTATAAGTGTCTTTGTGCACTGCGGAGGACCGTAGTCAACTCAACCAACAGTGGAATCACTGAGGAGGACGTTAGTCAACTCACCAACAGTAACTCAATCATTGCGGAGGACCTTAGTCAACTCAACTAACAATGACTCACGGTAAAGTAATAATCCATCTCAATCCATAATCAATAATAATCCATGTGTCACCCATGTGTTATCAAAATAATATTTAAATTGGTATACATGTTCCACCTCCGAGTTTAAAAACAAAATGGTTCTAAAAGGAGGTTATGAGTTCATTACAAATGTTAGGATTACATATAGGAACTATATTTTTCTCCTATCTGTCATTAACTCATAACATTGTAGTAATTTCCTAATATTACCCTAAAGTATCCTAGTTGGTCATATCTATTATTAACTAAATATTCCTAAGTTTCAAACATTTTCCACCCTATACCAACACTGACAACCTCCCGATGTAGTGCAACAAACTTATATATAGGGCATACGTAGACTTGACCGCAGTCGCATCAGCCGCCGTCCCACCACCGTTGCGTTGCACCACGATTATGCCTTTGTTAGAATTTAGGGTGTTCCATGTATCTTCCATTATCCTACTTCACAAACCTTATCCTAGGTAGGATAATTTTGAGTGAAGCGGTCTCAAGTTCCCTTGGACAATTAGGTTCGCCTACTGTCTAAGTTCACCTGACATGTAGGTTTTGCCTATTTCTAAGTTCACCTAATGTCTAAGTTCACCTGACATTAAAGTTCCCCTAGTGTCTAAGTTCACTATAAGTACATACTAAATCCCAATGTTCATAATTATCAATGAGGGTTAATATCATCACTGAGTGCTCTTATTGTCACTAAGTGTTCATATCCTCCCTATAATTCATTCTCATTAAGTGTTCATACCATCACTAAGTGTGAATATTCTCACTATGCGTTCATGTTACCACCAAGTATCCATATTGTTCATCTTGTCCATCTCAGCGCTAAATGTCTATTTCATCATTAAGTGTTGGTATAATTTCTTGATCCTATTCACCCCACGTGTCCAATAAGTGTGTCCATAAGTGATTTTATATGTGTTCATCAAATATGATCATCCAATATGTCAATCCAAACCAAATTCAACCAACATTCCATCAACAACTTTCCCAGCACTTCCTAATAATATCCTAAGTTCCTGACACTGACAGACCCCTAATATACTACAAATGGTATATATATAGGGCATATGGAGGGGTAGGTCGCAACCGCCCCAGCCACCGTCCCACCACCTTTGTAGTATACCACGAGTGTGTCCTTGTCTGGTGATCAAAGATCAAACAAATAATTCCTAAAGCAAATAATTTCCTAAGCAGTTAATTTCCTAAGCAAATAATTTCCCAAACGGGTAGTTCCTTTATTCTTCAATACTGACATCCACCTAATGTACCGTAAATGGTATATGTATAGGGCATATGTAGAAGCCAGTCGCAACTGCTTCAGCCACCGTCCCACCATCTTTACGATACACCACGTGCATGTCCTTATCGAATCATTAGGGCACAAGTAATCATATAATCAGCAAGTAATATATGCGAATCAGATATATAGCAGGAGTTCTGTTAACATGTAATAAACACATAAGCATGAAATCCTGAATATACTATCTAGTGTATGAAATAGATTCATACTAAGGTATCCTACAGTTATAGACTAGGTCAACCATTTCTAGTAACCTAATTCCCTATAACCCAGACTCTGATACCAATCTGTAATACCCCGACCGATGGCGGAAACGTCGGGATGCCACGAGGGATGTATAGATTGTTCATAAGCTCGTGGGCATCTAATTAAATCATCACATATCAATTAATCAACCAAATTAATTACACAAAAATCATGTTCATCATGAGCTAGTTACATCAATTACATAAAAGATTTAGCTAAGCTAACTAAACTCTAGTCTTCAGAATTTTAGTTATTTTAGCTAAGTCCAAGAACCTAAGTGATGATGTCCCCAAAGATGTAAAGCTATCCTGCTCTACTTACTTCTCCTCATTCCCTGAAACATGTAGAAAATCAAGGGTCAACTACGAAGTAGTTGGTGAGAAATCATAAGTTTTTACGTATTAAAAATATTTATAAAATGTTTAAGAAAGTTTATAAATGGGTTTATAAATGTTTATAATTTCACCGAAAGAATCCACATGTGCACCTGCGAAATAACCCAACAATGCCAAAATCCAACAAACACAACATCCAAACAATTCAAGTAATCACATACACAATAATCACAAATAATTATCCACATATATTCAACCAATCACATCAATTCAATAAGCATCAATCATCATAATCATATCAATATAAGTTACCGCAGAGGACCTTAGTCAACTCAATCAACGGCGGAATCATCGCGGAGGACCGCAGTCAACTCAACCAACGATATTCTTATAAGTGTCTTCGTGCACTGCGGAGGACCGTAGTCAACTCAACCAACAGTGGAATCACTGAGGAGGACGTTAGTCAACTCACCAACAGTAACTCAATCATTTCGGAGGACCTAAGTCAACTCAACTAACAATGACTCACGGTAAAGTAATAATCCATCTCAATCCATAATCAATAATAATCCATTAGTATGAATATCATAGTGATAATCCAGGTGTCACCCATGTGTTATCAAAATAATATTTAAATTGGCATACATGTTCCACCTCCGAGTTTAAAAACAAAATGGTTTTAAAAGGAGGTTATGAGAACTCACCTGAGTCCTTAGATTCAGTGTTCTTGTAGTATGCGCGCTCGTGTAAGAGAAATCAAAACCAACTCAATTAACCTGTATGTATCTCATTTTTCATACTCATATGTGTTTACTTTTACTCATTAAGTGTTTTATTCACTTAGTTTGTTTAATCTAAGCCAAGTTGTAACACTCAAGGTTTTATAAATGATCATCATAAATGTAATCTAAAATCGTTGGTTTTTAATTATCTTATATATGATGTCTTTTAATGCATATCAAGAGTATACAAGTTGTGAAAATAATAACCTCACACACCTATATATATTTACCCGATCATGCATGTATGTTCACTTGAAATTACCGACATTTAAAGTTGTTGAATTGTTTTTAGTTTTAAGAAAATTAAACTTAGGTTATTCACATCTCATGTTTAATGTATGTAACCCATTATTTACAACTTATGTTCATTATGCAAAAGGTGGTAACCCTTATGAACATTCATGCATGCTTGAGTTTTTATACTTCTCATGTTCTTTTATTCAATCCTAATATTCATGCATTCGTATACTCTTTCTCCTTAGTCCGTAAGGTCTAGGGTCAACAACCCATACGACTTACGAGGGTTCTAGGTTCGTGGCTGTAATAATGGTTTAACAGCCATGGGGTTTGGCTAACCCATGGCTCATTCCCCCCTTTAGGTTCGCTAAAAAAAGCATTCTATGAACGAATTCCTTCATAGCCTTCATAGATAGAGTAGAGAGAAATGGGAGTAAGCCTTTGGTATTCTGTTCTTATTGCTTAGTTCCTGTCTATCTCTATCTATCAAAATAGACCCTCTTAACATCCTTAGGGTTCGGCCAAGATAAAAGAGAGGTTCGGCTATAGCTTGGCTACCCTAGGGTTCGTCCAAGGAGGAAGGTTCGCTGGGTAGGGTTCGGCCCACCTAGGTTCGTGTCAATATAGAGTTCTCGACCAAAGGAGGTTCGGCTGAAGGTGAACATTTATTATAATTTATCGCAATAAAAACGAGACCGGGCACACGAGAATGTGGTGGACATAATAGGTGGAAGACTCCACCATTTTGGTCATTTTCAAAGACCTTCTCTCTCTCTAAAACACACACTCACGTCCACTGTCTCTCTCTACCTTCTCTGTAACTTTTCTCGCTCGTTACTCGACTGATTCACGAGATCTTGGCGTCTACGCGTTTGTGATACCGAGGAGAACAAGAGGATACGAAGAAACCCATCTGTTGGCCACGATCTGAAGGTGAGTCGAATGATTTCTTTTTGTTTTGTTTGTTTTTGAATAATCGGTTGGGATAGGAGCTTGTAAACACATGTTATTGTTTTTAACACACTTAAACGAGATCATAAGTAAGTGAAGGATGGTTGGTTCGGACCTGTAACTTAAAGAAAGTCATGGAGAAGACGATGAACAGTAACCAGATCTAGATCGGCCGAACCTGAGAGCTTTGGCCGAACCTTGCGGTGGCCGAACCTAGGCCCTCAACTGGTTCAGGTCTGGCGAACCTCACAATTTGGACATCACAATTAGTTATCATCATTAAAGGTTAAAACTAACAAGTTTGAATTGTATTAATATGACGAACATTAAAGAAACCTTAGTTGTTTCATTTTAGATGGGCCTAAATAAACTAAGTTAATACATATTATTGAATTTAAAGTAAACTTATATGGACACTAATTGTATATGAAACGCATATGCTTATGAACATGAAAAACACGATAATTACAGGTCATTGAGTGGTTGTGAATTTGTATACGCGAGCGCGCATTCTACAAACACACTGATTCTAAGGACTCAGGTGAGTTCTCGTAACCTCCTTTTAAACTTTTTTGTTTTAAACTCAGAGGTGAAACATGTATACCAAATTTTAAATATTATTTTGATAACACATGGATAATACCTGTTTATCAAAATGATATTCATAATATGTATTATCATGGATTTACATTAATTAACATAACTCCGTGTGGTATTACTGATGACCTCGGTTATCCGTAATGATCAAATGTATTGTCACGTGGGTTACCACAATTTCGTGTATCGTTGTGTTGACTTCGGTCATCCGAAACGGTTACATGTATTGTCACTTGGATTATCAAAACTCCATGAGACCTTGTTGTTGACTTCGGTCATCCACAATGGTCACATGTATTGTCACGTGGTTGGATACCACTCCATGAAATCATGTCTTTAATTCTGGTTAATTACATTGAATTCATGTATAGTCACTTATATTATTTGAGAATATTGTTGATTAATGGTTGGTTGAATGTTATGCGATTGATTATCTATTATTGCCTATGATTATCTATGATTAAATATGGTTAAATTGATTTTGTGATTATGTGTTGGTTATGTGTTTGACTGTTGTGTTGGGAGATGTGTTGGATTATCACGCAGGTATTCTTGTGGATTTTCTCAGGAAGACCATAAGCTTTTATACTTATTTTTATCAAACATTTTTATAAAACTTTTTTTTAAACATAAACTTTTATACTCCTTTATAAAATACTTTTAAGTATAAAAACTTATGATTTCTCACCAACTACTTCGTAGTTGACACTTGATTTTCTTACATGTTTCAGGAAACGAAGCCAAGTAGGTTAAAGAAGATGATCCCTTCTATTTTGGACATCATCACATAGGATTCTTGGACTTAGCTAATTAACTGAATTTCTGACGATTAGAATTTAGTTAGTTGAGCTAAATCTTTTGTGTAATTGATGTATTTAATTGATGATGAACTTGATTTTTGTGTAAACATTTATTTGGTTTGATTGATATGTGATGATATATATTTAGATGCCCACGAGCTGTTGAACAATCTACACATCCCTCGTGGCATCCCGACGTTTCCGCCATCGGTCGGGGTGTTACAGATTGGTATCAGAGCCTGCGTTATAGAGAATTAGGTTACTAGAAATGGTTGACCTAGTCTATAACCGTAGGATACCCTGGTATGAATTAATTCATCCACTAGTTAGTATATTCAGGATTTCATGCTTTTGTGTTTATTACATGTTAACTGAACTCCTGTTATACATCTGATATACATATGTTGCCTATTAATTTCTTGCTTACGTGTGCCCTAATGATTCGATAAGGACATGCACGTGGTGTATCGTAAAGGTGGTGGGACGTTGGCTGGGGCAGTTGCGACTGACCCCTACATACGCCCTATATATATACCATTTACGGTACATTAGGTGGATGTCAGTATTGAAGAATGTGGGAACTACCCGTTTGGGAAATTATCTGCTTAGGAAAATTAACTGCTTAGGAATTATCTGCTTTAGGGATTATTTATTTGATCTATAAACACCAGACAAGGACACACTCGTGGTATACTACAAAGGTGGTGGGACGGTGGCTAGGGCAGTTGCGACTGACCCTTACATATGCCCTATACATATACCAGTTGTAGTATATTGGGGGTCTGTCAGTGTCAGGATCTTAGGATATTACTAGGAATTGTTGTGAGGTTGATGTTGATGGACTGTTGATGGGAATTGGTTAAGGTTGGTTTTGGATTGACTCATGGATGATCACACTTAATGAACACTTATAAATTCACTATGAAACACACTGACTGGACACGTAGGGTGCATAGGATCAACGAACGATACGAACACTTAGTGATGATTGTAGACTTGGATGATGATATAGACACTTGGTGATTTTATAAACGCAGAGTGATGATACTAACACATAGTGATGGTATGGACACTTGATGAGAATAAGTTATAGGGAGGATATGAATACTTAGTGACAATAAGAGCACTCAGTGATGATATGAACCCTCATTGATAATTATGGACATTGGGATTAGCATAGACTTTTAGTGAACTTGGACATTAGGGGAACTTTAATGTCAGGTGAACTTAGACATTAGGTGAACTTAGAAATAGGCAAACCTACATGTCAGGTGAACTTAGACATTAGGTGAACCTAATTGTCGAAGGGAACTAGAGACCACTTCACTCAAAATTATCCTACCTAGGATAAGGTTTGTGAAGTGAGACTGTGGTAAAATACATGATACACCCTAAATTCTGACAAGGGCATAATCGTGGTGCAATGCAACGGTGGTGGGACGGTGTAGGGGAGATTGCGATCTACCTCTGCATATGCCCTATATATAAGCTTGTTGCATTGTATCGGGAGGTTGTCAGTGTTAGTATAGGGTAGGGAATGTTGTACTTAGGAATATTTAGTTAATATTAGTTATGACCAACTAGGACACTTAGTATAATTTTAGGAAAATTATAAATGTTATGAGTTAATGACATATATGAGAGAAATATAGTTCCTATATGTAATCATAACTGTTGAAATGAACTCATTTGACCATTGTTTGTATGACTTACGTTGTAAACGGTAGTAACATGTTTCTAATTCTTCAGAAACATGCCGCCGCGCCGTCACAACGAAGATGATTCGAACAATGGGGATGCTAACAACAGTAATGCCAACTCCGACATACAAGAGTTAGCAACACTCATTTCTGGATTGGTGAATCAACTGACACAAGCCAATCAATCTCTAGCTCAGAACAGAGGTGGTGCAAACCCACCAACTTGCACATTCAAACACTTCAACTCCTGTAATCCACTGAAGTTTACAGGTTCTGAAACAGCCACTGGTCTGCTGCAGTGGTTTGAGAGCATGGAGAACACCTTCATCAACAGTGATTGCCCCGATAATATGAAGGTGCGCTATGCCACCAGTGTTTTCCAAAAGAGAGCACTAACGTGGTGGAATGGGGAAAAGCGAACTAGGGGAGTTGATGCCGCCCTAGCACTGACTTGGACTGAGGTCAAGAACTTGATGACCACTGAATTCTGTCCTCGCAGTGAAATGAGGAAACTGGAGACTGAGTTCTGGGAACTCAAACAAGATAGTGGCGAGAATGTCATCTACAATACTCGTTTCCACGAGTATAGTCTGCTGGTGCCTCACCTTGTTACCCCGCTGGAGAGAGCACTTGAGAAGTATATCGGCGGACTGCCGATGCAGATCCAGGACACTTTCTACGGGAGCAATCGCAAAACACTGGAGGCTGCGATCCGTTTGTCTGTTACACTAACTGATAACCATGTGAAGGCTGGAACACTCACGAGAAAAGGAACCAAGAAGACTGACACCAAATCATTTGCCAAGGAGACTACAACAGAAGTCAAGATTGAACAAGGTAGCTCTTCGAAAAGCAACAACAAGAAGAGAAAGACCAGAAATTTCGTGGTCACTGCTCCTGCTGCTAAGTCTGCGCAGCAATAATCGAACAACTCTACCGCCAGGAATTATGTTGGGAACACTCCTCAATGTAATACCTGCCGATATCACCATGCACCTAACTTGCCTTGTCGCATCTGCAACAACTGTGGCAAGTATGGTCATCTTGCAAACGTCTGTAGGAGTGCACCGCAAGCACAAAGGATGCAACCTGCTCAGCTTACACTGCCAGCTCCTCAAGCACAACCTATTCCAGCTATACCCGTTCGCCAGGTACCTGGACAGGCAAGAGCCTGTTACGAGTGTGGTGAAGTGGGCCATTTCAGAAACCAGTACCCAAGACTGACAGGAAACAATCAAATGGTGGCTCGTGGCAGAGCGTTCCAACTGAATGCTCCTACTGCTCAAGCCAACCAGGATGTGGTCAACGGTACATTTCTGATCAACAACTCCTATGCATCTGTCTTATTTGATTCTGGTGCCGATAGGAGTTTCGTTTCATATGATTTTGAATGCTTGCTTGGTAGAACACGTACATATTTAGCTAAACCGTTTAACGTGGAGGTGGCTGACGGAAACACTATCGATATTGACACTGTTATTATTGGATGTACGGTGAACTTAAGTGATCACGTTTTCCCAATTGATCTCATACCTATGCATCTTGGTAGCTTTGATGTTATCATAGGCATGGATTGGTTAGCCACCCACAGAGCGGAAATAGTTTGTCATGAGAAATACATTCGTATTCCATTACCTTCGGGTGAAACCTTAAGAGTATTTGGAGAAACTTCTAGCAAAGGTCTTAAGCTGATGTCCTGCACTAAAGCACATAAGTACCTTAGGAAGAAATGTATAGCATTTTTAGCGCACTTTGTGGAGAAAAAGGAGAAAGGAAAGAGAGTCGAAGACGTACCTGTGATAAGAAATTTTCCTGAGGTATTTCCAGATGAATTGCCGGGTCTTCCACCAGAACGTCATGTAGAGTTTCGAATTGACTTAGTACCTGGTGCGAACCCTGTCGCCAAAGCTCCCTACAGACTTGCACCTTCTGAGTTGCAAGAATTGGCGAGTCAGCTGCAAGAACTGACTGATAAAGGATTTATTCGCCCGAGCCATTCGCCATGGGGTGCACCTGTCTTGTTTGTCAAGAAGAAGGACGGGTCATTCCGAATGTGCATCGACTACCGCGAATTGAACAAACTTACAATCAAGAATCGATATCCACTGCCGCGCATCGATGATCTTTTCGACCGGCTTCAAGGCTCGGCATGGTTTTCAAAGATCGATCTTAGGTCTGGGTATCATCAGCTTCGCGTACATGATGATGATATTCCCAAGACAACTTTCAGAACAAGATATGGCCACTATGAATTTCTGGTAATGCCTTTCGGCCTTACCAATGCACCGGCGGTTTTCATGGACCTCATGAACCGTGTTTGCAGGCCATACTTGGATAAGTTTGTGATTGTATTCATTGATTATATTTTGATCTACTCAAAGACCAAAGAAGAACACGAGCAACACCTTAAGTTGGTTTTGGAGATCCTAAGAGAGGAGCGACTGTATGCCAAATTCTCCAAGTGTGAATTATGGCTTAAGTAAGTTCAATTCTTGGGACACATAGTCAATGAAAATGGTGTTCACGTGGATCCTGCGAATATTGACGCGGTGAAGAATTGGAGTACACCGAAGACACCGACGGAGATTCGATCGTTTCTCGGACTTGCCGGTTACTATCGGTGATTCATTTCGAATTTCTCCAGAATTGCTGTCTCTCTCACTTCTTTAACTCAAAAGAATAAACCTTATGAGTGGGGACCAAAGCAAGAAGAGGCGTTTCAGACCTTGAAGCAGAAACTTTGTGATGCTCCTGTCTTGACACTGCCTGACGGAAACAATGACTTTGTGGTCTATTGTGATGCATCCAACCAAGGTCTTGGTTGTGTTCTCATGCAACGGGGAAGGGTTATGGCTTATGCATCAAGACAATTAAAAATTCACGAGAAGAACTACACTACGCACGACCTGGAACTTGGTGCAGTCGTGTTTGCCTTGATGATATGGAGACATTATCTTTATGGCACAAAGTGTGTAGTCTTTACTGACCATAAGAGTTTGCAACATATTCTCAATCAAAAGGAACTTAACATGAGACAACGGAGATGGGTTGAACTATTAAACGATTATGACTGTGAAATTCGCTACCATCCTGGTAAAGCGAATGTAGTAGCAGACGCGCTTAGTCGCAAAAGTCAAGTTCAGATTCATAGTGACCGAGTACACACTAATCTCCGTAACGATGTCCTCAAGGCCCAACAACACTTATTAGCTCAAGATAACTTGAAAAATGAGATGTCTTGCGGGGCTGAAATATTATTGGAAACTAAGGATGATGGTTTGATGTATTATTTGAATCGGTTGTGGATACCGAACAGGGGTGATCTTAGGATGATAATTATGGATTAAGCTCATAAGTCACGTTACTCAATCCATCCGGGTGCTGATAAGATGTATCAAGACCTTAGGGGCTTGTACTGGTGGCCTGGAATGAAGAAGGATATTGCTGAGTACGTGTCCAAATGCCTTAACTGTGCTAAAGTCAAGGCAGAACACCAGCGACCTTCGGGATTGTTGTTACAACCAGATATACCCATGTGGAAGTGGGAGAATATCTCCATGGATTTTATTACCAAACTCCCACGAACCACTAACGGTAAAGATAGCATTTGGGTAATTGTTGATAGATTAACCAAGTCGGCTCATTTCTTACCGATACGCGAAACGTACCCTGTGCGAAAGTTAGCTCGTATCTACATTGATGAGATCATTAGCCGACATGGTATTCCCTTAAGCATAATATCGGACCGTGATGCTCGTTTCACGGCACGATTTTGGGAATCATTTCATGAAGCCTTTGGAACAAGATTGGATCTTAGCACTGCTTATCATCCTCAAACGGATGGTCAAACGGAGCGAACGATTCAGACACTAGAAGATATGTTGAGAGCTTGTGTCATCGACTTCGGTAGCAATTGGGATAGCCATTTACCATTGGTTGAGTTCTCGTATAACAACAGTTATCACGCGAGCATTGGTATGGCGCCGTTTGAAGCTCTTTATGGCAGGAAATGTCGGTCACCTATTTGTTGGACCGAGGTCGGCGAATCGCAGATCACTGGTCCCGAGATCATCCAGGAGACGACTGACAAGATCCGCCAGATCCGTGACAATCTGTTAGCTGCATGCAGTTGACAGAAAAGTTATGCGGATAAACGACGAAAACCCTTAGAGTTTGAAGTGGGGGATATGGTATTACTTAAAGTATCGCCTTGGAAAGGAGTGGTACGATTCGGGAAGAAAGGTAAACTTGCTCCACGATATGTTGGCCCTTTTAAGATCCTTGAACGGATCGGGAAGGTTGCCTATAAGTTGGAACTACCTCCTGAACTTAGCAACATGCACCCGACGTTTCACGTGTCCAATCTGAGAAAGTGCTTAGCTGATTAGGGTCTTCAGGTACCACTCAATGACATCCGCATCGATGATACCATGCACTTTATTGAAAAACCAGTGGAGATAATGGATCGCGAAGTTAAGAAACTCAAACGCAGTAGAATTCCAATTGTCAAAGTACGTTGGGAGTCGAGGCGTGGTCCAGAATTCACCTGGGAGCGGGAAGATCAGATGAAGCTTAAGTACCCACATTTATTTACTACGGTCTCTCCAAGTTGAATTACGGGACGAAATTCCCTTAACTAGGGGAGACTGTAACATCACTGTATTTCGGGTCGTCCGTACACATGTACGATTGTACGGTCACGACTTGATATGATTATTATTATTATTAATGACAATGAATTATTTGTAAATATTATTGATGATTGGTATACATATTGACAACATATTATTATACGCGTAAACCATGAGAAGTTTAGTTGTAACCCAACTAAACAGAACCAGGGAGTTTATCGCAGATGAAAACACAGATAATGGATTATTGGTTTGGAAATGGAAAGGAGTTTGGGGTTGGTTGTTGTTTGATTGCTAAACATAGTCAAGGACACATGGTCATGGTTTATCGAAATAGCGGTGGGACGGTGGCTGGGGCAGTTGCGACTGACCCCTACATATGCCCTATACATATGCATATTTCGGTCTATAATGGATGTGTCAGTGACTTGGTTTAGTGGGTTTTGGATTGGGATTGATAATATTAAAGTTAATAAATAATGGAAGTCTTAATAAGAACAATTACGCGATGGTGAGGTTACGAACATAATTTAAACGAGAATATTAATTCAGAAATAGCAACTTAATAAATGTATTCGCGTGGATGACGATTCACACGAATATAATTATTAAGAATAATATTCTGAACCGATATTCCATAAATTGTAATCGAATCGAAATACAATACGAGTGTTGGATTCGGAAAGGTGACGATCTTTACGAATACGTACGCAAGTAATGTGTTTCGACGAGATAATAAAATAATATCACCGATATTAAATTAATAAACGAAAATTAAAAACAGTTATTAGAAAACATAACCTCAAACAAAACCGAATAAACCGTTTTAATTAAATCAATAAATAATTGACCGAAAATGAAACGGAATCGTTTCACGAAATAATTTATTTAAAATCATCTTAGTTAACACAAAAACTATTTATTTAAATGTTTTATGTTTTAAATATGATTTATGTTAATAACCGAACATTTATTATAATTTATCGCGATAAAAACGAGACCGGCACGCGGGAATGTGGTGGACATAATAGGTGGAAGACTCCACCACTTTGGTCATTTTCGAAGACCTTCTCTCTATCTAAAACACACACTCACGTCCACTCTCTCTCTCTCTCTACCTTCTCTCTAACTTTTCTCGCTCGTTACTCGACTGATTCAAGAGATCTTGGCGTCTACGCGTTCGTGAGACCGAGGAGAACAAGAGGATACGAAGAAACCCATCTGTTGGCCACGATCTGAAGGTGAGTCGAATGATTTCTTTTTGTTTTGTTTGTTTTTGAATAATCGGATGGGATAGGAGCTTGTAAACACATGTTATTGTTTTTAACACACTTAAACGAGATCATAAGTAAGTGAAGGATGGTTGGTTCGGACTGTAACTTAAAGAAAGTCGTGGGGAAGAAGATGAACAGTAACCAGATCTAGATCGGCCGAACCTGAGAGCTTTGGCCGAACCTTGCGGTGGCCGAACCTAGGCCCTTAACTGGTTCAGGTCTGGCGAACCTCTCCATTTCAGCCGAACCTTAGGTGGTCGCGAACCTAGGACTAGGAACCAGTAGACCGAACCTTACACTTTCGAACTTACATGGGCGGGAAAGTCAGCCGAACCTTCTTTTTTCAAAACCTCATGGACTTAGCCGAACCATGGGGACTTCACGAACCCTGGACCGCACGAACCTTGGAGGGACCGAACCTAGGCTTTCACGAACCATAAGGTTCGCCTACGGTGAAACCGGCCGAACCCTTCTTGGTCCAGCGAACCCTATCCTCCATGCACGAACCCTATATGGAGCCACGAACCTGTTTAATATTAACCGAACTTTCTTACATTGAGGGACCCACGAACCTCATAGTATGAGCCGAACCCTGTTGAGTCTTGGAGCCACGAAACTACCACCTAACCAGCCGAACCTAGGCACAAAGTGTCATAGGTTCGCTGCCTCAATGGGGAACACGACTAAATTTCAATTTACTATGAGATTAGGGGTAAATAAGGGACATGATTACATATACATGCATATACATATATATACCCATGCATACATGGGGAAAGTAATGTTACCATCTTTTCTTAATATCATGACTTTTAAATTTTGAGAATGACTCAAGTATAATCTTCTTTTAACTTAAATTGAATATCTTTTTATATAATAAATTAGACTAAGGTGGTCGACTTAATTAATCATGCATGTCAAAATGTGTGTATGATAAAAGTTATCAACTTTTAAATGTACATACCCATGGGAATACAACTAGGACATCGCAATTAGTTATCATCATTAAAAGGTTAAAACTAACAAGTTTGAGTTGTATTAATATGACGAACATTCAAGAAACCTTAGTTGTTTCATTTTAGATAGGCCTAAATAAACTAAGTTAATACATACTATTGAATTTAAAGTAAACTTATATGGACACTAATTGAATATGAAATGCATATGCTTATGAACATGAAAAACACTATAATTACAGGTCATTGAGTGGTTGTGAATTTGTATACGCGAGCGTGCATTCTACAAACACACTGATTCTAAGGACTCAGGTGAGTTCTCATAACCTCATTTTAAACTGTTTTGTTTTAAACTCGGAGGTGAAACATGTATACCAAATTTTAAATATTATTTTGATAACACATGGATAATACCTGTTTATTAAAATGATATTCATAATATGGATTATCATGGATTTACATTAATTAACATAACTCCGTGTGGTATTACTGATGACCTCGGTTATCCGTAATGATCATATGTATTGTCACGTGGGTTACCACAATTCCGTGTATCGTTGTGTTGACTTCGGTCATCCGAAACGATTACATGTATTGTCACTTGGATTATCATAACTCCATGAGACCTTGTTGTTGACTTCGGTCATCCACAATGGTCACATGTATTGTCACGTGGTTGGATACCACTCCGTGAAATCATGTCTTTAACTCCGGTTAATTACATTGAATTCATGTATAGTCACTTATATTATTTGAGAATATTGTTGATTAATGGTTGGTTGAATGTTATGCGATTGATTATCTATTATTGCCTATGATTATCTATGATTAAATATGGTTAAATTGATTTTGTGATTATGTGTTGGTTATGTGTTTGACTGTTGTGTTGGGAGATGTGTTGGATTATCACGCAGGTATTCTTGTGGATTTTCTCAGGAAGACCATAAGCTTTTATACTTATTTTTATCAAACATTTTTATAAAACTTTTTTTTTAAACATAAACTTTTATACTCCTTTATAAAATACTTTTAAGTATAAAAACTTATGATTTCTCACCAACTACTTCGTAGTTGACACTTGATTTTCTTACATGTTTCAGGAAACGAAGCCAAGTAGGTTAAAGAAGATGATCCCTTCTATTTTGGACATCATCACATAGGATTCTTGGACTTAGCTAATTAACTGAATTTCTGGCGATTAGAATTTAGTTAGTTGAGCTAAATCTTTTGTGTAATTGATGTATTTAATTCATGATGAACATGATTTTTGTGTAAACATTTATTTGGTTTGATTGATATGTGATGATATATATTTAGATGCCCACGAGCTGTTGAACAATCTACACATCCCTCGTGGCATCCCGACGTTTCCGCCATCGGTCGGGGTGTTACAGGTTCGTTTTCTAAGGCTTCCAAGGTTAATACTAACTCGACTTCACAAGGAGGAAACCCTTAACTCGGTTACAAGTTGGCGACTACAAACACATTAGGTTTTTAGTAAGATCCGAAAAGTAAACTTCAGATGTACCTCGAAATGTAGACCAAATGTGAGATTCTTCGTGGGTTCCTGTTCTCCTCGATCACGTGGTCGTTTTGGCACCATGATCTCGTGAATACGTTGAGAAACGAAGAAGTTATGATAGAGAGAATTTAGAGAGAGAGGTGACGGGAATTGCTTCTAGAGTGAGAAAGAAATGGTGGAAAATAAGGAAGAAGAAGCAATCCTTCTTTCTTATATCGCGTCCCGTCCCCACGTGCTCGGTCTCGTTTTTATCGCGATAAAAATTGTAATATGCTCGGTTTTGCTCGTAAACGTGTTTTAAAACATAAAACATTTAAATAATTATGTTTCGTTTTCGTAAAATGATTTTATTTAAATACGGTTGTTTCGTAAATGATTCCGTTAAATTATTTAAATAAGTGAGTTGTTTGAAATCCGTCTTAGGTTGTGATTCCTAATAAACGTTTCAAATTTTCAACTATTAATTTAATATCGTTAAATATTATTCCGTTATCTCGTCGAAACGCGTTACTCATGTACGTATTCGTAAAGATCGTCACCTTTCCAAATCCCACGCTCGTATCGTGTTTCGATTCGATTAACGATCTATGGAATATCATTTCAGAATATTATTTTTTATAATTATATTCGTGTGGATCGTCACCCACGCGAATACATTATTAAGTTAATATTTCTAAAATAACATTCACGTTTAATTTATAATTGTAACCTCACCATCGTGTAATGATTTCATTATTTTATTATGTTGAATATTATATTTCCCAATCCAAGTCCCACTAAACCATATCACTGAGTCATCAATGATAGACCGAAATATGCATATGTATAGGGCATATGTAGGAGTAGGTCGCAACCTATCCAGCCACCGTCTCACCGCTATTTCGATAAACCATGATCATGTGTCTTTGACTATGTTTAGTAATCAAACCATAACAAACTCAAAATCCTTTCCATCCCAAACCAAAACCTCGGATTCTCCTCATCGAAGCCTCAACACTGATATAATCATGATAAACCGAAGATGGTTTATGTATAGGGCATACGTAGAGGTCAGTCACAACAGCCTCAGCCGCCATCCCACCACCTCTTCGATAGACCATCATTATATCCTTGCCTATCTTTGATTATAGAATCCTAAACCATAACCATTACAAACCAACAATCCATATCTTCTGGAATAAACTCTTTGGTTCTGTTTAGTTGTTTTTCAAATAAACTTCCCATGGTTTATGCTATAAAATCATATGTTCTCATTATGTATACCAACAGTAATGACATCCAATAATTCATAGTAATCATCATTAATAATTATCATATCAGGTCGTAACCGTACAATTAAACATGTACGGACAACCCAAAATACAGTGATGTTACACAAGTGGTATCAGAACTTTGGCTCTTTAACTTAAGTAACTAACCATTCTTAACTTACCGTTTGTATATCTTCTACAACTTTTGGCTTTTCAAGCTACTTCAAAATCAAAATGGCCACAATCAGCAAGCATGACACTAAGAATGGTACACTCAATAAGCCTCCCATGTTTACACCTAACGACTATTATACATGGAAGGTCAGGATAGAGGGTTTTATCAGGAACCAAGACTTCAAACTTTGGAAGTCAGTTCTTGAAGGACATTTCATCCCAACTATTGCTGCTGCAGGCACCAGTGGAGCAGCTGTTCCAAAAGACCCAGCTCTTTATTCTGATGAACACTACAAGAGAATGGAGGTGGATTCGAAGGCTCTATGGCTCATCCAGATGGCGATTCCCAACTCAATCATACATGCATTTAAGAAATGCAAATCTGCTAAGGAGATGTGGAACTCTCTGCAGCAGATGTATGAGGGATCTGAAGATGTCAAGGAAAACAAAAACGACATACTGAAACAGAAGTTTGAGAACTTCTGTCAAGAAAACAATGAGAAGATGACTTCTCAATATCTAAGGTATGTCCAGTTGGTTGACGAGTTAGTGGCTGCAGGTGTAAAGATGGAGAACCAAGACGTGATAAGGAAGTTTCTTAGATCACTTCCACAGGCCTGGAACATCTACTCTGTTGCCATTCGGATAACAGAGAATCTAAGAACTTTAAAGCTTGGGGAACTATTTGGTATACTTAGTGCATTCCAAATGGAAATTGATGCTCATGAACCTAGACCTTCCCATGTACCTTATGGTTCAGCAGCCCTTTATGCACCCATCCATAATCCATCTTACCAAAATTACCAACCCATCTACCACTCAACTTCCACACCTATTATCACTTTTCCTAAAACCCCAACTCCATCTACTTCCCACTCAAACCCATTCTCCAACTCTACTCCACTACTGATTTTAGGCCAAGGAGCTTTTATGGATGAAGAAACCAATTATTTTCATCTATGCCAGGAAGATTTAGATGGAATTCCTGCTTATGATCTTGAGGAGATGGACATCAATTACCAGAGGCTATGATCTCCTACAGGGCAAAGAATTTCTATCAATGAACTGGTAGACAATTTAAGAAGCACAACATGAAGACTGGGTTTGGCATAGGCAAATCCAAACTAAAATGCTTTAACTGTCAACAGCTAGGTCACATTGCCAGAGAGTGTAAATCTCCAAATCTCAGCCATCCACATCTGGACAGCCACACCAAAGACCATCAAGCTCCTCCAATAGTGCCAATGTTGCAGAGCAACATGACTTTTCAGATTGGAGTTTTCAAGCTGAAGATGCCTCTATCTCCAACAGTGCCCTGATGGCCAACGACTCAACTTCTACATTCAACGTAAAAGAAGATATGTGCACACCTGAATGTTTAGAAAAGTTAAATGCTTATAAAAGGTTTAATGTTCAAGTATGTAATGAACTCGAGTCATTACAAGTTGTCAAGGCTAATTTCTTTGAATCTGAAAGAAATTATAAAGAAAAGATTGAGGAACCGGAAAAGACCATTTCCAGTTTGAAGCATGAAGACACTAACAAACAGTGTCAAATTAACAATCTTTTGGAGAGGTTAATCACTACCAAGAGAGAACTTGTATTGGCTGAGTCTTACAGAGACAAATTTTTGAGTCAGGGAGAAAAATATGAAAAACTTTTTAAAATGAGTGAAAATTCAAAACTGGTAAAGAAAAGATGGGCTGGTTTGGGTTATAACAAGGTGGATCCCCCATCTGCTTACACTCCAATGGTGGAGATTAGATGTAAGCCAGAAATTAATCTTGTGTATGATGAAGTGTTGGACATACACAAAGTGGCTCAAAATGATGATCTTTCTGATATGAACCCTACTTCCTCAACATGCTCATCTGAGGATGATACTCCTTTAATTTGGAAAAAGAAAAACCTGCTTTGAAAATTAAGAAACGAAATAAGAAAACTAATAAACTTTCATCAGTTTTTGTCAAAGCTAAACACACACAAATAGGGAGTACTTCTTCTGATGAGTATGTTACTTGTCCCACTGAAAAATCCCATCGAGCCAGATCAGAAAATAGAAGTGCAAGCTCCTCAAAAGCTCAAAAGCATCATTCAAACAAAAGTCCCTCTGGTAATCCCAAGTTAGAGCAATCGGGTTCTGTGAAAAATGGTTCAGCTTTTCTCAAAGGAGAAAAGTTTCAAAGATCAAAAAATGTTCAACCATTGTGTCTAATGTGTGGAGACACAAACCATTTTGATACTGAATGCTACTACAATCCAAGAAGAAGAATGCATTCAAGACCACAGGGTAGAGGAAGTCAAAAGGGATGTTGGAACAAATCATCTGTCTCATCGGAAGAAAAATGTACTTCCATGAGTAGAAAGTCCATCAAGCAGCAAAAGAACAAGTCAGAAGTAAGTGCTTCTGAAAGTTGGAAAAGTAAAGGCAAGAAGTCTTCCGAAGGAAAGAAAGCATCGAAAGAACATACAAAGAGTGCTTCCAACAGACTCAAGATACCTCATCCTTTCGGAAGAAGAAAAAGAACATCAGAAGAAAAGGCTCACTTGTCAGCAAAAACCCAGCCATCAGAAGGAAAGGCAAAAGGTGCTTCCGACTACTTCAAAGGTCAAGAAAATATGGAAGAAAAAGGAAACAACTGAACCAAATGTCCAGCCACCTGTTCCATCAGAAGCAAGCTCATCATCTGTTCCACCTAAGATGATGTCAAAGAAATTTTTTTATAATGATGCCAATGGAAAACCCAAGACCACATGGGCTTGGGTTCCCATCAGGAACTAATTCACTTCTGGTCATGTGCAGGGACAACAGGAATCAAAGAGGAACTTGTGGATTGTTGACAGCGGCTGTTCCAGGCACATGACATGCAACAAGACTCATCTGCACAAATATGAGCCATTCCTTGGAGGGTCTGTTGCATTTAGAAGTGATCCGCTAGGAGGTTACATCACAGGTAGGGGCACAATCACTGATGGCAAGGTAAGCTTTGAGAATGTGCATTTTGTAAAGGAAATAAACTATAATTACCGAGTGTATCACAGGTGTGTGACCAAAACCACAACATGTTGTTTACTAAGCATGAATGCATAGTCCTGAAACTAGGATTTGTTGTTCCTAATGATCAAATTATGCTCAGGGCTCCAAGGAGAAACAACATGTACATGCTGGATATGAGCACAGCTACACCACTCAGTAATATAAGTTGCTTTGTCTCAAAAGTTTCACTTGATGAATCATCTCTTTGGCATAGGAGACTTTGTCATGTAAACCTTAAAAGCATGAATAAACTTGTCAAAAATAATTTAGTGACTGGTTTACCAACAAAGGAGTTCATCTGTGTTGATAAATGTGTTGCTTGCTTGAAAGGGAAGCAACACAAATCATCTCATCATGCCAAAGAGATAAATTTTATCACAACAGTCCTGCATTAGCTCCATATGGACTTGTTTGGCCCCACAAATGTTAAAAGTCTAGGTAGGAAGTCATATTGCTTGGTGGTCACTGATGATTTCTCTTGGTATACCTGGGTGTTCTTCTTGAACACCAAGGATAAAACTGCTGAGATCCTAAAATCATTCATTCTTAGAGTCGAGAATGAGAGTGACCATCATGTCAAAATCATCAGATTAGATCAAGAAAAAAATTCAAAAACCATATTTTAAATTCTTTTTTGTGAATCTAAAGGTATAACAAGACAATTTAGTGCTCCTCGGACTCCACAACAGAATGGTGTTGCTGAGAGAAGGAATAGGACACTAATTTAGGCTGCAAGGGCCATGTTGCCTGATGCCAAATTCCAATAACTTTTTGGGCAGAAGCAGTCAACACTGCCTCTTATGTCCAAAATAGAGTATTGGTGGTTAAGTCACATGGTATGACTCCTTATGAAATTTGGCATAAGAGAAAACCATTTATTGGATTTCTCAAACCATTTGGATGTCAGTGCACCATCTTGAATACTAAAGATCATCTAGCCAAGTTTGCTAAGAAATCAGCAGAGGGCTACTTTGTTGGGTACTCTTCACATGCAAAAGCATATAGAGTATACATCAAAGCTTCCAGAATTATTGAAGAGTCTGCAAATGTTCAATTCAATGAACATACTATCAATATACCTGGAATAGGTCCTGATTGGTTATTTGATCTTGATAAATTCGCATCTGCATTTAATCTTGTGAAAGAGTATGTTTCAGATCAACAAATGTCTACCTTGGACTCCTCAAAGCACATAAGAGAAGAAGACTTTCATGTTGAACTGCCAATAGCTTCAAGACAAATCTTGGCAGAATCCACTTCAACACATGATGCAGCTTCACAGTCTGAGACAATCAACACTTCTCAGGATGTTCCTTTAAGTGACTCTACTTCTGTTCCATTGAGTCAAGAAGAAGTTGGAAGCCATTCAGCTGAAGCAAACACTCTTGAAACTCTTCCTCCTAGAGAAACCATCCCACAACAGTCCAATCTCAGGGACCTCAAGATCTACCAAAATCCAGCTTGAGGTGGTACTTCCAAACCTTGAGTCAAGCAACCTGGATTTGTCTTCTCAGCTGGATGTGATCCCAAGAACTCGCATTCACAACACCCATCCAGTTGAGAACATTATTGGTAATGTTGAGGAAGGAATAAGAACAAGAAGCTCTATGCATGAAGCAAACATCTGTTTGTTTTCCTGCTTTCTATCCCAAATAGAACCAAAGAAAGTTGCTAAAGCCCTGAAAGATAGTAGTTGGGTAAAAGCCATGCAGGAAGAACTTCTTCAATTTGAAAGACAATGAGTTTGGAAGGTTTGCCCTTTACCTAAGGGTAAGTATGCCATTGGAACAAAGTGGGTGTTCAGAAACACAAAGGATGACAAAGGTGTTGTCATCAAAAACAAGGCAAGGTTGGTTGTACAAGGGTACACCCAAGAGGAAGGAATTGACTACGATGAAGTTTTTGCTCCCAGGATTGAAGCAATTAGAATATTTCTAGCATTTGTAGCTACTAAGAACTTCAATGTTTTTCAAATAGATGTGAAAAGTGCTTTTTTTGTAGATGAGGAAGTATATGTGTGTCAGCCACCTGGATTTGAGAATCCAAAGTTTCCTGATCATGTCTGTAAGCTTGATAAAGCTCTATATGGGCTGCATCAGGCTCCCAGAAAATGGTATGAAACTTTATCTTCCTTTCTGTTGGCCAACAATTTCAAGAGGGGAACAATTGACAAAACTCTTTTCTTCAAGAAATCTAATCAACATATTATGTTGATTCAAATTTATGTTGATGACATTATTTTTGGTTCCACTAATGAATCTCTCTGTAAGGATTTTGAATCACTGATGAAGTCCAAATTTGAAATGAGTTCAATGGGAGAACTCACTTTCTTTCTTGGACTACAAGTGAAGCAAACTCCTACAGGAATTTTCATTAATCAATCAAAATATGTCAAGGATATTCTTAAAATATTCAACTTCACTGAGTGCAAAACTTTGGGTACTCCAATGTCTAAAACAACAAGACAACATCCTTAAGCCCTAATCTTGAGGGGGAGAATGTTGATCAACACCAATATAGAGCTATGATAGGCTGTTTGATGTATCTCACAGCAAGCAGGCCTGATATCATGTTTGCAACCTGTTTGTGTGCAAGATTTCAGGCCAATCCCAAGAGTTCACACATGCTTGCTGTGAAAAGAATCTTTAGATACCTCAAAGGTGCACTAGGTCTAGGATTATGGTATCCTAGAAATGCAGACTTTCGGTTCATGGCTTACACTGACAGGGATTATGGAGGCTGTAACATTAGCAAGAAATCCACATCAGGAGGATGTCAATTTGTTGGATCCAGAATTGTATTATGGCAATGCAAGAAGTAATCATGTGTTTCTACCTCTACTACAGAAGCATAATACATTGACGCCTCTAGCTGTTATGCATAAGTCATCTGGATTCAAAATCAAATGAAAGACTATGGAGTGGAGCTGTTCAACACTCCTATATAAATTGACAACTCAAGTGCAATCTCCATCACCAACAATCCTGTCAAGCATTCCAAGACCAAGCACATTGATATCAGGTATCACTTCATCAGAGATTGTGCAGAAAAGAAATTAATCCATTTAGTAAAAGTTGATACAGAACACAATCTCGCTGATCTCTTCACCAAGGCATTTGATGAGGGAAGATTCAGGTACTTAATAACAGCCATTGGAATGATTAACTTTGAATAAATGAATTAGTAGCAAGGAATGAACAATTCTTCGGAAGATAAACTCAAAACATCTTCTGATGAGTATTTACTCCTTAGAAGATAGTTTAAGTCTTTGGAAGCATTCTTCCTTCCTTAAGTCGGAAGCATTCACCCTTCAGAAGATACTTTCCCTTCTGAAGTATTTCTCTTCTGATACATTAACTTTGCCTTCGAAAGTTCCATCTTCTGATTTTACTCATCAGAAGAAGAAGTCTTCCGAAGTACAATTTTATCTTATGAACTTATCAAAATCTTTAGAAGTAGTGCTTTCGGTGCTATATTATACATTCTTGGAATATGCATCGGAAGTAAGTGTCTTCCGAAGAACATTTGTTGGTCTAATGAGCTCCTTCCGATAGCAACATCTTCAAAAGCACTTTTGTCCTTAGGAAACTGGTGAATATTCCAATATCCCACAGCTGTCTAGGAAGACCTTTTTCTGACACTTCGGATCTCAAAACTTTAATTTGTCTCCATATTAAATGCTGACATTCGAGGGTATAAAAGGTCTCCCGCTCATTCATTTTCTCTCACCGTTCCATTTCGAATCAATTTTCACTTTCTCTCCCAAATTAAACCTAAATCCTCTACAATCGCCATGGAATCTTTCGTATTTCGACCTGCTCACAACTTAGCAGCGGAGCATTCAGCCGACAACGATGCTGACTTCGCGCCAATCATCTCCTTTCTCATAAGGAGCAGGTACCATTTCGCTCTTACTGTCAAACCTGTGGTGTATGAGTCTCATCACCAACAGTTTTGGCATTCGTGTTCTGTGGTTTCGTCTCCCAATGGTAAAAATCTTCTTGGTACCATTGATGCTCATCCTATTTCTATCTCAATAGAAACCATCTGTCGGCATCTTCATCTCAGTGATGCCTGGGGAAGGGTCTCTTTCACAAAGGATGAGGTAGCATCGACCTTTAGGTCGTTGGGGTACGAAGGTCCTCTCCCTTCAACAACCTATTGGAAGGGTAGAGTGTCCTATATTTATAAGTACCTCATACACATATTTTTGCATTGTCTATCTAATAAGACAGGTGGTTGGGATCAAGTTCCTTCTGATTTAGCTTCGGCTATTCATGGCTTGATCTCAAACCAACTGTTTAACTTCTCTGTTTTCATCTTTAATAACTTGGCTGAAAATCTTTCGTCGCCAAAGAAGTTTTGTATGTATCCTAGGTTCTTGCAGCACATCTTTTACAGTAAGTTGGGCTCCTCCCTCTCACTGACTGGGAACATCTATAACATCCCTTTGGTCACTACCAAAGTTTTTGTTCAATTGAAGAAGAAAAGTGTTCAGTTCTCTAGGACTTTCACTCCTCTTCTTCCCTCTATGGAGCTCCTTGTTCCTGAAGGTGACAACATTTTTGAACCCACAGTTGCTGAACCCACACCTTCCCCTTCGGGACCACATCCCATTAAAATCACTTATAAACGCAAATGAACCCCTGAGTAGCTATCTATAGCAGTTCAGGCCCCTTCTGTAACATTCCTATAATTTATAATAAATAATTATATTTATTAAAAAGATTAATGACGTCATTTCAAATTCATGTTCATAAGTCTACACATGCACACCTATATATATAGATAAATAAGAATTATTATTTCAATGTGTGTGTGTATATGTACATGTTTAGTTATTTAAACATCTTTAATAAACGTATATATATATATATGTATATATATATGAGAAAACAAATTTAAACATATTTAATATACATAGACATGTATGTATATGTATGTAATTTTTGATAATTACAAAAGTTAAAGCTAAAAGCAAAAGACATTTTTTTTAAAAGATATTTGTAAATTTATAATATGTTTTTATAAGAATTAGAACTTATTTGTAAATACATAACCTAAACAAGTAAATAAATTTTAGTTGTTAAAAAAAAAGAGTTTCAATCTGAAAACAATATATTAAATAAATAAAATATTTATAAATTTATAAATACTAAAATAATAATAAATTTTATAAACTTTAAATAAATATTACAAAATAATTGTTTCTATTTAAAACATTGTAATTAATTTAGTTTTATTATTTTTTTTAGAGTTAAATAAATTAAACCAAATTTTAACAATCTTAAAATCATGTTTTTTTAATAAAGTTGGGGGGGGGGGGGTATTATTGTTAAATTAGAAACTGAAATTAACAAGGAAAACAAGGAGGGACTGAAGTTGACAATAGCCAATACTTCATCTCCTCTCTCACCCGGTTCCATCCTTGACCCGTTTAAACCCACATTCGACACGTTTTGCATCCCGGTTGTTCCCATCTCGATTCCAGCTAATGAAAGGCATTTTAGGAAGGTTTTCAAACGCGTGATTCGATTTCAAGCAAGTATCAATCCCATTAATTGCGTATCAATCAACTTCGGTTTCCAAAAACACTATCAATAAACCGTTTAATCGAAATCAACCAATACGTGTATAAAATTCGAATTAAACCCACCCTAACAGTCCTTTAACACTCACGAAACCTTCTGTAAACACAAAACACATCCTCAATTCAAAACAAAGGCGAATCAAGACTTTGAAGCCTCGGTTTCGTGCGTCGCTCGGCCTACAGTCGAACTCCATCAAATCGAACATCCAGGTAGGTGTTCCATACACCATATTACTCGTTTTTGAACCAAGAATGAAAGCCCTATGTTTTCCTTTACAATCGGGATCACAACAATTCGAATCTGAGTGAAAAAGGAATTAGGGCTCGAAGTTAAGAACT
The DNA here is from genome assembly GCA_009363875.1 of Mikania micrantha. NCBI lineage: Eukaryota > Viridiplantae > Streptophyta > Magnoliopsida > Asterales > Asteraceae > Mikania > Mikania micrantha. The sequence goes on along the minus strand of CM018687.1, from coordinate 41,463,339 downwards.
AAATTGGGGGATTTTGAATTCGGGTTATGTTAAAAGTAATCAAAGTCGAATGCTTTCGCGGCTTAGTTGCCTAGATCAACCGGTAACTCATCAAAGCTTCTGGTTTAATGTCAAGGGTTCGAATCCGGTTCAGGCCGGGTCAATCGGTTTTTGGTCCAAATTCTCTCATATCTTTTTATTTAGAATTAATTTTGAAATTCTATTTTCACATAATATTATTTTTATTAAAACACTACCATTTTAGTAAAAATGTATTTATATATATATATAACTGTATAAAAAAATGTTGTATAATTAATTTTTAATAAATGATTAATAATTATAAGTTAATAAGTTTTATAAACTTATATAAATAAAGAAATAAGTTTTATAAATTTATTTATTTATAACCCTTCATCACATTTATTTATTTATTTATTTATTTATTTATTTAACCTTACTTATTTATTTATCCTTACATATTTACAAATGATATAAACATAATATTTACATATGTTTAATCATAATATGTGATTAATAAACTTAATAATTGATTGATAAAATTATTTTAACTAGTTATTTAATAATTAGTGGAATAAGAACTTTGATATGTTTTGTTTAAACATACAACAATTAAATTCTAAACTTTTAAATAAATTCTAAAATTATTTTAACTAGTTATTTAATAGATAGTGAAAAATCAACATTTGTAATTTTAAACATTTTATAACACCATTATTAATCTAATTGTGTTTATTCAAAACAAATCGAACCCGATGATCCTTTTAGAACTTAGATCCATAGAAAGACATAGTTTTGTTAAACATATGCCTATTGAATTATTTAGGTGAACATTGAAATTGTGTTGGATATTGTTGAACTATACTTGACAAGCCATTTCAAAGACTACCTAACACACTAAGGTGAGTCTTCATAGCCCCTCTTTTACTTGTTTTGAACTTTTAGGGTGAAACATGTTATCTTTGAACTTATTTTTACTTCTAAACATTTTCATGTGAACTTAGCTAATGTTTTTATAGTTGTGAACTTTAGTTAAGGATAGGCATTGATCACACCCATTTAGTGACTATGATAGATCTATTAGACCGACCATCCCACCGTTGTTTGATTACCCTTCGGGGGAAGCCCGCGGTGATAGTTGCTAGCTTTGAGCATTGTTTGTAGTGCTAAACATTGGTCAAACATCATTGGTTAACATTGATGATCTGCTTTACTTGCTAGTTCATTTTAACTATGTTCATTATGCTTTGTGTTCACATATGACATCATTTATAACATTTTTGTATACATATTTCTGTGTGTGTACAAACCTATGAAACTCACCAACTATTCGTAGTGGACACTTGATTTTAAACATGTTTCAGGTGGAAATGACAATTAGCTATATTCTTGAGCTTGGATTTGAAATTGCTTATGATTAGGGTTTTGAATTTCAATAAATGTAATAGTTAGGGTTTTGAATTCAATAAATGAAATAGTTAGGGTTTTGAATTCATTTAATGTAATAGTTAAGGTTTGAGAATTTGAAGCAATGTAATAAAGGTTATAATTTAATGTATGAATTATTTACAACTTTATACCTTGTGCTATGAACAATCTACACTTCGTGCCGCCCCGATGTTTCCGCCATCGGTCGGGGTGTTACACCTTCATCTGTACCCATAAAGAAAAAGGTGAAAAGAACTGGCAGGGGCACAGTTCCACATATGGTGAAAGCCACACCTATTGTCTCCCCACTGGTTCTTCCTCTGGAACCAGTGGCTGCCCCAATCCAGTCTGAAAGCCCTCAGATTATGTCACCATACATACCTGAGAATACCCAAAGGGACACCTCAATTATTGAGTCTGCTTCTGATGAAGCAACTCCACCCATATTTCTACCCAGGCTCAGGAACCCACTGCCTTTGATTTGGATGATCCACTCTCACCCACTACCCAAACACTATTGAGAGTGGTGACATAGTTACAGGAAAGGTTCCCTGACCCCAAGCCTACAAACACAGAGGTTGACCTTAGGAGTGTAGAAAAGGTCAATACAGAGGAGGCTGCCACTATTGTTGAACCTACTCAAGTTCCTCAGGGCAGTGGTACAGGAACTAGGACCTCCCTTGTGGCAACACACATTGCTGATGACTTCTTTGAAGTCCTTCTCAATGAGGGGAATCCAGGGTGCCAAGAAACCACAACTGGTGGTGGAGGTGCAAAAGCTTGGCTTAGGACTCCATCACCCAATGATTCCATTCAGATGGATGAGGGCACCAAAATTCAGGAATTGACGGCCACTACTTCAACTCTACAGGCCAGGGTAGCTCAACTGGAAGCTGAGGTAGATACCCTGAGGCTGGAGGTTCAAACTAAGGATGCTACCATCCTGGACCTCCAGCGTCGCCCCCCCAATCATATGTGCACCATTTCAGCCTGATCCTACTAAGGTGACCTTTCTCTTCGCTGATGCTTCCAAAAAGGGGGAGAAGGAACCACCTATAGGGTCAGGATCTGTGGCAGCAGGGGAGGAGGAAGTTGCCCAAGAGTCCACTCCATTCATATCTACTTTGGACAATGAATTGAATAAAAACTTGGGTACTTACTTTCATGACTCTAGCACTTCGTCCTCCTCCTCTTCTGATGGTACAGGGGCTACCATAGAGATAGAGCTAGAGTTCACAACCAACATCTCTATGGAGCCCAGGTCCCCTGTTGGGATCCAACAGACCCCTTCTGGGACTAAGTCTCCTTTCGAGACTGCAGCCCAGGTTGCCATGGAGGACCCCATTCAAGAACAGCCTTCTATCTTCATGGAACCTGTGTCCTCTTCTGGGACAATGGCTGAGAAAGAACTCTCCTTCACTCCTGAGCTCTCTGTGGATGTTACTAAGGAATCTTCCAAGTTGCTTGGTCAACTGGAGGAGGCAGTGAATGCTAAGGTTAACTCCAAAGCTGCAGCTGCTTCCGAAGCCCAGTCATACTTGATGAGTCTTCCATAGAAGATCTATTTGCCGATGAACCAACTGGTGAGGCTATAGGATCCAACTCCTCTGGGTTGAACTTAATGGACAAAGGAAAAAGGAAACTAACCCCAGAGGAGGAAGCTGAGCAGGGGGAGAGGAGGCCAAAGATGAAGAGGGACAGACCAGATACTTCCCTAGATGGAGAGATAACAATACTCTCAGGAATCCTCCAGGAGAAGGGCTATGATGTGGATGAAATCCTAATCTGGTCGGTATCCTGAATGACTGAAGAGCTGGATCGGGTGCAGCAGCAGGAACAGGCAGCTGCTGCAGCCAAAGTCGCGGTGGTCCTCACCAAGAAGCAAAAGGAGGCCGCCTACAGGTTGCAGAATGAAGGCCATCCTCTTGCAATATGGATTCCATCCATGGCAGCTCGGGCCCATGAAGAACTCCGCCATGGACATGCACGTAAGAGAAATAAAAGCTAAGATTGCCAGAGGTGAGTTACTTTCTATGGAGCAGATCCATGCTCAAAATGCAAGCTTGAACTTAGGCTTAGGGGGAGGAGTTTCCACCATCGACATACCTATCTCTGGTTCTGGGATCAGAGAAGGTGAAGAGATGATTTATGGTGCTTCAAAGGAAGCACTATTCCCCAAACAGGAACCAATCTCTCCTCCATCAAGTCCCTCCAACGACAACATGTCAATTTCTTCAGTGATCAAGATCAACACAGGTCAAAAGGCTGCTAAGAAACAACAATCAAAAGACCTTGATCCTGAGGAACAATCAGAGGAAGACGATAGGGGAGAGGCTGAGCACATTGGATCTGAGGATGCAAATCTAGAGCCTAATGCAAGAACAGGTGTAGCAGTGGGCTCCAATAAGGAAGCTATAGAGACCAGAGATCAGAGGGATCTAACCATGGTCACATTCCAACCCATGAAGAACAAAGAAAGACCATGGCTAGAAGAAGAAAGAGAACTGCTAGCTCCTCTGACTCTGAGTCTGATTCAGAGCCTAGAAGAGATCCAGAGCCCATTCGAGCATATATTCCAATAGTAGGGTGGAGCTTCAATGCACAACAAAAGATGTTCACCCTCACTAAGATCAATGGAGGAATAATGGTGCTGGATCTTCTCCAGCTGATCCTTATAGCAGAACCATTTGTGTATGATCTTGAGAGACTCCCACTCCATAATCCTGATAATGGATCTGATGGGAGGATAGCCAGTAAATGGGCTAAAGCTAGAGCACAGGTTATAAGAGGAGAAAGATAGAAAGTTTTGGAAGCATCAGCCTATGGGGAGACTGCAAGATCAATAAAGGTTGATGCTCACCAAATTCTTCCCTTGACTAAGTCCTGAACTCTCTAAAAGCCTAACAGCCTTCAGAAGGAAGGAGTTACTCTTCGAAAGAAACATTACTTTCAAAGGATAACTCACTCCTGCTGAAGGCTATACAAGAGAAAAGCTTCCGAAGACCTCCTCAGCCATCAGAAGCTCAGCACTTAGAAGATTTTCAAGACCAAAGCTTCTGAAGACAAAAGCTTCCAAAGACAAGACCTTCCGAAAACATGCTCAGCAGCTTCATTGTACATAGACTTCCGAAGACTTACTTCTGACAGATTCCATACACTTGTAGATACATTCAGAGTTGATTTATCTTCCGAAGACTAATAAATAAGACATTCTTGTGAAAGTCAGTAGCAAAGAAGATTTGTCAGAAGCACAGAAGATAACAAGAATTAAATGCCTTTAGTAGTGTAGGCATTTATTGTAAAAGTCAATGGAGTCTTTTGTATTAAGTTTAATTAATATGGCTTGTCTTGTCCTGTCAAGTCCATAACAGATACTAGTTTTAGCATTAGTTTGTTTCTAGTATTTTGTCCAGCTTTGTATCCCTACGAGTATACAGCTGTAGGTCTTAGTATAAATACGTTCACTTGTTAGCTAGAAAAGTACAGGTGTATGCTTGAGCTAAGTATTGTAATCCTAACAGTTGAATGAAATATACTTTGACCTTGAATTTACTACTGCCTTGAGTACTTTATTTTCAAACTGTTTTACAAAACTAAGTTGATAGAATTTCCGCAACTATCAACTTTGTAGAAGATAACTTGTGATAAGTGTTGTGTTGATTACATAACCCGATCCTACAGGTGTACTGTGAGAAAATCACGGGAAACAAGAAGGAAGGTTCATTGATATTAGCAAGGAAGAAAGAGTACTGTCAAAACTGTGAGAAAGAAAAAGGTAGCGACTAGATAAGAAGAAAAAAAATAAGAAAGAAAGAAACCGGAGATTTCACATAAAAGAAAGAATGGTAGCAAATGCAAATGAAGGAACCATTGCAATCCGCGAGCAAGGTAACGTACCACTTCAATGTCCAAAATTAACCGAAACCAATTATACTTCGTGGTCGATTTTGGTTGAAACAGTTGTAAGAGCATATGGTCTTTGGGAAGCAATAGACCCGGTCACTAGAGCAACCGTTGAAGAGAAGAAAAACTACACAACAAAAGCCATAATCTTCCAAACTTTGCCGGAAGATATTCTATTGCAAGTTGCAAAACATAAGAATATGAAAGATGTTTGGGAATCAATCCGAGTTCGGTACTTAGGAGCCGATCGAGTTCAAAAGGCACGTTTGCAAACTTTAAGAAGTGAACTAGAGATGCTAAAAATGAAGGACAACGAGGCAATCAACGATTTCTCGGGAAAAATAAGGGGTATAGTCGCAAAATTTAAAAGTCTTGGATCATTTCTTGAAGAAGAAATGATTGTAAGAAAGTTTCTTAACTTTGTTCCAAAGAAGTACTTACCAATTGTAGCAGCGATTGAGCAATACTCCGACCTTGAAAACATGCCATTTGAAGAAGCGGTAGGAAGACTAAAAGCATATGAAGAAAGACTCAAAAGTCATGAAGAAAAGGAGGAAGAACAAGGTCAACTTTTGATGGATAAGAATGGTGAACAAGATGAAAGGCAATATGGACGAGGAAGAGGCCGAGGAAGAGGTTTTGGTAGAGGTGAAAAAGGACGTGGAAGATGCTTGGGCCGAGGTGACAAAAGCGGGTTTCGATGTTTTGAATGTGGAGAATTTGGGCACTTTGGGTATGAGTGCACAAAATTGAAGGATAAAGATAAAGAAGCAAACTTGATTCAAGAAGAAAAACCAAGTCTAGTTTGAAGAAACGGGTCAATATGTCAAGATTAAGGAGGTGAATGCTGGGTAAATCTTGACAAGTTAACGGGTACGGGTCGGTTAAATGAGATGGGTCAGCAACTAAATGGGTCATGGGTCAATCGGTTTTATTTATTTAATCACATGTTTGTTTGTCTGGCAAGTTTTAGTTAGTGGGGTAGATCATGGGATGTTTTTCCTGGTCTCTAGGTTGTGTTTACGTGGGTTTGATGCGTGGTGTGAGTAGTATTTAGGTTTAATTTTCTGGTTCATTATTCGATGTATTTTCTTTCCTTGTTGACGTTAGTTTGAAAAGTATGCTTTGTTATGTAAGAATTGATTTTGGTTGTTTCTGGACCTAGTATCTTTCACAATGAAATCAGTTTGATTAATTCTCTTATGCCACACACCAAAACGAAATGAAATCACAATTTTCATCTATGTTTTGGTTAATTCGGTTATTTTCTCAACCCATTTAATGTCTCGGTCGTTTTTAATGTTTATTTGGAGGAATGGTGTTCCAATTTCTTAGTATCATGTAAAAACATAGGTTTTAACACATCTAAATGTGCATAATTTGTAAAAGATGATGTGGTAAATTAAGTTGCAGAATTTCACTTCTCCAAAAGAGGGACACACATGGTGAATTTTTTTTCACACAATTCATCTATTAATTAAGAGAGTTAAAAAGTAGTAGAAAAATATGAACAGGCCTCCAGAGTGATCAAGCATAAAAATTCAAATGAAATCTTACTTTGTTCGTTAAAGAATATGATAAATAGATTGTAATTATTATACAAATACACTAGATCCTGTCATAACTTCACAGTTAAATGTGTTCGCGTAAGAGAAGTACTATGACACGTAATCCAATGAGAAGTTCGTGTCTTGCACTTCATTTAATAGACGAGGGCCCGGCAGACCTTGAAGCAAGTAGTAAGATTCTTGTTTTTTAACCATAAGGTCATAGGCTCAAGATGTGAAAAACAACATTTTATGTAAATATGTAGAATAACACTAATTAATTGTTGGAGTATTAGCTCCATCACACTACAAGAATTAAATAATTTAGCGACAACAAAAATCACCGTTATAGGGTGTAGATATCGTTGATATAGCCTATAGAGACGACATGTGGTCGCAAAATAGTCGTCTCTATTGCTTTCTAACTATAGCAAGGACAAGTCGTCGCAGTAAAGGTCGTCGCTGATGGGTTGTTTATATCGACAAGTCGTTGATACAGACCTAAAATAAATATTTTTTTTCTCTTTTTTAATTATATAAAATGATTTTATTTTAATAAAAAACAAAAAAAATAAAGTTAATATAAAATAATTTTTAAAATGAAATTTTTAATATTTTTCTCATATTTTCCAGTGCATTTAAAATCTTCTTATAATCACATTTACTTGCTATAAATACTACAAATTTAAATAATAAAATTATGACAAAACATAGGAAACTAAGTTCCAACAACAACCGAAACGACGATTAACCAAATAAAAGTCTAAATTCGAAGACATACAAAAACAAGTTTATTCAAATACAACCATACCATGTTTAACAAAATACATCCAAACAAAGTGAATTACTTATTCACTATCGTCATCGTCTTTATTTTCATCATGGGTACGTCGATTCGACACTTTTCTGCACTGAAAGAAGCGCATCTATTTGTTGCTACATCCTTTAGTTGATTTCTTGTTGTTCTTTCAACCGGGCATTTGATTGTTGTAATTTTTCTTGCAAATCCTGACCATGTGGCACTTACATACTTGGAGTCACGTCGGGGGTTACACTTTTAACCATTCGATAAGCACCTCGAATATGACCACATTTCTGACCTAATGATCATCTAAGAATCTCAACCTCATTAACCGTCGTATCATCACTACCCAAGCTCGAATTTGATTTATTCTTTTCATCCATTATTTTTCCCTACATTCAAAAGTAACATAAAACCAAAAATCCAAACGGATTAAAATTATCCAAACATACTTTTAAACACTTAAAACATGCAGTTGCATGTTCAAATGGACCATTATAACCTAAACCCACATTCAAATATATATTACACAACCAAAAATCCAAACGGGTTAAAATTATTCAAACCTACTTATACACACTTGAAACATTCAATTACAACTTCAAATAGATCTTTATAACCTAAACCCACATTCAAAGACATATTAAACAAAACCAAAAATCCAAACGGGTCAAAATTATCCAAACATATTTAAATACACTTAAAACATGCAATTACAACTTCAAATGAGTCATTATAACCTAAAACCACATTCAAAGACATATTACACGAATCCAAAAATCCAAACTGGTCAAAATTATCCAAACCTACTTTTAAACACTTAAAACATGCAATTACAACTTCAAATGAGTCATTATAACCTAAACCCACATTCAAAGACATATTACACAAAACCAAAATCCAGACGGGTCAAAATTATCTAAACCTACTTTTAAACACTTTAAACAAACAATTGTAGCTTAAAATGGGCCATTATAACCTAATTCCACATTCAAAGGCATATTACACTGTAACGACCCAATTTCGATTAAGTACTTAGATAGTTATAATGTGTATGTTTAAGTGGAATTTGTGTTAACTAGTAGGTTAACTTGTTAAATATAAACTACTTGTAAAACATGTTGGTTAAAAGTTAATAAGAAGTAAAGGGGGTAAATTGACATATTGCCAAACTTAACTAAGTTATAAGAGGAGAAGTTGACTTGGTCAAAATTCTTCTATTTCTATAGAAAACAATATGTTGCAAAAACCCAGGGGAAGAAATCCAATTTTGAAGGAAAATTAACACACCTTGGGGTTTTGATCCTAAATGCAATCATAGAATTGAGTTCTCCTTGCATTATACTGCATATTGGTAAGTAATTTCATTCATTTTGGTGATGAAATTCGTTGGTCTCCATGGGTGTGCTTTGGGTTATAGTGAAAACCCAAAATTTGTTAGTAATTACTTGTTCTATGTCATTAGGTTGCTTAAAATCAAGTAAACTAACTGAAATCATAGCCATTGCATTTGGATTGTAACTAGATTAAATGGGATTTTGTTTGACATAAGGTTCATGCATGCTAGTATGAACTAGTGATTAATTCATATGAATTTAGAATTATTATGAAACATGGGTGTTTAAATAAACACCGAATTCAAACGGGTTTGTATAAAATTCTCTCTTCAGAAATGAAATTGGGATTTTTTTTAAGTTTTGAAACTGGATTTGGGTGTGTGGGTAAGTTCTCGCACATCAATTGCTTGATGAAATGCCGAAGGGTAAATTTTTGGTCAATTTGATAAATGAATGAGAAGTTAGAAGTAAAAACAAAGAATTTGAAGTTAATATGAAAATTTTGTAAATAATAGGGTCAAATTGATGCAAATGAATTAATTAAGTGAATTATTCCTATAGTATGTTGATGTGAATTTATGTTATTTTGGAGGTGAAGTTGTCAAAGAAAGACCCGGAATGGAATTAGTTGACCCGCATGCTATTACGGATCAAGGTGAATTGCCTCCTCACTAATACGCAACCATAAGACATATTAGTTTTCATGTGTTATATGATTATGATTTGATGTAACTACTTGTAATTGACTTGTAGTAATTGTGATGAATTGAATGTCAATTTGACTATTATGTCATGAAATGTTAAAAACATGAGATGACACAAATAATATTGGAATCCTTATGGATTGTGTTTGTCATGTATGTCCATAACGAAATGACTTTAGTGTTTGCCATGTAAGTCCATAATGAAATGGCATTGGTGTTTGTCATGTATGTCCATAATAAAATGACATTGGTGTTTGACATGTAAGTCTATAATGAAATAACATTGGTGTTTGTCATGTAAGTTCATAATGAAATGACATTGGTGTTTTTTACGTAATACCATAGTAAAATGTCATGGATTTTGTCCTGTAAGTCCACATTGATATGGCATTAGGGGTAATTCACATATAGGTGGGTTTAAATGGTTAAGTAAAATAAATGGGTAATTTTGACCAGTTAGTAATTATTTTGCAAATAAATTGAAGTTGATGATTTTGATAATGATGAAATTAATATGACAGATATGTTTAAAAATATTGAATTGTGGAAATACTTTAGAAACTCCGAAATGATCGGAAATGAGTTTGGTATTAAAAGTATGAGAATTGGTAAGGATGGACATTTTATGCTCACTAGAGACTTCTTGAAAACTTTGATAGTGAAATGGGGGCATATTTATTAACCTCATTTTAAACTAACCTCACAAGTAGTTCTCTCCTATAGCAAAATGGTTGGAGGAGTAATTAAATTCTAAAGGTCTATGCTACCATTTTTTGAAATTTATCATACAGATTTAGGAGCTATCTAACCAACTACAAGTGTTACTGGGCAAAGGTTTAATAAGACCAAGCTTCTCACCATTGGGAGCACCTGTGTTGTTCGTAAAGAAGAAAGATGGAACCTTTAGAATGTGCATCGTCTACCGAGAACTGAACAAGCTGCCAGTCAAGATTCGGTATCTGCTACCAAGGATAGATGATCTATTCGACCAGCTGCAAGGTTCCAGTTTCTATTCAAAAAGTAGTTAAGAACAAAAGCTCGTGCATACAACATAAATCATACGCATTTGGGAAAAAGGAAGAATTTGACTAGACTATGAAAAAAGACGGGTTCTATTCTATTTGGTAAAGCCAACAGAATGGGGTTCCTTACCTGTAACTCAAGAAAGTGCATCTCCTTCTCTGCCATTCCAACTTTATTGATAGTTATAACCTTCGCCAAGAAAGCTCGCATGGATAAAATATGAAAAATTGATAATCCACGCAAAATACCCAGGTATTGTCCCTTTTCTCACTAGCAACACTTCAGAGGCATAAGAACTCACACTTACCTTGAGAATACCACTTAACATCATCTCCTAGATATGCTTTTCTATCTTAGCCTTTTTTTTGGATGTGGGGGTATCTTTAGGGCCTTACACTCACTCTTCATTAAAGCGAGTTTTTTCCTTCCTCACCTGTTGAGACAGATATTTGACTTACACTCCCTATTCAATAGGGGCTTAGCGAGTGTTTGAAGCCACCTGCAGGTACTCGCGTTCAGGATACCACCAGCTAAGGGCCAAGGACGAGGATGTTCCAATCACTACCTTTAGAACCTGGTATGGCCACTTTGAGTTTTTCGTTATGCCGTTTGGATTAACGAATGCCCCGACAGTTTTCATGGACCTTATGAATATGGTCTATAAAACGTACTTGGGCAAATTTGTCATTGTGTTCGTTGGAGATATACTCATGTATTCCAAGACCAAAGAAGATCATGAGCAACACCTAAGGCTTATTTTGGAGTTACTAAGGAACAAAAAGTTGTATGCCAAGTTTTTCAAATGTGACTTTCGGATTAGAGAAGTACAATTCCTTGGGCATGTAATTAATCAAAGAGGCATACATGTTGTGTAATCCCTAAAGTTCTTTCGGATTAGAGAAGTACAATTCCTTGGGCATGTAATTAATCAAAGAGGCATACATGTTGTGTAATCCCTAAAGTTTTCTATGTCAAATTTTAATTGTAATCATGTTCGATTTATAACAAATTAAAGCTATTGGTGTTCTCTGAAACAGACATTCGTTCATAGTTCATACACACAACGATATATTCAATAAACAAATTTATTAAAATTATTAAACAAATAATAACTATATATATACATACACACATAAACAATAATATATATATATATGTATGTATGTGTGTATATATATGTGTGTGTGCGTGTGTGTGTATGTATATATATATTAAAAAAATAATTTCGAAAAGAAACTTTAAATAAAAAGTATTTTATATGTTACAAAAAGATTATTATTTAATAATAATAATAATAATAAGAACAACAACAACATCAGCAACAATAATAATAATAATAACAACAACAACAATAATAGATCTTTTAATACAAACAAAGAAGCTAAAAAAACAAGTAAAAAGTTATAGAAATAAATTTTATAACTTATTATTTTTACTATATGATATAATAAGTTAAGGGTTTAACTTGTAAACTATGAAACTACTATTTTAGTTTTGAAAACTTTTAAACAACAGAATAATAAAAAAAAAGTGGAGGGGCTGATTATGTTAAATCCCAATTTTGGTCTCCTTCTCCCTCGCCCAGCCAAACAAAACCCGCGACCCATCTACCCAGTTCAAACCCGATTCCGAATTTGTCGATTCTAGCAACATCACAACTAAATCTCGGTCATTTTGGAAAGGATTGTACACGATTTGTATCAAACAATCAAATAAATGAAATCAGTTCAAAATCGGGGAGATTCGATCTCCATAATGCCGAACCAATAACAAAAAATAGAATTAAAATTTTACGCGTTTAAAACCCGAATTAACTCATTCCAGGTACACCCATTCGATCATTCCTAACGATTCGAAGCTCAAATATCACCCACATAACTTCTCGGTCTCGAGGGTTGAAGCCAAGAATGGCCGAAGCTATTCTCTACTCGAAACCTAGTCAAACCTCATCAAATCAGGTAACCAACACCACCCTCATACTCTTTTTTTGAATGAGAATCGAAAGCCCTAACATCTTAGCGGCTAACAGTCGATCATTGAATCGAATTGGGAACAAACCAAATTAGTGTTCATATGAATTCAAGGCTTATCCGAAAGTTCGTATAAAATTAAACCAATTCCGGATTAGCCAATAAAACCTTAACCCAGCCCATCGGTTAAATCATTCGGGCTGGAGATAGGGCACCCAGGTTCGAATCCCACAACCAATGTCCTAACCGGTTTTGTTTCTTTTAGCTATTTCCATACTATTTTTTTGTTATATAAAATATCCTAAAAATCCTAAAATCATTTTTTTAATATTTTTTAATAAATAAATTTAATGCAGAAAATTGTTAAAAATTATTTTGCTACTTAAACTAGTTATTTTCACTTAAAAATTGAATTTCAAATTATTTTAAACTTAAATAATTAAATTAAACACTATAATTACTCTTTTATTCTTATAATAAAATAAATTATAAAATACCAGTATACTATTATAAACCTTTTTTTTCAAACAAACTACTTATAAACATTAGTTGTTTTAAAAGAAAAATGTGTTGTTTTAAAGCTAAGAATTATTTTAAAACTATTGAACAAAATAAAAAAATATTATTTTATAAACAAAGGCAAGTAATTATTTCAAAATAAAATAAAGCAATTTTTCATGAAAGCTAAGTGTTTTTGTTTTTTTAAAGTAAACATTAATTCTTTTATAATGAATATACAAATTTTAATACCGAGATTTTATTTCATTTGTTCTATTAATGATTTAAAAATTCAATATTTTAAATCACAATCGATAAACATTAAACTATGAAACAAAAACAAAAAGGGTGGAAATATGTTAGTCTAAATGACATATGATATTCAGATGTTATTCAAAATCAATTAAGGATATTTATTTATTTGGTAAATAAATAAATAAATATTCTAAATGAAAAACCATCCATACCTAATTAGGACTTCCATAGTATGCCATAAAATCTAGGATGCCAAAACATGAAATCTAAGTATAGACTAAGAATTCTATTTGCCTTAGGTTAAAGTGTGCAAGCACAACCTTGCAAATCCTAGGAAACGATTCAATTGACAAAGCTAGGACATAAAGTGAGTAATTATATACTCCCTCTTTTATATTTTTTTACTTTAGGGATGTTACATATGCCAGTATTCAAAAACTAAGTTATTCTAGAGTAAAATTCTATACATGCAATGCTTTTAGTCTATTTGGTTTAAATTTGTGCTATGTGATTCTATTTGCTTTGTGATACAATGATATTCTATGTTATTCAATATCGATATCCTAAGGTGTGTTAGATACCACCTTCGCTTTGATTTTGGTTAAATGTGTTAAAAGGGAGAAAAGTACAACTATGGGCAGATTCGTGAAATACTTAGCTTTGTGCATTGTATTGGAACGAGTTTTGAGACGATATAAACTATTGCAGAGTTATAGATATACTAAGCTTTTTAGCTAAGTATTGATACGATTTTGGAGACGAGATATTATATAAACTTAATTGAAAACTAGTAGGGTATGCATGCTAGAGTTTAAACTTTGTAGTCTAATTGAATTGCATCAGTTTTCTTACGTATACTTCAAAAACTGTATGTTTTACTCACCAACTATGCAAATAGTTGACAAAAAATCTTTATTTTGCATATGTAACAAGTTAGATGGATGCTTTCAGGGAAGCCATAAGATAGGTTTGTGTTATTAGACCTAGATTTACATTTTAAAACAATGTTAGACTATTTCCTTTTATGTATTTCGTTTTGAATTATGTAATGGATGATCATTTTTGGTTGAATGCATTATGTTTTGTCTTATTGAATTCTTTAATTCAATTGCTTAATTATTGAAACTTATAACATAGTACAATGAGTAATGAACAATCTAACTCGCGCCCCAACATATTCTGCCATTGGTTGGGGTGTGACATGTTGATCCTGCCAAGATTGAGGCTATCAAGAATTGGAATGCACCTAAGAGCCCGACTGAAGCCTGCCAATTCCTAGGCCTAGATTATAGAATATTCATTGAAGGTTTCTCCAAGATAGCTTTACCATTGATTCCATTGACACAAAAGGATAAGAAATTTGAATGAGACAACAATCAGGAGGCATCATTTCAATTGTTGAAGGAAAAACTATGTAGTGCACCTATTTTATCACTACCTGAAGGAACAAACAATTTCGCAGTGCACTGCGATGCATAACATCAAGGCTTGGCTTGTGTGCTGATGCAGAAAGACAAAGTCATTGCATACGCATCCCGACAGCTCAAAACACATGAGAAGAACTACACTACAAATGATTTGGAACTAGGAGCTGTAGTGTTCGCACTCAAAATTTGGAGACACAAACTTTATGATACAAAGTGTACCATTTACACTGACCATAAAAGGCTCTGGCATATCTTTGATCTAAAAGACTTGAATATAAGACAATACTGTTGGGTTGAATTACTTAGTGATTATGATTATGATATTCGTTATCATCCTGGCAAGGCAAATGTTGTCGCATATGCTTTGAGAAGGAAAGATCAAATCAAGACATTACTAGTATGAGCTTTGGGAATGGCTATTCAAACAAACCTTACAACCCAAATTCGAAATGCCCAACTTGACCCCCTAAAGGAAGATAACATAATGAATCCATGCGAGGCTTGAATAAGCAATTTGACGTCAAGACTGATGGAAGTCGATACTTTGCAAACATAGTCTGGGTACCAAGATTTGGAAGCATAATGAGCTTAGTGATGGATGAAGCTCACAAGTCTCGATATACTGTACACCCTAGTTCTGAAAAATTGTATCACGAGGAGTTGTATTGGTGGCCTAACATGAAGGCTAACATCGCTCTTTATGCTAGCAAATGTCTGACATGCTCTAAGGTTAAAGCCGAGTATCAAAAACCATTAGACTTGTCGCAACAACCAGAGATTCCACAATAGAAATGGGATCAGATTATAATGAACTTTGTCACGAAACTACCCAGAACTTCTAGCGGCTATGACACTATCTGGGTAATAGTCGAACGACTCACAAAGTCTGTGCATTTTTTGCCAATGAAGGAAACTGATAAAATTGACAAACTTACGAGGCTTAACATCAAGTAAATAGTTTCTTAACATGGGATTCCAACCTCCACCAACTTAGATCAAGATAGCAAATTCACCTCATGAGTATGGCAAACCCTACACGATGCATTGGGTACTCGTTTGGATATGAGTACAACATATTACCCTCAAACAGATGGTCAAATCAAAAGGACTATCCAAACTTTGGAAGACATGCTTCGAGCATGTGTTATTGATTTTGGAAGCAGCTGGGATACACATCTGCCTTTGATCGATTTCTCATACAAAATAGTTATCGCACGAGCATCAAGGCAGCACCATTTGAAGCGTTGTATGGTCGTAAATGCCAATCACCTATATATTGGACCGAGGTTAGCGAAAGTCAACTCAAGGGTCCATAACTCATTCAGGAAATGACAGATAAAATCTTCAAAATTCGAGACAGGCTACGAGCGCACAAGATCCGTAGAAAAGCTACACTCACGTGAGACGCAAACCATTGTTTTTCCAAGTTGGAGACCGCGTCATGTTGAAGGTCTCACCTTGGAAAGGAGTTGTAAGGTTCATTAACATGGAAAATTGAACCCTCAATACATAGGGCCGTTTGAAATCATTCTAAAGGTTGGACTTGTTGCGTACAGACTCAAACTACCACCGGAACTTAGTGGGGTGCATGACATTCCATGTATCGAATCTCAAGAAATGTCTGTTAGACGAAACACTTGTGATACCGTTGGAAGAAATTCAAATCGATGATCAATTATGTCACACCCCGGCCGACGGCAGAATAAATCGGGGCGCGAGTTTAACTGTTCATTAGCTCATGGTGCTATTATAACGTTTCAATATTTAATGCATCATTATTACAAAACAAACACAATAATTATTAAATCAAATAACATTACATGAATTGAATGTGCAACAATTACATTTGCAATGCTAAAACATTGATTACAATTTAACTGGGTGCTAATTCTTATCCTATATCTTAATCATATCTTCCTTAGCCTGTTACATATGTAAAATAGAGTTTGTCAACTATTTGCATAGTTGGTGAGTTCACACACAAAGTTTTAAAAATAAGTATAAAAAGGATGCAAACTATAGCCTAACTAGAATACATATCATAAGCATAGAATGAATACAAGTATGAATAAATAGAATGAATGAATGAATAAAAATAGCTTGTGTCCAAACAAGTATCCATACAAACTGTTAATTCAAGTATGATCATACTATAAATTAACATTTGTATTTCAACAAGTTCGCAAGGTGTACTTTTTACCTTTTTCACAAAGGCAAAACCCATTGCGAATTTAATATCTAACACATCTTAGGCTACTAGGTAATAGCTTGATTGAATGGAAACACACATAGAATCAACACGTTGTATAAGCTTAGCATCTAACACATAAAGCTAACTAGGTCTAAGGCTTGCATCATAGATTGATTGAATAATAGAATGAATAAAGTTTGAATAAGACATGTGTACATCCTAAAAACAAAGAATGTAAAAGGGAGTGTGAAGAAACTCACTTGATTGAATCACTTGATTGCATGCTTAACTAATCCATAATCCTTGAATAATGAAAGAGGAAGCAAATAGTATCTAATCACCCTAAATTTTGAGCAACAAAGTCTTAGCATCCTAAAGTTCAAAATTCAAACTACTAAAACTATGGCATTCTAATGGAAGTCCTAAAAGAATGAATCTAAGTTTGAATGGATAGCTTGAAATATTTATTAAATAAATATTCACATAATATTGAATAGTAAATAATATAGAACATAATACATTTTTTTATTTACTTATCAATTTTATCATATGAATAGTCTGTAATAATGTTTTAAAAATATTTAATAATATTCTTATAATAAATAGAATACTAGATGTTCTTTTTATTTATTACTTTGTATTTGAATTTCTAAGATTGCTATTTCAATTATTCACATCTATTTCTTTAATAAAGTAATTGTTTATTTGTATATAAAAGCTTGTGTGTTTGAATTATAAATTCATAAGATTTATTTATTTAAAATATCATTTATAAAATTTTATTTAGTCTTTTAAAGAATTTAAAGTAATCCTTTTATTTTTACTTCAAATCATTTTATATTAGTTTGACAAAAAATTTAAAAACAGTATGTATTGAAATGATTTGAATGGTCTTATAAGTTTTGAAAATTTTCTTAATCAAATAGTATGTATGAAATGCTTATAATATGTTTTGGAAACATTTTATTATGCTATTTAAATCATTTAATAAAAGAGACATATATATTTTTTAAATTTACAAAAAGTGAAAAAATTAAAACCTTTTAAATAACAATAAATCATTTGATAATTATTAAATAAATTTTATAAAAGAAATTAATTTATTTTTGTCTCAAACTTTTGTTTAAAAGTACCAGAATATTTTTAGGATTTTTTAAAAAATTTTATAATAAAAACATAAGATGAAAATAAAGGTTGTGGCAATCCTTCGGTTGTTCGGTTGTTGTTCGGTTGGTTGTTGTTCTTTTTCAGGTGCGGGCAATCCTTCTTGAAGTGCCCTGGTTTCCCACATTCGAAGCAACCCTTCGGTGCTTCAAGTTGTTGCTGTTGTTGTGGCTGCTGCGGGGTTTTTGTCATTAGTTCACCCCTGCAGTCTTTGGCTGCATGTCCCCCTTTTCCGCAGCGCTGACATTGGAAGCGGCCACATTGACCCGGTGCATGATGGAAGTTGCACTTGTGGCATTTGGGGTGTTTTCCAGCATAACCTCCTTGGTTCTGGGTGGTTGGAATGGGTGGGGCATAAGCTTGGGTTGATCCAAACTTACGTTGCTGTGGTGGTGGTTGGAGAGTGGTTGGTTTGTTCTGGGTGTCATCCCATTTCCGTTTGCCCTTGTCGTTGGTTGTGGTCACAGCACCACGGGGTGGCAAGAGTCCTTGTGCAACTGCCGAATCAGTGAGCTTGTGAGTCAGTCGCACAGCTTGTTGCATGGTGATGGGGTCAGCAGAGAGCACCATGCCCTGAATTTGAGGTGGCAGTCCATCAATGTACTTCTCTATATGTTTGAAGGGTGGGGTTGCCATTTCCGGGCACAGATTTGCTAACTCATAAGATCGAGCGGTGTAGGCCTCGACCTCGGAACGAATCATCTTATGGTTCCAGAATTCCGTTTCCAGTTTCTGCACTTCACCGCGAGGACAGTACTCACGGTTCAACATTTGTTTAAAGTTATCCCAAGGCAGAGCGTTGGCTGCATCAAGCCCTAGGCTCTGAACGTTGGCATTCCACCAAGTGAGGGCAGCTCCCTCGAATGTCCCTGCAGCGAACTTGACCCTGTCCTCATTCCTGCAGTTGCTCATGGCGAAGGCTGATTCCGCCTTCTCAATCCATCGTAACAGCCCAACGGCACCCTCTGTACCGCTGAATGAATGGGGTTTGCAATCCAGGAACATCTTGAACGTGCAGAGAGGTGGGTTAGGGTTTGCTCCTGAGATACGCAAGGAACAAGGTTGAGTTAAGTATCGAATAAACGAGTTGAATTGGAAACAAGTGTTTGTAGTGCAAGGTGAATATGAACAGGTTCATCACCTTGGTTCAGTAGATTTTGGTTACGGGTAGCTTCCCGTGCAGCAAGTACCTCCTCAACCCGTTCGTTGATGAGGGCGTTCAACTCAGCTTGAGTCAGGTTGATGTTCCCACGTCCGCCAGCATTCCTACGTCCTCCACGTCTTCCAGCCATGATCTTCATAGCAAGAATAAGTGTTAGTGTTTGTGCAATGACTAACGCAGTGTGTGTGCGGTAGGTACTGAAGGAAAACATGTAGAGCTATCGGCTCCTCCCAGTCATGTGTAGCCACGTGCGGTGACGATGGTGACATCATAAAGTAAGTGTGTATACTAAGCGTGGGTTCAATCGTGTATGCAAGTATCACAATACTAAACACTAAGTGTTGTGTGGAGACTAGTGGTTATAGACTAAGTTCACTAAATGAAAACCTAATTCGCAATAACCGGAGGCTCTCTGATACCAATCTGTCGCACCCCGAGAAATCCCGTCCCTTCCGGGGCGCGAGCGGCGGCAGATTGTCAGGATCGCAGTCTCCTGTCACACAACATGCGAGACCTATATGTCTGATTTCGTACGTACATCCAATAATTTGGATAAAACAGTTTAGTAATATCAGAGTTGCGGAAGTGAAGTATAAGTTAACAAAACAGTTTAACCATTCATAGTTGCGGAAGCGTTAAATCAAAATTGTTTTCAAAGCGATACGTGACAATAGTAGCGGAAGCGATTTAAGCTGATTAACATTACATAACAAACAAATGGTAATAAATGTTTGATAAACTAAGACACTTAAGCAGATGCATGCGACTCCGGCCTAGCATCCTATTCCTGGTGCGCGTGCCTTAGTTACCTGAGAAAACATGCGAGTAAAAGGTCAACACAATGGTTGGTGAGAGCACAGGTTTGTAATCAGCAGTAAACATCAAAATGTTTAAAGTAAAGTTTGCAGGTCTATTTTTCAATACAATGCAATATCAATTGATAGCTAGTCAATATGTGTTATACCATATGCGGGTTCGCAACCGAAGCTAACATGCTGCCTCCCGCCCTATCCTTCCAAGATATGGCAAATGTTGTTTGGTCAATTATGCACTGTTCCGACCTCCAGTCGGGGTGGCCATACGGCTCGCAACAGTGGGGCTTGTCAGGCCCAAATAGTACTATTCAGAATTACCACGCTGAGCGCAACGCGCTATTAACGGTTCGAGGTGTGTTCAATGAGGACTTATCAGTTTGTGGATGAATGCCACACATATGTATATACGATATTAGCATGTACAAAAATAACCAAAAGTGTGTAAGTTGTTCAAAAACAGTTGTATGCAGCGTTTTCTCCCCCAAAGGTAGAAAATGTAAAAAGGGGCCGTGAACTCACCTTAGCGAGGTGAACAAATGTAAGCGTAAGCTCCTGTGTCGTCGGGTGGTCAGTCACCGGCTACCTATATCGTATATTACACGTGAGTTCGTGTAAGTGATTGTGTTACGTGATCAATAACTCTCGGTTGATCATGTCTGTCTGTGTTGGTCTACATTGACCGTGTTTGACCGTGTGTGTCAACGACCCGTTGGTGAACCATGTGTTGGTTGTGTATTGTGAAACATTCGTGTTAGTGCTCGTTGTGTGCAAAACGCGCAAGTCACGTCTATGGACAACTTACCATTTATAGCAAGTTCACAAGCATATTGATTTTTGAGTTCTAGCATGCTCATTAGTCCTACGTGATAATGTTGACACATAGCACATCATCATACAAAGTCACATAATTCGTTTACAACATGTTTGCACATAAAAGTTTCCTAAAATGGAAAGTTTCCATTTGTAGCATTCGTGACATCAGAAACCATCTAACTTAGTATCTAATCATCATACTACAACATAATAAGTCATCTAGCATGCTCGAATCACACATCAAGTTTACAAATCGGTTTTTGTAAAAATAAAGTTACTAAAAATAGTAACTTTGTGGTTTTTGCATAAAATGACTATCTAAACATTTATAAACCATTCTTTTGCCACAAATAATCATAATAACCAATCTAACATCATTTAAACATGTCCACATAACCAAATTCATCATCTATCAATATTTCATCAATAAAAGTTACTAAATATAGTAACTATGCCAAAATGACCATAAACATTATCAATATCACATTCTAAGTGTTCAAATCATCATCTTAACATCCTAATAGCAATTCTACATACATGCATGTCCACCATTTCATCCATAACCTCATTTTGAGAAAATAAAGTTTCTAATAATAGAAAGTTCATCCAATATCATGTTTTTAATCAATAAGATCATCATCTAATCTTGCAAGAGCACTTATACATTATCAAGAATCATCCCAACATCAACAAAATCATCTAGAATGCCTTAGATCATACATGCATGGCATTATAATGTCTTAAATCATCATTTCAAGCATATAGGTTCATACCCATCACTTTAGATCATCATAAAACTCAATCTAAACATCATAGATCATCAAGAAACACATTTAGATCAACAAACCCAGATTCAAACCACAAGAAATTCGTGCATGTGATGGGTGGGTGCTTGCAAGTGAGTGGATCTTCATGCATGTGGGTTTTTACCCATTGCATGTTCGATCTAACTATCAAGGAGCAAGTAAAACTACCTTAGATGCTCTAGATCGCTGGAATGAAGTTGAATCAGGGATTTGGCAGCTCCAAGGGTGGCTGGAAATAAACTCTTAGTGGCTTCAAGTGGTGGTGTGTTGATGGTGATGAGTTCCAAGCTTCCTTCTATGCTCCAATGGCTTCCTAGGAGCTTCAAAGCTTCATCAATGGAGTTTTCTGGTGAAATGATGAAGAAACAGAGGTAGGAACTCGAGATAGAGGTGTTATGGCCGAGAGAATAGGATTAGAATGATTAAAGTGAGATAGGTTGAGTGTAAATCTAATTTTGCGATCTGTGCATGTCAGGCGTAACGCCTGACGTGGGCTAAAGATCTTAGGCGTTACGTGCGGATGGAATTTGTGTCCGGCTGATTTCTTTGTTCCGCGCGCATCGCCCGGTACCAGGGCTACGGGTCAGGCGTAGCGCCTGGCCCATATGTTAGGCCCACTAAGCCTGTTTTGTTGTTCTAGGCCCGTTCTTGCCCGTTTCTCGACTGTAGAACATCGTTCGAGCGTCGTTTGGATTCTAATAGTCAGTTACTAGCCATAATTGACTTGTGAAGTGTTTCGGTGTTTAAGTGTTGTGACGTTCACCAACGTTCGTGAGACTCGTGTGTGTTTCAGTAATTCCTCGAATTATCGATGATTGTTTGTGTTCGTGTCTAACGAAGTGTTTGCACGCTTGATTAATCCTAATCAACGTGTGATGCACAATTCAATAATTCCCCGAACTATTGTTTTGCGTAAGTGTTGTGTTTGCCACACTTGGTTTCCAAAACCAATGTGCAATGTACGATTCGATAGCTCCACGAACTATCGTTTCGCAGTAGTTTGTGTTCAACTCATCTAATCAATCATAATTAAATGAAATGCAACAAGTATGAATGTGAAATGTAAAGAATGTAAGAATCGCAATTCACCTGAAATTGCCGGGTGTCACATCATCCCCTTGTTGAAAGAAATTTCGTCCCGAAATTTGGTTGTTGTTGGTAGTGTTCGAGAAACAAGAGTGTTTGAGAAAATAAAAATTTTCTAGTTGTCACATCATCCCCTTGTTGAAAGGAATTTCGTCCCGAAATTTATTCGTTGTTGTCGACGTTCGACGTTGTCTGTTTGAAGAGATGGGGATATTTGCGCATCATCTGATCTTCACGTTCCCACGTGAATTCAGGTCCGCGTTTCGAGTTCCATCGAACTTTGACAATGGGTATCTTGCTCTGTTTGAGTTGTTTGACCTCACGGTCCATGATTTCTACCGGCTCTTCCACGAACCGTAGCTGTTCATCCACCTGGATCTCATCCAGTGGAACTATAAGTGTTTCATCTGATAAGCACTTTTTCAGGTTCGAGACATGAAATACGTTGTGCACTCCGTCGAGTTCGGTTGGCAAGTTGAGTTGGTATGCCACTGGACCAATCCTTTTTAGGATCTCGAAAGGTCCAATGTACCGTGGGTTCAATTTTCCTCGTTTACCAAAACGAATGACGCCTTTCCATGGCGAAACTTTCAGAAGAACTTTATCTCCTACCTGAAATTCCAGAGGTTTTCGGCGTTTGTCGGCATAGCTCTTTTGACGATCACGAGCTGCTGCCATGCGGTTTCTGATTTGCACAATTTTCTCCGTCGTTTCGTGTACAAGTTCAGGGCCAGTGAGCTGACTGTCGCCCACTTCCGCCCAACAAATAGGTGATCGGCATTTCCTGCCATAGAGTGCCTCAAAAGGCGCTGCTTTGATGCTTGTGTGGTAGCTGTTGTTGTAGGAAAACTCCACCAATGGAAGGTGAGTTTCCCAGCTGCTACCAAAGTCTACTACGCATGCTCGTAGCATGTCCTCGAGGGTTTGTATTGTGCGTTCGCTCTGGCCATCAGTTTGTGGGTGGTATGCTGTACTCATATCCAACCGTGTGCCGAGCGACTTTTGCAATGATTTCCAGAAGTTAGAAGTGAATCTGGCGTCTCGATCTGAAATAATGGAGATTGGCACTCCATGTCGCGAGACTACTTCTTTGACATAGATTCTGGCTAGCTTTTCCATTTTGTCATTTTCCTTGATCGCAAGGAAATGTGCTGACTTAGTCAGTCGGTCTACAATTACCCAGATAGTGTCACATCCACTAGGAGTACGGGGTAATTTGGTGATAAAATCCATGGATATTTGTTCCCACTTCCACATGGGGATTTCATGTTGTGTGAGTAATCCAGAGGGTTTCTGGTACTCGATCTTGACTTTAGCACAAGTCAAGCATTTGCCTACGTAAGTAGCGATGTCGGCTTTCATATGTGGCCACCAGTAAAGTACCTTCAGATCATGATACATCTTATCAGATCCAGGGTGAATGGAATATCGGGATTTGTGAGCCTCGTCCATCACAAGGTCTCGTAGGTTCCCATGATGCGGAACCCAGATGCGTTCCATGAAATACTGTAAGCCATCGGCTTTTTCTTTAAGGTGTTGCTCCATTCCCCTTAGTGATTCTGCCGCTAGGTTTTCAGGTCTAAGTGCCTCCACTTGGGCATTACGTATCTGCTCAGGGAGGTTGGGAAGAATGGTGAGTTGTAAAGCTCTTACCCTCTTGGGTTTCGGTGTATTCTTCCGACTTAGGGCATCGGCCACTACATTGGCCTTCCCCGGATGATACTTGATGGCACACTCATAGTCGTTTAGGAGTTCGAGCCAGCGACGCTGTCGCATGTTTAGTTCCTTCTGCTCGAATATGTGTTGGAGACTCTTGTGATCAGTGTATATCGTACACTTGGTACCATACAGGTAGTGTCTCCAGATCTTAAGTGCAAATATCACGGCTCCAAGTTCTAAGTCGTGGGTGGTGTAGTTCTTCTCGTGTACCTTCAGTTGTCGAGAAGCATATGCGATCACCTTCTCTCGCTGCATCAGCACGCATCCGAGCCCTTGTATCGAGGCATCGCAATATACTACAAAGTCTTCCGTCCCATCGGGAAGGGATAGGATAGGTGCACTACAGAGCTTCTGCTTGAGAAGTTGGAATGCAACTTCTTGTCTTTCAGTCCAGAGGTATTTCTTGTCCTTGTGGGTTAAGGCTATGAGTGGTTGGGCTATCTTTGAAAATCCTTCGATAAATCGCCGATAATAGCCTGCCAAGCCTAGGAATTGTCGCACCTCAGTTGGGGTCTTTGGTGCTTCCCAGTTCTTGATTGCCTCTATCTTAGACTTATCCACATGAATCCCTTGTTTATTAACAACGTGTCCCAAGAATTGGACTTCTCGGATCCAGAAGTCGCATTTTGAGAGTTTAGCGTACAGCTTCTCTTTTCGTAGCAGTTCAAGAGTCAATTGAAGATGCTCTTTGTGTTCCTCCTGGGTTTTGGAATAAATGAGAATATCATCTATGAAGACAATGACGAACTTGTCGAGGTATGGTTTGCACACTCTATTCATGAGATCCATGAATACTGCAGGTGCGTTTGTCAGCCCAAACGGCATGACCAGAAACTCGTAATGACCATACCGAGTGCGAAAAGCAGTCTTAGGGATATCCTCTTCCTGAATCCTTAGCTGATGATACCCAGATCGCAGATCGATCTTGGAGTAGTAACTCGATCCTTGTAGTTGATCGAACAGATCGTCGATCCGAGGTAATGGGTAGCGGTTCTTGATTGTTACTTTGTTTAACTCCCGGTAGTCGATGCACATACGAAACGTGCCATCCTTTTTTTTACGAATAAGACCGGAGCTCCCCAAGGTGAGAAGCTTGGTCTAATGAAACCCTTGTCCAACAGCTCTTGCAGTTGATTGGACAGTTCCTGCATTTCCGAAGGTGCAAGTCGATATGGTGCTCGTGCGATAGGTGCTGCTCCCGGCACAAGGTCTATGCGGAACTCCACTTGTCGAGGTGGTGGAAGTCCTGGTAGATCCTCCGGGAAAACGTCGGGATATTCGCATACGACTGGGATGTCTTCTATCCTTTTCTCCTCTTCAGTCTTGTCGGTGATAAGCGCCAATATGGCAGTGTATCCCTTTCGTAAGCATTTGTGAGCTTTCATGCACGAGATGATGTTCAGAGGAGTGTCACTCCTTTCGCCCTTGATGTCTAGAGTTTCTCCGCTAGGGAGAGGTATGCGCACAACCTTGTCGTGGCAAATGATTTCAGCCTGGTTTTTAGACAACCAATCCATGCCCACTACGACATCAAAACTGCCTAGTGTAACCGGCATGAGGTCAATCTTAAATTTATGGCCTGCTAGCTCTAAAGTGCATTCTCTCAGAATGTGCTTAGTTACAATCAATTTACCATCAGCTAGCTCTACTGTATATTCAACTTCTAAGGGTGTTGGGGTTATGGCAAGTATCTCACTAAAGTCCTTAGATATAAAGCTTTTCTCAGCTCCAGTATCAAACAATACAGTAGCATAATTATCGTTTAAGAGATACGTACCGGTTGCAAGGTTGGGATCCCTCCTGGCCTCCTTGGCCCCAATCACGAAGGCTCGTCCCCTCGCTCCATTGTTCCCGTTGTTGTTCGGTTGGTTGTTGTTCTTTTTCAGGTGCGGGCAATCCTTCTTGAAGTGCCCTGGTTTCCCACATTCGAAGCAACCCTTCGGTGCTTCAAGTTGTTGCTGTTGTTGTGGCTGCTGCGGGGTTTTTGTCATTAGTTCACCCCTGCAGTCTTTGGCTGCATGTCCCCCTTTTCCGCAGCGCTGACATTGGAAGCGGCCACATTGACCCGGTGCATGATGGAAGTTGCACTTGTGGCATTTGGGGTGTTTTCCAGCATAACCTCCTTGGTTCTGGGTGGTTGGAATGGGTGGGGCATAAGCTTGGGTTGATCCAAACTTACGTTGCTGTGGTGGTGGTTGGAGAGTGGTTGGTTTGTTCTGGGTGTCATCCCATTTCCGTTTGCCCTTGTCGTTGGTTGTGGTCACAGCACCACGGGGTGGCAAGAGTCCTTGTGCAACTGCCGAATCAGTGAGCTTGTGAGTCAGTCGCACAGCTTGTTGCATGGTGATGGGGTCAGCAGAGAGCACCATGCCCTGAATTTGAGGTGGCAGTCCATCAATGTACTTCTCTATATGTTTGAAGGGTGGGGTTGCCATTTCCGGGCACAGATTTGCTAACTCATAAGATCGAGCGGTGTAGGCCTCGACCTCGGAACGAATCATCTTATGGTTCCAGAATTCCGTTTCCAGTTTCTGCACTTCACCGCGAGGACAGTACTCACGGTTCAACATTTGTTTAAAGTTATCCCAAGGCAGAGCGTTGGCTGCATCAAGCCCTAGGCTCTGAACGTTGGCATTCCACCAAGTGAGGGCAGCTCCCTCGAATGTCCCTGCAGCGAACTTGACCCTGTCCTCGTTCCTGCAGTTGCTCATGGCGAAGGCTGATTCCGCCTTCTCAATCCAGCGTAACAGCCCAACGGCACCCTCTGTACCGCTGAATGAATGGGGTTTGCAATCCAGGAACATCTTGAACGTGCAGAGAGGTGGGTTAGGGTTTGCTCCTGAGATACGCAAGGAACAAGGTTGAGTTAAGTATCGAATAAACGAGTTGAATTGGAAACAAGTGTTTGTAGTGCAAGGTGAATATGAACAGGTTCATCACCTTGGTTCAGTAGATTTTGGTTACGGGTAGCTTCCCGTGCAGCAAGTACCTCCTCAACCCGTTCGTTGATGAGGGCGTTCAACTCAGCTTGAGTCAGGTTGATGTTCCCACGTCCGCCAGCATTCCTACGTCCTCCACGTCTTCCAGCCATGATCTTCATAGCAAGAATAAGTGTTAGTGTTTGTGCAATGACTAACGCAGTGTGTGTGCGGTAGGTACTGAAGGAAAACATGTAGAGCTATCGGCTCCTCCCAGTCATGTGTAGCCACGTGCGGTGACGATGGTGACATCATAAAGTAAGTGTGTATACTAAGCGTGGGTTCAATCGTGTATGCAAGTATCACAATACTAAACACTAAGTGTTGTGTGGAGACTAGTGGTTATAGACTAAGTTCACTAAATGCAAACCTAATTCGCAATAACCGGAGGCTCTCTGATACCAATCTGTCGCACCCCGAGAAATCCCGTCCCTTCCGGGGCGCGAGCGGCGGCAGATTGTCAGGATCGCAGTCTCCTGTCACACAACATGCGAGACCTATATGTCTGATTTCGTACGTACATCCAATAATTTGGATAAAACAGTTTAGTAATATCAGAGTTGCGGAAGTGAAGTATAAGTTAACAAAACAGTTTAACCATTCATAGTTGCGGAAGCGTTAAATCAAAATTGTTTTCAAAGCGATACGTGACAATAGTAGCGGAAGCGATTTAAGCTGATTAACATTACATAACAAACAAATGGTAATAAATGTTTGATAAACTAAGACACTTAAGCAGATGCATGCGACTCCGGCCTAGCATCCTATTCCTGGTGCGCGTGCCTTAGTTACCTGAGAAAACATGCGAGTAAAAGGTCAACACAATGGTTGGTGAGAGCACAGGTTTGTAATCAGCAGTAAACATCAAAATGTTTAAAGTAAAGTTTGCAGGTCTATTTTTCAATACAATGCAATATCAATTGATAGCTAGTCAATATGTGTTATACCATATGCGGGTTCGCAACCGAAGCTAACATGCTGCCTCCCGCCCTATCCTTCCAAGATATGGCAAATGTTGTTTGGTCAATTATGCACTGTTCCGACCTCCAGTCGGGGTGGCCATACGGCTCGCAACAGTGGGGCTTGTCAGGCCCAAATAGTACTATTCAGAATTACCACGCTGAGCGCAACGCGCTATTAACGGTTCGAGGTGTGTTCAATGAGGACTTATCAGTTTGTGGATGAATGCCACACATATGTATATACGATATTAGCATGTACAAAAATAACCAAAAGTGTGTAAGTTGTTCAAAAACAGTTGTATGCAATGTTTTCTCCCCCAAAGGTAGAAAATGTAAAAAGGGGCCGTGAACTCACCTTAGCGAGGTGAATAAATGTAAGCGTAAGCTCCTGTGTCGTCGGGTGGTCAGTCACCGGCTACCTATATCGTATATTACACGTGAGTTCGTGTAAGTGATTGTGTTACGTGATCAATAACTCTCGGTTGATCATGTCTGTCTGTGTTGGTCTACATTGACCGTGTTTGACCGTGTGTGTCAACGACCCGTTGGTGAACCATGTGTTGGTTGTGTATTGTGAAACATTCGTGTTAGTGCTCGTTGTGTGCAAAACGCGCAAGTCACGTCTATGGACAACTTACCATTTATAGCAAGTTCACAAGCATATTGATTTTTGAGTTCTAGCATGCTCATTAGTCCTACGTGATAATGTTGACACATAGCACATCATCATACAAAGTCACATAATTCGTTTACAACATGTTTGCACATAAAAGTTTCCTAAAATGGAAAGTTTCCATTTGTAGCATTCGTGACATCAGAAACCATCTAACTTAGTATCTAATCATCATACTACAACATAATAAGTCATCTAGCATGCTCGAATCACACATCAAGTTTACAAATCGGTTTTTGTAAAAATAAAGTTACTAAAAATAGTAACTTTGTGGTTTTTGCATAAAATGACTATCTAAACATTTATAAACCATTCTTTTGCCACAAATCATCATAATAACCAATCTAACATCATTTAAACATGTCCACATAACCAAATTCATCATCTATCAATATTTCATCAATAAAAGTTACTAAATATAGTAACTATGCCAAAATGACCATAAACATTATCAATATCACATTCTAAGTGTTCAAATCATCATCTTAACATCCTAATAGCAATTCTACATACATGCATGTCCACCATTTCATCCATAACCTCATTTTGAGAAAATAAAGTTTCTAATAATAGAAAGTTCATCCAATATCATGTTTTTAATCAATAAGATCATCATCTAATCTTGCAAGAGCACTTATACATTATCAAGAATCATCCCAACATCAACAAAATCATCTAGAATGCCTTAGATCATACATGCATGGCATTATAATGTCTTAAATCATCATTTCAAGCATATAGGTTCATACCCATCACTTTAGATCACCATAAAACTCAATCTAAACATCATAGATCATCAAGAAACACATTTAGATCAACAAACCCAGATTCAAACCACAAGAAATTCGTGCATGTGATGGGTGGGTGCTTGCAAGTGAGTGGATCTTCATGCATGTGGGTTTTTACCCATTGCATGTTCGATCTAACTATCAAGGAGCAAGTAAAACTACCTTAGATGCTCTAGATCGCTGGAATGAAGTTGAATCAGGGATTTGGCAGCTCCAAGGGTGGCTGGAAATAAACTCTTAGTGGCTTCAAGTGGTGGTGTGTTGATGGTGATGAGTTCCAAGCTTCCTTCTATGCTCCAATGGCTTCCTAGGAGCTTCAAAGCTTCATCAATGGAGTTTTCTGGTGAAATGATGAAGAAACAGAGGTAGGAACTCAAGATAGAGGTGTTATGGCCGAGAGAATAGGATTAGAATGATTAAAGTGAGATAGGTTGAGTGTAAATCTAATTTTGCGATCTGTGCATGTCAGGCGTAACGCCTGACGTGGGCTAAAGATCTTAGGCGTTACGCGCGGATGGAATTTGTGTCCGGCTGATTTCTTTGTTCCGCGCGCATCGCCCGGTACCAGGGCTCCGGGTCAGGCGTAGCGCCTGGCCCATATGTTAGGCCCACTAAGCCTGTTTTGTTGTTCTAGGCCCGTTCTTGCCCGTTTCTCGACTGTAGAACATCGTTCGAGCGTCGTTTGGACTCTAATAGTCAATTACTAGCCATAATTGACTTGTGAAGTGTTTCGGTGTTTAAGTGTTGTGACGTTCACCAACGTTCGTGAGACTCGTGTGTGTTTCGGTAATTCCTCGAATTATCGATGATTGTTTGTGTTCGTGTCTAACGAAGTGTTTGCACGCTTGATTAATCCTAATCAACGTGTGATGCACAATTCAATAATTCCCCGAACTATTGTTTTGCGTAAGTGTTGTGTTTGCCACACTTGGTTTCCAAAACCAATGTGCAATGTACGATTCGATAGCTCCACGAACTATCGTTTCGCAGTAGTTTGTGTTCAACTCATCTAATCAATCATAATTAAATGAAATGCAACAAGTATGAATGTGAAATGTAAAGAATGTAAGAATCGCAATTCACCTGAAATTGCCGGGTGTCACAGCAACAACAAAAATACCCTCTTTTTTTCCAACATCTATTTACAAGACCCACATATGCAAATATGCTTTCTCTGCAGGCTTTAGGTTTCAGATGTGGTGGGCATCCAATCATTCGTATTCTTTGTTGTCTTTGCTTGAATCTTTTGTCAAAACCGTATACTAAGCTTGATAGAAAAAGCAAAACTTAAATTAATTTCTAAGTTTCAGATTTAACCTGAACTTTGAAATCTTTTTTATTAATTCTTCTCTCAATTTATTCACATATTTTTAATATTTACATATTTTTAGCATGTTATTACGTTAATAGTCGTAATTATATTAGTTTGATCGCAATTAAATCACGAACGTTTATGTAAGTTTCGAACCCAAACGGTAAGATAAATTTTGTGTGTTATTCACAAACCTATAATGTGTCCGTACATTATTAAGTATTTTTTATTGTTTATATCATACTGATCGTAATCACTTCACAGACTATTTAGATTTAATATTAATATTCACCTAATAATAATAATAATAATTAAATAATACTAATAACTATATAATATTAATACCATTATGGAATACTCATACTGCCGAGCAGACACGTTTATTCCATTACCTTTTAAGGTTTTATGTCAGGGTAACAACACATATTTGCGTTATGATATACGAAATCATACTGGATTTGTGACACCCAGCGGTCTGACACCGCACGTGAGAATTTGGGGGTGACAGAATTACCAGCCGCAACGTGCGGGTAACCCACTAGTTCTTAAACATTTTAAAACCTACTATATCTTTTGTAAACTTTTATTATAAGTTTATTCAATTTAGTTTGACAAAATATTTAATTATTTTAAAACTTGAACTATTATTATTATTATGAATGACTTATCTTTTGCTTATAGCTAATAAAAAAACCAATATATATATATATATAAGGATAATTTGAAAACCACTTTTTATTATGAAAACCCAGCAAACCGCTGAACATACGTAACACAACTAAAAAAAGAAAATTTGTAAAACATACGTAAAAACGTACAGCGTTTAGGTCAGATGTGACTCAGTGTTACGTATGTTTTACAACGTAAAAAAAACTTATAAAATATTTTTTTTAAAAATATTTCTTCGTCGCTTTTTTGATTTTTTTTATAAAAATGTCCCAAATAATGTTACAAACCTGTAAAAAAAATTTAAAAAAAAAAACGTTCGTTTTACATGAGTTTTCATGGTTTTCTCACTAAAACAAGGTTTTCATTTTATTAATATATATATATATATATATATATATTGCAATGATTTCATAAATATATGACAGTTTAATATGTATGTCGTGACTTTATGTCCATATATGTGTGTGTATATTAATAATAGAATTTATTTTTTTTATTTATTGTATAAAGTATTATTAAAGCAAGGACTTACAAAAATATTTTTAACAAATTACCTCTTATATTTAAACGTAAGATGTCTTTATGAAACTCAGTATCGTAAATATTAATATACTTATATTTTGTTTAATATTTTTGCATGATCATTTATAAATATTTTCAAGGAGTTTCCATAGCTTTCAGTTATTCGAATTAAGATACCATCGTGTTTAAAATTCGATATACGAAAACCCTATGGGTTACAGTCTCCCCTACTTTAGAAAAAATTTCGTCCCAAAATTTGTTTGACTACAAGTGTTGCCACGTGTGTTAATTGTTTTTATGGGTTTTCCTTTTGTTTTGTTTTCTTTTGTCGGTTCAACGTAGTAGAGTTGTAATTGTTTTATTAATGTTATGGAATAATGTCTCAATTCATAGCTCACTGTTTGTAATATTAAAGGAGTTTAAAAATTCTCTTTCGTTTTAGGGGTTTGGAAGTGGTATGAACTTCAATCAAGATATATCAATATCAATATAATGTATTCGTTCTTAGAATTTATGTATTTACTTTGAGAGTTTCGAATTAATGATGGTTACTTATTTCAGAGAATGAATAAGTATCAATATTTTGATCACACCATATCCCTATATTTGAGTAGCAATTGATTTGATTGATATTCTTGACTAGGCATGGTTACTTGAAAGTATAGATTGAACTGTTGAATTTTTACCCTTGTCAAGCTTTTGTTGCTCCTTCTAACGTACTTTTAGTGCTTATATATAAAATATACCGCAGCCAACCCACTACACTATTAATACTTTGATAGTATTCCAATTACCTACCAAGTCTAACTAACCTTAACTACATTTGAATAGATGTTTGAATACTTGAGTAACTTTAGGAATCGTATGAGTTTAGAGATACAAAAAAATTGCAATCTTACAATAGAAACTGATAGTTACATAGATTACTAAATGATCACTTTTGAGTATACGAATAATATATAATATACTAGTATGGGATATCATATGGTTGTGATATATAACTATCATTAACATTGGATATGAAATCACTGAATATTTGAGTAATTGTTTAAACAAACGAATATATAATAATTCATTTAATAATCATTAACTTGATTCATGTGATTTTTAATATCTTTGATTTGACCTAGGAAAATGGAACAAAAAGCTGTTGAACGGTATGATAATACGATAAGATGACAATGCTGCAGAAGAATACACACCAAGATTAGTGTAACATCACTGTAATTCCGGTCGTCCGTACGTCCGTACGATCGTACTGTTACGACCATATATAATAATTGTTAATGATAATGAATTACAGAATGTGTTATTGATGATTATCACTGTTATTGGTATACATAATTCGCGTGGGTGACGATTCACACGAATAAAGTTATTAAGAATAATATTCTGAAACGATATTCCATAAATCGAAAATTGAATCGAAATACGATACGAGCGTTGGATTCGCAAGGGTGACGATCTTTACGAATACGTACGTAAGTAACGCGTTTCGACGAGATAACGAAAACAATATCTAACGTTATTAAATCAATAAATGAAAACTGAAAACGTTTATTAGAAATCGCCACCTAAAAATAACCGAACAAAACGCTTCATTTAAATAATTAATTTAACGAAAATAAACGATGATGTTTTACTTAAACGATTTCATTTAAAATCATTTTATTAAAAATGAAACTTATTTATTTAAATGTTTTGTATTTTAAAACATGTTTACGAGTAAAACCGAGCATTTTTATAAATTTTATCGCGATAAAAACGAGACCGGGCACGCGGGGAGTATACGCGATATAAGGAAGAACTTCTTCGTCTTCTCCCTCATTATCCCAACACACACACTCTCTCTACACTCTCATTTTCGCCATAGCTCTCTCTCTCTCTAACTTCTCTCTACGATATCTCGCTCGTTTCTTAACGAAATCACGAGATCTTGGTGCCAAAACGACCGCGTGATCGAGAGGAACAAGAGGATACGAAGAAACCCAGCTGTAGATCACGATTTCGAGGTAAATCTGGACTGTTCTTTTCGGTTTAGTTAAGGGATTTCGTATGTTCATAATCACCAACTTTTAAACTGATTTTTGGGTTGTAAACTTGTTAATCGGACTGATAGTGAGCCTAAGAAAGCCATGAACGAACTTGTAATCACCTAGAGCTTCACGATGATGGTGAGATGAACAGGGTTCGGTTCGTGAAGGTGGACACAGGTCGACGAACCTGTTGCTTCGGCATGAGTCACGAACCCTCCTCATGATAACCGAACCTTCCTTCTATCCTTTGGCCATGAACCCTAGTGAAGGCAGCCGAACCTGGGACAAATCGGTGCAGGGCGAACCTTTAAGGGCCGAACCCTACTCCTTCTTGGCCGAACCTATATCAAACCTACGAACCTTTTCTATTCTGGCCGAACCTGAGTTGGGAGCCTCACGAACCTTTGTGAGCCACGAACCTCCTTAAGGCGAACCTAGATGCGAACCAGCGAACCTTAATACCTAGGCGGACCAGGGATGGGACGAACCCAAGATTGGCGAACCCTAGCACTATACCTGGCCGAACCTTAGTTCCATGCGTTGGCCGAACCTAGGTCATTACAACCAATAACAGCCGAACCTTGCTCCCTAATTAGCCAAACCTAGGGGGAAACCTACATTAGGTTCGCTGGTTTTGGGGATGGGTTAAGAGTTTGCTAAAGCCTAAGCATGTTAACTAAACGATGAGGCTAAGTGAGAATCAAGGAATTACCTAAGTTCATGCATGCATGGAGTTTATAAGTTGACACCTTTTTGATAAAAAGAATGGGTTTTTAACTTAAAGATTTGAGATAATTGAAATAAATATGAAGATGATATAAATATGATTGGCTAAGTTGATCGAATATGAAAGTTTGAAATAAATAGATTTGCTTAAAACAACATGCATGCATGCCACTATGAAGGTTGATAAATATATATATAAAAGGGTATAAAAAACAAATAAGGATAATACCATTACAATGTGTGTACTTATGACTAAATTTAAAATGAAAGGATCATCATATGATGGAACAATCATAACTAATGAATTAAAATTACACTGTATGATGATCATGGAATAAAACCTTATAGGTTACGATGTAATTTCGATTAACTAAACTGAATTAATGAAATGTCTTTGGGTGTAAAGTAAGCCTACAAGGACACTCCATAGTAACACAACATAGATACTTATGAATGTTAAACACACAATAATTACAGATTTTGAGCTACTTTGATTTCACATATGCGAGCGCGCATCTTACACGGACACTATTCTAAGGACTCAGGTGAGTTCTCATAACCTCCTTTTAAACTGTTTTGTTTTAAACTCGGAGGTGAAACATGTATACCAAATTTTAAATATTATTTTGATAAAACATGGATAATACCTGTTTATCAAAATGATGTTCATAATATGGATTATCATGGATTTACATTAATTAACATAACTCCGTGTGGTATTACTGATGACCTCGGTTATCCTTAATGATCACATGTATTGTCACGTGGGTTACCACAATTCCGTGTATCGTTGCGTTGACTTCGGTCATCTGAAACGATTACATGTATTTTCACTTGGATTATCATAACTCCATGAGACCTTGTTGTTGACTTTGGTCATCCACAATGGTTACATGTATTGTCACGTGGTTGGATACCACTCCATGAAATCATGTCTTTAACTCCGGTTAATTACATTGAATTCATGTATAGTCGCTTATATTATTTGAGAATATTGTTGATTAATGGTTGGTTGAATGTTATGTGATTGATTATCTATTATTGCCTATGATTATCTATGATTAAATATGGTTAAATTGATTATGTGATTATGTGTTGGTTATGTGTTTGACTGTTGTGTTGGGAGATGTGTTGGATTATCATGCAGGTATTCTTGTGGATTTTCTCAGGAAGACCATAAGCTTTTATACTCATTTTTATCAAACATTATTATAAAACCTTTTTAAACATAAACTTTTATACTCCTTTATAAAATACTTTTAAGTATAAAAACTTATGATTTCTCACCAACTACTTCGTAGTTGACACTTGATTTTCTTACATGTTTCAGGAAACGAAGCCAAGTAGGTTGAAGAAGAGGATCCCTTCTATTTTGGACATCATCACATAGGATTCTTGGACTTAGCTAATTAACTGAATTTCTGGCGATTAGAATTTAGTTAGTTGAGCTAAATCTTTTGTGTAATTGATGTATTTAATTCATGATGAACATGATTTTTGTGTAAACATTTATTTGGTTTGATTGATATGTGATGATATATATTTAGATGCCCACGAGCGGTTGAACAATCTACACATCCCTCGTGGCATCCCGACGTTTCCGCCATCGGTCGGGGTGTAACAATTAGTAATTGAGTAACGATCGGTTTGACTAGCATGGTTTCTCGAAACTGTAGATTGAATTGACTACTCTGGCCCTTGATCAAGCTTTTGGTCCTACTACCAAGGTAATATGAGTGCTTATATATAGGGTATACCGCAGCCAACCCACCACACCACTAATACTTTGATATCATACCAAACTCCTACTAAGGCTAACATAAAGTATAGACATGTTTGAATAGGTGTGGAAGGCTTTGACTAGCTTTTTAGATTTGTATGGAGGTTCTAAATGTCGCAATTTGACAATAGAATCTCTCGGTTGTAATGTATAAATTGGTAGATGATCGATGTTAGGTTAATGAATGATATATAATACACCAGAAGTTTATATTATGTAAGCTTTGATAGTTGTGATAGCTAATTATCACTAAGCTTAGCTACAATATTGAGAGGCCCCGAGCCCCTCAGTCGGCAAAACATCAAACCCATAATTACATTATCATAGCAGCGGAATTTAAGGTGATTACATACATAAAATACACATTAAATGTTGGTGCATATTTTGGGTGTCCGCTGCTGTTCGAATAGATTAGATTTGTATTTGCTTATTTGTAATCACTTGTATGTGTTTGTATGTTGTTAATCTGGAAACTGAGTCGTTCGCAGGAGCATCTGCGAATGGATATTGTGTAAAGGGACCCATTCGGCGAATGAAGGGCCGAATGGCTCCATTCGGCCGAATGGGCTACAGGCCCTATAAATACCAGTTTTCCAGATTTAGGGTTTAAGGTTTTTTGGGTGTTCTTGGGTTTGAGCACGAGAGGGGGAGAGATCATGCTCGATCTCTCCCCGGCAACACTATGTTCTTTTATGATGTGAATACAATCATGTAATCATTTGATTCTATCAATATACCATTTGATTTTGTTCATCATCTTCATGTTCGTCGTGTGTCAAAACCCTAACCTTCCGTCCAAAGTGAAATCGTCAGTCCTATCACGTCTTTACATTAAACATAACCCACTCTTCTAATAGTTATATAATACAACCAGTCTATGCCAGGGGTAGTCTTCAATGTATGCCATGAGCCTTCCTGGTCTCCTTTCTCAAACTATTCAACCTGATATGCATGCTAAAACAAGTCAGCTTTCGCTGGTGAGTTCTAAGTTAACTTTTCATAAAAATAAAATCTTTAATATACATAAAACATTAGCCTTTACTGCCGACCGAAGTCAACAGTCTCAATCATACTAAACATAAAACATTTCATATACATAACATACATGACATCATAACATCAATCATACAGTGCATAAATGTAGCCTGTCCTGTTGACCAAAGTCAACATGCTTGCACAAAACTTCTTAAGCTGGCGACACACAGTCGGCAGGCCTGTTCTTTCACAGGACTTCTGCCTGTTCTTTCACAGGACTTCTGCCTGTTCTTTCACAGGACTTCTTAAACCATCAACCGAAATTGACGGCTCATACCGGTACAAGACTTCTTGACATACATCATTCATACATAATATGGTTTAAATCATTTAAACCATCATAATCATAAACCATTATAATCATAAATCATTATTCACACTATAGTGCTAAACATTTTCCCAACCGCAGCCGGGACGTCAAAATCACATTTCCTACTTGACCTCGACCGAGACTTTTAAAATCATTCATTTCTCAACCGTAGTTGAGTC
Organism: Mikania micrantha; assembly: GCA_009363875.1. Taxonomy (NCBI): domain Eukaryota; kingdom Viridiplantae; phylum Streptophyta; class Magnoliopsida; order Asterales; family Asteraceae; genus Mikania; species Mikania micrantha. Next base: position 41,424,719 of record CM018687.1, on the reverse strand, counting down.
TTTAAAACATCCATGACATCTCAGCTGAGGTTCTTAAAATCATTTACTTCTCAACCGTAGTTGAGACTTAAAACATTATTTACTTTAAAACCTTCTTTACTTGAAAACATTCTTTACCTGACCTTAATCAGGTTAGTGTCACTTTCATACAATAATTTTACAACTTGAAACATTCTTTACTTTAACATATTCTCTTATCTGACCATAGCCAGATAAAACAATCATTTACCTAAAATAACTTTATAACATGCCTATCAGCCCTAAAACGTTAAAATAGTAAAAGAGGGCTCATAGAACTCAGCTGATGTCTTACTGTAGCAAGAACACTCGCAAACTGGTACTAATGGTGTAATTCTGCATTCGTTTACACTTAATAAGTCATTTATGTTTTAACCTACTGATTAGATCTTTCTGAACGTTCAATGTCAAAGACATTGCCTTGAAAGTCATCAAATAGTTAATGTTGTTGATTATAATGCTAAAACAGTTCCTAAACAGATTAATGGCTTAGAAATGATCAATCCTTATCATTGATTGCCTAGATATCATGAAATATCACAATGTAGTCTTAGAATAGGTTTAATAACCATGTTTAACATACTAATCTGACAGTTATCATAAACGTCAGATAATCGTTCCAATGAGTATGTTAATGATTGTGATTAGTTTGAAACACTTAGATTTAACATTTGCATTTCAAAGATTAACCAAGCTAATCACCTACATTGTCATAATCAAATGGACTAAACCATTATAATCATAGTTGTGATTTCATGCAAACTGGGCATTACAACGGATCAAAACAAGGATTTAACCGTTTGAATATCGTGTTCTTCATTTCTAATCAATCCTAGCCATCATCTAGGCAATAATCAACAATCCTAACTATGTCATTACGTTCAAAATCAAGATCTAATCAATCAAAATCACACTAGAAAGTTAAAACGAATCGTTACCTAATCTGACGGAGTTTTGACTGCAAAACAATGATCAGAACTTGTAAATACGATCCCCGGTATGATCGGTGACTTCTGATAGCTTCAGAATAGTGATTTAATGAGAAAGTTTCTTCTGATATTCGTCTGGTGGTGTTCTTGTTCGAGTTTGAAAATAAATAAACTTTCTGCATGATCTGATGAAGAAGATCAATCCATTCCACCGCCTCACCCGTCGCGTACCGTGACAAATAGCTCAAAAGGGCTTCGCGTACCGCGAAGAAATCCGGAGGTTTTCAGATATTTTGGTCCATCGCGTACTGCGAAGAGTCCTCAACCTCTCCGTCGCGTACCGCGACGAGTCCAAAAGTTCCATACTTTGAAATTTTTCTTCATTTCGCGATTCCGGACAACCCGTAACTCCGTTTCGCGCACGGTTTTCACCCACGTTCATCATTTCTCGTATACTATCAACTTGTAGTAATTTCAATCGTCACATCAACGTGGATTTCTAGAACGATCAAATGTGCTAAATCTTTGGTTGTTACAAATCTACCCTCCTTACAATAGGTTTCGTCCTCAAAACCTGTTACATTTCAAACAAATGTGGGTAGAGTTGTTTCATCTCTTCTTCAGTCTCCCATGTCGCCTCAGATCCCTTTTGATGTTTCCATAGAACCTTAACTTGCCTAATCGTCTTGTTACGTAATTGTTTTTCTTTCGTGTCAACTATTGCAACTGGTTCTTCTATGTAGTTTAGCTTCTCATCAACTTCAATGTCATTTAACGGCACATATGCTACATCATCCGCTAAACATTTTCTCAAATGTGAAACGTGAAATGTTGGATGAATTCTACTCAGTTCATCTGGCAGATCTAATCGGTAAGCTACTTTACCAACCCATGCCATTATTTGAAAAGGTCCAATAAATCTCGGACTTAGCTTTCCTCTTTTCCTGAATCGAATAATTCCCTTCCATGGTGAAACTTTTAACAATACTTGATCACCTACTTCAAATTCTATTGGTCTCCGTCTTTTATCGGCATAGGACTTTTGTCGATCTTGTGCAGCTTTCATTCGCGCTTTAACTAGTTGAAGCTTTTCTGTCAAATCTAACACTGCAGCTTTACTTCCCACTTCTTTCTGTCCTACACCTCCCCAACATACCGGTGTCCTACAACGCCGTCCGTACAATGCTTCGTATGGTGGCATGCCAATGCCAGCATGGTAGCTATTGTTGTACGAGAATTCCACCAATGGTAAATGATCATCCCAGCTACCACCAAAATCAATAATACAAGCTCTGAGCATGTCCTCTAGAGTTTGGATAGTCCTTTTAGATTGTCCATCTGTTTGAGGATGATAGGCAGTGCTGATATTGAGCCTTGTACCCATCGATTCATGAAATCGTTTCCAGAATCTTGAAACGAATCGCGTATCACGATCTGATACTATAGAAACTGGAACTCCATGTCTGGTAATTATTTCTTTCACAAATAGTTCAGATAGTTTCTCCGACGTATAAGTCTCCCGTATAGGCAAGAAATGAGCACTTTTCGTTAACCGGTCTACAATCACCCAAATAGCATCATGACGCTTTGCTGTAAGAGGCAACTTAGTTATAAAATCCATGGTGATGTGTTCCCATTTCCATTCCGGGATTTCTAAAGGTTGCACATAACCATAGGGTTTCTGATGTTCAGCTTTCACTTGTGCACATGTCAAACATTTGTTTACGTACTGCATTACATTAAACTTCATACTTGGCCACCAATAATCCTTTCGGAGGTCTTGATACATTTTCGTTGCACCAGGATGCATAGAGTAGCGTGACTTATGTGCCTCGTCTAGAATCCTTGACCTGATGTCCCCATTTCGTGGAACCCACATTCGACCAAATCGGATCTTGACACCACATTCATTTTCTTCTATATTCTTAACTTGACCAAAGATTCTTTCGAATCCCACATTTTCTTCCTTTAATCCTTCCTTCTGCGCATCCTTGAGTTCATTTAGAAAATCTGGGGTGATTACCAAACTGTAAGACTTAACTTGTATGGCAGAGTGTTCTATCTTACGACTTAGAGCATCAGCCACCACATTGGCCTTGCCCGGGTGATACAAAATTTCACAGTCATAATCTTTGAGTAGCTCAAGCTATCTTCTTTGTCTCATATTCAAGTCTTTCTGTTCAAAGAAGTATTTTAGGCTTTTATGATCTGTGTAGATTGTACATTTAACTCCATATAGATAATGCCTCCAAATTTTTAAAACAAATACCACATCAGCCAATTCCAAATCATGTGTTGGATAATTAGCTTCATGGGTTTTCAATTGTCTTGAGGCATACGCTATTACCTTTCCTCTTTGCATAAGTACACAACCCAAACCTAGATAAGACGCATCTGAGTATACCACCATGTCTTCATTACCATCCGGTAATGCTAAATAGGAGCTTCAGTTAATCTCTTTTTCAATTCTTCAAAAGCTTGGATCTGTGTTGGACCCCAGTCATATTTTACTTATTTCCTAGTCAATTTCGTCAGTGGTGTAGCAATCCTGGAGAAATCCTGGATGAATCTTCTGTAATAACCTGCTAATCCAAGAAAGCTACGAACTTCCGTTGGTGTTTTCGGAGGACTCCATTTTATTACCGCTTCTACTTTAGCTGGGTCCACCATTATGCCTTCTGGACTAATAACATGACCTAAAAATTGTACTTCCTGTAGCCAAAAGGCACATTTAGAGAACTTAGCATAAAGCTTTTCTCTTCTTAATATTTCAAGAACTTCCCAGATATGATACGCATGATCACCTTCACTCTTTGAGTATATTAAGATGTCGTCAATGAACACAATCACTGATCGGTCTAGCATGGGTCTGCACACCCGATTCATCAAATCCATAAACGCTGCAGGAGTGTTCGTTAACCCAAAAGACATCACAAGAAACTCATAATGTCCGTAACGTGTGCGAAATGCTGTCTTCGGAATGTCTTGTTCTCTCACCTTTAGTTGATGATACCCTGATCTGAGATCTATTTTAGAAAACCAACTTGCCCCTTGCAATTGATCAAATAGATCGTCAATTCTTGGTAACGGATACTTATTCTTTATTGTGAGCTTATTCAATTCCCTATAATCAATACACATTCTCATGCTTTCGTCCTTTTTCTTTACAAACAACACTGGTGCACCCCAAGGTGACACACTTGGTCGTATAAAACCTTTGTCTAGAAGGTCTTGTAGTTGGGTCATTAGTTCTTTCATCTCTGTTGGAGCCAGACGGTACGGTGCCTTGGCGACATGTTGAGCTCCTGGCACAACATCAATTTGGAATTCGATTTCCCGATCAGGTGGAATTCCTGGCAAATCCTCAGGAAATACATCAGGAAAGTTACACACCACGGGTACGTCTTCCAATTCTTTTACTTTAATTTCTTTATCAATAACATAATCCAGATAAGCCCCACACCCTCGCCTCATAAATTCACTCGCCTTAATCATCGAAATGACTTTAGGCGTGTTAAACACTTTATCCCCGTAAACCGTTACTGATCTCCCATTGAGAGCTGTCAAGAAAATCATATTTCGTCAACATTCAATGTTAGCCTCATGTTTGGCCAACCAATCCATGCCCAAGACTACATCAAAACCTCCTAACGTAATTACAAACAACTTAACAGGGAATCTATGACCTTCTATATCAATGTAACAATCATCATCAATGACCTCCGTTACTCTAGTGGATTTACCAAGAGCAGTTTCTATGTTAAAGGCATTTTCTATCTTTTTAACATTAGCACGCAGTTTATCACAAAAAGTAATAGCCACAAAACTCGTACTTACACCAGAGTCAAATAGCACTGAAGCAGGGATATCATTAATCAAGAATGTACCTGTCACCACATCCGGGTCTTTATCTGCTTGATCCTTAGTCATAGTAAAGGCACGAGCTTTTGCCTTTTGCTTATCACCTCCCTTGCTACTTTCAGGTTTGCTGGCTTCAGTAGGCATTATCTTTGGTTTAAAACAATTCCTGCTCACGTGACCGATTCCACCACAATTGTAACATTTTGGCATATTCGGGCAATCATAAGACAGATATCCAGTCTTTCCACAACGGTAGCACAGAGTAGTCCCCGTAAGACATTCTCCCCTATGTCTCTTTCCACACTTAGGGCATTATCTTTTGCTTATCACCTCCCTTGCTACTTTCAGGTTTGCTGGCTTCAGTAGGCATTATCTTTGGTTTAAAACAATTCCTGCTCACGTGACCGATTCCACCACAATTGTAACATTTTGGCATATTCGGGCAATCATAAGACAGATGTCCAGTCTTTCCACAACGGTAGCACAGAGTAGTCCCCGTAAGACATTCTCCCCTATGTCTCTTTCCACACTTAGGGCATTTTTCAATTTCTTCCGTTCTAAACCTTTTCATAGGGGGTCCGGATTTGTCATTTCTGTTTCTTTTAAATTTAGGTGACCACTTTTGCTTCAGTTCCTCCTTTGTTGGTTCAGCTTCAACAACATCATCCCAGACAATGCCGCTAATTTCTACGGCTGATTCAAAAGTTCTAGGGGCATGTGCCTTCACATGCGTTCGGACTTTAGGTGGTAATCCTTCCACATATAACTTTTGTCTACGTTCTTCCGTACTTACCAAATGAGGAACCAATCTTGACATTTCATTAAATTTTGACGTATATTGCCGATGATTCATACGTCCAGCTTTCAAAGTCAGAAATTCCCGCTCGATTATATCAATTTCATTCTACGGACAAAAGTGTTTCATAACTAATTCTTTCAATTCCTCCCATTTTAAGCCCTCCACATCATTAGTGGTCTTTGACTGCTTGATGGTGTTCCACCAATGTAGAGCTTCTTCAGTAAATGAATGAGCTGCAAATTTTACAGCTTGGTCTTCCCGGCATTCACTGATAGCGATCACCACCTCCATAGCCGAAACCCAGTGGCAGGTGGCCACGGCATCCTTCTTACCATCAAAGGAAGGTGGACTGCATTCTTTGAAGGCCTTGTAATCACAATCCTTCCGTTTCTCTGACGTAGAATCACCGTTCTTAGTTCCGGTGATCACAACTTCCTCTTCTTTGGTGCTGTCCTTAGTTCCTTCAGACTTGTCTTTCAAAGTATCCTTCAGTATTTTTGTAACCAAAGCTGGTAGCTTATCATTCAAAACTTTAGAGACCTCAGCAGAAATAGCCTTCACTACGATAGGCTCTAGAGTAAACTCGTCTTCATCTTCCGGTTGCTCATTGTGTTCGTAGTCGTCTTCATTGACGGGTTCTTCATTCTCGATATGTGGTTCTTCAGGTTCCTGTGGTTGCTTACGTGGTCTACCCCTTTGTCCAACCATTTAACTATCTACAGGATGCAACAATTGGAGAATCAATACAGGATTAGTTTAGTACGAAATAAGCTTTGTAAATCGTTAATGACGTTCATCAGGTGTTATTAACCATTTACCCAACTCATAGGCTCTAAACGTTTCCCATCCCGTCACCCCAACGTGCATGACTCAAACTATCTTTCTAACCTTACACCTACGTCTTAACTCATACATAACATTCAGCTCGTGGCATCAAACTACCCTTGACTGGCATTCTTATCATTCAGTCCCATTTTCAGTTTAAGTCCAGTCATTAAGGATAACCGGATCTCTCAAACTATGGCTCTGATACCAACTTGAGAGGCCCCGAGCCCTCAATCGGCAAAACATCAAACCCATAATTACATTATCATAGCAGCAGAATTTAAGGTGATTACATACATAAAATACACATTAAACATAACCTACTCTTCTAACAGTTATATAATACAACCAGTCTATGCCAGGGGTAGTCTTCAATGTATGGCATGAGCCTTTCTAGTCTCCTTTCTCAAACTATTCAACCTGATATGCATGCTAAAACAAGTTAGCTTTCGCTGGTGAGTTCTAAGTTAACTTTTCATAAAAATAAAATCTTTAATATACATAAAACATTAGCCTTTACTGCCGACCGAAGTCAACAGTCTCAATCATACTAAACATAAAACATTTCATATACATAACATACATGACATCATAACATCAATCATACATTGCATAAATGTAGCCTGTCCTGTAGACCAAAGTCAACATGCTTGCACAAAATTTCTTAAGCTGGCGACACACAGTCGGCAGGCCTGTTCTTTCACAGGACTTCTGCCTGTTCTTTCACAAGACTTCTGCCTGTTCTTTCACAGGACTTCTGCCTGTTCTTTCATAGGACTTCTTAAACCATCAACCGAAATTGACGGCTCATACCGGTACAAGACTTCTTGACATACATCATTCAAACATAACATGGTTTAAATCATTTAAACCATCATAATCATAAACCATTATAATCATAAATCATTATTCACACCACAGTGCTCAACATTTGCCCAACCGCAGCCAGGACTTCAAAATCACATTTCCTACTTGACCTCGACCGATTATCTATTGTTGATTAATGGTTAGTTGAATGTTATGTGATTGATTATCTATTATTGCCTATGATTATCTATGATTAAATATGGTTAAATTGATTATGTGATTATGTGTTGGTTATGTGTTTGATTGTCGTGTTGGGAGATGTGTTGGATTATCATGCAGGTATTCTTGTGGATTTTCTCAGGAAGACCATAAGCTTTTATACTCATTTTTATCAAACATTATTATAAAACCTTTTTAAACATAAACTTTTATACTCCTTTATAAAATACTTTTAAGTATAAAAACTAATGATTTCTTACCAACTACTTCGCAGTTGACACTTGATTTTCTTACATGTTTCAGGAAACGAAGCCAAGTAGGTTGAAGAAGATGATCCCTTCTTTTTGGACATCATCACATAGGATTCTTGGACTTAGCTAATTAACAGAATTTCTGGCGATTAGAATTTAGTTAGTTGAGCTAAATCTTTTGTGTAATTGATGTATTTAATTCATGATGAACATGATTTTTGTGTAAACATTTATTTGGTTTGATTGATATGTGATGATATATATTTAGATGCCCACGAGCTGTTGAACAATCTACATATCCCTCGTGGCATCCTGACGTTTCCGCCATCGGTCGGGGTGTAACAATTAGTAATTGAGTAACGATCGGTTTGACTAGCATGGTTTCTCGAAACTGTAGATTGAATTGACTACTCTGGCCCTTGATCAAGCTTTTGGTCCTACTACCAATGTAATATGAGTGCTTATATATAGGGTATACCGCAGCCAACCCACCACACCACTAATACTTTGATATCATACCAAACTCCTACTAAGGCTAACATAAAGTATAGACATGTTTGAATAGGTGTGGAAGGCTTTGACTAGCTTTTTAGATTTGTATGGAGGTTCTAAATGTCGCAATTTGACAATAGAATCTCTCGGTTGTAATGTATAAATTGGTAGATGATCGATGTTAGGTTAATGAATGATATATAATACACCAGAAGTTTATATTATGTAAGCTTTGATAGTTGTGATAGCTAATTATCACTAAGCTTAGCTACAATATTGAGAGGCCCCGAGCCCCTCAGTCGGCAAAACATCAAACCCATAATTACATTATCATAGCAGCGGAATTTAAGGTGATTACATACATAAAATACACACTAAATGTTGGTGAGTTCTAAGTTAACTTTTCAAACTATTCAACCTGATATGCATGCTAAAACAAGTCAGCTTTCGCTGGTGAGTTCTAAGTTAACTTTTCATAAAAATAAAATCTTTAATATACATAAAACATTAGCCTTTACTGCCGACCGAAGTCAACAGTCTCAATCATACTAAACATAAAACATTTCATATACATAACATACAAGACATCATAACATCAATCATACAGTGCATAAATGTAGCCTGTCCTGTTGACCAAAGTCAACATGCTTACACAAAACTTCTTAAGCTGGCGACACACAGTCGGCAGGCCTGTTCTTTCACAGGACTTCTGCCTGTTCTTTCACAGGACTTCTGCCTGTTCTTTCACAGGACTTCTTAAACCATCAACCGAAATTGACGGCTCATACCGGTACAAGACTTCTTGACATACATCATTCATACATAATATGGTTTAAATCATTTAAACCATCATAATCATAAACCATTATAATCATAAATCATTATTCACACCACAGTGCTCAACATTTGCCCAACCGCAGCCGGGACGTCAAAATCACATTTCCTACTTGACCTCGACCGCGGCTTTTAAAATCATTCATTTCTCAACCGTAGTTGAGTCTTTAAAACATCCATGACATCTCAGCTGAGGTTCTTAAAATCATTTACTTCTCAACCGTAGTTGAGACTTAAAACATTATTTACTTTAAAACCTTCTTTACTTGAAAACATTCTTTACCTGACCTTAATCAGGTTAGTGTCACTTTCATACAATAATTTTACAACTTGAAACATTCTTTACTTTAACATATTCTCTTATCTGACCATAGCCAGATAAAACAATCATTTACCTAAAATAACTTTATAACATGCCTATCAGCCCTAAAACGTTAAAATAGTAAAAGAGGGCTCATAGAACTCAGCTGATGTCTTACTGTAGCAAGAACACTCGCAAACTGGTACTAATGGTGTAATTCTGCATTCGTTTACACTTAATAAGTCATTTATGTTTTAACCTACTGATTAGATCTTTCTGAACGTTCAATGTCAAAGACATTGCCTTGAAAGTCATCAAATAGTTAATGTTGTTGATTATAATGCTAAAACAGTTCCTAAACAGATTAATGGCTTAGAAATGATCAATCCTTATCATTGATTGCCTAGATATCATGAAATATCACAATGTAGTCTTAGAATAGGTTTAATAACCATGTTTAACATACTAATCTGACAGTTATCATAAATGTCAGATAATCGTTCCAATGAGTATGTTAATGATTGTGATTAGTTTGAAACACTTAGATTTAACCTTTGCATTTCAAAGACTAACCAAGCTAATCACCTACATTGTCATAATCAAATGGATTAAACCATTATAAACATAGTTGTGATTTCATGCAAACTGGGCATTACAACGGATCAAAACAAGGATTTAACCGTTAGAACATCGTGTTCTTCATTTCTAATCAATCCTAGCCATCATCTAGGCAATAATCAACAATCCTAACTATGTCATTACGTTCAAAATCAAGATCTAATCAATCAAAATCACACTAGAAAGTTAAAACGAATCGTTACCTAATCTGACGGAGTTTTGACTGCAAAACAATGATTAGAACTTGTAAATACGATCCCTGGTATGATCGGTGACTTCTGATAGCTTCAGAATACTGATTTGATGAGAAAGTTTCGTCTGATGTTCGTCTGGTGGTGTTCTTGTTCGAGTTTGAAAATAAATAAACTTTCTGCATGATCTGATGAAGAAGATCAATCCATTCCACCGCCTCACCCGTCGCGTACTGCGACAAGTAGCCCAAAAGGGCTTCGCGTACCGCGAAGAAATCCGGAGGTTTTCAGATATTTTGGTCCATCGCGTACCGCGACGAGTCCAAAAGTTCCATACTTTGAAATTTTTCTTCATTTCGCGATTCCGGACAACCCGTAACTCCGTTTCGCGCACGGTTTTCGCCCACGTTCATCATTTCTCGTATACTATCAATTTGTAGTAATTTCAATCGTCACATCAACGTGGATTTCTAGAACGATCAAATGTGCTAAATCTTTGGTTGTTACAAATCTACCCTCCTTACAATAGGTTTCGTCCTCGAAACCTGTTACATTTCAAACAATGAAATTTAACATCAAGCCTTTTAGATTTAGTGATGTATTATCATCACAAATCTTAGGTTTAATGTTGCTTGAATCATAACATGAGTAATATGAAACAAAGAGATGGCATCATATCTTGTGAGACATCGTCATGAATCACCATCATTAACCTCAAGTATAATATCATGGAGTTCTAATAATTAAAACATATACATTATCAACCAAAGAAAAATAACATCATAACCTGTTGATAAAGTGATGTATCACCATCACAACTCTTAGGTATAATGTTACTAACTTATTGAATCCTAGATAACATAAAACAAAAGGAGATAACTTCATATCCTGTGAGACAGTAATGAATCACAATAACTGTTATCAAGTATGAATCATGGAGGTATTGAATCTTAACATATACATTATAAATCCAAAGAAAGATAACACCATTGCCTTTAGATGTAGTAATGTATCACCATTACAAAACTAAGGTATGATGTTATTACCTCTCTTTGAATCATCACCTATATATTATTCAACACAGGAAAATGATATCATATCTTGTGAGATGTAGTACTGAATCACCATCACTAATCTTAAGTATGACATCATAAGTTTTGGAATTGTATAAACAATGTATTGAAATCATTTTGAAATTGATTAAAATCTTAGGGGGTAGTATCCAAATTGGATATAGGCTTATCAGAATTATTGTTTTTTTTTTGCAAAATGTAACATGCTTTGGCCTATAGGTAAAATACTCTCATTAAGAATCCCTAGGAAATCTAGACTGGTCCCTCGTCAGGGATTATGAATCGATTTTCTAGACTGGTCCCGCTACATGATTTGTAATCACAGCCCTTCAATTTCTCAGTCATAGAGTCGTCGCTCTTCGTCTCGATGATCACCACCTCATCTTCTTTGGTGCTTTCTTTAGTTCCCTCAGACTTGTCTTTCAGAGCATCCTTCAGTGCCTTAGCAATCATTGCCGGTAGCTTCTCATCCATTATCTTGCAGACCTCATCAGAAATAGCCTTCACCACGATAGCCTCAAGAGTGAACTCTTCTTCATTCTCTGGTTGCTCGTTGTGCTCGTGGTCGTCTTCATTGACGGGTTCTTCATTCTCGACATGTGGTTCTTCAGGTTCCTGTGGTTTCTTTCACGGTCTACCCTTTTGTCCAGCCATCTAACTATCTAAAGGATGCAACAATTGATGAGTTAGTACAGGAATCAGTTTAGCACGAAATAAGTGTTGTAAATTGTTAATGACGTTGATCAAGTGTTATTAACCATTTACCCAACTCATAGGCTCTAAACATTTCCCATCCCATCTCTTCAATGTGCATGACACTAACTACTTACATAACCTTACGTCTAACCCTCAACTCATACATAAACATTCGGCTCGTGGCATCCTTTCATCCGTGGTTGGCAATCCGCGTCAATTAATCCCATTCTCAGTTTAAGTCTTGGCATTTGGGATGCCAAGATCTCTCAAACTATGGCTCTGATACCAACTTGTGAGGCCCCGAAACCGGGCACCTCGCAGAGGTTGGTTTCGTCATAACTCATAGCTCTTAAACTAAAAACTTTCATAATCATGCAGCGGAAATGTAAACATAGTTTGATAAACAGAAATCAATAAAACGTGTGTATCAAAAACATATCGGATTGCCAAAAACCATCGAATTCTCTATCTTGATGCCCCGAGCTCCATAACTTCTTTCTCCTTAGCCTCAACCTGACATACATGCTAAATCAAGTCATCTTACGCTGGTGAGTTCTAGTTTTCGTAAAACAACATTAAGCATACTTAACATAAACATCATTTCATACACATAGTCCATAACCTTAGCACATAACATCATTACCGTCATCGTCATACGTTCCACTGTCACCACACGAACAGTGGGCTTATGCCGGCACAAGGCTCCATGTTTATAGTCCGATCGACTCTTACCATTTTTATAGCCCGATCGGCTCTTACCATGTTTATAGCCCGATCGGCTCTGTGTTTATAGCCCGGTGGGCTCCATGTTTATAGTCCGATCGACTCTCTTGTTTATAGTCCGGTTGACTCCATATTTATAGTCCGGTCGACTCTCATGTTTATAGCCCGGTCGGCTCCATGTTTATAGTCCGATCGACACCATGTTTATAGTCCGATCGACTCCATGTTTATAGTCCGGTCGACTCCATGTTTATAGCCCGATCGTCTATTCATATCCTGATATAATCAAGTCATCATTCATATTTACCCAGTACAAGTACCAGAGAATCATCATTCACACATATCCTATAGCACGTATAGGGACATCATTCATTCATCATACATGATACACTAGCATCATATCGTCATTCATCACAGTCCTCATACATTTCATGCTAGCATTATAATATCATTCATCATAGTCATCATGACATCTTAGGCATGTCATACTAGCATCGTTTCATCATATCATCATAACATACTAGCACCGTTATCATATCATAACATCGCATCATCATGCCTACATATCATACTTCCATCCTAGCAACCTAGGACCTTGTCATACCCTTATAACAAGTCTCATAGTTATAATCATGAAGTATGTTATCATAGAGTCATCATCATATCGTATGTTAGCATCATTATCATGTCATGTCATTCATTATCATAACTCCTTTATCATGCGTTCAACACACTTAGCATACTTTCATGCAAACATCATGCTAACACATAAACATGCATACATAGTCAGGGCATATCATCATTCATTCATCATCATCATAAGCATATAACATCATAGACATAACAATAAGCATGTATGTCAGCCCAAAACATTAAACATAAAAGAGGGCGTCTAGAACTCACCTGATAGTATACTCCTGTTATCCTTTAGCCGAACTCCTTAGCTAGGGCCTTAAGGACCTACATCAGTTACATCGTCTTGTTACATTCCATCACATCACATTCTTAGACTTAGAATTTTATCCTAAGTCCTCGTAGTCAACTAGTCCCCATTATAAGCTCAAGTCCTCGAAACTTGGCTAAGTGTTCGAAACCCTTGAATTTCATTAAGTCTTCATGTACACGAAATCCATGAGTATTCGAAATATTAGCACCCGAAATACCCAAGGTACACGAACCCCTGGGTGTACACGAACATATATGTGTATTCGAACTAGGGTACACGAAACCCCTGTATTCGAACCTAGTGTATTCGAACATACGAGTACCCGAAATAATCTTGTACTCGAAATGGCCCTGTATACGAAATAACTGTACTCGAAATGATCATGTATATGATTTCGAGTACCCTTTGTGCAGGATTTCATGTACTCATCACTTTCATTCTTAAACATCTCAGAAATTCATTTAAGGCTTTGGGGAGCTAGTTCTAGGTTCCTTATGTTGTTACCAACATGCTGGAACCTCAAAGTTCCGAACTTTATGTATAAAGGTGTGAGCTTTATGCATAAGTTCACCTTTTGTTTAACCATCCTAACTTTTGCATAAAAATCCTAGCTTTTTGGTTTGGAACACTTACTTGTAGGTAGGTGATCACTCCTGTAGATTCTCGTGCGTTTCCCCTTCCGTTTGGTTAATTAAAAGCTCGTTTCTTGGAGTTCTCGAAATCTCCTTCGTTTACTCGAGAGAATGTGCTTTCAGCCAAAGGTTCGCACCATTCCCAAGGCACTGGTATTTATAGGGAGTGTCCCTGTATTCGAAAACCTATGTACACGAAGTATGGTGTACTCGAAATTTCCCTCATTTCGAGTACACGATCGCAATGCCCCACTTTGGTTATTTTTCGTCTATTTTCCTACAAGTTACTTACTCGTTACACGTACGTAGAATTTAAATAACTTGTATTAGAAAATTGGGGTGTTACAAGTCTCCCCTCCTTATAATAGGTTTCGTCCCGAAACCTGCCTCGTTACATATCGAACAAATGAGGATACAACTTCCTCATCTCGTCTTCCGTTTCCCATGTCATGTCTGAACCCTTCCGATGCTTCCACTGTACTCTTACGTGACGAACCGTTTTATTCCGTAGCTGCTTTTCCTTCGTATCCACAATGGCAACTGGTTCTTCAATGTAGTTCAGTCGGTCATCTACCTCAATGTCATCCAAAGGAACATGTGCTAGCTCGTTTGCCAGACACTTCCTAAGATGTGACACGTGGAAGGTAGGATGAATCCCATTCAGTTCCTCAGGTAGGTCCAGTCGATACGTGACTTTCCCTACCCTTGCCTCTATCCGAAACGGTCCGATGTACCTCGGACTCAACTTTCCTCTCTTTCTGAATCGAATGATTCCCTTCCATGGTGATACTTTCAGCAACACTCGATCGCCAACATCGAACTCGATCGGTCTTCGGCGCTTGTCAGCGTAAGACTTTTGGCGATCTTGTGCAGCTTTCATTCGTGCTTTTATCACCCGTAGCTTTTCTGCCATTTCAATCACGGCAGCCTTGTTTCCCATTTCTTTCTGTCCAACTTCACCCCAACATACCGGGGTCCTGCATCGTCTTCCGTACAACGCCTCACATGGGGGCATCCCGATACTAGAGTGATAGCTGTTGTTGTATGAAAACTCCACCAATGGCAAGTGGTCATCCCAGCTCCCTCCAAAATCGATAATGCACGCCCTAAGCATATCCTCCAATGTCTGGATAGTCCTTTCCGACTGTCCATCAGTTTGAGGGTGATAGGCGGTACTGATATTTAACCTCGTTCCCATGGCATCATGAAACTGCTTCCAGAATCTGGAAGTAAACCTCGTATCCCGATCTGACACAATGGAGACAGGAACTCCATGTCTGGCCACAATCTCTTTCACGAACAACTCAGACAACCTTTCAGACGTATACGTTTCCCTGATAGGGAGGAAGTGTGCACTCTTCGTCAGTCGGTCCACAATCACCCATATGGTATCATGCCGCTTAGCTGTCCTCGGTAGCTTGGTGATGAAATCCATGGTGATGTGTTCCCATTTCCATTTCGGTACCTCTAGAGGTTGCACATATCCATAGGGCTTCTGATGTTCAGCCTTCACTTGCGCACAAGTAAGGCACCTGTTCACATACTGCATCACATTAAACTTCATGCCCGGCCACCAATAATCTTTCCGAAGATCTTGATACATCTTTGTCGCACCGGGATGCACAGAATAACGTGATTTGTGGGCTTCATCTAAAATCCTTGACCGAATGTCCCCATTTCTGGGTACCCACATCCGACCGAATCGTATCTTTATCCCGTGGTCATTGTCTTCCAAGTTCTTGGCTTGGCCGAAGACACGTTCAAAACCCACATTCTCTTCTTTCAATCCCTCCTGTTGCGCCTGCTTGAGCTCGTTCAGAAAGTCTGGCGTTGTTACCAAACTATACGATTTTACTCGTATGGCAGGATGATCAGTCATGCGACTCAGAGCATCCGCTACTACATTGGCCTTTCCCGGGTGATACAGAATATCACAATCATAATCCTTTAGCAGCTCAAGCCATCGTCTCTGCCTCATGTTCAAATCCTTTTGCTCAAAGAAGTACTTCAAGCTCTTGTGGTCGGTATAGATGGTACTCCTTACTCCGTACAAGTAGTGCCTCCATATTTTCAATGCAAACACCACTGCAGCGAGTTCAAGATCGTGGGTTGGGTAGTTAGCCTCATGAATCTTTAGCTGGCGCGAAGCATAAGCTATTACCCTTCCCCTTTGCATAAGTACGCATCCCAACCCTTGTCGTGACGCGTCGGCATACACAACAAGATCATCATTTCCATCCGGCAGTGCTAGAACAGGAGCTTGGGTAAGTTTCTCCTTTAGCACTGAAAACGCTTGTTCTTGGTTCGGGCCCCATTCGTACTTTACATCTTTCCTCGTGAGCTTCGTCAGCGGCGTCACTATCTTGGAGAAGTCTTGAATAAATCTGCAATAGTAACCGGCCAAACCAAGAAAACTGCGTACTTCCGTAGGTGACTTCGGAGGGCTCCATTTCATAATCGTTTCAACTTTAGCTGGATCTTCCATAATGCATTCTGCGTTCACCACGTGACCCAGAAACTGTACCTCTCGTAACCAGAAAGCGCGTTTGGAGAACTTAGCATAAAGTTTCTCTTTCCTCAGGATCTCCAATACCTCACGTATGTGACAAGCATGGTCTCCCTCGTTCTTTGAATAAATCAAAATATCATCAATAAACACTATCACCGATCGGTCCAGCATCGGTCGACATACCCTGTTCATCAAATCCATAAATGCTGCGGGAGCATTCGTCAATCCAAACGACATAACGAGAAACTCGTAATGTCCATAACGCGTACGGAAAGCAGTCTTTGGAATATCCTGCTCTCGAACTTTCAACTGATGGTAACCGGATCGGAGATCTATCTTTGAGAACCAGCTTGCACCTTGCAATTGATCGAACAAGTCATCAATTCTAGGTAGAGGATACCTGTTCTTTACGGTCAACTTATTCAGTTCCCTGTAATCGATACACATACACATACTTCCATCTTTCTTCTTAACGAATAGCACCGGTGCTCCCCACGGAGAGACACTCGGTCGTATAAAACCTTTATCAAGGAGTTCTTGTAGCTGGGTCATCATTTCCTTCATCTCGTTTGGAGCTAAACGGTACGGTGCTTTGGCAACGGGTTGAGCCCCCGGCACTAAGTCGATCTGGAACTCAATTTCCCGTTCGGGTGGTAATCCAGGCAATTCCTCAGGGAATACATCGGGGAAGTTACACACCACGGGAACATCATCAATCGTCCTCATATCCATACGTTCCTCAATCACGTAGGCCAAGTAGGCTACACACCCTCGCCTCATCATAACATCAACCTTGATCATCGAAATGATCTTAGGCGCACACATCGCTTTATCACCATAAACCGTCACGGAGCTCCCATCCATCGCACGTAAACATATCATCTTTCGTCGACATACAATGTTAGCCTCATATTTGGCTAACCAGTCCATACCCAAAACCACATCGAATCCTCCTAAGGTAATAAGAAACAATCGTACTGGGAACCTATGACCTCCTATCTCAACATAACAATCATCAATAGCCTCAGTCACCCTAGTCATCTTACCATTTGCCGTCTCTACATTAAATACCCAATCTATCTTCTTAACCTTCCCAGATAACCCATCACAGAAAGTAGAAGATACAAAACTCATACTGGCACCAGAATCAAACAATACAGAAGCAGGAATATTGTTGATAGAAAAGGTACCTGTGACCACATCAGGGTCCTCAATCGCTTCATCCTTCGTCATCGTAAAGGCTCGTGCTTTAGCCTTCTGCTTCTCCTTTCCTTTCTCTTCTTTCTTACCCGAGCCCGAAGCATCTGCCCGAGGTTGCCTGCAATCTTTGGACAGATGTCCAACCCCATTACAGTTATAGCATCGAATCGTACCCAGACAATTGGCTGAAAAGTGCCCCACCTTTCCACATCTGAAACATAAGTTTGTGCCCACACGGCACAGCCCAGAGTGGCTCTTGCCACACTTACGGCATAGACCTGTTTCCTCTCGCTTGATCTTCTTGCCAGAAGACTTCCGTTGGTCTGTTCGACCCCTCTTAGTCCCGGAGGACTCTTTCACCTTTGCTTCTTCTTTGGCTGGTTCAGCTGACATAACATCATCCCAAACTATGCCACTGAGCTCCACAGTGGAATCATAAGTCTTGGGAGCATTCGCCTTCACAAGAATCCGAAACTTTGGAGGCAAGCCCTCCATGTACAATTTCACCCTACGTTCCTCGGTAGAAACCAGATGAGGAACAAGTCTTGCCATCTCATTGAATCGCGAAGTGTACTTCCTGTGATTCAGGCTTCCCGCCTTCAGCACCAGAAACTCCCTTTCAACCTTATCAAGCTCATTCTTGGGACAGAACTGCTTAGTGACCAGTTCCTTTAGATCCTCCCAAGTCATCTTTTCCATATCATCAGCAGTCTTGGATTGTTTGATGGTGTTCCACCAGTGAAGTGCCTCCTCAACGAAAGAGTGAGCTGCAAACTTGACAGCTTGGTCAATTCGGCACTCACTGATGGAGATAACAGCCTCCATCGCAGAAATCCAGTGGCAGGTGGCCACTGCGTCCTTCTTCCCATCAAAGGTTGGTGGGTTGCATCCTTTGAAGGATTTGTAATCACAGCCCTTCAATTTCTCAGTCATAGAGTCGTCGCTCTTCGTCTCGATGATCACCACCTCATCTTCTTTGGTGCTTTCTTTAGTTCCCTCAGACTTGTCTTTCAGAGCATCCTTCAGTGCCTTAGCAATCATTGCCAGTAGCTTCTCATCCATTATCTTGCAGACCTCATCAGAAATAGCCTTCACCACGATAGGCTCAAGAGTGAACTCTTCTTCATTCTCTGGTTGCTTGTTGTGCTCGTGGTCGTCTTCATTGAAGGGTTCTTCATTCTTGACATGTGGTTCTTTAGGTTCCTGTGGTTTCTTTCGCGGTCTACCCTTTTGTCCAGCCATCTAACTATCTAAAGGATGCAACAATTGATGAGTTAGTACAGGAATCAGTTTAGCACGAAATAAGTGTTGTAAATCGTTAATGACGTTGATCAAGTGTTATTAACCATTTACCCAACTCATAGGCTCTAAACATTTCCCATCCCATCTCTTCAATGTGCATGACACTAACTACTTACATAACCTTACATCTAACCCTTAACTCATACATAAACATTCGGCTCGTGGCATCCTTTCATCCGTGGTTGGCAATCCGCGTCAATTAATCCCATTCTCAGTTTAAGTCTTGGCATTTGGGATGCCAAGATCTCTCAAACTATGGCTCTGATACCAACTTGTGAGGCCCCGAAACCAGGCACCTCGCAGAGGTTGGTTTCGTCATAACTCATAGCTCTTAAACTAAAAACTTTCATAATCATGCAGCGGAAATGTAAACATAGTTTGATAAACAGAAATCAATAAAACGTGTGTATCAAAAACATATCGGATTGCCAAAAACCATCGAATTCTCTATCTTGATGCCCCGAGCTCCATAACTTCTTTCTCCTTAGCCTCAACCTGACATACATGCTAAATCAAGTCATCTTACGCTGGTGAGTTCTAGTTTTCGTAAAACAACATTAAGCATACTTAACATAAACATCATTTCATACACATAGTCCATAACCTTAGCACATAACATCATTACCGTCATCGTCATACGTTCCACTGTCACCACACGAACAGTGGGCTTATGCCGGCACAAGGCTCCATGTTTATAGTCCGATCGACTCTTACCATTTTTATAGCCCGATCGGCTCTTACCATGTTTATAGCCCGATCGGCTCTGTGTTTATAGCCCGGTGGGCTCCATGTTTATAGTCCGATCGACTCTCTTGTTTATAGTCCGGTCGACTCCATATTTATAGTCCGGTCGACTCTCATGTTTATAGCCCGGTCGGCTCCATGTTTATAGTCCGATCGACACCATGTTTATAGTCCGATCGACTCCATGTTTATAGTCCGGTCGACTCCATGTTTATAGCCCGATCGGCTATTCATATCCTGATATAATCAGGTCATCATTCATATTTACCAAGTACAAGTACCGGAGCATCATCATTCACACATATCCTATAGCACGTATAGGGACATCTTTCATTCATCATACATGATACACTAGCATCATATCGTCATCCATCATAATCCTCATACATTTCATGCTAGCATTATAATATCATTCATCATAGTCATCATGACATCTTAGACATGTCATACTAGCATCGTTTCATCATATCATCATAACATACTAGCACCGTTATCATATCATAACATCGTATCATCATGCCTACATATCATACTTCCATCCTAGCAACCTAGGACCTTGTCATACCCTTATAACAAATCTCATAGTTATAATCATGAAGTATGTTATCATAGAGTCATCATCATATCGTATGTTAGCATCATTATCATGTCATGTCATTCATTATCATAACTCCTTTATCATGCGTTCAACACACTTAGCATACTTTCATGCATACATCATGCTAACACATAAACATGCATACATAGTCAGGGCATATCATCATTCATTCATCATCATCATTAGCATATAACATCATAGACATAACAATAAGCATGTATGTCAGCCCAAAACATTAAACATAAAAGAGGGCGTCTAGAACTCACCTGATAGTAGACTCCTGTTATCCTTTAGCCGAACTCCTTAGCTAGGGCCTTAAGGACCTACATCAGTTACATCGTCTCGTTACATTCCATCACATCACATTCTTAGACTTAGAATTTTATCCTAAGTCCTCGTAGTCAACTAGTCCCCATTATAAGCTCAAGTCCTCGAAACTTGGCTAAGTGTTCGAAACCCTTGAATTTCCTTAAGTCTTCATGTACACGAAATCCATGAGTATTCGAAATATTAGCACCCGAAATACCCAAGGTACACGAACCCCCTGTATTCGAACCTAGTGTATTCGAACATACGAGTACCCGAAATAATCTTGTACTCGAAATGGCTCTGTATACGAAATAACTGTACTCGAAATGACCATGTATATGATTTCGAGTACCCTTTGTGCAGGATTTCATGTACTCATCACTTTCATCCTTAAACATCTCAGAAATTCATTTAAGGCTTTGGGGAGCTAGTTCTAGGTTCCTTATGTTGTTACCAACATGCTGGAACCTCAAAGTTCCGAACTTTATGTATAAAGGTGTGAGCTTTATGCATAAGTTCACCTTTTGTTTAACCATCCTAACTTTTGCATAAAAATCCTAGCTTTTTGGTTTGGAACACTTACTTGTAGGTAGGTGATCACTCCTGTAGATTCTCGTGCGTTTCCCCTTCCGTTTGGTTAATTAAAAGCTCGTTTCTTGGAGTTCTCGAAATCTCCTTCGTGTACTCGAGAGAATGTGCTTTCAGCCAAAGGTTCGCACCATTCCCAAGGCACTGGTATTTATAGGGAGTGTCCCCGTATTCGAAAACCTATGTACACGAAGTATGGTGTACTCGAAAGTTCCCTCATTTCGAGTACACGATCGCAATGCCCCACTTTGGTTATTTTTCGTCTATTTTCCTACAAGTTACTTACTCGTTACACGTACGTAGAATTTAAATAACTTGTATTAGAAAATTGGGACCACATAGGCAAGTAGCAAAAAATCAAAGATTATGAGATAACTCATATATTGGAAGCTTAGTTATATTCTAGGCCACCGTTTTCTAATAACCTAAATCCATATAATCATGAGATAACTCATATATTGGAAGCTTGGTTAAGGGATGGAAATCATCAAATCTTGAAACCCCATGAAAAGGGCATGTTTGTCCAAAAACCTAATTTTTCAAAGTTGTCCAAATCAAGATTTTTCTTTACCAAACTCTAGATATATGTTAAATATTAGGATCAGGAGATTTTGGCCCGGTAAAAATGTCAAAGATCGGATTTGGCACGCTGGAATGGGAGCATTAGCCCTTGTGGCACACGAAATGGCCCTGTGGCATGGCGCGGCACAACGGACGAGGCCCCGCGGCCCGGCCATGCGACCCCTATGCGGCCCGTGTTTTGATTCGTTGCCGAGAGCGTGCTAGTTGTTCCCGAGATCGTACTAGTCGTTACCGGGATCGCTTGATAAGCGACCAACCGGCTCGATCACGGGTCACCTAGCCCGGAGCAGATTTCCAATGGCTCGAGCCACTGAAAGGCCTATTCTTGATCAATATAGCTTTTCGGACTCAGTTTTAGATCCGTTTCGCAATCCGATGATCTGGTTTCGAACTGAAAGGCCTATTTTTGATCAATTTCGCGTTCCGGACCCATTTTCGCGATCTGTCTTCTTTTGGAAACATATAGTAGAGTTTATGAGAGTTAGACTCAATAGTGTGATGCATTTTGTAGTAGATATATGAAACTCGATTATAACTATTTTGACATTAGGGTTTGAAACTAATGTAGTTGTAACATAGTTGTGTAATATATAAACATAGGGTAAGGAGTAATTGGTAACCTATGGTAATTGAGGTAACTTATTAACCCAATTTGCTTGGTTGTCTAATTTAATGAATTTGAAATGCGTGGTCCATATTAAATCTGGGAAAAATGAGTGGTTGAGATTTCTTTAAGGGTATTTTGGAGATTTGTTAGGTGTAGTTGATTTGATTTTTAAATTAAAAGTTTACCCCCCAATTTTTTAAACCTTCATAACTTTTATATACATTATTATTTTTAAAAAAAAAAATTACACCATTAAATTTGTCACATTTTTATCTTTAATTGAAGTATAGTTTTGCCAAAAAATTTTAAAGTTTTCGAAGTTACACTGATGTAACGAGCTGAATTTTTTCAAAGTGTTTGTAATTACCCTGATGTAACGAGCTGAATTTTTTCAAAGTGTTCATAATTACACTGATGTTACGAGTCGTTACACTGATGTAACGAGCTGTAACTTATTATTTTTTTTACGTTACAATTATCTAACTTTCTATCTTATTTGATATAAATTTATCTAATTAACTAAATTTTATAATAAAAAAATAAGTTTGTAATATATATTTAAGATGAGAGAAAAAAAAATTTTGATGGAAAATTTTTGAAAAAAGAGAAAAATTATTATACTTATGGTTTTTACGTTAGTGTAATTACGAACGTCCGAAAAAAATTTGGCATGACTATAATGAAATTAACGAGAAAAATATGACGAGTTTAATGGTGTAATTTTTATAAAAAAATAACATAGTATAAAAAAGTTATAAGTGTATAAAAATCAAGAGGGGAGAACTTTAATTTAAAAATATGAAAATAGATGATTTTTTAAGATTGTGACATTTTTCACTATTATATTAAATCTGATTTTTGTAATTAACACAAAAGACCATAATGCCCTTTTGTATTAAAAGTTAATTAGTGACACATGTCACCATTAGATTAAATCTTGGAAATTTGAACCATTGGATTTGAGTTATAAAGTTTTCTCAATTAGAGTGGGTTAATATATGATCCCTTCCCTATAAACATATTTGTCTTTTGATGTAAGCAATGACTTTGAAACCATGAACGTCACACCGTACGCTTCCGCAATGACAAGGTGTGACAAAAAGGCATACCCTATGGTATTCGGTTAGGGTTGGGTCGGGTATAAAAACCGGGTATTGGTTACAAAAATTTTGTTTTTTACTTTCTTAAAATTAAACATTTAAACAACATAAATTTCAAGTTTATTTATTTAAAAGAATTTAGAAACTAATACATAAACATTTAAATAACATAAATTCCATTTTTATATTTTTAAAAAATTAAAAAGTAATGCATATCAGCTTTCAAGGATCATACAAAGATGTTGATATGAGTGACAATGTTAACTTAGATGCTTCATACATTCTTATTGTTTGCTCCTTTACTAACAATGTTAACCGTTAGTTGTTTAAACTATAATGAGCTGCATTGATAAAATATTTTATTTTAGGTTGAAATATTTAAAATACTTAAATCACATGGATTAAAACCGTAACTTACTATTTTCCAATTTACATATTTTGATGTTGCACATGTGTGAAAAATTATGTTTCTTGAGATTTTATTTATTTTGTGTGATTTTATTTCTTCTCAATATAGAGAGAAAATGTTTCTTAAAATTACATTACCTTTTATCTCATTTAATTAACTTAGCTTACGTCCTTTTTCTGCATAAAAATAAAATTTTTTGGTTTAATTAGTTGTATTTTTTTCAGTTATTTAAAAATATGAGTTTGAATTATTATATATTTTTTTGTAATTTTACTTTTTCGAAAAAATGTCTCCCACGGTCATAAACGGCTAGAAATTAGAAAAAAGCGCATGTTTTCGAAAAAACGGCATAAGCCAATTCCGGTCGGGTCGGGTTCATATCAGGTTGGAACCGGTCTCAATTTTGAAAAGTATACCCGATTAGGGCCCGATAGTTTGTTTAATTTACCGACGATTCCGTCATATAAATAGAGATACATAGGTACACCCCCAAGCACGTTACTGAGACACGTGTATATGAGTAAGGGAAAGGTAAAAAAAAATCCCTTTACTCTTGAGAAGATATTGAAAACTAATTAAACAAATGCAATCAAATTTTTTTTTTCGTTTTTGTTTTTTATTTCGTTTTATTATAAGGTTACAACGTAAAAAAATACATGTAATTTGTGTTTTACATATATATAACTTATACGTTACATATATGTATATTGTATGAGTTACATGTATGCAAATTTTAGAGTTACATACAAAATTTCGTAGGTTACATGTACATAACTTTGTGAGTTAAATGTATTTATTTATTTTTTATTATATTTATAACGTTATAATTTATAAGTCACAGAAAAAATATTTTAAAATTGGTTGATTATTATTTATTTTCAAAGCTTTCTTCTATTTGAAAAATTTTCTCATGATCAATTGTTAACCCTTTCTTATTACGATAACCGAATAACTACATTTTATTACTTTGGGGCTAACAGTAAAGTAGATTTAAATGTGTAGGTTTTTCTTTTTTTAATTAATATAAATGGGGCCCACATTAATTAAAAAAAAGAAAAACTTACACTGTTAAATTTACTTTAATGTGAACCTAAAGTAATAAGATGTAGTTATTCGGTTATCACAATAATGAAGACTTAACAATTGATCAATCCCCTATATATGTATATAGGAGAAATATCAAATAAGAAAAGATTTTTGCCTAAAAACAGCAAAAAGTAATAACAATTTGACATTTGACATGACAATTTAGGTATAACCTCATATTTTTGTACTAGATTTTTAATTTTTTGTTTTATTATTTTTTTTTGTTCTTCATTTTTCTTGTACTAGATTTTTGTGCTTTTTGTAATGTATTTTTTTGTATTACATCTTTATTTTTTTTGTACTAGATCTAACCACTATATAGATATATATATATATATATAGGATATAAACAATTTGAAAACCACTTCTTGTTGAGAAAACTATGATACTACATAAAAATAATGTAAAACAAGGTTTTTATGAACTTTTTTTTATAGGTTAGTAACATTATTTAACATATTTTTATAAAAAAAAAGTTAAAAAGTGAATTTTTTTTAAAAAATATTTTCTAAACACACGTAAAACATACGCAATGTTGCACCCAGGTGTTACGTATGTTTTACGTGGGTTTACAAATTATTTTTTTCAAAAAATTCATTCTGTGTTTTTTTTTAATTTTTTAAATAAAAATGTTTCAAATAATGTTAAAAATATGTAAAAAAAATCAGAAAAAAAACGTTTTTAGATGATTTTTAAGTGATGGTTTTATAAAAATGTGTCAAGTAATGTCAAATAATTTTACGTTTTGTTACGTATGTTTTACCTAGTTTATAAAATATTTTTTTAAAAAAAATATTTGGTCGGCGCTTTTTTGATTTTTTTTTATAAAAATGTGCTCAATAGTGTTACAAACCTGTAAAGAAAATTAAAAAAAACGTTTTTTACATGATTATTGCATAGTTTTCACGGTTTTCGCGCTAAGAAGTGGTTTTCAAATTATGTATTCCCTAAATATATATATATACATACATATACATATATAAAGAGAGTACAATGTTCCAATATTGGATTTAACGTTAACAAACCCCAAATAGTAATTAATTTGGAGCCTTTTAACATTATTAGGACGTGTCATGTTATGAAGCATGTAACATCTATGTCTAAACCATAGTTCGGAACAATAGATTGTGCAGTAGATCAGGTACGAAACTATGTCCATTACTTGTTATGTGATGTTCAATACGAAACTATTTCAGAAACATGTTGTGAAACCATGGTTTAACAGTCAGAACCATATCTAGCAGCACAAATCTATTATGTGCATGCTTGATAGGATTTATTATGTATAAACACATGTGAGAATGTATAGAACAAAACAATAATAGACGTCGTTACGTGAATATTAAATTGACGGAGTATTCGTGTGGGTGACGATTCGCACGAATTGTAGATGCATTTTCTGTGTAAAAGATGCATTTACTATGTGAACCTCGCTTTGTTGTAAATGAAATCATTGGTTCGGCTAACATAAGGGTTCACGAACCTTATCAAAGGTTCGTGTAAAATGGAGGTTCGTTAAAGGGTAACAAGGGCCGAACCTTTGCTTTAGAAACATATATATATATATGATGTTGCTAGTTCATTTTGAAGGTAGAGCTCATAATTCAACACACACAAATAGCAACATTCTCTCACAAAAAGCAAGAACTAGACTTGAAGATCTTCATCAAATTCTAATCATCTTAGAGTCTTTCTGTATTGAAGTGTCATGTATTTCAAGTTTGATTCATTGTAAAACACTTGAATGTTAATGAGAATTGCAGATTCATGATAAATTACAATGTTCTTGTCGATCCAAATCTAGTCATGGACGGATTCCGCATGTTTATGATTGAATCGTAGGATTTCGTGATTCATTCCTTAGATCTAAAGTGGTATCAGAGATTTAGGCTCGATTCTACGAGTATTTGGACATCAATCTCATGTAATTTGATCAGAAACTTCATCATTTTGAAGGTGTTCTTGAAGTTCTTCACGTTTTCGTCAACAAAAAGCCAAATCTACAAAAAAGCAAGTTTTTGCAAATTCTAATCCAATAGAATGATGCGCCTCAAAAAAACGAAGATTTTGACTAATCATACGCCTTCTAACTCAAAAAATTGAAGATTCTAGAGCCATTTTTGTGAAGTTGCAGGTCTGTTCGATCAAGAAGACGAACCTGAGTGAGAACCTCCAATAGGTTCGTGAGAACCTCTCCAAATAGGTTCGTGAGAACCTCTCCAAATAGGTTCGTGAGAACGTCTCCAAATAGGTTCGTGAGAACCTCCTAATAGGTTCGTGAGAACCTTCCAAAAGGTTTGTGTGAAAAGGTTTGCGAGAAAAATACCTTCTTAAAATCTCAAGTAAACCTTGTTTACCTATTTTGGGCCTTCTGGATCATTTGGGATAGGTGTCATGACCAAATTCGGATGTTAAGATGAGGTTTGAGCTGTTTTGTTTTAAGAGGTTAAATTTTGACATTGTGAACATAAAAATTAAAAAAATGACATACCAGAACTGGAACGTGAAATGGTTGGCTAACAATGGACTTGTGTTGGACAATTTGGATAATTACCCAAACTGGAGTTCCACATTTGAAACGCTTGTTACTAAAGCGGATGACAATTACCGGAAGTTATTATACCAACAATAGAAGAAACCATGTCTGAAATCGAATGATAATTTTGGGACATAAAAACTGAATGAAAATCAAATGTTTGAATTTAATCAGGAAAAAGAATTGCGTGACTTGTTTTCGGTGATCATCTCTAAAGATATTAAAAAAACTGATTTTGAACAAATGCCACATTCATGTGCAAAGTGGAGTTTGTTAGAACTTGCATATAACAATCATGTTGCAAAGAAGATCAGTGATGCTTATGATCGTCTTTTACCACTTATGCAAGAATTGAAATATTTTAAGTTTGATATCACTGATGAGCAAATCGTTGAGAAGTTTACGCAATTCTTACCTTATCGATGGAGTGAATTTGTGAAAATTGTTGATTTTTCATGGATCATGTTAAAGGCAACTATGAGTGTTGAGAAAGAAAAAGAAGATATTGATGGAGGAACGAAAGATGATCCGAAAACTAAAGATCATATTGAGACAAGTGTGAATTTGAAGATGGAAAGTAGTGATGAAGAAAAGAGTGAGGATTCTTCAGTATGAGAATCTGAGAAAGCAATTGAACCTGAAATGGCTGAAGATATCAAACAGGTGAATGCATTTGTAGATGAGAGATGTAATGTTACTGAAGACACACACACTTTTGATGATTCTGAAATCACAAGTGAGATGAAGAAGTCTGAAGATGATGTGTTGAAGTCAAAGGATGAAACTTCAAGTGATGAAGTGTCAACAGAGGATGAGAGTGTTTATGAGGATACCTCTGATGATTTGTCTGAAACAACTACCATCGTTAGTGAAGATCATTGTCATACCATTTCAGATAAAGAGGTAAGTTCTGGTACGTTTTCTAAACTCTCATGCTCTAAATGTTTAAATCTTGAGGGACAAATTTGGAGTTTGGAGGAAGAAAACTTAAACTTGAAACGTGACTTATCAAACTGCAATAAAGCATACATAGTTTTAAAATCAAATGAAAAGTGTTTTACAAAACATATTGCAGAATTGAAGTCACAAGTTCAAAAGTTGACTGATGATTTGTCAAAGTCAAATGCTAATGAAGGTGTTTCTGAACAAAAACTTGACATTTTGAGAAAAATAAATGTTGAATTGACAAAATCAGTCAATAATATTAAACTCAGAATGGACTAGGCAAAAAGAGATTTTGACAAAATCACGCACAAATTGGAGAATCATTATGATTTTATAATTTCTTCAAGTCATCTTATTGAGAAACCAAGTGATAGTGAAATTTCAAAAGTTAACAATCTTAATAAGGGAAAGTCTCCAATTTATGCTGATGACAACATTCCTCCGATCATTGAAGATTGTACTTTAGAGGAATATGATGAGGAGACATTGTACATATGTGGGTTGATGGATGTAAATAAGGAATACGATGATTCTCACAATAATATCTTTGATGATGTGAAACCATGTGTTTCAAATTTAGCAATATCATCGAATAAGAAAGTTTCTTTCAGAACCCCATTGGTTGAAATTAAAAAGTTTTCAAAGAACAAAAACAAGAATTTTTCAAAACAAAATGTTTTTTCAAGTTCAAAACCTAAACGTCAAATTCAATCAAAAAGGGTTGTGAAATCATCATGTGCATCAAATAAAGTGGAATCAAAGTGTGATACTTCAAAATCTTGGATGAAAGACAAGATTTCACTAAGTCCCACAAGATGTGAAAAGTTGACCTATGAGTCTCCCACGTTAAGTGGTAAGAAGTTACATTTGACTCTTAATGGTTCAACAAGGAATCAAAGACTGGTTTATGGTTCACCAGTGACAAATCAAAACCATAGGTTTGTGCAAAATTATTCTCCTAGGTTTGTGGATAGGAGAATATGTTTTGAGTGTGGTACAAGAGGGCATATCACTGCTAATTGTCCTTATCTATGTGAGTTAAAAGGACAAGTTAGTAATGCAAAGTCATGTGTCACAGAGGTTTCAAAGTTTATTCATAAAAACACAAAATATCAAATCAAAACAAGGAAGAACTTGTGAAAGCCTCGGATGAAGAAAAGTAGAAACTTTCAAAACCTTTAATGACTAATTTGGTTTTTAACAATAATGTGGTGATACAAGACAAGTATTATCTTAAGAATGCACTTGAACATGAACAATTGTGGATACCAAAAACAAACGAAGTTTCAAAGGAAATTTCATCTGATGCTCATGGTCAACTCAAGACATCGAAGGTTTGGGTGACCAAAGCTCTCTAATGGTTTGTGAGTGTATGCAGGAGGATTTCAAGAGAACCTATCAATTGGAGGAGAGCTCATTGATAGTGGAACTTCCTTACGTGTATTTAGTAAAATCGTTCTAATTCTTTAATTGTCATATTATTCTGGAGAACTTGACAGGTTTGGAATTACATTGTCATATTTTCTTGATATTTTCAAGTCACATTGAATATAATGTTTCACAAAGATGGTAAATCATATCGGTTGTCAATTTTTCGGGAATTTTGTTTTTTCTATGTATCTATAAAATTCTAAAAATCAAAAAGATTTTCATTTTTAGCATTTTAGAGGAGTAAGAATTAAAAAAAATCAAAAACAATGTAAAATTTGAAAATTGAGAAATTGATCCGACCTTTGAGATATGATAGTACATTGTAATATTCTGAAGCTTACTTGTACCATACAAGGTTAAATACAAAGCGATCACAATGCACTCAGTATGATATGTTGGTAGGTCTTTCACTCAATTGTGATTTTTGTGGACTAATGCCATAATCATTCTTTGCGGGACACATTACTTAGAACACAGTGTTCGATCTTTGTCCTGAGTGCGTGGTCATTTGCCTCAGTGATTGCTAATTGTATTAGCACATATAATAGTTTGATCATGTGTTTTTTTCAAAAGAAATTCTGAGTTCATTTTTTTTCTTTTATTTTCATTCAAAACATGGACATTCTCTGCGTATACTTACGTATCGACCTGATTGCTATGTTTTGGACATTCTGCTTTTATTTTCTTGGTTTGTTTAAAACTTGGGCATTCTATGTGTATACGGAAGTATCAATCTGATTGCTAGGTTTTAAACTTAACTTATTTTTTTTCAATATCCTGGTTTCATCTGCGCATACGGAAGTATCAATCTTATTACCGGATTTTGGACATTCTGTTTTATTTTACACTTTGTTACGTCACAAAATATATTCTGTTTTATTTTTGCGTGATCAAACTAAGTAAGAACTTGAAATTGTATTTTACAATGGCATCGTTGTTGGTTGATGTTTCACAAAGCAGGGATGTGTTCAAGTGAGTGGGGAACACAAAGTTTTGTGATTGGTTTTCATTAATCCAAATTCACAACAAATGATAAGACTTAAAGTGGACCCACATACTGGCAATCATCCTAGGCTTGTGCATAGACTAAATAAATCTCATTAACAATCAACAAGTAATACTGAAATATGATTACAATATGATCTCATGTTTGGATCTTTCTCATCAAAAACATATTTATTATTTTTTTTAGTTAGAATACAAATTTTGTAGGATACTTGGATATACAAATAAAAAAAATGAAATTTATAACTTTAAGGGGAGTTTATTCAAATCATTGAAAAATTCATAAAAATTTCCTTTTTTTTTAGACTATCCGATATGACTTACGAATTCTTTGTAAACACTATAATTGATTAATTGTTAATAAGTAATAAAGAGAGATTGGAGTTGTGATGAGTAATCTAGTATGATTACATGTGATGTTGGGATATCGATGATTGAGACTAAATACTTAATAGAAGCAAGAGATTTAGTATTGATAACGTGTCAACTGATGCAGGTGATCAGGGTGACGAAGATCTGTGTGTTGAAGATGTCACTACATTCCCCAACAAGTGGATCTTGGAAAAACAAAGACATAAGATGGAAACAGAGAGAATGAGATTAAGATAGAGAGAATGATGTGGAAACAAAGAGATTGATGCAGTCTATACAACAACTTTCGATATAACAACTACAACTAAAGGGGAGTATGTAGATAACAAGGTTGTAGGGGGAGTATGTTGATGCATATTTTTTCCCCGATGCACATAAAGTTTGAGCATATACAACAGCAAGGTTGAAGGGGGAGTATGTAGATGCATTTTCTGTGTGAAAGATGCATTTACTATGTGAACCTTGCTTTGTTGTAAATGAAATCATAGGTTCGGCTTGCATAAGGGTTCACGAACTTTGTCAAAGGTTCGTGTAAAATGGAGGTTCGTGAAAGGGTAACAAGGGCCGAACCTTTGCTTTAGAAACCTATATATATATATGATGTTGCTAGTTCATTTTGAAGGTTGAGCTCATAATTCAACACACACAAATAGAAACATTCTCTCTCAAGAAGCAAGAACTAGACTTGAAGATCTTCATCAAATTCTAATCATCTTAGTGTCTTTCTGTATTGAAGTGTCATATATTTCAAGTTTGATTCATTGTAAAACACTTGAGTGTTAATGAGAATTGCAGATTCATGATAAATTAAAATGTCCTTGTCGATCCAAATCTATTCATGAACGAATTCCGCACGTTTATGATTGAATCGTAGGATTTATTGATTGATTCCTTAAATCTACAAGAATATATCTGTTAGTTTAACGTTCTGAATGACGTCTGATAATTAGATAATCAAATCGGAAAGTACCATTGTTGTCGTGTTCGTACAGGTGACGATCTGTACGGATACACGCAACAACAGTATGATTCGACAAAAAAGTTAAATTAAACATTTTCAAAATTTTAAAAATAAATAAAACATATTTAGTTAATTTACAGGAATTAACATCTAAGATAATTTAGAAATTTCTATTTTTAAATATCGCAACGTATCGTTACGCGTAATCTGGAAACAACGCGTTCACGCGAAACCGAACGAAACCGAACACACCCGCATGTTAAAAGCATTTAAATGACATTATATGCCATTCATCATCTTTACAACCCACTTCCTCTGTCTAGAAACCGTCTCTCTCTCTCTCAACACTTTCTGTCATTAGATTCAAACCCAAATCCTTCAAATCTTAACCAAATCGAACGATTTTGATGTCAAAACGACCACAACAACGTGCAGATCTTGAAAGCACAAAGAATCGAGGCTTGGAACCAGCCAAATCGAGGTAAAATTGAGGTTAAACCCACGGTTTTTCATGGTTTTCTCTCTTCCGGCTAGCTGAACTTTTCAGCAGGTGTTCGACCTTCAAAACCTTAAGATCTTGCACGAAATTGAGTTAAGAACTTGAGGAACATGCTAGATTAAGGATAATGGTTGAAATTGATGGGAACCTGGGATGCGATTAGTATCGACACAGAGACTATGAGGAACCTCAGTATTGGCGCCTGAATATTTCCAGCAAGTTCATCCATCGAGGCTAATAGTCTTGATGGGCCAATATCGATGGAATTGGTTCTAACAAGTTAGTATCGAAGCTCTCCAAAACCATGCACAAAAATCACCATCGATACTAATTGTATCGATAGGTAGAGGGCTTGTGACACCTCGCAAATTCCAGGTCAGCAATTTCTTATTTTAAATAATAATGTGTATTATTATTTCCTTCGTGGCACTAGAATAATTGTATTTAGTGCGACACGTGGCACAACAGTTAGAACACACCGATAATTTGAGTAATTATCGCACAACACTCGCACGTGTCTTGAATGACGAACGTTGGTGAACGGATCAAACCACAGCACAAAAACACTGCACTTAGGTTCAGGTGAACCTAATTGAGCTGGAACCATGCTTATGTGTCAA
The DNA here is from genome assembly GCA_009363875.1 of Mikania micrantha. Taxonomy (NCBI): domain Eukaryota; kingdom Viridiplantae; phylum Streptophyta; class Magnoliopsida; order Asterales; family Asteraceae; genus Mikania; species Mikania micrantha. The sequence continues at coordinate 41,391,101 of CM018687.1, read as the reverse complement.
GAAACGATGATAGTATTCGGGAAATACGAGAAATTCGCTCCAAAACAATAGAATTGGGCTTATTGGGCTCAACCGAGACCCATCGCGGTACGCGATGGGCACCCAATTGGGCCTTCGCGGTACGCGAGGCCTGGGCGGGAGAATTTGAATTCTCCGAAATCCATCGCAGTACGCGACGACCGATCATCTTCCACCATCGCGGTACGCGGCGTGTTTCGGGAACCGAATGATTATTTTAATCATCGCGGTACGCGATGATGCTTTTTGGGCGGTGTCGCGTACGCGACGCAGCCCTATACGCAGAATCTTTATATAACCAAGACTCAATCATTCTGTCGACCCCCTACCTATTTCCCCGAGTTCCAAGCGACTGATCTCCGCCATTGTCACCTGGAAACCACCTTCAAACCTCTTAGAAGCCATTATCATCACAAACGAAGTGCCATTGAAGCTTGGGTGAGGTCGAGGAGAACTAGAAGGCGCCAATCACCTTCTTGCATGACTTGTAGCTGCTGTAGAAGAAATCCCAGAAGATCTTGAAGCCTTTCAGCTCTGTTCCAGTGATAATCAAGCCCTCGAGAAGCACTTGGAGGTAGTTCTTGCACCATTTTGCACTCCTAACACATCTACACTCACATGCAAGCCGTTTAGGCCACATGCATCACCATCACCACTCAACCCACGAAATTTTGATGTTGTGAATTTGCTATTTGATGATGTTACTCACTGATTTGATGAATGGATGATGAACTATGGTAATTTTGATTGTTAATAATGATGATTTGTCGATTTAGTCATGAAATGGTTACTTTAAACAACATGCATGTATGATCCATGATGTGTTATGTGATTTTCAGCATTGAAATGTTGTTATGAGTATTATTGATGATGTTCAATATGGTTTGGAAAGGATTGATTATGTCTAATATGGTCATTTGGGGATTATTGCTAATTTTAGTAACGTTAATATCAATAGTTATGCATTTTTGATGGAATGACCATCCTTGTATGTTTTGATCCATATGATATGTTTAAAATAATGCTTAGAAATTAGATGGTGATTATTTGGTGCATAGGAATGTTTAGAATAGTCAAGGGCATGATATTTAGGAATGTTACTAAATATAGTAACTTTTTATCGCAAGTTTGCAAATGGATGATATGTATGATAATGTTTTGAGTCTAACATGCTTACTTGATGTCAATATGATAATATTGAAGGATTAATGTGTTAAAAGAATGATTCGTAGGTAATTTTTCATAAGTTACTATAAATAGTAACTTTATTTTACAAATTGGCGAATAGGAGCATGCTAGTCGTAACGGATATGATTAAATGGCTATTTAGGACTAAGATATTGATGTTAGATGATATTGGTTGTTAAACTTGATGAAATTTGTTTATTTGTGCAAACTTTCTAAATATAGAAACTTTTACGCACTAAGTGTGCTAAACCGGCTATGTGTAACTACGTGCTAAGTGATAACATGCTCATTTAGGATAATTATGCATGTTAGAATAATCGGAATATGATTTAGTGCATGACTTGCTAAATATGGAAACCTTCCTGAAATAGAAACTTACTATAAATAGTAAGTTTCCTCACGGAAGTGATTATTGGTATCCGCACACTTCCCACGACACAAAACCGCACGTTACACGAACACTTGATCCAAAACCGTCACCAACGGGTCGTTAGGTCAAACACGGTCGACACGGTCAACACGGTCAAACACGGTCAACTCGACCCACATAACAACTTGGAGTTGTTGAACACTAACACGGTCCGGTGAGACCCACATATGTGAGTACGAACTCATAACACCTATGTGATATAGGTGACTACTAGCCGGCGAGCTACACTATTCTATTGAGCAAACGCATTACACCAACTCAGGTGAGTTTACGGCCCCACTTTTACTCTTTAACTGTTTTGCTAAACTATTGGGGTGAGAATACTATGCAACTATTTTAGATATATGACTGGTATGTTGTGAAAACCATTTTCGAGTGTAACTATTATCTCTTGAAGTCCTCACTTATCCTTACCGTTAGTTGTGTAAACGAACGAGTCGTAATTACGCAGTACTACTGGGTTTGACTAGCCCCACTCGGCACCAATGTTGACTGGAGGTCATAACGAGTGTAATTTCGATGTAACGGCGGGTTCAGCGATGACCCGCGGAGGCAAACGGGAACAGTCTAGTTTCGGTAAGATGACATGACACACTCCACGGATCGTAGAATCCAACAAAACACTTTTACATACCCAGTATATAACTGTTTTACTGCTTTCGAATACTTAAACCTGTGAACTCACCAACTTATTGTTGACACATTTTAGCATGTATTCTCAGGTTACTGAACAACACGAGCTAGGATGCACGTGAAGAAGCACAAGAGAGTCTGCATGCATATAGACTCTAATCCTAGGCTTTTATTTCATCAGTGTGGTTTTAACTATTTTAAACATATTTCATACGTACAATTTACTTTCCGCTGCATCACTTGTATCTTCAGTTGCTCAACATTTAAAACACTTTCCGTTGTTAAATCTATGAAACTACGTTATTTTACAAAACTGTGTGATTGTATAACTCATATAGAGTCGTTCTATATGACCATGAGCTGTGATCCTGGCCACGTCACACCCACGTGGATTGACACCACGACTGGGAATTTGGGGGTGTGACAGAGTGGTATCAGAGCCTTGGTTATAGAGAACTAGGTTTGCCTGTAGTAAACTTAGACTATAGCCATTGCTCTACACTTAGACACTACACTAGTTCGCACAGCACATTATGTGTATAGTTTGGCAATATGCTTTGTGACTTAATCTAACTCTTACGAACATGCCTCTGGCACCATTAGTGGATGCCAACACTCAACTACACATGCAACCTGTGCAAGGGGATTAGCGAGAAGGCGAACACAAGACCAAAGGGAACCCTTCTATGCTCGGAAGAAGAATCCTCTAGCATAATCTGACTCGAATCGAACGCCTTTTCCCCCATTCACATTCTTAAGTATAAACCCAGTCAAATGACGCATGTCTGCGGACTATAACCTTAGTATCGACACTCAGGGTGCAAACTTCGAACCCTAAGCGGTTTAGTAGCTTGAGATTGGATGAACTAGGATGACTGTGTAATATAAATTGATGATTATGGTGGCCAACATAATTGTGAATTTATAGGTACATACGAATTCTGGAAAATTCAAAGGATAAACTACCACCTACTAGGGAAACTGAGTAGTACACCGCTATTAGTGGAGATTCGAACTCCACAATTTCCACCAAATAGTTTATTTTCCTATTGTATTTAGTATTGATAGAACCTATCGGGGCAAGATGTGCTCATACAAATCAACCTGATAGCAGTAAATTCATAAAACTTATGATAGTGATTTCGAAGGAAATTACTAGTAAAATGATATCTTAAACTTATTCTTCCTGTACATGCTAACACGCAACAAGCTCTAACAGTAAGTGATACAATATTTATTGTATATAGATACTAGCAAATGGCTGGTCAAAGAACGGATGTGCGTACAAGCAATCAATCAATCGATGTTGCGGCTATTGAGGCCATGGTAGAACAACTTGTTGACAAAGCCATTGCGGATTACGAGGCTGCACGCTTAAACAGTGAAACAAGCAACTGGACTCACAACAACAACTCAAAAGGATGCTCATTCAAAACTTTCCTTAGTTACCATCCTCAAACATTCAAGGGATCAGAGGGAGCAGAGGGACTGTCCCGATGGATTATGAAGGTCGAGTCGGTCTTCTGCATGTGTGAGTGTTCTGAGGAGAACAAAGTGAAATTCGCTACCGGAACTCTGGAGGGGCAAGCCCTCAATTGGTGGAATTCACATGTCCAGAAACTGAGCCCGGAAACTGCTAACTCAATTCCCTGGGAAAATTTCGTCAAGATGTTGGAAGAAGAATATTGTCCACAGAACGAAATCAAGAAACTGGAAAGGTTCTGGAATCACAAGATGGAAGGATCTGAAATTGAACAGTACACCATTCGATTTCACGAATGGTGTAAACAGTGCCCAGAAATGGTAACACCAGAATACAGGAAGGTCGAGCCATACATCAGTGGATCACCTGAAAAGTTCAGAAGCCTGATTTCCACAACATATCACACTCTCATTCAACCTACTAATTGCTCGGATCACAGTCTGATCGACCAAACAGTAGCAAAGGGTAAGCGCAAGTGGGAGTCTAGTCACAACCAAGCTCACTCTTCACAGCAACTACGATTCTATAACAAATCAGTACCAACTAGAGAACCCACTGCTACACAAACCAACACTGAAGGCAAGGGTGTCTACAAGGGGAAATACCTTAAGTGTAGCAGGTGCCCATATCATCACCACGGTCAGTGTGAGCGCTACCGATGTCCGAGATGCGGAAGACACGGTCACATGGCCAAGGAGTGTAGGAGCAAGACAGTCAGCAGCAGTGGCAACCGGAACATCCTAAAAGGGTGTTATGAGTGTGGCAAGCCGGGACACAGGCATACGGACTGTCCACAGCTGAAGAAAACAGAAAGGAGTGCAATAAAAAGCCGTACGAATGTGGCTGAATCCGGAAAAGCTAACGATGACCCGAACATTATGACCAGTACGTTCCTTTTAAATAATGTCTATGCTAGTATATTATTTGATACCGGTGCCGATAGGAGTTTCATCTCTAGTGAATTTAGTAAACTGCTTAATATGACACCAACACCACTAGACTATAAATACACCGTAGAGTTAGCGGACGACAAACTAATTGCAACACAAACTAATCGACCTGATGCCGGTAACTCTCGGGAGCTTCGACGTGGTGATTGGAATGGATTGGCTATCTGCAATGAGAAGATCGTACGAGTTACATTGCCAAGTGGAGAGCAGATATCAATTCAAGGGGAACGACGCGAAATACCGTTAAACATCATGTCCTGCGTGAAGGCAAGCAAATATCTAAAGAAAGGATACACGGCTATCCTAGCTCTTATCACCGAACAACCAAAGAAGGAACGGAAGATCGAGGACATCGTTGTTGTCCGCGATTATCCGGAAGTCTTTCCTGACGATCTACCGGGACTACCACCAGCACGGCAAGTGGAGTTTCGGATAGATTTAACACCAGGAGCAGCACCGATAGCTAAGGCACCATACCGATTGGCTCCTACAGAAATGCAAGAACTATCTAACCAACTGCAAGAGTTGTTAGATAAAGGATTCATCCGACCGAGCTTCTCACCTTGGGGAGCACTGGTCTTGTTTGTGAAGAAGAAAAACGGTTCATTCCGTATGTGTATAGACTACCGAGAACTAAACAAGGTGACGATCAAGAATCGATACCCTCTACCTAGAATAGACGATATGTTTGACCAATTGCAAGGGTCAAGCTTCTATTCAAAGATCGATTTAAGATCCGGTTACCATCAACTTAGAATACAAGAGGAAGATATACCGAAGACAACCTTCAGAACACGGTACGAACATTATGAGTTTCTAGTCATGCCTTTAGGGTTGACTAACGCACCGACAGTATTCATGGATCTCATGAATCGGGTGTGTAAACCGTATCTTGATAAGTTCGTAATTGTATTTATTGATGACATCTTGATCTATTCTAAGACTCAGGAAGAACATGCCGAACACTTAAGACTTGTCCTAGAATTACTGAAGAAGGAACAACTATACGCGAAGTTTTCCAAATGTGATTTTTGGATTCGCGAAGTTCAATTCCTTGGGCACGTAGTGAATGCGAAAGGGATACACGTAGACCCAACCAAGATTGAGACAATCAAGAACTGGACTGCACCTAAGACTCCAACTAAGGTGCGACAGTTCCTGGGATTGGCCGGGTACTACAGGCGGTTTATCGAGGGATTTTCGAAGATAGCACAATCGTTGACTTCTCTTACGCACAAAGACAAGAAATTTGAATGGGGAAAGAAACAAGAAGCTGCTTTCGACTTGTTGAAGCAGAAATTGTGCAGCGCACCAATTCTATCGCTACCAGACGGATGCGAAGATTTTGTGGTTTACTGCGACGCATCGAAGCAAGGACTCGGCTGCTTGTTAATGCAACGCGAGAAAGTCATAACTTATGCATCACGACAATTGAAAGTGCACGAGAAAAAAAAAACTACACAACTCATGATTTGGAATTGGGAGCCGTAGTGTTCGCATTGAAGATCTCGCGTCACTATCTGTACGGCACTAAGTGCACTATATTCACTGATCATAAGAGCCTACAACACATTTTCGACCAAAAGGAACTAAACATGAGACAACGCAGATGGGTCGAACTGATAGGTGATTATGACTGTGCAATCAAGTATCATCCCGGTAAAACTAATGTAGTAGCCGACGCACTGAGCCGGAAAGAAACAACCAGACGCGTACGTGCGCTACAACTTACCATTCACTCCGAGTTACCTGATCAAATCCGGATCGCACAGCAAGAAGCTTTGAAAACTGAAAACCTCACTCTCGAGGCCATGCGAGGAATGGATAAGCAGATGAAACAGAAAGACGATGAAGCTTACTACCTAATGAATCGTGTTTGGATCCCACGCTACGGGGGATTAAGAGAGGTAGTAATGGATGAAGCTCATAAGAGTCTATACTCAGTACATCCAGGCTCTGACAAAATGTATCACGACCTGAAGATAGCTTACTGGTGGCCGAATATGAAGTCAGAAATCGCGACCTACGTGAGTAAATGTCTTACTTGCTCAAAAGTTAAGGTCAAATACCAGAAGCCGTCAGGGTTACTTCAACAACCTGAAATTCCAGTATGGAAATGTGAACAAATTTCCATGGATTTTATCACTAAGCTGCCAAAGACGACAAGTGGTTGCGATATCATCTGGGTTATCGTAGACCGACTCACTAAATCGGCACACTTTCTACCGACTAAGGAAACCGATAAGTTGGAAAATCTAACCCGGATATACTTGAAGGAAATCATATCCAGACACAGAGTCCCAATCTCTATCATATCTGACCAAGACAGCCGTTTCACGGCACATTTTTGGAAGTCCTTACACAAGGTACTTGGGACGAGATTGGATATGAGCACTGCTTATCATCCACAGACGGATGGTCAGAGTGAGCGAACCATCCAGACCCTGGAGGACATGCTTCGGGCATGCGTAATCGACTTTGGAAACAGCTAGGAGACTCACCTACCCCTAGTGGAGTTCTCGTATAATAACAACTACCACACCAGCATTGGAGCAGCACCTTTCGAGGCGCTTTACGGACGTAAGTGCAGATCACCACTTTGTTGGGCGGAATTTGGTGAAAGCCAACTGACCGGACCCGAACTCGTACACGAAACAACTGAAAAGATCGTACAAATACGAAACAGAATGGCAGCAGCTAGGGATCGACAGAAGAGCTATGCCGATAAAAGGCGCAAGCCTTTAAAATTCCAAGTGGGAGACCGCGTGCTTCTTAAAGTCTCGCCCTGGAAGGGAATGATTCGATTCGGGAAGCGGGGAAAGTTAAACCCTCGTTACATCGGCCCGTTCGAGATCACCAAACGTATAGGCCCTGTGGCTTACGAACTACAGCTACCGCAAGAATTGAGTAGCGTACACAATGTATTCCACGTTTCAAACCTCAAGAAATGTCTATCAGACGAAACGCTCGCAAAACCGTTGGAGGAGATTCAGATCGATGAACAACTACACTTCGTTGAGGAACCGGTGGGAATCATGGACCGGGAAATCAAGAAGTTGGAACTTAGTAAGATACCCATTGTAAAAGCCCGATGGAACTCACGGCGAGGACCGGATTACACCTGGGAACGGAAGGATCAGATGAAACAGAAATACTCTCTCTTATTCTCCGACCAGACTAACACCGACAACACGAACTGAATTTCGGGACGAAATTCCTAATAACTAGGGGATGATGTGACACCTCGCAAATTCCAGGTCAGCAATTTCTTATTTTAAATAATAATGTGTATTATTATTTCCTTCGTGGCACTAGAATAATTGTATTTAGTGCGACACGTGGCACAACAGTTAGAACACACCGATAATTTGAGTAATTATCGCACAACACTCGCACGTGTCTTGAATGACGAACGTTGGTGAACGGATCAAACCACAGCACAAAAACACTGCACTTAGGTTCAGGTGAACCTAATTGAGCTGGAACCATGCTTATGTGTCGAGAAACGATGATAGTATTCGGGAAATACGAGAAATTCGCTCCAAAACAATAGAATTGGGCTTATTGGGCTCAACCGAGACCCATCGCGGTACGCGATGGGCACCCAATTGGGCCTTCGTGGTACGCGAGGCCTGGGCGGGAGAATTTGAATTCTCCGAAATCCATCGCGGTACGCGACGACCGATCATCTTCCACCATCGCGGTACGCGGCGTGTTTCGGGAACCGAATGATTATTTTAATCATCGCGGTACGCGATGATGCTTTTTGGGCGGTGCCGCGGTACGCGACGCAGCCCTATACGCAGAATCTTTATATAACCAAGACTCAATCATTCTGTCGACCCCCTACCTATTTCCCCGAGTTCCAAGCGACTGATCTCCGCCATTGTCACCTGGAAACCACCTTCAAACCTCTTAGAAGCCATTATCATCACAAACGAAGTGCCATTGAAGCTTGGGTGAGGTCGAGGAGAACTAGAAGGCGCCAATCACCTTCTTGCATGACTTGTAGCTGCTGTAGAAGAAATCCCAGAAGATCTTGAAGCCTTTCAGCTCTGTTCCAGTGATAATCAAGCCCTCGAGAAGCACTTGGAGGTAGTTCTTGCACCATTTTGCACTCCTAACACATCTACACTCACATGCAAGCCGTTTAGGCCACATGCATCACCATCACCACTCAACCCACGAAATTTTGATGTTGTGAATTTGCTATTTGATGATGTTACTCACTGATTTGATGAATGGATGATGAACTATGGTAATTTTGATTGTTAATAATGATGATTTGTCGATTTAGTCATGAAATGGTTACTTTAAACAACATGCATGTATGATCCATGATGTGTTATGTGATTTTCAGCATTGAAATGTTGTTATGAGTATTATTGATGATGTTCAATATGGTTTGGAAAGGATTGATTATGTCTAATATGGTCATTTGGGGATTATTGCTAATTTTAGTAACGTTAATATCAATAGTTATGCATTTTTGATGGAATGACCATCCTTGTATGTTTTGATCCATATGATATGTTTAAAATAATGCTTAGAAATTAGATGGTGATTATTTGGTGCATAGGAATGTTTAGAATAGTCAAGGGCATGATATTTAGGAATGTTACTAAATATAGTAACTTTTTATCGCAAGTTTGCAAATGGATGATATGTATGATAATGTTTTGAGTCTAACATGCTTACTTGATGTCAATATGATAATATTGAAGGATTAATGTGTTAAAAGAATGATTCGTAGGTAATTTTTCATAAGTTACTATAAATAGTAACTTTATTTTACAAATTGGCGAATAGGAGCATGCTAGTCGTAACGGATATGATTAAATGGCTATTTAGGACTAAGATATTGATGTTAGATGATATTGGTTGTTAAACTTGATGAAATTTGTTTATTTGTGCAAACTTTCTAAATATAGAAACTTTTACGCACTAAGTGTGCTAAACCGGCTATGTGTAACTACGTGCTAAGTGATAACATGCTCATTTAGGATAATTATGCATGTTAGAATAATCGGAATATGATTTAGTGCATGACTTGCTAAATATGGAAACCTTCCTGAAATAGAAACTTACTATAAATAGTAAGTTTCCTCACGGAAGTGATTATTGGTATCCGCACACTTCCCACGACACAAAACCGCACGTTACACGAACACTTGATCCAAAACCGTCACCAACGGGTCGTTAGGTCAAACACGGTCGACACGGTCAACACGGTCAAACACGGTCAACTCGACCCACATAACAACTTGGAGTTGTTGAACACTAACACGGTCCGGTGAGACCCACATATGTGAGCACGAACTCATAACACCTATGTGATATAGGTGACTACTAGCCGGCGAGCTACACTATTCTATTGAGCAAACGCATTACACCAACTCAGGTGAGTTTACGGCCCCACTTTTACTCTTTAACTGTTTTGCTAAACTATTGGGGTGAGAATACTATGCAACTATTTTAGATATATGACTGGTATGTTGTGAAAACCATTTTCGAGTGTAACTATTATCTCTTGAAGTCCTCACTTATCCTTACCGTTAGTTGTGTAAACGAACGAGTCGTAATTACGTAGTACTACTGGGTTTGACTAGCCCCACTCGGCACCAATGTTGACTGGAGGTCATAACGAGTGTAATTTCGATGTAACGGCGGGTTCAGCGATGACCCGCGGAGGCAAACGGGAACAGTCTAGTTTCGGTAAGATGACATGACACACTCCACGGATCGTAGAATCCAACAAAACACTTTTACATACCCAGTATATAACTGTTTTACTGCTTTCGAATACTTAAACCTGTGAACTCACCAACTTATTGTTGACACATTTTAGCATGTATTCTCAGGTTACTGAACAACACGAGCTAGGATGCACGTGAAGAAGTACAAGAGAGTCTGCATGCATATAGACTCTAATCCTAGGCTTTTATTTCATCAGTGTGGTTTTAACTATTTTAAACATATTTCATACGTACAATTTACTTTCCGCTGCATCACTTGTATCTTCAGTTGCTCAACATTTAAAACACTTTCCGTTGTTAAATCTATGAAACTACGTTATTTTACAAAACTGTGTGATTGTATAACTCATATAGAGTCGTTCTATATGACCATGAGCTGTGATCCTGGCCACGTCACATCCACGTGGATTGACACCACGACTGGGAATTTGGGGGTGTGACAGGGTCTGTCAAACTAGGGGTGTCGAACTTACAGTGTCCCTGATGGGCAGTTGGGTTACATCGATACTAATCAGATCATGGTCGTCGATACTAAGCCATAGTCTGTCGATACTATTACTTTAGTATAATCTAAGTAATCTAAGCTTAAATAAATTCAAAACAACCACAAAAGAGGTCAACGGATCGAATGGAACATGGATATGTCGAACATAGATCATTAGGGTTTTTAAAATTTGTCTAACGACTTTCAATCCATCGATACTAAGATTTTATTAACACCAAGATTTTCTAAACCCTTTTAACATATAAGCATTTGTTTTAACAATCAATTGGGATTAAAACAATTGGGTTGTCTAGTAAAACCACAACCTAAGATACTAATTTTGATGGTATTATAGGCAATGGTATGAGTGGTTAACTAAGTGTTAATCGAAAACCTAGAATTCAGGTATATTAATTTGACAGCCTTTTATGGTTAGTAAAATAAGCTAATTAGTAAACTACATTAAGATAAAAGGTCGTTACATGGCTAAGGGTGCCAAAAGAACTAAAGAACTATATTGAGACCAAGAGCATTCAAGAATTAACTAAGTATGGGTGTGTTGATCATATGTGTCAACTCTTAATACCTAGTACTTTCATGTCATGAATAATCAACTTACATTTCCAAGTTGAGTAATCTAAGGCAATGATTTAAATCATGAGTAAATAAGATCAAAGTGGCTAACAAAGAGCTATCAAAGGACTTGCTGTTAACTTAGTTAGGTTAACTCAAATCCTAACATGTTTAACTTATATTTTCATAAAATAACTTTGGTTTTATTAAAATGTAATGTTTAATAACATATGATTAAAGTTTAATAATAATCATCATAACTTGTTTATTAAAATGTTATAAGGTAACTTAAAGGATTTACTAAACTTAACTTTTATAATTTTAATAGAATTTGGTGAATAACGAGTTTCTAAATAATCTTGCATTAAATATTATAAACCTTTTGTAAATAAGGTTGAAACTCAATTTAGATATGGGATAAGGGATTCATATAGGGTATATAACTTCGAATACTTAGAGAAATCATAGCAACACATTAGTTAAATCTTAGGACACATAGTTGCACACCGAGATCAAAAACCCAATATTCGTCAGCTATATATACTTATAGTACAAAATTCATAATAAATCAAATCAGGTGTTGAATATACATAGTCTACAAAGAACGAGCGCACATACATTTCTTGGTTGAATCATAAGAACTACAACACAGGTGAGTTCATCGCCCCTTTTCTAAACATTTTTGTTTTATAAATGCGGGGCTGAGAAACATGCGTAAATTATTTTCTTTGGATTATATTTTACTTATATGCTTTTAAATTCTATATGTTTGTATGTATAAATGTTATCCTAGATTATGTCTAGGTAAATCAGGTTTCACAAAAGATTATCTACTAATATAATAAGTGGATGATTATTTCATATTCGAGTAAATATTTTGACGAATCAAGTAAACACTTTCAACGAATCTATTTTCAACTGGTCTATTTTCAACGAATCTATTTTCAACAAATCTATTTTGAACGAATCGACTAAACAATTTCAACGAAACAAGTGTTCAAGTTCAATGAATCAAAGAATCATTTTGACGAAACAAGTATTCGATGTTTAACGAACCAAGTGTTCAATGATCAATGAATCAAGTGTACATTTGTTAAATGGATCTAGTATTCATTGATCAACGAAACAAGTACATTATTCATCGAATCTACTACGAATCAAGAAATCACTTTCATGGGAAAAACATGAAAATATCAAAGATAACATGTGTGAACGAAACTAAACAAAACTAGCGACGAATCTAGACGAAACAAGAACGAAACAAAAATCATATATTTCAAGAAGTTCTAGCTAGACCGTCTGATTTATAGGTCACATGTTTGATGATATTTACAGAATCCTCTAACTTCTAAGAACCTTGGATTGCTATACTAGTCTACTCAGTTGACCAAGGCCCAATCATTAGGACTTTGCTTTTAAATTAAATGCTTATTTATTCATTTAATTAAGCAGTTTAAATTACTGATTTCCACATTGCCATGGTGTAGTGTGTGCGCAGAGCTTAAGGAATCAAGAGGTTTTCCACATTTTGATGAAACTAATGAAACTAATGTGATGTTGGTTGAGAGTGAAACACTTAATTATCATTAACAACATTATTCTATGTGGTTCGGTATGTGGTGGGCTGGCAGCTGGATTTGACCCTATATATGCCCTATATATAAGCATACTTGACTGGATATTATAGGTGGTTGTTAGTGAGGTTAAGGCTGTCACTTGGTCAGGTTTGTTCAAATTCATTTTCAATAACAAAACTATATGAACTCACCAAACATGTGTTGACTTGATCTTTTTGCATGACTTCTCAGGTGACGATCAGGCTTAAGCTAAGAGTTCCTGCATTTACTAGGATGCCTAGATAGAGGACCTATTATTTTGGATGCTCAAATTTTTGAACATCATTATATGGATCATTTTTGTATATCTTGGGCAGATATAAGATAGAAAACACATGATTCTTTTGGTATATTTACATTGTTAAATTATGAAACGATACTGATGTAATTTAACTTTGTAATTCTATTTCATTTAGTGCTTTCTCATTTTATATCATGTGCAATGTAAACAATCTGATCTCTTTGATTATCACCCGATATCGCGCCCCGGGACTATTACGCCCGATAGGAAAGTTGATGCAGCCCGCCGGCTCAGGGTGTGAATAAGCAGCTATCTAAATAGGTAATCAAGTATTATTAGTCTCTGTCCTCGAGAGTAGAGGTGGGCAAAAAACCTAGACCGGAACTGAAACTGACAACCCGAATTGGAACCGCAACTGGTGGTACCGAACCGGTGGATACGGGTGGTTCCGGATTCTCAGAGAAATAGGAACCAGGAAAAGTGGAACTATTTCCACCTTTACCTTGCAAAACCTGAACTGAAACCGGCTAAAACCCGGACCGTAACCGGCCAAAATCCGGTTGGGACCAGTCAAAAAACTGGAACCAGAACCGAAACCGGTTGTTGACCTAATCGTTTGGAACTTGAACAGTTTGAAACCGGAACCAGAACAAGTTCCGGTTCAAAAAAAAAAAAAAAAATTTGCCCACCTTTACTCAAAAGAACTTCCGAGTGGTTAAAATGATTTCACTAGATTCTAATAGTGTAAAGTTTAAATCTTGTGAAAGTGAGATGTGAAGTCCATTAAAGGTTAGTTCAGATAATTTCTATGCTTTCTGTCATTAAAAAAGGACTATTCATTTCTCGTAGTTAGAATGCATATATAGATACGAGTGTGATGTAATGAACATTATAGTTACTAGTAACCCTTAACTCATTTAAACGTTTTACAAATGTTTGAAAATTTGTCTTAGTCGTCACCTACACCCATAAATCAACATTAACAGAAAATGCTTGGCGTACCATATCAAACCCAACATAACCTACGCCCAACTCGGGCAAATTCTACATGCATTTTAACATCATGCATGGTCACTTCAGACCATTTTTCAATGCAACCTAAACATAACCTCTTACCTTTCAATTATAATAACACCTATAACAACAACTATTAATAATCGATATCACTAATCAACAAAAGTTCAACCATGTATTAACAATATGAAAACTCAGCTACAAACATCTTTAGCGAGTCATTTTCACCAAAACTTCCTAATAAATGTGACTACAAAACATATGTTAATACTAGCCTAGACGCATACACTCATTTAAGAATCCACATCTTACATGTGGATCATCTTATATCATTGATTATAACATGAATGTCAGTACCACTTGTGAATAGTGGTGGGCAAGCCAATATTTTTGGAACCAGTTTTAATTTCAAACGATATCGGTTCCGGTTAACAAAGTTGATAATTGATTCCAGTTTTTGACTGGTTCTGGTTCGGCTTTTGACCGGCTTCGGTTTGGCTTTTGACCGGTTTTGGTTCGGGTTTTGGATGGGTAAAGGTGGAATCGGTTCATGTTCCGATTTATCTAGAGAACTAGGAACCGCATATACCCACTGGTTCAGTCATGACCGTTTCCGGTCTGGGTTGTCGATTTTGATTTCAGTTTTGGATTTTTTGCCCACTCCGATTAGTAATTTCAACATAGATTTTCACACTAACTGAGAATTATCATCAATAATTTTATTATAGGTATTCACACTATTTATGAATAGTCTCAAATTAATGATTTCATTTTGAATGTTTATATCTCTTGTGAATCATATCAAGTCAATAAATTCATTTTAATTAGATTTTCATATTACCTGTGTATAATTTTAATCTAGGAATTTCAACACGAATGTTCATATCACATGTAAATCATCTTTACCGATTTCTCCACAAATTTTACACGAATGGTCATTTAACCCTAAACACATTCAAGTGTAATATCACCTATTATACATCCAATCTCATAACATATAAATGAATGTTTCTACGCTTGTGGATCATCGCAAAACATTATCATATTAAAATAACATGTTCATAAGAATGTACGTTATACAAATACAGTTTATTAACGGGTGATTTCACCTAAACAAATTCAATTTGAATGTCAAACACATAAGTATATAACCAACCAATTCAACTATTTTTGTAAGCCTTAATTATCATACATGCACACAAGAAGTTAAATTTCATTAGTAAAGTCTTCTCTTTAACAAGGTTTATTAACCCACGTTGAAACTGAGATAATTATGAATCTCCCTGCCAAATAAGTGGGAGAGGATATCTATAAATAAAAGAGTAAGTTACATAATACAACCTTAAAGAATGACAAAATACAAAGTAATACAATAAGATACAAGATTGTCTAATACACCCTCAAGCGGAAGGTGGGGGACCGAGCCGAAGCTTGTGTCGGAATAACTCAAATTGATGACGAGGTAAACTCTTAGTGAATATGTCCGCCACTTGAAGCTTGGTTGGAATAAACTTGGTGTGTAGTTTCCCAAAGGCAACCAGTTCGCGAATGAAGTGATGATCCAGGTAAATGTGTTTGGAGCGCTTGTGAGATACCGGATTTTGTGTGAGAAATAAGGCACTCTGGTTGTCACACAAAAGTGTGGGGCGAGAGGGAGGCAGCGCATGAAGTTCTTTTAGTAGGTGTGTGATCCAAATAATTTCTGCAGCGGTGTTGGCCATGGCGCGATACTCAGATTCACAACTTGAACGTGATATTGTTGGTTGTTTCTTGGCACTCCATGAAACAATGTTTCCTCCAAGAAATATGGAGTAACCATATGTAGATCGGCGTGTCTCAACACATCGAGCCCAATCGGCGTCAGAGTAACCATAAAGGTTGGTTATGGGCGGTTTGGGAAAAGATAAGCCAAAAGTGAGTGTTCCCTTGATGTAACGAAGGATTCTTTTTACCGGTTGATAGTGGGCAACACATGGTGCTTGAAGGAACTGACTGACTTGATTTACTGCGTATGCAATATCGGGTCGAGTGATGGTGAGGTATTGTAGGGAACCAACAAGAGACCGGTAGTGCGTGGGATTGGAATATAGATCACCATTTGTGACAAAGGCAACATTAGATGCAAGTGGAGTAGGTAAGGGTTTTGCGTCTAAAAGTTTGGCTCGATCCAATATATCATGAGCGTATTTTGTTTGTGATAAAAATAACCCGGTTGACGTGTGAGTTACTTCAAGACCAAATAAATAGTTGAGATTTTCCAGATCGCAAATGCCAAATTTGGTATCAAGTTTGGCAATAAAAGACCGAATAGTGGAAGCATCGTTGCCCGTGAGAATAACATCATCGACATACACGAGCAGGTAAAGGAAGCAAGCATCACGTTTAAAGACAAACAGAGAAGTATTTGACCGACTGCAAGCAAAGTCGTTTGTGGTGAGAAATTGGCAGAGACGCTGAAACCAAGCCCGGGGTGCCTTTTTGAGACCATAAAGAACTTTATTGAGTCGACACACGTGATAAGGTAAGTTGGGA
Organism: Mikania micrantha; assembly: GCA_009363875.1. Taxonomy (NCBI): domain Eukaryota; kingdom Viridiplantae; phylum Streptophyta; class Magnoliopsida; order Asterales; family Asteraceae; genus Mikania; species Mikania micrantha. The sequence goes on along the minus strand of CM018687.1, from coordinate 41,374,183 downwards.
TCGTAGAAACCAGGCGGTTGTTCCATGTAAACTGTCTCTGTTAAATTGCAGTGAAGAAAAGCATTTGAGACATCTAATTGATGAAGCGGCCATGATTTAATTAGCGCCAGTGATAAATAATACGAACAGTTGCAACCTTTACAATGGGACTAAAGGTGTGTGAGATGTCCATGCCGAGAATTTGACTAAAGCCTTGAGCCACAAGCCTAGCTTTATGTCTTTCTATGGAACCGTCAGCATTGAATTTAGTTCGGTATAACCACTTGCATCCAACAACATTGTGATCTAACGGTCTTGCGATCAACGTCCACGTATTATTTGTGTAGGGCATCCATTTCTCTTTGCATTGCATCGACCATACGGGTTCCGAGGACGCTATTTTGAATGATTTAGGGTCCATTTTTGCGAATAATGCATGTATAAGACTACGAATTTCATGCAGAGCAAGGTTAACTTTATTGATGCGAGCGGTCAGTATACTAAAAACAGAACTAAATTTAATCTAATTAACCTAAGCTAAAGACACCAAATCTAATCCTAGACCTATACTTAACCTAAACACCTAGTAATAATCGGAAAACCTAAACTAGACCGCTCCTAAGGCAAGTGTACCTGTCGGGTGCAGAATAGCTGACGGAAGTCCGGATATCGAACCACGGACACTAGTGTGGCAAACTAACCTAGACTGTAAACTAAACTAAAGTAAAAGAGGGGGGGGGTTTTTGGTGCAACTAATAACCTAATCAGACAGGATTTGACTAAGTGAACTAAACTACCACTATACTAAGAATAGCAACACTAAAACTGAATCTGAATCTGAATCTGAATACGATGAGGAAAACAGGTGTACCTAGGCTGGGAATCAAAAGTGTGACAGATGCTGATCTGGACTGATTTACTAATGATGAAGACTAGGATCTTAATGAACAGACCTAAAATTACCTAAAGGGGACCCAGATCAGATACCAGGCAACTCCAATAGAAATCCTAAGTCTGTAATGAATACACTAGTCAATCGGGTATCCTCCCGGACTCCCCGACATGCATTTGCACTCTAACTGGTGGATCACCTCCCGGATTTCTCCACCAGTTTGCATCCTAAGATACTAGAGAGTCATAAAGTTGATAACTTTAACATGGATTGACACTTACACTAAGTAGATCTAAGACAACGCCCTCCCGGGTCGTTTAACTCAAAATTCCTAAGTGTAAGAGACCAACCATCTAACCTATCACCTCCCGGATTTCTAGGTTAGGTTACAAATGCAAATAACTATATTTAATGAAGTCTAATCCTATGGAATGTGATCAACAACCCATAAACTAACCTAAAACACAAAGTAGTAGGCCTAACATGCATCTATGTGTGGAAAGACATTCCTAAACACATGTGGATCAAACATACACCAAATATAATCATTAAACATCTGTAATATTCATCAAAGTTTCAAGCTTTACAACTGATTACAAAGCAAACATCATCATTAAGCATAAATCAAGTCCATAATCATCAAAGTTCACAACTTTATCATCCCAAACCTAAGTACAACCATAGATCTAGCCACAAATCATAACTACAGTAGCTAAACAAGTCTGATCAAAGTCTATAAACATTAAAAATCCAAACTTTAAACCAAGAACATGAAAAGTAAAGAGAAATACTCAAGATCTAGCTCCTTCTTCACTCTAACAAGCCCTAATCAAGCCAAATACTCCATGGTTAAGCTCCAGCTGCTCCAAGGCTTGATTAGGGTTCCAAAGACGCCAAAGAAGGTCCCAAAAGCGGCTAGAATGCGATCCATTTATAGAGGGCTTGAAATTAGGGTTTTTGGGCTAAAAATCATCTTAGGCGCATAGCCTAGCGCACACAAGGGTGTGGCTAGGCTATGCGCGCGGAATAAATGAGAAATTTCGCCAGATGAGGCTAGGCGCATAGCCTAGCGCACAGGAGGCCCACGCTAGGCTATGCTCCTAGGGCAGTTTTTCCAAATTTCTTTGTAATTGCACCCGCATTTGATTCCGACGCCCGTTTGCCTTCATTTCCGCTCCTCCGGGCCACATTCCTGCACAAAAACAATAAAATGTAAAAAGGAACTAGAATCGACTCGAAATATATACAAAACTACCGAAAACCGACTCGAATATGTACGAAAACTGATGTGTTAAACTAACACATCAAAAATACCCACACTTAAACCTTTTTCGTCCTCGAAAAAGCTAACAAAATGGAATCATAGATCAGGGCTAGGTTTTTAATATGCAATGATTTAACAGTCTTAAATCCTTGTGTATTAACCGCGATTATTGGTATAATGGTCCTATCTAAACCCAAACACCAATTTCAAGTTCCCTAATCATGATTTATTTATGTTCAAGTTAAATCATTCATCTTATGGGTCCCATCCCTTTGTTAAAACGGGTTATCTTAATCCTAAATAACAGCTTTCAAGGCACAGGATTAAATCAGAAGACTTAAACCCACCTCTATATGCAAACTACCTAGATAAAGTTAAAATTTTAACCTAATGATGGAGATGGATGAAGGTGTGAGCATTTTGCCTTTTTATTCTCTCAATTTCTTTTTTTCTTTACCTCACTTGAGCATATTACAGCACTGTTTCACTCGGTTATGAGCCGGGGTATGACAACTGCTTTTTAGCTCTTATTCTCTCTTTCTTTTATTTGCACAAGCTCAGCTCACTTAGTGGATTGTGGAATTTATTTAGCGGACGCCATAAGTCTCGGATTTATTTTCATAAAAAGAGAACATATGTGCCAGGTTTAAATTTTAAATAATCTAGGTTGTTAGTTTACAGAGGTTCCTTTATTCACTATTACTTAGTTTCAGATTTCCCGAATTTTCCAAGTCTTAAACCCACAAGAATCCTGAATTTAAGTTTTATTCTATCAAATCCTAAGGAACTTTCTATCGGCTGGGCCTACCAACAAATCCCAAATCAATACACAAGTTAGCCTATAAAATCCTAAGCCCTAATCATAGTCCGATCATCTTCCATTTATAAAATGCAAGCCAGAACGAGGACATTTTTCAAGACTCTAGATATATACATCCTAAAACTCTAAACTCAATCAGAAATTGCAAAATAAATAAATAAACAAACAAATATTTACAGAAAGATAAAAATAAGGTAAAAAGTGGAAAAGACTTAGCTGATCACACAATCATCAGCACGAGTGAGTCTATTCCAAAAAGAAGCCAATCACTGCCGGTCGTTTGCAAAAGAAATAGCCTAAGTCGTCGCCACCCGAATGTAATTGAGTACGAATGGTTAGAACCAGACTGCAATTTAAGATCTCAAACAAACCAACTAGATTAACCGAAAACAAAAAGACTCAAAAACTGACTTGAAAAATATTTACATTGACTCAATTTAAAGAAAAATATTTTTGTAAAGTTTTTGAATTTTTGAATTTTTTTTTTTTTTTTTTTTTTTTAAGTTAAAATAATTACAATTTCATTATTTAATTACAAATTTTAATTTATTTACAAAAATTTCAAAAATTTTATTCTAAATTACAAAGCTAAATTACAAAATTGACTTGATATATACAATGACTTGATTTTACAAAATTTACAAAACTAAAAGGCGCCAGCCTGACATACCCACACTTAGAACAACACATTGTCCTCAATGTGAATCCAGAACTGGCACATAATTATTAATGAAAATAAATATACAAAAGGTTAGCACAAACTCCCTGAATATGTGTAGACGTGTCGTAATTGGAGTTGCGCGCCTCTAAATATACAACAACACTCATACAATTGTTAATTCAACAATAATATAATTACAATTTACAACACAACACAAATAGTACAACAAATGGATTACAAGTGTTAGATACAACATTATATACAAACATTGAATACAACAAATACATTACAAAAAATGAAACAAATAATACAACACATTATACAAATTTTACAATGAACATACACAACCAAAGCACAACATAATATACAACCACAATAATACATGCAATAAATAAACACAACCACAGAACGAATAAATAAACAACAGACATACAAAAATAAATGACATAGATACTGTTATGTCTGAATACATACAACGGAAAACAAAATACATGAACTAAACTAAATACAACCTATCACTCGTCATCCGCATCGTCATCGAACTCCTCCTCCTCATCCTCCTCCTCCTCATCATCCGGATCATCCGGATCGATGTCTGATCCGGGCTCATGGTCATCTAGGAGGCGAGGGTTTGGCATCCGAGGAGCCAACTCAACCCCTAGATGAGCAGCTATGCGCCTCAGGGTGTCCTCGAAAACGTCCATCCTCTGGAGGAGATATCGCTGTGTAAGACGAGGAACAGCCGGAGGGCGCGGCGGCACATCACGACGTGGTCGCTCCCGCTGATGACGAATGCGGTGCGTGGATGGCGGATGCACCGGACGAACAGGGGCAGGAGGGTCATCCAAAATGGGTGCCCACTGGGGTGGCACGTCCCACGTGACCATCCCTGACGTCTGCATATCGTGTAACGCATATGGAACCGTCTCGGGGCCGACAGTAAGATGCTCAACTGGGTACCAGTCGAAAACCCCAAGACGGTCAGCAAGTCTGCAAACGTAGGGGCCCATATCCACGCGAGCAGTGAGCCCTCCCCGACGACGCCTCGCAAAAGATGTGAGTAAAATGGCAGCGAGGTTCGCCGGGTGGCGACCCTGAATGCAATAAAGACAGAAAAGGTCAAAATAGCTAACCTTGTCCTTGCCAGAGTGGCGAGGAATCAAGGTGGTAGCTAAGATCCTATGGATATAACGCAAAAGAGGGTCGCGGATATGGGTAACCAGTCGCCGATCAGTATGAGGAGGGATCGCTATCGTGCTCCAATAAACACCCATCTCTGCCTCCGTAACGTATCCGGGCCTGGCTGCCCGGGATACGCCCCGAAGGAGGCCCTCAAACCCGCCAGTGGATACCTCCGCCCTGGAGTAAATGCCCATGGCCACTGCAAAGTCAGCGACACTCATGCGCTGTGGCGTTCGTCCTAAGGCGAACGACACAGCATCGGGGGCTGTGAGAGAGCTCTCATCATAACGCAAGGTGGAAAGGAATTCCACCGTGAGCTCTGTGTACTGCTGCCATGGGCAGCGCAACAGGTACGCCCACGGTGGAGTCATCATCGCATCAAACTCCTCTAATCTGCCAAGCCGCGCGATGACCGCTCTGTCAAATCCCCTGTGCTGAATGGTCTCCATCCCCGCCAATCTAATCATATGCGAGTACTCCATGGTATCCGGATGAAACCGCAGGAATGTGTGGTCAGGAAGATGTCGCAGATGGGGGTGAACTGGGCGAGTATGTGGGTGTGGCACGTCCAATGGTGCTGAGTAACGTATCTCGCGTAGTGGTGGCCGTCTCGGCGCCTGCGACTGTGTGGTGGTCGTGCGACGGGCCCTCTTGGGCCTGCTCCCCGAACTCGATGCATCGGCCATCTCTGCTATAATATACAACAAACATATACAACAATAATTACAAACTAACTAGAATCCTAAATCCTAAGTTTTTAGTAATTTATTTTACAAATGTTTATTTATTCTACAAAGTTTGTTGTTTTAGTTATTTATTGTACAAAATTTGTTTATTAAAATATTATTTGTGATATACATATATACAAAGTGTTATTCATTATTTTACACATATTTTTATTTTAATATACAATTAATTACTTAATTTATTTACAAAAATTATACATACATATGTTACATACATTAGTGTTTACTTATTATTGTTACACATTCAAAAATTTATTTGTTAAACTACAAATGATACATACATATATAAATTTAAATCAAAATATACACACTAAATTTTACATACATATTTTACATACATTTTATTAATTACAATATAATATACATTTTACACATTATTTAATTTACAAATTTTACAAACTAACTTTATTTATTTACTTAAGTAAATTTTATTAAAGAAAAGTACAATGTATTTTTACAAGTGCTTTATTTAATTTACAACTTTTATGTTTTTAGTTTACAATACATATATTTATTTCAATTTACATTTACATTAAAATTAAACATACATAATTTTACATACATACATTATTTTACAAATTTTACATATATGTTACAAAATTTTACAAACATACAATTGATTATTACAAAAATACATTAACATTTAAAAATTAGTTATGTTACAAAAGTATTTATACATATACAATTATGTTAAATTATTTTAAATGTACAATACTTACATTTATTTTACAAAAATTATTATTATTATGATTATTAATTAATTTTTTTTTTCAATTTTCTACTCTTTTTTTTTTTAACTTTAATTTTTTTTTTATGTTGTTTTGATTTATTTATTATATTTTATTTTATTACATTTTGTTTATGTATTTATTTATTTATTTATTATTTTTTTTTTCAGAAACCACTGCTTTGAATTTTATTTAAGTTTATTTATCAATGTATTTATTAGTTTTTTTTTTTATTTGTTTAATTTTTTATGAAGGGATGATCCAGGCACATAGCCTGGATACCAGTTAGCGGTCCTAGGCTATGTGCCTAGGGTTTAGGTGATCTGAGAAAAGGCATCCGGCAATCTGAAATTCCCCGGACGATTTTCCGATCATAAACAGTCCACAATCAACCCCAAATCAGATCTATTATGACCTAATCTAACAAATTTCTAAACTAATCTGAAAATGGAAAGAAAAAGAAAAAGAAAGAGAAAACAAAGGGGGTTACCGGTTGGAGGTGCGGCGGCCGGAATCTCAGCAGCGGTGGCGACTGGTGGATGACTGGAGGCTGAGCAGCGGCGGCTGCAACAGCGGTGGTGGTCGGAAGCTTCTGGAGGTCGATGATTGCGGCGGTTGAGGTGGAAGCTTGCTCTGGAGATGAGGGCGACGGGTGATGCAGATGGCGGCTGATGGTGATGAGGCGGCGCTGTGTCGAAGGGCGGTGGATGTTGCGGTGGTTGACTGTAACAGCAACCGGCGGTGGTGGCTCGTCTGTAGAGAAAAATGGTGGCAGGAGCGGTGGCGATTGGTGGTGTGCGGCTCTGGTTGGAGGTGGATCCGGAGATGAACGGTGATGGTGGAGGTGGGGAACGGTGGTGTGCGAAGGGGGTTAGGCGTGGGATATGTGGTGGTGTAAATGATGAACACCGGTGGTAGGTGTGGCTTTGTTGATTATATTTTTTTTTTTTTTTTTTTCGAAAAAAAAATGGACCCGCGCGCATAGCCTAGCTCCCAGCTATCCTCGCCCGGCTATGCGCCTAGGGTCTCTTTTTTTCAGATTTTTTCTTTTTTTTTTTTTTTTAAATAAAAGAAATTCTAAAAAAAAAAAAAAAAACTAAAATCAAATAATCTAAAATAAATTAATTCCTAATAATTTAATTTAACTAAACTATAATTAAACTAGATTAAATTAAATTAAAATAAATTAACTAACTTTAACTAACTAATTCCTATTAACAAAAATTAAATTAAATCCTAACTAAGCTTAACTAGGCAAAATTAAATTAACCTAAATCTAATTAAAATTAATTCTAATAACGCAAATTAAACTATGCAAGAAACTTAATTAAAATTCTACATACCCTAAGTCCAATTAGAACATAAAATTAAACTAACTTAATTAAAGAAAATGAAATCAAAAATCAACATAGAATTAAAAGCAATTAAACCCTAACAAAATTAAATACTAAAATTAACCTAACAAAAATAAAAGAAAAACCGAGTTAAGCAACTAGTGACACAAAAATAATAATCAGATTTAATGCTGGTAATGAAATCAGTTGTTCGAAATGGTGATATCGAACAAGCCTGATGTCATACCCACACTTGAATCTGACATAATCGCGAAAGCACAAACACATCATCAATCACATAGACTCGAAACACCAAATAAAACTATGTACACTATATACAAGCTGGGCCTAGCCCAAATCCCTAACCTGCTCGGGATTCGAGGAGGATAACCTCCTCGTCAGACGGAATCGGGCCTCCAATGTAGGGCTTCAAACGATGCCCATTGACCTTCCAAGTGTGGTCACCCGACTCCAACTCCACCGCACCATGCGGGAACACCTCGCGAATCATAAACGGGCCTCTCCAACGCGACTTAAGCTTTCCTGGGAAAAGCCTCAGTCTCGAGTCATATACCAAGACTCGATCGCCCTTCGCGAACTCCTTAACATTCCTCAACCTCCGATCGTGCAGCGCCTTCGTGCGCTCCTTATAACTCCACGATCGAGCGTACGCATCGTCGCGTAGCTCATCCAACTCATGCAACTGGAGGAACCGGTGCTTGGCGGCCTGTGACATATCCAAATTCACAGCCTTCAAGGCCCAAAAGGCCTTGTGCTCAAGCTCAACCGGTAGATGACACGCCTTACCATAGACCATCCGATAGGGAGTCGTCCCAATCGGATTCTTAAACGCTGTCCTAAAGGCCCACAAGGCGTCATCTAACTTGTCGGCCCAATCCTTCCTAGTATGGCCGACTGTCCTCTCCAGAATCCTCTTAACCCCCCGATTCGCGTTCTCCACCTGACCGCTGGTCTGCGGGTGATATGCGGTCGACAGACGGTGGGTGACCCCGTACTTGGCAAGCACTTTGTCCATCTGGACATTACAGAAGTGCGTGCCACGGTCACTGATCAACGCTCTCGGAGTCCCAAACCTACAAAACAAGTGCTTCAGAAACCTCACCACTACTCGCGCGTCATTAGTGGGGAGCGCCTGTGCCTCTACCCACTTAGAAACGTAGTCAATCGCGACGAGTATGTACCTGTTCCCTCGAGAAACGGGGAAAGGTCCCATGAAATCGATGCCCCAAACATCGAAAATCTCAACAACCTGAATAGGGTGCTGGGGCATCTCATTCCTGGATGAGATGTTTCCTGTCCTCTGACAGGAATCGCACTTCCTACATAACTCATGAGCATCCTTAAAGATGGTGGGCCAATAAAAACCTGAATCAAACACCTTCTTCGCTGTGGAAGAAGGCCCGTGATGCCCACCAGTAAGGCCCTCATGGCAGTGCCTAAGGATCTCCAATCCTTCCTCTCTACTCACACACCTCCTAAAAACCTGATCAGCACACACACGGAAAAGGTAAGGCGCATCCCAGATGTAATGCCTCGTGTCGGCAAAGAACTTCTTGCGCTGCTGGAATGTCAGACCCTTAAGAAGGAAACCGTTGGCCAAATAATTGGCAATGTCTGAAAACCACGGTAATCCCTCATCTAGCCTATCCGTGCGGCAGATCTCCTCTATCCCTACGCTCATCAGCGTCTCCTGTGGAAAGCAATCTCTCATTGCACCCTCTCGAATGAATTCCCTCTCCGGATCCTCAAGTCGCGACAAATGGTCGGCGGCTACGTTCTCAGCTCCCTTCTTGTCCTTAATCTCGATGTCAAACTCGGACAGAAGGAGGATCCATCTGATCAGCCTAGGCTTCGCGTCCTTTTTAGCAAAAAGGTAACGAAGAGCCGCATGATCAGTGTAGACAACAGTCTTGGAGAGCACGAGGTAAGACCTAAATTTATCAAAGGCATAGACTACCGCTAACAATTCTTTCTCGGTAGTCGTGTAATTCTCTTGCGCGCCATCTAGGGTCTTACTCGCGTAATAAATGGGGTGGAAATGTTTGTCCACCCGCTGCCCAAGGACAGCCCCAACTGCGAAATCGCTCGCATCGCACATGAGCTCAAATGGCTGGCTCCAGTCGGGGGCTATCAAGATCGGGGCACTAACCAGCCTCTCCTTCAGAAACTCGAAGGCTCGCACACAATCATCATCAAACACAAACTCCACCTCCTTCTCCAACAAACGAGTGATAGGTCTAGTGATCTTCGAGAAATCCTTAATGAACCGGCGGTAAAATCCCGCATGACCTAGAAAGCTTCGCACAGCTTTCACACTCGTAGGGGGTGGGAGTTTGCTGATCGTCTCTATCTTCGCCTTGTCGACCTGGATGCCGTCACGGGATATTTTGTGACCTAGAACTATCCCCTCCGTGACCATAAAGTGGCATTTCTCCCAGTTCAACATCAGATTCGTCTCCACACATCTCCTAAGCATCCTCTCAAGATTGATCAAACACTGATCGAACGAGCTCCCAAAGACAGAAAAATCATCCATAAACACTTCCATGGAAGTCTCGATCATATCCTGGAAGATAGCTACCATACACCTCTGAAACGTCGCTGGAGCGTTACACAACCCGAACGGCATACGACGGTATGCAAAAGTGCCGTACGGGCAGGTAAACGTGGTCTTTTCCTGATCCTCCGGTGCTATCGGGATCTGGAAATAACCTGAAAAGCCGTCCAGGAAACAGTAAAACTGCTGTCCCGCCAAACGCTCCAGCATCTGGTCGATAAAAGGAAGTGGGAAGTGATCCTTACGGGTAGCGTCATTAAGCTTCCTATAGTCAATGCACACCCGCCAGCCTGTGACTGTACGTGTGGGAACGATCTCCTTCCTCTCGTTCACCACTACAGTCATACCTCCCTTCTTAGGGACCACATGAACTGGGCTCACCCATGATGAATCGGAAATAGGGTAGATGAGCCCAGCATCTAACAGGCGAAGGACCTCCTTCTTGACCACTTCTCCCATATTAGGATTAAGCCTCCTCTGTGGCTGAACCACCGGCTTATAATCCTCCTCCATCAAGATGCGATGCGTACAAAAGGAAGGGTGAATACCCTTAATGTCCATCAACCTCCACGCAATCGCCTGTTTGTGCTCTTTAAGCACAGCGATGAGTCTACTCTTCTCCACGGCTGTCAGAGCTGCTGATATGATGACAGGTAGATCCGAGTCCCCATCAAGGAATGCATACTCAAGGTGAGGTGGCAACTCCTTTAGCTCTAATGACGGGGGAGCCTCAACAGATGGCTTGTCAGCCGGCTCAAAACTCTCAACCTCAAACACAGTGGGATAAACAGGAGACTCCATGGCTAAACTGCTAGGAATGTAATCAAGGTAAGCCTCAATAGCAGCAGCCTGGACCTCAACTCCCACACTCTCAACTCCCTCATCACTGTCACCTAAGTCCTGATCTCCTAACAGATCAACTCCACTAATGTAGTCCAGGCAACGATCCATAGTAGAGAAAAATGCATCTAGAAAGTAAACCTGATCGTCCTGGCCACTGGAGTTCCTCATGGACTTCACCACATCAAAGGTGACAGTATCATCTCCAACACGCAATGAGATCTTCCCCTCATAAACATCAATCATGGCCTTCGCCGTGCGAAGGAAGGTCGTCCCATGATGAGGGGAACTCGGTCATCAGCCTGCATGTCAAGTATCACAAAATCCACTGGGAAGACAAACTTGTCCACCTTCACAAGGACATTCTCAACAATCCCCCTAGGATACTTGACTGACCGATCAGCCAATGCTAAACTCATGCGTGTAGGTGCTGGCTCACCAAGATCTAGCTGCTTATAAATGGAATAGGGCATCAAATTGATGCTAGCACCTAGATCAGCCAAAGCATGGTTCACAGAAGAACCGCCAAACAGACAGGGAATAGTGAAAATCCCTGGATCCTCAAGCTTCTCTGGCAGCTTATTCTGAACCAGAGCCGAACACCTAGCTCCTAAAGTCACGGTAGAGAGTGTCTCCAACTTCTTCTTGTTAGACAGGAGGTCTTTCAAGAACTTAGCATATTTCGGCATATGCTGGAGGGCCTCAACAAATGGGAGATTGATCTTAAGCTGCTTAAACATCTCTAGAAAGTGTCCATACTCCTGATCACGCTTCATCTGCAGTGCGCGTGCAGGATATGGAAGCTTAGTCAAGTCAATCTCAGGCTCCTCCGCCACTCTCTTACCCTTCTTCTTCTTCTCTACTTGCTCCCTCCTAATCCTATCAACTGAAGACTCGCTGCTCGGCGCGGTACTTGCTGGGACTAGCCTCACGTGCGCCCCTGCAGGAGTCTCCATCTCTATCTCCTCGTCCACCGGCTCATCCTCATCAGGTATGACCGGTGGTGGCAGCTCTACATCTCCTCCCCGACCACTACGTGTGGTCACTGCCTTCACATGACCCCTCGGGTTAGGGTCAGTGTTCGCCCTAAACGATCCATCCTGCCTACCCTCAAATCTCTTAGCTAACTCTCCCACTGATCGCTGCAAATCTAGAAATCCAGCCTGCTGGTTCCTCAACAGTGTATCATGCTCCTCGATCTTCTGGTCCCGCAGCTTATCCTTGTCCATAATCTGCTGAAGCATCTTCATCTGCTGCGCCATCATGTCCTCAAGCTTCGTGTCTCTGTCTCGGCTACCAGAACTCTCGGGAGTGTCTCTCTCAGTGATCGGGATCTGACGAGCCGGTGGCTTCTCATAGGAACTGCTGCCGCTGTGGTTGCCCCGCCAATTGGACTGCTGATGCTGATGCTGTCCCTGGTTCTGATTCCTCCAATGTGAATTCTGATTCCAGCTCGGGTTTTGGTTGAAAGGCCTATTCCATCCAGAATTGATGGCCTCAACCTGTGCCTGATCAGTGACCGGGCACTCAGCAGTGGTATGTCCACCCCTACATATCTCACACCTAGCAGCAGCCATCTTCAATTCCTTAATATCCTTAGCAAGTGCCTCTAAAGCTGCGGCGGTGCTAGTGTCAGGGGTGACATGGTGCATTCCTCTAACAGGAATGGGCGGTGCAACAGTGGGCTTAGCTGCCGGTGCAGCTCTCCTCGCGTATGATGGGTCCTCATACTCGGCTAGGGCAAAGTCCTCGAACATCGCCTCACACTCCTCCGGCTCCTTCTTATCCATGATGTGCCCCCCAGCGGCTGTATTGAATCTGCGCTTCGTCTCCAGTGTCAGTCCATTATAGAACTTCTCGACGAGGGCCCAATCGGATAGGCCGTGCTGTGGGCATCTGCTCAGAAGGGAGTTAAACCTCTCCCATGCCATGTAGTATGGCTCATCCTCGTCCATCCTAAACGAGTGGATCTGATCCCGTAATCTGGCCGATTTAGAAGGAGGATAATACTTCTTCAGGAATTTCGTCTGAAGATCAGCCCATGTGGTAATCGAGTCCCTAGGAAGAAGGTTCAGCCATGTAGCTGCTCGTCCGGCGAGTGTGAATGGAAATAAACGAAGGTAGACGGCCTCCTCCGAAACTCCATTGATGCGGAACGTGTCGCATATACGAACAAAGAGAGATAGATGGCCTGGTGCATCCTCGTCGTCCAGGCCATGAAACTGTGTCGAATTCGTGATCGTCGACATCACGTGGGACGGGATCTGCCAGTTGTTGTTGTTGACACCCGGTCTTGTGATGGCAGACCGGGCACCGACAACCCCATGACTGGCTAGCTCGTGAACAGTCCGCCTCGGTGGCGGGTGTGGTGGTGGATCCATGTCAACAAAGGGATCAAGAAAACTTACCTGCTGTCGGCCCCGCAGGATCTGCTCTGGTGATGTAAGCTCGAACTCTGGTGCTCCACAAGATCGGGTATGGGGCATGCAAATACCAAAACCCTAATCAAATAAGCAAGTAAGACTCACATATTCACAAAGAAAATCCAATCTAAGGCTCAAATAACAGATAACAGATAAAGGCACTAAGAAGAAAAATACAAACTTAACCTAAAAAGGAAAACTAAGCTAATAGGGGGAAAGAAAAAGAAAGTAAGAAAAAGGAGCAACTAAAGGCCACAGTCTAAGTAATTGTTGCTATTGCCTAGTGTCCCCGGCAACGGCGCCAAAAACTTGATGCGAGCGGTCAGTATACTAAAAACAGAACTAAATTTAATCTAATTAACCTAAGCTAAAGACACCAAATCTAATCCTAGACCTATACTTAACCTAAACACCTAGTAATAATCGGAAAACCTAAACTAGACCGCTCCTAAGGCAAGTGTACCTGTCGGGTGCAGAATAGCTGACGGAAGTCCGGATATCGAACCACGGACACTAGTGTGGCAAACTAACCTAGACTGTAAACTAAACTAAAGTAAAAGAGGGGGGGGGGGTTTGGTGCAACTAATAACCTAATCAGACAGGATTTGACTAAGTGAACTAAACTACCACTATACTAAGAATAGCAACACTAAAACTGAATCTGAATCTGAATCTGAATACGATGAGGAAAACAGGTGTACCTAGGCTGGGAATCAAAAGTGTGACAGATGCTGATCTGGACTGATTTACTAATGATGAAGACTAGGATCTTAATGAACAGACCTAAAATTACCTAAAGGGGACCCAGATCAGATACCAGGCAACTCCAATAGAAATCCTAAGTCTGTAATGAATACACTAGTCAATCGGGTATCCTCCCGGACTCCCCGACATGCATTTGCACTCTAACTGGTGGATCACCTCCCGGATTTCTCCACCAGTTTGCATCCTAAGATACTAGAGAGTCATAAAGTTGATAACTTTAACATGGATTGACACTTACACTAAGTAGATCTAAGACAACGCCCTCCCGGGTCGTTTAACTCAAAATTCCTAAGTGTAAGAGACCAACCATCTAACCTATCACCTCCCGGATTTCTAGGTTAGGTTACAAATGCAAATAACTATATTTAATGAAGTCTAATCCTATGGAATGTGATCAACAACCCATAAACTAACCTAAAACACAAAGTAGTAGGCCTAACATGCATCTATGTGTGGAAAGACATTCCTAAACACATGTGGATCAAACATACACCAAATATAATCATTAAACATCTGTAATATTCATCAAAGTTTCAAGCTTTACAACTGATTACAAAGCAAACATCATCATTAAGCATAAATCAAGTCCATAATCATCAAAGTTCACAACTTTATCATCCCAAACCTAAGTACAACCATAGATCTAGCCACAAATCATAACTACAGTAGCTAAACAAGTCTGATCAAAGTCTATAAACATTAAAAATCCAAACTTTAAACCAAGAACATGAAAAGTAAAGAGAAATACTCAAGATCTAGCTCCTTCTTCACTCTAACAAGCCCTAATCAAGCCAAATACTCCATGGTTAAGCTCCAGCTGCTCCAAGGCTTGATTAGGGTTCCAAAGACGCCAAAGAAGGTCCCAAAAGCGGCTAGAATGCGATCCATTTATAGAGGGCTTGAAATTAGGGTTTTTGGGCTAAAAATCATCTTAGGCGCATAGCCTAGCGCACACAAGGGTGTGGCTAGGCTATGCGCGCGGAATAAATGAGAAATTTCGCCAGATGAGGCTAGGCGCATAGCCTAGCGCACAGGAGGCCCACGCTAGGCTATGCTCCTAGGGCAGTTTTTCCAAATTTCTTTGTAATTGCACCCGCATTTGATTCCGACGCCCGTTTGCCTTCATTTCCGCTCCTCCGGGCCACATTCCTGCACAAAAACAATAAAATGTAAAAAGGAACTAGAATCGACTCGAAATATATACAAAACTACCGAAAACCGACTCGAATATGTACGAAAACTGATGTGTTAAACTAACACATCATTTATGTTTGGTTTTAAAAATTCTAGACTTTTCTCGGGTTTGCATAGGATGGGCGGGAGGCGGTGGTGGTGGTGGAATAGGTGATGTATGGTCGAAGGATGGTATTTGAGTCGTGAAGGGGAAAGGGTAGCAAGAGAGGAGCAATGGTGGTAGGCTCAACAGAAGTGTGAGTGGCTGATGTGATTCGGTGTGGTTGGATAATAGGTGATTGGGCCGATGGGTTGGTAGTAGGTTGGGCCAAGCTGTTTGTGTTGGGGAGGAGATCATTTGCACAAATAGTGCAGGGAGTAGTTTGTGAGGTTTGTATGGGATAAGTGGGTTTGCTTTGAGTGGGATTAGGGTGTTTGTTTTGAGAGTTCGTTACAATACTGTCTCCAAGAAATTTAGTTATTTGGAGATCAGATAGTGGGGTTGTAGGGTTGGTGCCTGTATAAGGTAGGTTAGTTTCATCAAAGAGCGCGTGACGTGAGATGAACATTCGGGACGAGATTGGTTCAAAGCAACGAAACCCTTTGTATTGATTGCAATATCCCATACAAACATACGGTAGGCTACGTGGGGATAATTTGTTTTCCGCATAATCCCGCAAGTAGGGATAAACCCTACAACCAAAAATGTGAAAATTGTCGTAAGACGGTTCCCATTTGTATGCGATCTCAAAAGGGGAGCGATGTTAAAGGATCTTCGTTGGGATCCGATTAATAATATAGACCGCCGTGCTAAAGGCATGGACCCAAAAGGATTATGGAATGCTTGCATTAAATAACATGGTTAAACCGGCCTCAACAATATGCCGATGTTTGCGTTCAGCACGACCATTTTGTTGAGGTGTATATGGACACGATAAACGACGAAGTGTGCCATTTGTCTCAAGTAATTGTTTAACATTGTTGTTTACAAATTCCCCTCCACCATCACTTTGAAAGACCTTGATCTTACGCTCAAATTGCGTTTGAACAAAAGTGATGAAATTTTGGAACACCTTGTAAAATTCGGTTTTAGTTTTGAGTGGATAGAACCACACAAACTGTGAGTTATCATTAATAAATATAACATAAAAACGGTGAAAATCATTAGACAAAGTAGGGGTCGGTCCCCATAGATCACAATGTATCAAATCAAGCATATTCGTTGCCCTTTGCTCATTTAAATTAAACGGTAGCGGATGAGATTTTGAAAGTTGGCAAGCCGAGCATAAAATAGGTTTTGGTAAAATTGAAGTAACCGACAAGCGTCCCAAATTATTTAAGTGTTTGATAACATCAAAGGACACATGTCCTAATCTAGAGGGCCATAATTCATATGAGGCTTTCATACTTGCTCCTTTGATAGCCACAAACGCTTGCGGTTTATTGTTTAAAACATAAAGGCCTTGATCACATTGTCCCCGAGCTAGAACCTGTTTCGTTGTCCGGTCCTGTATGTAAAAGTCATATTTGGAAAAAAGAACATCCACATGATTATCATTAGTAAGCTTACTAATAGACAGTAAGTTGTTTGTAAGTTGAGGCACAATCAAAACATCACGAAGAAGGATATTGTTAGCAACAGAGGTATTGCCAATATGAGAGATGGATAGTTTATTACCACAAATGTCACTTTTGATTTGCCCAGGTAAGGAGATGACGGAGATACGTTGGAGGCAGATGCACTCATATGATCAGTGGCACTGGTATCAACATACCAATCCGGTGTCGAGTGTGACATATTACATTGGGCATGGAAGGCTTTGGCAAGGTCCGTATCGAAACCAGGAGCATGAGATGCATACGAGGAAAGGTGAGGGCAGGCATTGGCATAATGACCATCTGTTCGGCATAATTGACAGTGAGGTGGTAGACTCCCTCGACAATGACTGCGACCACCACGAGAACCTCTACTGTTACCTAGGCCACAAGAGGTTACAGTGACACGAGACTGTGCAGCGTATGCTGCAACCGGGGGGAGTCACCATGAATGGATTTCAGAAATAATGCATGTGCTTCGGCCTATGATAGGATCTCACGAAAATTGATAGCGGATCGAGAAGCCCTGGCTGCAGTGGAGAAGTCGAGAAACTCAACTCCAAGGCCACACAGGAAGGCATGAATCTTATCAGTTTCGATCATACTACCACCAATAGCATCAAGCATATCACAAATACCTTTAAATTTTTTACCAAACTCAGAAACAGATGTGTTACCTTTCTTGAGAGGCCGTAGTTGGTCTTTCAAATTCTGAATGCGTTCAACAGAAGCACAACGAAAGGCGCTTTCAAGTGCACACCAAGTTTCGCGGGCAGTCGAGAGACCAACGATCTCTGCCTCAACCTCTTCGGATAGGGATGCCTGCAATATGATGATCGTTTTCTGATCAGCAGCAACCCAGGCGTCATACGCATGATTGGGAGAAATTTTTCCGTTGATTATGAAGGTGAGGGACGGCGCAACAGTGGTCCCGTTCACATGAGAGGTGAATTTCTGGGAGGCAAGGATCGGCAATACTTGGGTCTACCACAACAGATAATTTGATGATGATAACTTGATGGTGATCATATGCATGAGGCCATGAAGATTGATAGATTCAGTGGTGGAAGAGGGGCTTGCCATGGAAGAGCAGAGGAGGAGCCGAAAGGATAAAGGAGGAGAGATGGATGATTTCGGAATGTGAAAGGGAAGGCCAGGAAACGATTAGGCATGTGATACCATGAGACAATTACGAATCTCCCTACCAAATAAGTGGGGGAGGATATCTATAAATAAATGAGTAAGTTACATAATACAAACTTAAAGAATGACAAAATACAAAGTAATACAATAAGATACAAGATTGTCTAATAGAAATCACCTAAAACCCTAAATTTTGACATCATGCAGAGTCATCCAGTATTCATCTACGTGTTCTTGATGATTCTAAGGATAATAAACAACAATCAGATCAAGTTTCTTACTTTTATGACACAATTTAGCCCTAATTCGCGATCTATTCCCAAAATCATCATAACCCACATGAAGATTAAAAAGAACTAGAATTTTTAATTAGATTAAGGAGCTTACCACTTGTTGGACCGGGTTGTGTATCCCAACACAACACTTTCACAAGTAATCTTCTACTGAGCTTGATAGATGCGGAAAGTTCTATCAACTCGACTCACTCACACTTGCAGAACAAATATAATACACAAATAAAGATACTTTCAAGGTCAAAGTATATTTCGTTCAAATGCAAAGTAAACAAGATTCAACAGCTCAAGCACACACTCATGTCTTGCTAAGTTACAAGTGAAAGATTATATACTAAGACCTATAGTTATATCCTCGTGGGGATACATGGCTGGACAAAACACTAGAAAAAAATTTATGATAAATCTAGTATATGTTATGGTTTTGACAGGCCAAGCCATATTAATTACAATTAATACAAAAGACTCCGTTGTCTTTTACAATAAATACCTAAACAACAAAAGGCATTAACTGCTTTGTATCTTTGTAGTTTTGACAAATCTTCTTTGCAGCTGACTAACATCGGAAAGTCTTCTTTTTTGATCTGAAGGTGAGAAAGTAGCTCTGATTATTTCTATAAGTATCCAGAATCTTTGTCAGAAAAAATCTTCGGAAGTCTTTTTCTTTGGAACCATTGATGATTGATCGGAACCACTGATCGATTTGAACTTCTAAGTACTGAGGAGGGATTCGGAAGCTTCTGGTTTTTGTATAGCTTTCAGAAGAAGAGAATTATCCTTCGGAAGCAATGGTTCTTCCGAATGTTAATTCTTCTCTTCCAGCAGCTGTTTGTCTTCCGAGAGTCCAAAACTAGATCCGGAGATGTTTTGGTGCGCATCAGACTTAATGATCCTTACAGTCTCTGCCTAGGCTGATTCTACCAAAACTTATATCCTTCGCTTCTTAAGGTTTCAGCTATTCTCTGGACGAGTCTTGGTGTGAGCCTTCCTTCTGAATCATTATCTAGATTGAGTAGAGGCAGGTTTTCCTGATCAAAGATGCATAGAGCAGGAAGAGAAGAAACCTCATACTCCCGGAGTTTCACAATGTTCCCATTACAATATCTTAAAACAAATTTCTTTTACAGGGATGAGTAGATCCATTCAACAATAGGAAAGTACACACTTTTGGGCATTTCCTCATATCGTTTTCTTCTTGTCACAGTCTTTTTTCTTCTGAAAGGACCACGCCTTCTATAAGGAACTATCTGACCTGAGGGTGTACTCCCTTCTTCCTGTTCCTCCTGCTCTCTTTCATCCTCCTCAGTTTCAGTGGCTTCAGGAGTGGCTTCTGCTTCAGTGGAAGACGTTGCTTCAGTGGAAGCCATTTAAGCTTCAGTGGCAGCCATTGCAACTTCAGTGGAAGCCAGTGATTCCTCTTTTTTCTCTCCTATCTTCCATCCTTTATTTTTCCTCAGGATCAGTGGTTTGTTGCTTTGTTTGACTTCTTTTGATTTTGATCACTGAGGATATGAGCATGTTATCATACGAAGGACTAGATGGAGGAGAGGGAGTCTCTTGCTTAGGGAAGAATGCATTTTTTGAGGCATCATACATTACTTTTAAACTCTCTTTGAATGCTGCATTAGAAAGAGGTTTTTCAATTATTATTCTTCCCTGGAAGCTTCCCTGGAGGCCTAGGTTTAGAGCCTTCTGTTGTGCCTGGATCTGCTCCACTGAAGGTAAGTTTCCCCTGGCTATCTCGCTTTTGATTTCTCTTACATGTAGATCCATGGTGGATTTCTTCATAGGAGCAAGCTGCCTCTTTGAGAAATTGTAGTTCAAAAGGAACAGCTTCATCTTCTCTCGATAGACATCTTCCTTTTGTTTCTTCTTGGAAGATGTAGCAACTTTGGATGCAGCAGCAGCCTGTTCAAGCTTATGCACTGATGTCCCCGAAAGTGGTCTAAGAAAACAACTACAAACACTAACCTAGACTTAACTTAATTACAACGAGTTAAAACCGAAATTCCTAAACTATACCACTATGACAGGAAAGTTTACCTATCAATTGTAGAATAGCTAATGAAAGTCCGGATATCGAACCCACGAGACACTGACTTAACGAAACAAGATTAGAAAATGATTTAAAACAAGGGGGCTTGAATAAAAATGACAATTCCTGTTTGTGATTATTAACACTATTGACTTTGTTTGATATGATGGAACTAGGATATTAAACAGCAAAATATAGGTAACCTAATGGATTCTGGATTAATTACCAGATATAACCAACTAAGAAAACCTAATTTTGCAATAAACACACTAGTTAATTGAATCACCTACCGGATTTTTCCAATAACACTTATGTACTCAAATGAACAAGTCACATTCCTGATTTTCTTATTCCAATACGCCAAAGATGCAAGGAGTAATCTTAGAATGTCTAATTTGACACAAAATGACAATAACACTAAGTCTTTCAATTAACCAACCCTCCCGGGTAATTATTATGAAAACCCTAATGCTAAAGATCACCTGACAAGTCTATCACCTTCCTGATTTCTAAACTTAGATACACATAGAAACCTAAGAACATCAATTATATCTTTTCCTATGGCTAGTGATATCAAACAAGCCACAAACTAGTCATAACACCAAGTCGATGACCTAATACGCGTCTAACACCGAAAGACATTCAATAAACACGTATGGAACATGATATAAACTGATATAATCAAGATTAGATATGCAAAACTCATCAAAATGACATACTAAGATCTGTTACAAAAGTATTTTCCATCAAAACTCAAAACAATAATCAATAGGTATCAATAATCATCAAACATTCATTCTAACCTAAGTAGAATCAAACAACTAGCCTAATAACATCATCATCAGTCAAGAATACTCAGAAACAATAGTATGAAATGAAATAAACTACTGAAAATTAAAAACAAGTGAGAACAAAGAGTGACCAAGATGAATTCACATGAAAATCAAGCCTTCTAGCTCTCTAATGCTTCCCAAATGCTTCCCAAAGCTCCTGGAATGCTCCTCTGCTTCGAAATTTGTCGACAAAGATAATTGAAACGGCTGGGGATAACCTCCTCTTTATTCTCGCATTAATCTTGACTTTTTTCAAATTTCAAAACACATCGCGTACCGCGAAGACTAATTCAAAACAACATCGCGTATCGCGATGGACAAAACAAGCGGGCAAGTCCCGAAATCCTTCGCATACCGCGAAGGTCTTTTTCTTCATCTTCGCGTACCGCGAAGCTCTCTAAATGATTAAAACTTGTCTTTTTCTCTTGATTTCAACCGGGGCTCGATTCCTTCGGGTTTCGAACTCGATTTCCGTTCATTTCATTCGACAAGCCTGTAAAAACCACAAAATGTAAAAATAATCTAAAAATAAACAAAAACGACGTTTACAAACTAAAATCGACTCAAATTCACTTAAAAACCGAATGTGTTTTACAACCCATCAAAAATACCCACACTTAAACATTTTTCGTCCTCGAAAAAGATTTGCAATGGAATCATAACCAGAAATTTAGTTTTAAACTCAAAATTTTAAACACATACGCATTAACCACGATTGTCAGTATTTGTATCCACTTAAACCAATAACTGATATCTAGATTCCCTAGTCTTGATTCATTATGTTCAAATGATTCAATAACCTATAGGTATTACACTCAAGGCATACAGATCAACCTAATCCTAATAAAAGCTTCCAAGTTACCATTACATTCGAACAACCTAAATGAATTTAAAAATCAAACCTTAGATGGAATGGATGAAGGTAGGGGCATTTTGCTTCTAATTTACTGAGCCTAACTTAGTGGTGTTTCACTCGGTTGCCATCCGGGGTATGACACATAAGCTGCAGCTCTTATTTTATTTTGTTTTATTTTTTTCTGCAAGCTCAGTCCATTTAGTGGATTGGTGGATGATGTTTCTTTTAATCAGGTGCCATAAATCTCGAATTTATTTTCATAAAAAGAGAACATACGTGCCAGGTTTAATTTTAAAAACATTAGGTCGTTTGTTTGTAAAAGTTCCTCTAATCACAATTAAACAGTTTCAGAATCCCCATATTTCCCAAGGCAAAACCTATTAGCATCATGAAGATTAAGTAAATTATATCAATACTAAAGAACCTTTCTATCAGTTAGGCCTACCAACATATCCCAAATTAGATGCGTACGTTTAAACTTTTAAGAAAACATAAAATTCCTGATTATACTATCATTTTCCATTTTAAATGCAAAACCTAATTCAAAGACTTTTTACAAAATTATATACAATATTTACATAATCTAACCTAGAAAATTTAAAATCAGACTCAATTTACAATTAAATAATTAAAAACCTAAATAAAAATGAAAAAGAACAAAAATAAAGAAAAAATAAATTAAAAAATTGGAAAAGACTTAGCTGGTTTCATGTAACAACCGTGCATGTCAAATCCAGAATAACACAATCGTATAGCATTCCATTCGCGATCGAGTTATTGTAATCTTGTTGGTTGCCTTTCTACTACAATATAAGTTATCACTACCCAACTGATAAGGGTAATTCAAACCAAACTGCAAATGAAGATCTAAACAATCCAAACACGATTAACTATAAAAGAAAAATTAAAAATAAAAGACTCAAACCTAACTAAAACTGACTTGATTAATTACAAATGACTCAAAATTAAAAAAAAATCTTTTTGAATTTTATTGATTATTATTTTTTTTAATTTTTTATTTTAATTAAAAATTTACAATTTTACACAAATCTCATACCCACACTTAAAATCACACATTGTCCTCAATGTGGAATATAAAAATAATGAACAATTCAACAAAAATATACAATTTATAACCATTACAACTTCCCTAATATGTGACAATTTCCTCATAAGTCTTATCAACCGCCATCAATCCAATCGTAATCACAATTAATTCCCAAAT
The DNA here is from genome assembly GCA_009363875.1 of Mikania micrantha. Classification (NCBI taxonomy): domain Eukaryota; kingdom Viridiplantae; phylum Streptophyta; class Magnoliopsida; order Asterales; family Asteraceae; genus Mikania; species Mikania micrantha. Next base: position 41,350,817 of record CM018687.1, on the reverse strand, counting down.
TGTATTCTGAACATTCACGGTGAATTTGGCAATCCACTAACACTCACAACAAAACATCAACATATACATGAATAATAATAAAAGAAAAACTGTACATACGATAATCAACCATAACAATCACAAAATATATACAATCCAGTAGTCTAAATACATCTGAATTCAACACAAAATATATCCAAATATATACAGACCATGAAGATAAAAACAAAAATAAAGAAAAATACAAAAGAAACAACTACTACTGCTAAGATGCTGAAATCTAATCATGAGGCTCATCACCATGTCCTCCTGGCTGCTGAGGCTGATCTGGAGCCCTGAACCACTTAGGAACCACAATCCCAAAATGTGCAAAAAGAATGCGCAGCATCTGACCCTGCCTCTGCTGCTCCTCCTAAAGACTGTCAAAAGTAATGCGTGGAGGGCGAGGCTGACGTAGAGGAAATGTCTGCTGAGGTCTCTCCACCCTATGTATTATCCTCTGACGCTCCGGTGGCACACCTCTCTGCAGGACCTCAACATCTGGGGGTCCCTCTGGTGCAGGCCTAGCTGGCATCCAACTGGCTGGATCTCCCATAGAGCACATGCCAGCTAGCCGCATGTCATCTAAACTATATCGCCCTGTCTCGGGCCCCTCAGTCAAAAACCGGCGTGGGAATCTGTTAAAGACTCCCAGCCTCAAAGCTATCCTCCCAATGTAGGGCCCCAAATCTAACCTAGTCGTCGCCCCTCCACGGCGAACCCTCGCGAATGATGACAGTAAAATGCAGGATAGGTTAGCCGGGCGATGGCTAATCATGTTGTACATGCAGAGAAGGTCTAGTTGGTTGCATTTCTCTGCACCGGCCCTGCGACCGACGAGAGTGCAACTAACCATCCTTTGAACATATCAAATAAGTGGATCATGAATCGAAGACTCGATAATCGCACTCGTAAAAGGTCCATCTGCTATGGACATCCAAAACTCCTCAAGCTGCCGCTCTGTGATACCCAAATCACTGGGCTCTCTCACAACTGCCCTCAGCTCTGAGCAAACCCAGGCTCTCTCACCTGATCATCTGTATAAAATCCCGTCGCAATCGCGAACTATGGGATGCTCATAGAAAATGTGCGTCTGCCTAACGCAAAAGATACAGCAGCAGGGTCATCGAATGAACCTGACATGTGACGGAATGTCGAACGGAACTCGACTGTCAGCTCCATGTACTGAGGCCACCTACAATCGAGGGCAGTCCTCCACTCATCTCTAACAATAGCATCAAACTCCTCTAGGCGTCCAAGCCTCTCTAGCAGCTCACGATCAAAGGTACGGTGGTGGTAATGCTCCATCGTCACAAAACGCTCGCAGCGAGTAGCCTCCTCTGTCCCCTGCTCGAACTGCAGGACAGTGTGCTCTCTGAGAACACGGTCGTCAATGGGAACCGCCTCGTCCTCGTCGATAGGGAGGATCTCCGGTGATAAGTAGTTAATCTCTCTCTTTCTCCTCCTCGAGGAACTAGAACCTCTGGCCCTCTTGGCCCCGACAGCCGAACTCTCAGCTGCTCCAGACATCCTACAATAGCAGTGTACAACAATACAAAATACAAAACAAAATTTACAAATTAAACTACATTAAAACCTAAATTTAATTTATTTACAATTTTTTTCAAAAATTTCTATTTACAAAGTATAAATTTAAAAATTAAAACCTATTTACAAAAATTAAAAATGTTATTATTTATTTTACACAGATTATTAAAATAATAAAATATGATACAAGAATTTATTTATAAAATAAAAATTCTATTTACAATTTTATTTAAAAAAATTTACAATGTTAAAATCTAAATTTAAATTATGTTTACAAATTTATTTACAAAAATACTAGACGAAAATTTATTCACAAAATTTTTACAAAAGTTTAAAATGTTAACTCATTTTACAAAATTTAAATTTACAAAATTAGTAATAAGAGATAAAATATATATCTATTTACAAAATTTTACAAAATTTAATCAAAATAAAACAATAAAACCAAATTTTTCAACATTTTTATATACAATTTATCAAATTTAAAATACATTTTGTTTACAAAATTAATTACAAAAAATGAACTGGGTTCCGATATGCTCCGCGTGCCGCGAAGGGGTCCTTGGCGGTACGCGGCCTCTTTCCAAACTCAGAGAATCGATCGGCCCTCAATGGCGACCAACCGAACCCTATTTCGATTCCAAACCTAGTTTAATCTATGCATATCTACTGAATTTATTCGAAATCTATCTAAATTTACATCAAATAAACTAATACCTAAGATCTAAAACTGAAAAATCGAATGAAATAAAGATGAACTATACCTAATCGCGTATGATGTGAAACGGCAGTGGTGGTGTGGTGAAACGACCGAGATGGTGGCAGCAACACTACGGTGATGGTGGTGGCTGTGGTGGTGGATGCGACGGCTACAGTGGTAGCGCGGTGACAGTGGTAGTAGGTGGTTGTGGTGTAGTGGAGATAGCGGTGGGAACTGGTGGTGCTACGGTGGTATGCGGTGGCAGTGGGGTGGTAAATCGGTGGAATAGAGGGTGGTGAATGGTGATAACCGGTGGTAGGTGGGGTGTGGTGTAATGGTACGCGAAGAAACCTTGTTGTTTATTTTTTTTCTTCCCGAAATCCATCGCGTACCGCGGTGATGATCTGGTTCCTCTACCGCGTAGCGCGACGCGTTTCGGTGTTTTCAAATTTTGTATATATTTTTTTTTCAATTTAATTTACAAAAATAACTAAAATACAATAAAATAAAATCAAAATAAAAACTACTAAAAATCAAAATAAAATTAATTACCTAGAATTTACAATCTAAACCTAATCGAGTTACGATGCGACTTAAATTTCGGTTTCAATATGCGTAGATGGTATAGGCGAAAACCGTACCAAATACCCACACTTAATTTCCAAAATAGTCCTATCGAAAAACATGAAAACACAAACACGCAAAAACAACACAACCTATATTACAAACTCTACAAATCAAGCCTAACTATCCTCACCTACGCAACTCAAGGAGTGCTACCTCCTTCTCAGTACCGATCGGTCCTCCGATGTATAGCTTCAAACGATGCCCGTTAACCTTCCATGTCCGACCTTCTGATTCAAGCTCAACTGCTCCGTGTGGAAAGACTTCATGCACAACAAACGGTCCTTTCCATTTGGACTTCAACTTACCTGGAAATAACCTGAGCCTCGAATCATAGACTAGCACCTGATCACCTTTTCTAAACTCTTTCACTCCTCACAACTTACGATCGTCCAACGCCTTCGTACGCTCTTTATAACTCCACGATCGTGCGTACGCCTCATCACGCAACTCCTCTAACTCATGCAACTGAAGAAACCGATTCTTCACAGCACTCGGCAAATCAAGATTCACACTCTTCAACGCCCAAAACGCCTTATGCTCTAACTCCACTGGCAGATGACACGCTTACCATAAACCATCCGAAAAGGCGTGGTCCCAATCGGATTCTTAAAAGCTGTCCTAAACGCCCACAACACCTCATCTAGCCTATCTGCCCAATCCTTACGGTTTCTCCCTATCGTCTTCTCGAGAATCCTCTTCACACCCCTATTAGCATTCTCAACCTGGCCACTAGTCTGTGGATGATAGGCTGTCGACACTCGATGGGTCACCCCGTATCGTGCCAACACCTTCTCCAACTGTGCATTACAAAAATGTGTGCCTTTATCACTTATCAATGCCTTAGGGGTTCCAAACCTACAAAACAACCTCTTCAAAAATCCCACAACTCTTTGTGCATCATTCGTGGATAAAGCTTGAGCCTCTACCCACTTCGAAACGTAATCAATAGCCACGAGGACGTACCGATTCCCTAGGGATGAAAGGAACGGTCCCATGAAGTCAATACCCCAAATATCAAAGACCTCAACCCCCTGGATGGGGTTCTGGGGCATCTCATTCCTGCGTGAGATATTTCCAGTCCTCTGACACGCATCACAACTCCTCACAAACTCATGTGCATCCTTAAACACAGTCGGCCAATAAAATCCACAATCAAACACCTTCTTCGCAGTGTACGATGGCCCATGGTGTCCTCTAGTCAATCCCTCATGACAATGTCTTAGGATGTCCAATCCTTCCTCCCGACTCACACATCTCCTCAAAATCCCGTCTGCTCCCTCGCGAAACAAATATGGAGCATCCCATATATAATAGTTTGCTTCAGTAAAGAACCTCTTTTGCTGTTGTGAAGTCAGACCCTTCAACATGTAACCTTCAGACAAGTAATTCGCAATGTCTGAGAACCACGGTAATCCCTGCTCACCTGCACTCACCAAACCCACTATCTCTGTATCTAGAGAAATCAAAGTCTCATGTGGGAATGTGTCTCCAATCATCTCCTCATTCATCTTCTCCCGAGCAGGATCCTCAAGCCGTGACAAATGGTCAGCTGCAACATTCTCAACTCCTTTCTTATCCTTAATCTCTATGTCAAACTCAGAAAGGAGGAGAATCCACCGAATCAAACGAGGTTTTGCGTCCTTTTTCGCGAACAAGTATCGCAAGGCCGCATGATCGGTGTAAACAATGGTCTTGGAAAGAACAAGATAAGACCTAAACTTATCGAACGCATACACGACCGCTAACAACTCCTTCTTTGTAGTCGTGTAATTCTCCTGAGCATCATCTAAGGTCTTACTTGCATAGTAGATCGGATGAAAGTGCTTATCTTTCCGCTGACCAAGTACAGCCCCTACTGCAAAATCACTAGCATCGCACATCAACTCGAAAGGAAGGCTCCAATCGGGGGCTATCAGAATAGGAGAACTCACCAACTTCTCCTTTAGAAACTCAAACGCTCTCATGCACTCCTCACTAAACTCAAACTCCACATATTTCTCCAGAAGTCGGGTCATCGGTCGGGTAATCTTAGAGAAGTCCTTAATGAAACGCCTATAAAACCCTGCATGACCTAGAAAACTACGAACCGCTCTCACATTCGTCGGTGGTGGGAGTTTACTAATAGTCTCTATCTTAGCTCTATCTACCTCAATGCCATCTCGCGAAATCTTGTGCCCTAGCACAATACCCTCAGTCACCATGAAATGGCACTTCTCCCAATTCAGCATCATATTAGTCTCCACACATCTAGCAAGCATCCTATCCAAATTCTGCAAACAATGATCGAATGAACTTCCAAACACTGAAAAATCATCCATGAACACTTCCATGGAAGTCTCGATCATATCCTGAAATATAGCCACCATGCATCTCTGAAATGTGGGTGGAGCATTACATAACCCAAATGGCATACGGCGATACGCAGTAAAACTGTTGTCCTGACAACCGCTCCAACATCTGATCAATGAAAGGTAGTGGAAAATGATCTTTCCTGGTGGCATCATTCAGTCTTCTGTAATCGATGCATACTCTCCAACCAATGACTGTCCTAGACGGAATCAACTCCTTCTTCTCATTCACAATGACAGTCATGCCTCCCTTCTTGGGAACAACATGTACCGGACTGACCCAAGCTGAATCTGAAATGGGATAGATCAATCCGGCATCTAAGAGCTTAAGAACCTCCTTCTTCACAACTTCAGACATGTTAGGATTAAGCCATCGTTGTGGTTGGACCACCGGCTTGTAATCCTCCTCCATCAAAATGCGATGCGTACAAAACGAAGGGTGTATGCCCTTTATGTCCATCAACTTCTACGCAATCGCCTGCTTATTCGCCTTAAGCGCATCAATCAATCTCGACTTCTCCTCCTCCGTCAATGAAGATGAAATAATGACGGGCAAATCAGAATCACCATCCAGAAATGCATACTCCAAATGAGATGGCAACTCCTTAAGCTCTAGGGATGGTGGTGCCTCAACAGATGGTCTCTCAACCGGATCCGTACTTTCAAAAACCTCAAAAGCAGTCGGGTACTCAGGAGGCTTACTAGCCAGACTGCTCAGAATGTGCTCAGAAGAAGCATCAATCTCAACAGCCTGGTTCTCCTCACCCAGGTATTGATCTTTCAATAAATCAGATTCAAAAATGTAATCTAGAAAACGATCTATGTAAGGAATGAAAGAATCAAGAAAATAAACAGAATCATCCTGGCCGTTCGAATGCTTCATCGACTTCCTCACGAATGTAACATTCTCCTCACCCACACGAAATGTAATCTTACCTTCAAACACATCTATCATTGCCTTAGCAATGCGTAGGAAAGGATGTCCCATAATGAGCGGGACTCGGTCATCGGCCTCCATGTCTAGAATGACAAAATCCGCGGGGAATACAAACTTATCAACCTTCACCAAAACATTCTCCACAATTCCCCGTGGATACTTGACCGATCGATCGGCCAAAGTGATGCTCATGCGCGTCGGCGATGGGTCTCCAAGGTCTAGCTTCTGATAAGTTTAATATGGCATCAAATTAATGCTAGCACCCAAGTCAGCCAACGCATGGTTCACAGAAGAACTGCCAAATAAACAAGGGATAGTGAAAACCCCTGGATCGTCAAGCTTCTCGGGCAGTTTGTTCTGGACCAACGCAAAACATCAAGCTCCTAACGTGACTGTAGAAAGTGACTCCAGCTTCTTCTTGTTAGACAGAAGATCCTTTAAGAATTTAGCATATTTGGGCATATGCTGGAGTGCTTCTACAAACGGGAGGTTGATCTTAAGCTGCTTGAACATCTCTAAGAAATGTCCATACTCCTGTGCATACTTCTGCTGCAATGCACGTGCCGAATATGGAAGCCTGCTTATATCAACCTCGGGAGTCCTCTTCTCTTCCATCTTCTTCTTCTCGGCCTCAACTCCCTTCTTCTCTACTGAAGACTCTCCTACTGGTGCGGTACTTGCTGGGCCTAGCCTCTGGTGCACCCTATCAGGAGTCTCCATCTCTATCTCCTCGTCAACTGGTTCCTCTACATCGACATCCGGTGACTTCTCCACCTCCTTCTCACCTCCACGACCACTCCTAGTCGTCACAGCCTTCACATGACCTTTCGGGTTTGCCTCAGTATTCCCCGAGAAGGATCCACCCTGCCTCTCATCCAACCTCTTCGCAATGTCACCTACCGATCGCTGTAAGTCCAGAAATGTTGACTGTTGATTCCTCAGCAATGTATCATGCTCCTGAAGCTTCACCTGTCTGTGTTGATCCTTGGCAATCAACTGCTGTAGCATCTGCATCTGCTGCTTGAGCATATCCTTCATTTCTAGGTCACCACTGCTGCTTGGACCCGCTCCTGAATTCTCATTAGATGCCTGATTCTGACGTGGTTGATAGGAGTTGTTACCACGCTAGTTGTTGTTGGAGTTTCGCCAATTTGAGTTAGGATTCCAATTAGGATTGGGATTGGAATTGAAGTTGGAAGTGAAAGGCTTGTTCCAACCAGAATTAATGGAATCTAACTGCTCCTGATCATTAATGGGGCACTCGGCAGTCGCATGTCCTCCTCGACATATCTCACACTTCTTCGGCTGTGTCTTCAGTTCCTTCATGTCTCTCGCTAGAGACTCTATGGTAGCAGCAAGGCTAGTGTCAGGAACGACCTGATAAACACCTCGAGCAACGGATGAGGTGTTGGTAGCCTTAGTGGTGGAGGATCTAGTGGATGGCTTCTGCTGTTGCTCGGCTCTAGCAAAACTCTCAAACATGTCAATACACTCATTTGTATCCTTCATCTCCATGATATGCCATCCTGCAGCTATATTGAACATGATTTGCTTCTCCAGTGTCAATCCAATGTAGAATTTCTCTACAAGTGCCCATTCAGAAAGTCCATGATGTGGACATTTGCTAAGCAAAGTGTGGAATCGCTCCCAAGCTGCAGAGTAAGACTCATCGGGCTCCATATGAAATGAATGAATTTGGTCCCTAAGACGAGCAGCTTTAGAAGGTGGAAAATATTTCTTCAGAAATTTCTTTCGAAGATCATCATCCCACGTGGTGATGGAGTTCTCGAGAAGGCTGTCGAACCAGGTGGATGTACGACTAGCAAGAGAGAATGGGAAAAGCTGCAAGCAGATGGTATCCTTAGAAACTCCATGCAGATTGAAGGTATTGCAGATCCTAGAAAAACGGGAGATATGTCCGGGAGCATCCTCATCATCAAGACCATTAAACTGAATGGAATTGGTGATAGCAGTCATGATGTAGGAAGGGAATTGCCAAGTAGCATCATTGGCAAACACGGGACGAGTGACCAGGTTGCAAACTCCGATGAATCCATCTCAAGCTCGGTCGTGAACGGTACGTCTACGCGGTGGTATCTCCTCGGCCATGTCGAAGCAAACAGGTGGGATCGAGAAAGGTGAAGTGGATGTGTGTGAAGGTGAACTAGGTGTAGAACAAGAAGGAGAAAACAAAATCGGGGCAAGAACATGAACCTGGGAAAGGCGACTCCTAAGGTTCGTGTGAAACTCTTGCTCCGGCTCTTCAAAAGCTAAAACTGGCGGTGGTCCTTGTGATCGAGTATGTGGCATGCACTGTAAACGATTACAAGTAAAGGGGTTTAACAAACAAAACAAAGAAAAACCTAAAAGATAATAAAAACCTAGCAACTAAAAGACAAGAAACAATTAAGGCAAATAAGAAAGAAAAGAAAAGACTAAAAACCTTAAATACTAAAAGCAAATAAAAATTAGACCTACTAATTCTTAAAATCACAATCTAAGCTAATTTCTCTATTGCCAAGCCTCCCCGGCAACGGCGCCAAAAACTTGATGTCCCCGAAAGTGGTCTAAGAAAACAACTACAAACACTAACCTAGACTTAACTTAATTACAACGAGTTAAAATCGAAATTTCTAAACTAAACCACTATGACAGGCAAGTGTGCCTGTCAATTGTAGAATAGCTAATGAAAGTCCGGATATCGAACCCACGATACACTGACTTAACGAAACAAGATTAAAAAATGATTAAAAACAAAGGGGGGAGGGTTTTGAATAAAAATGACAATTCAATTAAACTAATTATCCTAATTAAATTAGAAAAAGCAGATTCAACTAATATTAAACCCTAAAACAGATTAATGAATTTAATTAAAAGAAATGATTTACAATTTTAGAAAAACCTAAACAATTGAGAAAAACTCTACTTAGGCAGAATTCCTGTTTGTGATTATTGACACTATTGACTTTGTTTGATATGATGGAACTAGGATCTTAAACAGCAAAATATAGGCAACCTAATGGATTCTGGATTAATTACCAGATATAACCAACTAAGAAAACCTAATTTTGCAATAAACACACTAGTTAATTGAATCACCTCCCGGGATTTTTCCAATAACACTTATGTACTCAAATGAACAAGTCACATTCCTGATTTTCTTATTCCAATACACCAAAGATGCAAGGAGTAATCTTAGAATGTCAAATTTGACACAAAAATGACAATAACACTAAGTCTTTCAATTAACCAACCATCCCGGGTAATTATTATGAAAACCCTAATGCTAAAGATCACCTGACAAGTCTATCACCTTCCGGATTTCTAAACTTAGATACACATTGAACCCTAAGAACATCAATTATATCTTTTCCTATGGCTAGTGATATCAAAGAAGCCACAAACTAGTCATAACACCAAGTCGATGACCTAATACGCTTCTAACACCGAAAGACATTCAATAAACATGTATGGAACATGATATAAACTGATATAATCAAGATTAGATATGCAAAACTCATCAAAATGACATACTAAGATCTGTTACAAAAGTATTTTCCATCAAAACTCAAAACAATTGTCAATAGGTATCAATAATCATTAAACATTCATTCTAACCTAAGTAGAATCAAACAACTAGCCTAATAACATCATCATCAGTCAAGAATACTCAGAAACAATAGTATGAAATGAAATAAACTACTTAAAATTAAAAACAAGTGAGAACAAAGAGTGACCAAGATGAATTCACATGAAAATCAAGCCTTCTAGCTCTCCAATGCTTCCCAAATGCTTCCCAAAGCTCCTGGAATGCTCCTCTGCTTCGAAATTTGTCGACAAAGATAATTGAAACGGCTGGGGATAACCTCCTCTTTACTCTCACATTAATCTTGACTTTTTTCAAATTTCAAAACACATCGCGTACCGCGAAGACTAATTCAAAACAACATCGCGTATCGCGATGGACAAAACAAGCGGGCAAGTCCCGAAATCCTTCGCATACTGCGAAGGTCTTTTTCTTCATCTTCGTGTACCGCGAAGCTCTCCAAATGATTAAAACTTGTCTTTTTCTCTTGATTTCAACCGGGGCTCGATTCCTTCGGGTTTCGAACTCGATTTCCGTTCATTTCATTCGACAAGCCTGTAAAAAACCACAAAATGTAAAAGAATTTAAAAATAAACAAAAACGACGTATTTACAAACTAAAATCGACTCAAATTCACTTAAAAATCGGATGTGTTTTACAACCCATCATGCACCCTATCCTGCTCAGCAGCCATTTCAGGTACCGACCAGAGTAGTACCTCATCAACATCAAACCACTTCTCCTGGAGGAGACCAAAGAGTCTCAGAATCTCTCCATCCAGAGAAGTATCTGGCTGGCCCTTCTTTTGTGGTGGCCTCCTCTCTTCCTGTGCAGCTTCCTCGTCAAGGGTTAGTTTCCTTTTGCCTTTATCCATTATATTTAACCTAGAGGAGATAGATCATGTGGCCTCACCAGCTGGTTCATTGGCCAAAAGTTCATCTGAGGAGGATACCTCAACTATGACTGGGCCTTCGAAAGCAGCTGCAGCTTCAGCTTCGGAGTTAACCTTAGCATTCACTGTCAACTCCAGTTGAACCACCACATTGGACGGTTCCTTAGGGGTTCCCTCAGAGAGCTCAGGATTTGGGGAGAGGTCTTCATCAACAGCCATTTTTTTAGGAGGAGACATGGGTTCATCTGCTGTTGTCTCAAGAGGAGACATGAGTTCATCAGATGTTGTCTCAAAAGGAGACATGTGCTCATCAGCTGTTGTCTCAAGAGGAGACATGTGTTCACCAGCTGTTGTCCAAAGAGAGGACATAGGTTCCATGGAGATAGGGGTTGTGGCTTGATTGGGTTTCTCTATGGTAACCTTGGTTGTGGTCCCAGAAGGAGACCTAGTCTCAGAAGGAGACTTTGGAGTTTCAACAGGGGATTTAGGCTCCATGGAGATATGTTCTTCTTCTTTCTCCAAGGATGCCCCTTCAACATTAGAAGAGGAGGAGGATGAGGATGAGGAAGAGCTGGAGTTGTGAAAGTAAGTGCTCAAGAACTCATCCCATTCCCTGTCCAAGTTATTTATGAATGGAGTGGATTCTTGAGTTACTTCCGCATCTCCTTCTGCTTGAGATGGAGCATCTTTCTCCTCTCCTTCTTCTGGAGATGGTGATTCCGTCGGTGATGGTGATGGTGATCCCATAGGTTGTTCCTTCTCCCTTTTTTTGGTAGCACCAAGGGAGATTGAGGACACCTGACTAGGATCAGGATGAAATGGTTGACAGATGATTGGGGGGCGGTGCCAGAGGTCCAAGATGGTAGCATCTTTTATCTTGGATCTGCAGCCTTAGGGTAGCAGTCTTAGCTTCCAGGTGGGCTACCCTGGCTTGTAATGTGGATATGGTGGTCGTCAATTCCTATATAGTTATGCCCTCATCCACCTGCGTGGAATCATGGGGCGATGGAGTCCTAAGCTAGCTCCAGCACCTCCACACCAGATGTGGTTTCTTGGTGCCCTGGATTCCTCTCATTGAAGATGACCTCAAAGAATTCACCGCCGTTGTGATATGCCACAGAGGAGGCTCTATTGCCGTTACCACTTTCCTGATGAAGTAGAGATGGTTCACCAGTAGTGGGAGCCTCCACTGTATTAACCCCTTCAGCACTGCTGGGGTCAACCTCTGTTGTTGTAAGCTCAAGGTCATGGAACCTCTCTTGCAATTCTGTCACCACTCTCAAAAAAGTGGGAAGTGGGAGAAAGTGGGTCATACAGGGTAGCTGAGGAGGCGCCTTGAGCTTGGGTATCCATATGAGTGGGGGGCTGTGATGGTGTAGATAGACCTACGGACCTGGGAGACAGTCCTTATTCTAGAGGAGCTACTTCCAAAGAAGAAGGCTCTTGAGCAGTGGCATCCCTTTGGATATTCTCATGTATGTACGGTGACATACAACGAGGGATATTGGATAGGTGAAGGGCAGCCACTGGATCCAGAGGAAGATCAAATGGTAAAGTAGTAGGTGTGGTTTTCACCTTAGGTAGAACTGGGCCGTTACCAGGTTTCATTGCCTTTTTCTTTTTGAGTTCGGAAGAAGGAGCTTGAACAGTTGTAGATAACTATTCAGGGTTTCGTTTGCGTTTGTAGGTGACTTTGATGGAGGGGGCTAAGGATGTTGTCTTGGACATTGGGGTGCCTAGAGCTTTGCAGTCAGTGAAGTTAAACCTTTTAAGAATATCCTTGACATATTTTGATTGATTAACGAAAATCCATGTAGGAGTTTGCTTCACTTGTAGTCCAAGAAAGAAAGTGAGTTCTCCCATTGAGCTCATTTCAAATTTGGACTTCATCAGCGCTTCAAAGTCTTTACAGAGAGATTCATTAGTAGAACCAAAGATAATATCATCAACATAAATCTGGACAAGCATAATACGTTGATTGGATTTCTTGAAGAAGAGAGTCTTTTCAATAGTCCCTCTCTTGAAGTTGTGTGACAGTAGAAAGGAGGAAAAAGTTTCATACCATTTCCAGGGAGCCTGATGTAGCCCATATAGAGCTTTATCAAGCTTGCATACATGGTTAGGAAACTTAGGATCCTCAAATCTAGGTGGTTGAAAAACATATACTTCTTCATCGATTTTTCCATAGAAGAAGGCATTCTTGACATCTATTTGAAATACCTTGAAGTCTTTGGTAGCTGCAAATGCTAGAAATATTCTGATAGACTCAATCCTTGCAACTAGAGCAAAAAATCATCATAGTCAATCCCCCCTCTTGTGTGTATCCCTGCACCACCAATCTTGCTTTGTTCTTAATGACTACACCCTTGTCGTCCTTCTTATTTCGGAACACCCACTTGGTTCCGACTGCATACTTTCCCTTAGGTAAAGGGTAGACCTTCCACACTCCTTGCCTTTCAAACTGAAGGAGTTCCTCCTTTATTGCTTCTACCCAGATGCTATCTTTCAATGCTTCAGCAACTTTCTTTGGTTCGATTTGGGATAGAAAGCAGGAAAACAAACAGATGTTTGTTTCATGCATGGAGCTCCTTGTTCTTACTCCATCTTCAACACTGCCGATGACGTTCTCAGCTGGATGAGTGTTATGAATACAGGTTCTTGGAATCACATCCAACTGGGAACTTAAATCCAAATTTCTGGAATCAAGGTTTGGAAGTACAACCTCAAGCTGGATTTCTGGCAGATCTTGGATTCTTTGATTTTGGACTGTTATGGGTGGATTTTCTCTGGATAGTGAACTTTCCAGAGTGGTTACTTCGTCGGTAGGGCTCCCAACTTTCTCTTGACTCTAGGGAGCAGAAATAGAGTCACTTAGAGGAACAACCCGAGAGATGATGATTGTTTCCGATTGTGAAATTGCTTGAGGTGTTAAAGTGGATTCTGCCAAGGTTTATCTTGAAGTTATTGGCAGTTCAACACGAAAATCTTCTTCCCTTCTGTGCTGAGTGGGGTCAAAGTTAGTTGTCTGCGGTTCTGGAACATACTCTTTCAAGAGATTAAATGCAGACGTGAATTTATCAAGATCAAGCAGCCAATCAGGGCCTATTCCAGGTTTATTGATAGTATGTTATCAAACTGAACATTTACAGACTCTTCAATAATCCTGGAATCTTTAATGTATACTCTATATGCCTTAGCTTGTGAAGAGTACCCAACAAAGTAGCCCTCTGCTGATTTCTTCGCAAACTTGGCTAGATGATCTTTGGTATTCAATATGGTGCATTGACATCCAAATGGTTTAAGAAATCTAATAAATGGTTTTCTTTTATGCCAAATTTCATAAGGAGTCATACCATGTGATTTAACTACCGATATTCTATTTTGGACATAACAGGCAGTGTTGACTGCTTCTGCCAAAAAAGTTGTTGGTAGCTTGGCATCAGATAACACGGTCCTAGCAGCCTCAATCAATGTCCTATTCCTTCTCTAAACAACACCATTTTGTTGTGGAGTCCTAGGAGCACTGAATTGTCTTGTAATACCCTTAGATTCACAAAAGGAGTTTAAAATATGATTTTTGAATTCTATTCCTTGATTAGACCTTATGATTTTTACATTGTGGTCACTTTCATTCCCAACCCTAAGAATGAATAACTTCAAGATATCAGTATTTTCATCCTTGGTACTCAAGAAGAATACCCAGGTATATCTTGAGAAGTCATCAGTGACCACCAAGCAGTAGGACTTTCTACTTAGACTTTTCACACTTGTAGGGCCAAACAAGTCCATGTGTAGCAAGTGTAGGACTGTTGTTATTGAATTTATCTCTTTGGCATGATGAGATGATTTGTGTTGCTTCCCTTTTAGGCATGCAACACATTTATCAACACATACAAATTCTTTTGTTGGTAAACCTGTAACTAAGTTATTTTTGACAAGTTTATTCATGTTTATCAGGTTTACATGACAAAGTCTCCTATGCCAAAGAGATGATTCATCAAGTGAGGATTTTGAGACAAAGCAATTTATATTGCTAAGTAGTGAAGTTGTGCTCATGTCCAGCATATACATGTTGTTCCTTCTTGGAGCTCTTGGTAGAATTTGGTCATTTGGAACAACAAATCCTGGTTTCAGGACAATACATTCATGCTCAGCGAACAACATGTTATGTTTCTTATCACACACCTGTGAGACACTCAGGAAGTTATAGTTCAATTCTTTCACATAATGCACATTCTCAAAACTTACCTTACCATTTGTTATTGTGCCTCTACCTGTGATGTATCCATCCACTGGATCACTTCCAAAAGCAACTGACCCTCCAAAAAATGGTTCATATTTGTGTAGGTGGGTCTTGTTGCCTGTCATGTGCCTGAAGCAGCCACTGTCAACAATCCACAAGTTGCCTTTTGAGTCTTGTTGTCCCTGCACATGATTAGAAATGAATTAGTTTCTTATGGGAACCCAGCCCTTGTGGTCTTGGGTTTTCAATTTGCATCATTGTAAGAAAACTTCTTTGAAATCATCTTTGATGGTTTAGATGATGAACATGCTGGTTCAACTGTTGGTTCAGTTGTTTCTTTCTTCTTGCAGACTTTGTAGACCTTTGGGGTTGATTAATGACACTTCTTTTCTTTTCTTTGAAACTTATCGAGAGTAGGTATTCCTATTCCTTTCGATGGTCTGGACTTGGTCTTGAACCATTGTTTTTCTTCAACATGCTTTCTTCCGAAGTAGGAAGGTTTCTTGGATTTGTCGGAAGTAGATCTGATTTTTGTTTCTGATGGAGTTATCTCTTTAGAATGCTTCTTGTTTTCTCTTTTCTTGTTATCAGAAGTAGATACTTCCGATGGATTCTTCGGTTGCTTTCCTGACCTTTTTCTTTCTACAGCAAAATTTTGGCTTTCCGAAGACTTGGGTGTTGTGCTTCCACTTCTTTTGTCACTTTCTATTCTGCATGGCTTTGAATTTCTTCTACTTCTTGTATTGAAAAGGCAATCAGCAGCATAGTGATCAGTGTCTCCACAAACTAGACATATTGGTTGATCTCTGGAGGACTTTTGGGAGTTCTTTCTTGCTGATAGATCTGATCTGAGTTTCTTAGAACTGGATTGACTTGACTTTGGTGTTCCCACAAAACTTCTGTTGGGATGATTTATCTGAACTCCGGATACACTAGCTTTTCTATCTCTTGATTTAGCCCTATGTGACTTGTCAGATAGACAAGTGACATAGCCTTAACAAAAGATGGTGTGGTTTTCTTGTTTCTTTTCTTTTGTTTAGTAACAGATTTTAGTTTTTCAAAAGTATCAGGAGTATCATCTTCAGATGAATAGGTTGATTGAGCAGGGCTAAATTTAGGCAAATCATTTTCTTGTTGAATCTTTTGTATGTCCAAAACCTCATCATACACAAGGCTTGCTTCAGGTTTGCATCGTACCTCCACCATTGGAGTATAGGCAGATGGAGGTTCCATTTTATTGTAACCCACCCAAGTTCCCTTCTTCTTTACCATCTCAGGTATCTCAGTCATTTTGAGAATTTTTTCAAACTTCTCACCTTGGCTGAGAAACTTGTCTATGTATGACTCAGCCAATACAAGTTCTGTTTTGGCAGTTGTTAGTCTTTCTAAAAGATTGTTTATTTGACACTGCTTATTAGTGTCTTCATGTTTTAAATTGGAGATACACTTTTCTAACTCCTCAATATTTTCTTTGTAATTTATTTCAGCTTCAAAGAAATTTGCCTTAATAACTTGTATTGACTCAAGCTCATCACAGACTTGAGCATTAAAACGTTTGTAAGCATTTAATTTTTCCAGACATTCAGGGGTACACATGTCATCTATTACCTTGAATGTAGACGTGGAGTCATTTTTCATCAATGCATTGTTTGAGATAGATGCTTCCTCAGCTTGAAAACTCCAGTCAAAAAAATCATGCTATCATGCATTGTTTGCATTGTTGGAGGAGCTTGGTGCTTTGTAGTTTGGCTGACCTGAAGTTGATGGCTGAGAACTTGGAGATTTGAACTCTCTTGCAAAATGCCCTAGCTGCTGACAGTCGAAGCATTTGAGTTTAGACTTATCCAGACCAAACCCAATTTTCATGTTATGATTTTTGAACTGTCTTCCAGTTCTCTGGTAAAACTTCCTTGCCCTATATGAGATCATGGCCATCTGGTAATTGATGTCCATTTCTTCCAGGTCATCTGCAGGGATCCCATCTAGATCCTCCTGACACAAATGAAAGTAATTTGTTTCTTCGGCCATGAAAGCTTCCTGACCTGATGTGAGCAATGGAGCTGAGCTTGCAAATGGGTTTGAATCAGATGTTGATAGAGTTGGTGTTTCTAGGAAGGTGATAATAGGTGTAAAGTTTGAATGGTATATGGGCTGATAGTTCTAAAATGGAGGATTGTGGATGGGGGCATACAAAGCCACTGAACCTGTGGGAATCGAGGTTGGTTTAGGTTCTTGGGCATCAACCTCCATTTGGTATGCACTAAGTATATCAAATAATTCTCCCAGCTTCAAAGTTCTAAGATTTTCTGTTCTACGAATAGCAACAGAGTATATATTCCATGCTTGTGGAAATGATCTTAGAAACTTTCTGATGACGTCTTGATTCTCCATCTTCACCCCTCATTTAACTCATCAACTAGTTGAACATACCTTAGATACTGAAAAAGCGATCTTCTCATTGTTCTCTTGGAGAAAGTTCTCGAACTTTTGCTTCAGCATATCCTTTTTATTTTTCTTCACGTCTTCCTATCCTTCATACATCTGTTGCAAAGAGTTCCAAAGCTCTTTGGCAGACTTGCATTTTTTGAATGCATGTATGATAGAGTTTAGGATTGCCATCTGAATCAGCCACAATGCTTTAGAATCCACTTCCATCTTTTTGTAATCGTCATCTGAGTATAAAGATGGGTATTTTGGCACAGGTGCTAAACCATTACCTGCAGCACCAACGGTTGGAATGAATGGTCCCTCAAGAACAGACTTCCAAAGTTTAAAGTCCTCGTTCCTGATGAAACCTTCCATCCTAACCTTCCATGTATCATAGTTATCAGGCATGAACATGGGAGGTTTGTTGAGAGTACCATTCTCAGTATCGTGCTTACTGATGACTTAGAGTGAAGTTGACACAAAGAGTAGTAGAAGATTAACAACTGGTAACTTAAGAATGGTTAGTTACTTAAGTTAGAGAGCCAAAGCTCTGATACCACTAGTTGCGTAGGGTTGTGTATCTCAACAAAACACTTTCACATGTAATCCTCTACCAAGCTTGATAGATGCGGAAAGTTCTATCAACTCGACTCACTCACACTTGCAGAACAAATATAATACACAAATAAAGATACTTTCAAGGTCAAAGTATATTTCATTCAAATGAAAAGTGAACAAGACTCAACAGCTCAGGCACACACTCGTGTCTTGCTAAGTTACAAGTGAAGGATTATATACTAAGACCTACAACTGAATCCGCGTGGGGATACACGGCTGGACAAAACACTAGAAACAAATGTATGCTAACATCGGCCAAGCCATATTAATTACAATTAATATAAAAAGACTATATTGGCTTTTACAATAAATATCTAAACAACAAAAGGCATTAACTGCTTCGTATCTTTGTAGTTCTGACAAATCTTATTTGCTGCTGACTAACATCGGAAAGTCTTCTTTGTTGATTTGAAGGTGAGAAAGCATCTCTGATTATTTCTAAAAGTATCCAGAATCTTTGTAAGAGAAAGTCTTCAAAAATCTTTGTCTTGGGAATCACTGTTGATCGATCGGAACAACTGATCGATTTGAACTTCGAAGTACTGAGGAGGGATTCGGAAGCTTCAGGTTGTTGTATAGCTTTCAGAAGAAGAGAATTATCCTTCGGAAGCAATGGTTTTCCGAAGGTTAATTCTTCTCTTCCAGCAGATGTTTGTCTTTCGAGAGTCCAAAACTAGATCCAGAGATGTTTTGGTGCGCATTAGACTTAATGATCCTTACACCACTTATTATTGTGCAAGGACAATTGTATGATCCCCCAAAACTTGATTTCACAATCAGTTTAGTTGATTGCAAGTAATCATCTTTAGCCTATACTTCCTTCCCGTTCTTTTCTCTTCTATGCATGGTTGACACACACACTTTTACTACTTTTTATTTGTTTGTGAATGTACGAAGGTTTTGACGTTATTTGTTCTTGTGTGATGTTATCATGTAGAAGCGGATTTATCATGTACATATGAAATTATCACTCAAATAGTTTATGCATGAAAACCCTGTCTCAGTGCTCTCCACACAAAATGCTATATTTAATTTAAATATTGTCAACTGTTTAAATTCATTTTTATTTATTATATAAATTAATGATCTTGATATAGTTAAGATTTATTGTGAAATAAAATATGATATATATGTAGTATTTTGTCTATATATACATTTTTATATTATAAGAACCAAGAGAGTTAGAAGAGAGTAAAACAAAAAAAAACAAAAACAAAGTACTGATTTTTATTTCTTTTACTGAATCAATGTTTCATGATTATACACTTTTCTCAAACTATGACTAGAGCTCGACCTCAGCTCACTAAAATTCAAGCCCGGCTCATTATGACTTAACAGAGTTCGAGCTCAGCTCTACTTGTTTATTATTTTGTTAATTAATTAATTTGATTGTTTATTAACTTTAAATATACTTATCTACATTTTTCATACATAACACAATATATTAAAACATGCAATTTTTATTATATTTTTTATAATTTTATATACGAACATAACTATTTATATAAATAAACATGTATTTAACTAAATAAAGAATTGAATACTATATAAAAACACGTTAGGCTCGTGAGCAGACTCGAGCTCAATAAATAAACGAGCAATGTTTTCGGTTCAAGCTCGATTAGGCTCGAAACATTCAAGCTTTTTACCGATCAAATCCCAAGTGTTTCACAAAAAGACACAGACACAAGACCTTATATAAGAGAAGTCTAGAGAGTATCGTTAAGCTAGAAGTCCTTTGATGCGTTGAAAATAGTTACAACTTACATTACAATGATATGTTTAAACTAGTTACGAAAATTAATCCAAACAATATATAATATTGTGTTCAAAGTCTCCTTGTTTGACGTTTGAACGACATATCACATACGCGTGATTATAATGGTGTCTTCAAACACAAGTCTAAACCACTTGTTATTCAACGGATGCATATGTCTATTTTGTTACATAGTAGATTATTGGCACACTTCCCATGTAAATATCACTTTATACATTAATTAATTAGCCTTCTCAAAAATTTGTTCTAGAAGGGTGTTTTCCCTGTATATACATATTCGAAATAAATAGGAGTTTGATTCAAATAGTAAAGTTATTAGAGTTAACGTGTTAGATTTCTAAAATAATATTTTTTCTTTTGATCCCGTAATATATATATATATATACACACACACATAAAATTGAAGTACGTGTGATAAGAAAGTGCGAAAATGGGGGAAAAGTCCCAAAAATAATGATTCACACACTCGAAATAAATCGTAGACACAATAATTAATTTATCCTACAGAATAGACATAGCATCTACCTCTCCCGAATTAAGACCACTGAATTCTCTAATTTCATGCTTGGTGATATAGAACTACCTACTATTAGTTGTCCAAATTTCATATTACCATTTATGAGTGCGGGCAAAACATGTACATTTTTTTTGAACGGAAAATAATAATAATAATAATAATAATAATAATAATAATAATAATAATAATAATAATAATAATAATAATAATAATAATAATAATAATAATAATAAGACATGAGAAAACATGTTTAACAAGACTACACTATATAATATTATATATTTTTTAAATAGAAAAAGAGTAAACTTCTTTTTTAGTCTCTGTGTTTAGACAGTGTTAACTTTTTTGCTCTAAACTTTTCAAAATGTTCATTATATTATGATCTATAGTTTGACAGTTATACCATTTTGCTCAAAACTTTTCAAAATTTATAACCATTTTGCTCCAAATTTTTCAAAATGTTAGAAAGTATAATAGAGACAGATTGACAAAATCAGAGAGTATAATGGAAACAGATTGGCAAAGTCACAGAGTATAATGAACTTTTTAAAAAGTTTGAAGCAAAATGTTTATAACTGTCAAACTACATTGAACAAAAGAGAAGCTTACTTTAATATAAATTAATGGGCTATGCCTAAATTTTTTCTTTTTCTTTCTTTCTTTTTTATTACTACATAAAAAATAGAAATATCACATTTTAAATCAACACAAATGTTAATTTCATGTTTTATATTTGCATTAATTACGTCGTATCTAATAACCTTAAATTGTCTAAAATAAAGTTTAACACAACTCTGTATATTTCAACAAAAAGTGGTTTATTGTTATACCAATATGGTTATCTATCCGAAGTTAATTAACAAACACTAATTTATAAAATTAAGAACTCTATTCTTCATGAGTAGATAAATATTTGCAAGCATGTAACATCCTTCACCTGTACGTGGCTGTAGAGGATGTCACCCATATTAGTAAAATTATATTAGTAAAATTATTTTGGTTCCATTTATGGTATTGCATGTTAGGAATTTTAGTAAAAATTTGTTTTTACGGGCTTTAAATGAAAATAATTATTTGTATTTGTTAGTATAGTAATTATAATTAATTAATTATGTTGACTAAGTCCCTTTACGGGCTCAAGCAAGCCCCCCAGGCATGATACGTATATTCGCTAATTATATAACACACAAATGTGGTTTTTGCAGCACCGTTAGTGACTCCTCATTTTCTGGATCTTGTTTATCCATTTTAAAAACCTTAAGTACTATTTGTTTGTTGAATGTGAAAAAGTTTAACAAAAATGGTTTTTTTATAGTTTTTAACAAAAGTCAGACGCCCGTGTAGGTAGGTTGGGACGCTCATAGTTAGATACCAAGGCAAAAATTTTAATTTTTTTTTATAATTAGTAAATAGGCGTGGCGCCCATATCCAAA
Organism: Mikania micrantha; assembly: GCA_009363875.1. Classification (NCBI taxonomy): domain Eukaryota; kingdom Viridiplantae; phylum Streptophyta; class Magnoliopsida; order Asterales; family Asteraceae; genus Mikania; species Mikania micrantha. The sequence goes on along the minus strand of CM018687.1, from coordinate 41,329,146 downwards.
CCCCCATCATGGGCAGGACGCCCATAGTTGGTACCAAAGCAAGATTTTTTTTTTATATATTAGTATATAGGCGAGACGCCTATATCCGAACCCACATCATAGGCGGAACGCCCATAGTGCGTTCCCGCTTAAAATTTCAAAAATAAAGGTCGGGACGCTCGTAGCTAGGTTCGGGACGCCCATAGCTAAGTTCGGGCGCCCATGATGGTGGTTCGGTTCAGATTCTCCATGATGCCTACAAAAAAAAATATTGGTTATGGGCGGGACGCCCATGACACGCATGTCAGAGCGGGCCCGGCGCCCGTGACCGGGTGTTCAATTTTACGGGCGGTGGATTTTTCTACGAGCGTGGGCGCCTATAAAGGCCACTTGGAGATTCGTGATTGGTCAAGAACACGGACGACGCCCGTAACCAAGATGGACATTTGGACATTCTTGTAAAATATCTTGTCAAATTTGTCCATATTTGGAATTTTCCCTTCCATGCTTGGTGATATATAACTACATACTAATCAGTAGTCTAAATTTCATGTTACCATTTATGAGTGCGGGTAAAACATGTACCTGATAAGACATGATAAAACATGTTTAACAAGAGTACACTATATAATATTATATATTTTTTAAATATAAAAAGAACAAACTTTTTTTTTATTCTCTGTGTTTTGACAGTTATAACTGGTTTGTTCTAAACTTTTCAAAATATTCATTATAATATCTATGGTTTGACAGTTATATCCTTTTGCTCAAAACCTTTCAAAAGTTATAATCATTTTGCTTCAAACTTTTCAAAATGTTAGAAAATATAATAGAGACAGATTGGCAAAATCAGATAGTATAATAGGGATAGATTGGCAAAATCACCAAGTATAATGAACTTTTTAAAAAGTTTGAAGGAAAAGGTTTATAACTTCCAAACCACAATAAACAAAAGAGAAGGCTACTTTAATAAAAATTAATGGGCTATGCCTTAATCTTTTCTTTTTCTTTCTTTCTTTCTATCTTTCTTTTTTATTGCTACATAAAAGATAGAACTATCACATTTTAAATCAACATAAATGTTAAATAAGCAATTAGATGTTTTATATTTGCATTAATTGTATCCTATCTAATAAACTTAATTGTCTAAAATAAAGTTTAACACAACTTTGTATGTTTCAATAAAAAGTGGATTATTGTTATACCAATATGGTTATCTATCTGAAGTTAATTAGCAAACACTAATTTATAAAATTAGGAACTCTATTCTTCTTGAGTAGATAAATATTTGCAAGCATGTAACATCCTTCACCTGTACGTGGCTGTAGAGGATGTCACCCATATTAGTAAAATTATATTAGTAAAATTATTTTGGTTCCATTTATGGTATTGTATGTTGGGAATTTTAGTAAAAATTTGTTTTTACGGACTTTAAACCAAAATAATTATTTGTATTTGTTAGTATAGTAATTATAATTAATTAATTAATTAAGTTTGTGTACAACTATAGTTTCTGAATTAGGTATGAGATCGGTACCGTACTGATATCGAACTTTTGAAAAACTGGGTACTGAATACCGTACCGAATCGATCGGTATGGTACCAGTTCAGTTTTGGTACTCAGTATCAAATGCTCATCCATATTCTAAATCATTTATCAAAACTGTAATCTCCGTCTACAATCAAACTTTTGAGTAAAGTTTGCATATTGGTTTTCAATTAACCAAATCTGTTTCATCAAACTTTTATCAAAAATGTAATAAATGGCAGAGATTATGAAAAGTTTATCAAAGCTCTAATCTTGATCTGCAAATCAAACATGAGTGTAGTTTGCATCTTGGTTTCTTGTAAACCAAGTGTGTTTCATTATATTTTCAAGTAAAGCTTGATTCAAAAGGGATAATTATTTCAATTCTGCAAGAAACAAAAAGGATATACATAACTACGATCGTCATTACCATAAAACGAATCATAATATGAAGTCAGCGCAATGCAAAGCACAACTAGAGATAAGAGTAAGGTGTCTTAAACAGTCAAAAACCTTATATTCCAAGAAGGCTTAGCAGCCCTGTGGCATTGACAAGCTCAGCTTCCAACTCCTATTTCTAAACAATAAAAAAAATAAACTAGTAGATCCCTTAAAAAAAGGTCTCATTTGCGGTGCACGCATATAATGTATACATGTGTGGGCTCTTAAGGGGCAAACCCAACCCAACATGTAATAAAAAAAATAAGTAATCATATTGAACAAGTAGTATAAGTAATCATATTGATTACCATCTCATTGTATCCAGCAATTATTAAAATGTATGCGTTTGGCCAACCCAACAGCAAAAAGCTCTTTAGATGCAGCCTGAGCATTTTAATCATTGGGTCATGTGTAGTGGTAAGTGAGTGGGGCATGAGAATGACGCCTTCCCTACTATACAGGGGCGTGACTGGCGCATCAGAGACATTCACGTGAGGGTGACCGTTGAGGCTGAATAAAAAAAAAATCAAAGTTACCGTTAACAATTAAAAAAAGGAAGAATTTTTTTTTAAATCACTATAAATTAACATTCTAACTATTTAAACCGCCATTAATCTATCTAAAATAATCAATCTTCTCTCTAAAATAACTATTCTTTTATATAAACCCAATTTACAATCCACTAAAAAATGAGTTGCGAGGAGAAAATTATAAAATCGCCATCATCCGATTCTGATGAAAGAGCATTTATGTTTTTACACATTATTCAAGCAACAGTAACATCTGTCATGGTTAATATTGAAGAAAACCATACGCAAGTGTTACGACGAAAAAAATAAACCGTGATCTTAAAGATGGTAACTCTTAGCCACATAATATATTTGTATATTCGATCGAGCTGGATTACGCATTTGATGAGTTGTTGTGAATACGGGTCGAGAAGTATATTTGGATCGGGTACCATATATAGTTTGGCTGGGGGGGAAGGAAACAACTTTAGCTTTTGACAAAAACAGCCATTGTAACTTTGTTTATTAAATCAGTTTCATTTTTGGCAATATTGATCACTCTAGTTATATTTACATGCACTTGTCATTTTTAATTGTTATAAATTTGAAACATTTAATTAAAGTTTATAAAAAAACTAACAATAATGCAATATTTATATAATTACAAATGTTTTATCATTGTTTTAAAATGTTTTATAACCAATTTAAGATTATTATAAAATTACTAACTTGTTTGTATAATTTATTTATACATTATTTTTACAGTTTCTTAAAAAAATCTTTTAAACTTTTACTTTTATTTCTTTTAGCTTATAAAGTTCCATATAAATGTAAATACATATATTATTATTATCACTTTACAAAAATTCATCTTATAAAATGACCTTCAAAGTTTAAACTTAGTAAAGTTCTATATATTAATATTATTTATGTTAGGAAGTGTTTATTATCAGTTAGAGTATATAAAAATCTAACACAAGAAGACTTCAAATCTCATTTCCATTAAATATTATTAATAATAAAATGTTATAAAAATTTAGCTAATGTTATAGGGAAGAGTATGGCTGAAAGTTTGGGGTAATGACAGAACAGGCCGTTCTGTTTCAGCCTTGTGTCTCTTCTTTCTCAAAAACTTCTCCTCTCACATTCATAGTTCCAAAACTTAGCAGAAATGGTTCTTGGACTTGTTTTGGTAATAAAACCTATTATTTAATGTTTAAAACTTTTGCAAAAGTTTATAAAAATTTATAATTATCTTCTATAACTTTTCTATAAAACTTAAATAGTGTTTTTAAGTATTTTATTCATATGTTATTATTATTTTTGTGATTTATTACAAAATTTGTTAATTTTTAATTTAAAGCTTTATTGAATCATATATACTTATATAAGTGTTATTATATGTTTAAATATGTATATATTTGAGCTTATATTCACACAGATATGTACATACATGTATATATATATTTATTATTTTATTTTTATAATTTAAGCATTTCACTTTACTAAATTTATTTCAACTTTAAAGTTTTGTAATCTAAATTTAAATTGTACATATAAACTTATTCAGTTTTATTGATTTTAACTTAATACTTTATGTGACAACCAGTACCGGAACAGTGTACAAAACTTACATGTAAACTCTTATGTGAAAATTCAATAGTAAACAGTTCATAAATACAGTGTTAGAAACTCAAATGAAGCTCAATACTGACATACTACACACACAAACTCAATACATATTCAATTACAATGTGAAACTATTGAATGATGACACATACAAAGGCTAGTTAGGATATTATTATGTATATACGTATGCGAGGATATTCTACTCATAACAATAACATATGTCGTTATGTGAATATTAAACTAACAGTGTATTCGTGTGGGTGACAATTTTCACGAATATATTTGTGGGTTTAACGTTTTGAATGATATCTTATAATTAGAAAACCAAATCGGAAAGTAAAGTTATCATCGTGTTCGTATGGGTGATCATCTGTACGAATACGCGCGAAAACGATACAATCCGATGAAACGATAAAAATAAACGCATTCGAAACTTTAAAAATAATAAAAAGATATTTAGAATATTTATTAGGAATTACGACCTAAAAAGATTTAAAATAATTATTTTAAAAGAATATACGAAACGTAACGAAAACGATACGTTCAAACGAAACCGAACACGAACGAACACACCCAGACTATTAAAGCCCTAAATGTTGCCCTCCCTTCAATTTGTAGCAGCCACCACCTCTCTCTTTCTCCCCCCTTATTTTAAGATCTACTCTCTCTCTACACAAAAACAACACTCAACCTACTCAAAACTCAACCAAATTTGGAGATCTTGGAGTCAAAATGATCCTTACAACGAGAGGAAAACGGAAGTACAAAGGATCCATCTTGAAATCATCCCAAACGGTCTAAATTCTAGTGAGAAGGTTAGGTTATATTAGGGTTTTCACCAACTTTAAGCTTTGAACATGTAAACCGGTTTTAACACTTCAAACCACATAGGATTGACACAAAAGTGGATTCAGAACTCTTGGAACATGTTAGGTTAAAGGTTGGAAGGGTCGAAGATGGCTGAGTAATTTCAAGAGAAAAAAATAGTATCGATGGTTGAAGGCGAAACACAATAGTATCGATGGACTTTATCATGTGCAACTCAATTCCATCGAACTTGTTAATTTTGACATACTTAGTATCGAAGGGAGCTAGTCGAGATTAACAATGTCGATGGTATCCAAAGTTGTGGACCCAAGTGGCCATCGATACTAGTAGTATCGATGGCTTAAGAGCTGGAAATATGAGACATGTCGATACTATGGTATCGGTAGGAACTATTGTTGTTCATCAATCTCTAATCAGTCTAACCCTCATCGATACTACCCAAGCCTTGTTGATACTAATTCTTTTATGTTCTCCAAGTAATTTAAACCTTAAATGATTCAATCCCAACAATTAAAAATGACAAATGAGCTAAAAACAAGAAGGATAGGTTCGAAGGAGTTGAAGGTAGCTGGTTTATTTTAATTTATATTTTTACAAATTTGTAACAAAAATTCCCTCTATTAATGTAAGATAAGAAAGAATGTTCGTTCACCATATAAGTCATCTCATATTTCCAGATTACACACATATAATTGTGTTTGATCGAATTTATATAAATAATAGGTTTGTGTATATTCGCGAGCTAACTTTAGCTCTACATAAGTACTTGTTTTAAACTAAAAACTAGTCTCCAATAAAGTATGTTATAATTATTGCGAGGATCGATTTTCTATCTGTAATACCTTACCTTAAAAAGCTAGAATATGTATTTAGTTAACTAAATAGTTTTTCTGAAATTAGTAACCCTCCGAAGACTAAATGTTAGTCCCTGATAACCTTTCAAGATAATCTTTTAATATGATTTTAAAACCTAGATATTGCCTGCCAGATGTAAATTTTGCGTAACAGAATTAGTCATCGGTCATTTGCTATAACAATATTATATTTATAACTAAATATTAATCTCTAACTCTATTCCTTTTGAAAATTTTAAGAACTTAAATTCGATACCTACCACCTAATATGTTCCACCTATATTGGAGATATAAGATTCGTCTCTAACACATTTGCATCATCCCTCATTACAAAGGCTACATATTTGAGACTGAAATTCAATAGCTAATATTTTTACCTCCAAAAAGCTCTTTGGCGCAAACAAATTGGTGACTGAATTATAGTCTCAAATAAGTGTCAAGACATTAGGGACTGGTTATCAGTAACTAGAATTTATCAAACATAAATCATTCCTTAACCAAACAAGGACTGATAATTCAGTCCTAGATACAATATATCTGATACTAATATATTAGTCACCAATAATTTAGTCTCTAATTACCACTAATTTTGTAGTGCGAGTGTGTGTCGATATTGTTAGTATCAATACCCCTTATTGGCCGATTCTAACAGTCGATACTACCCATGAACATCTAAACCAAATAAATTCAAGTGCCAAGTAACTAAGACTAAGCATCACCAAAGGCTAAATCAATTGATCGATTTCAAGAAAAACATGTAAAGCGGTTGGTTAAGCTTAATGGAGTCTAATCCAATTCCAAACTTATGAACTCAAGACTTTCCTAACCTAAACTTGTATTTTATTAAAAAGGTTATAACCAACATTATGTAGTTAGATTTCAAAAAAAATAATAACACATCTTGAAAGATGATAGCAATGAAACAAAAAGGAGTTTTATAAAAACAAATTACAACCTTTTAAAAAGTAATTTGTATACATATCAAAGATGATCTTTAAAACAACATAAGTCTATTTCTAACATTACAACTACACCTTTTGTAATATAAACTAAGTTCTATTTAGTTATGTGCGAGGTTTCAATAAGGGTAATCCAATAGGACCATATAGACCCAAAACCTAGTAACACACTATTATGGTAATGGGTCACTTAGTCTGAATACTTAGTCCTAAACACAACCGCTAAATGAATGCAATACTTACAATAAAAAATTATAATCAATGAAATCAGGTATTAAAACCACTCAAACCCCAACAAATGCGGGTGCGCATTATTAAGTCAATTAATCACACAACACTCGTGAGTTCATTGTCCCTTTTCAACCGTTTTGTTTTATAAAATGCGGGACTGAGAAACATGTTGAATGTTTTACATAAATGTTTTCATGTTTTATTAATTCTTTATTATTGTAACATTTATAGTTTTTCTTAAAATATAATCATGTCAGAATGTAATAGACAAGAGTTCGTTGAACAGTATTTGATTTACTTTAGTCGTACATATAAATATATGGATGTATCTACGAATATATAAATCAATTAGTGAATTAATAAAACAAAACAAATAAATATATACATATATATGTATAACAAGGGATAATATAAAAGTTGTTACCTATGTTACTAATTATATATGTATAACAAAGGTATATTGGTATTTAATAAAATTATAACTTTTGTTGTATAAACAATCTAACTATACACACACACACACACACATATATATATATATATGTGTGTGTATGTATGTATGTATGTATGTATAGATTTGCACATCACTGAATAAATTAAAAGGTTGTCTTATAACAAAATTACATTATTATTTAAAATAATTTTAATCAATATTATATAACCTATATATATATATATATAAATATATATATATATATATATATAATATAATATAAACAAACAAAAGTGTTTGATTAATTATATTAGTTATAAATTTGGTCATATAACTATTTTAAATTTCAAATACTTAATTAAGTTTTATTAAGATTTAAAAATTTAAAACTATCACAAATGATTTGACTTTATAAATATTGGAAGTTAAATAACTAAAGTTTCTTTTTATAAAAATCTTCATTTTAGTAAGTTTTTACATGAAATAAAAATAAATAAAGTAGGAGGGGCATAAATGTAATTTTGAAGAAAACCTTTTGCAGCCACCTTCGCCGTATTCCGGTCGAAGTCCGGCTACGCATTCCACACAAAAATGATCCATTTGAACCCCAATCGACCGGGTTTTCGATGGCCCATGACCCAAACACGATTCCTAACGTTTCTAGATCATAAACACGCAATAAAAACATTTAATTCGATTTTGATTTCTAGAAATCGAAACATTAAACCCCACAATCAAAACCGTACGTTTCAAATAAACTAGACATTAAAACGTTAGGGCTTTTATTCATTTCATCATTTCGAATGAAACTACACTCGTAACTCTCTCTGGAATCAAGTGAAACTTAGGAAATAGACTCAAGTAACGACCACGACTGAGCCATACTCGAACTCAACGAATACTTCATAAATCCAAGTAAGGACTAGCTCTTTCTGATCGGTTTTTTATGGGGAACCAAAGCCCCATAACCATGAGACCTAACGTTTAACCGTGTGGTCGAATTTGGATCAACAAGAATTAGGGTTCATATTGTTTCTATGTTGATTTGGTTTTGTGTATAAGGATAATTAGAAAGTGATTGCATCCAAGAAACATACAACATATCAGCTGTTAGAACGTTGGGTTATACAGGAGAGGTCTCGGGTTCGAATCCGATTTTGAAACTAAACCCAAACTTTGGTATTTTTTTTAACCAAACCAACTCCAAAAATTCTAAACAAATTCACAAAAATCAAAAATGATGTTTTAAAGATTCTTTAAAAAAATCAAAATTTTTTAGATTTTATTTCTATTATTTTACTATGTAAATTGTATTTAAATGGTTTAAAACATATTAAAAATACCAAATCATTTTTAAAAATTCTGAAAAATTTACAGAAATTGTAAATAATCATTTTAAACATTATGTACAAAAATTAGAATTTTTTAGAATTTATTTCTGTTACTTTACTATTTTAAATTATATTTAAATATATCTAAATATAAAAAGAATATTAAAACATTTTTAAAAATTCTAAAAAATTACAGAAATTATAAAACATGTTTATAAATATTCTGAAAAATTTAAAGACTTTTTAGTATTCGTTTTCTTAAATGTGATATCTAATTTGATAAGATAAATTTCAAAAAGGAAAAGATTATTTATGAAAATAATTAAAAAGATTCTGAAAATTATTTTTAATATTCAGAAATTATTCTATTGATAGCATGATCAGATTTATTTAGTAATCTATTTATTTAAAATAAAACAACATTTAAAATTCGTTTTAAACTTATAATGATTTTCAGGAAAATACATATAAATATATTTTTGAATATTTTTAATTAAATATTCTAAAATAAGTTATAATAGTATAGAATAATATTTCATTAAGTATTTTAAAAATAAATATTATCTATATTATTACCAAGTTGTTAACAAATATATAATTCAACAAATTGAATTACGAAAACTTGTAGAAATATTTTATTTGTAATTTAAAAATAAAAATATTATTTACGCAATGCAAAACACATTCATGAAACCTTTCTTTTATAATTATCTAAACTATATAATGGGGGTTTAGAAATTTCAAATTAGAGTTTTTGCCTTTTAGAAAGATCCATTAGAAAAGATATAGACTCTACAGGTTCATATGAACTATAAAACTTATGAAAAATCATGTTAGAATATATAGTGAACTGTAACTTTACAAATCTTCATCCTACTAAATAACTTCTTGGGAATCATAGCTTGACATGTGAGTTTTCTCATACTTCCCTTTTTATTTTTGTAAATTTTGGGAATGTCACATGTGTCATATTCCAACTCAATTGTATTTATAGAGTTAAAACATGATGCTAATACTTAGTTTTGGTATTTTGGCTTTATGTGACAATTGTGTTTGAGGGTTACATCATTTACAAAAGAAAGCACATATCGTCGTCCTTGAAATCCATGATCATTTAGCAATTGTGAATATTACAGGTTAAAAGTATGCGAGAAATGGTGAACGTGAGAACAACCGTACGCGAAACGGAGTTCCGGATTCTTCAAAATCGAAAAAAAAAAGAAAAATACAAAAATATCAAAATCAGGAAGCCCTCACGGTGCGCCTAGCCCAAGCTTGCCATGCTAGGCGGTACGCGAGGAAGCAAGAAATATCAGAATCCCGCAATACGCGTGATACGCCTGGAACCATATGGCCACTCTAAGCGGTACGCTCGTGACTAAAATATCTGAGACTCCGTGACTCTTCGCCCTACGCCTAGCGCCAAGCAGCCCCGCTAGGCAGTACGCGAGGCCTTAAGCGGTTTGAAAAGTCAGAACTTGGATTAGATTTCATGCAAATTATCACAATTTGATTATTCTGGAACTTCAGCCCTCAAACTCTATTCCAGACGAATTTTTGAGCATCAGGACTTGAGTTTAAAGCCTTCTAAAAACCCAGATCTTGTTAGCAAACGATTCTACATCATCAGATCATCGTATTACAACCAGAAATCCGTTCGATCGGGTAATGATTCGTTTTAACCTACTAGTTTGATAATGGTTTGATTAGATCTTGTTTTGAACTTAGTGCAATAGTTAGGGTTGTTGATTATTGCCTAGATGATGGCTTGGAATGATTATAAACGAAGAACTTGATGTGTTAACAGGTAAATCCTTGTTTTGATCCGTTGTAAAGCCCGGTTTTCACTATAACAATGATTATAATGGTTTAAACCATTTGATTGTGACAATGTATGTGATTAGTTTGATTAATCCTTGAAATGCAAGGATAAATCCAAGTGTTTCAAAGTAAACACAATCATTATGATAATCATTGGAATAACTATCTGATGTTTGTGATAACAGTCAGATTCGTACGTTGAACATGGTTGTTAAACCTATTTCAATGTCACATTATGATGTTCCATGATACTTGGATAATCAATAATAAGGATTGATCATTTCTAAGCCATAAATCCATCTAGAAACTGTTTCAGCACTATAATCAACAACAGTACTTATTTGATTAATCTGAGATTATCCTGATTAATCAAGCGTGTCATTAACCTTGTATTAGGAACCTAAATCGGTATTGGTTCCTACATTGTCATACATTGTATGATATGACATTACATTAACTAATTAAAAATCTAATATCGGTTTAATGACTTTTAATGCAATGTCTTTGACATTGGACGTTCAGAAAGATCTAATCAGTAAGTTAAAACAGAAATAACTTATTAAACATAAAATAATGCAGAATTTAGCTACCAATATCATTCTACGTGTGATTTCACTACCTTTACGACTTCAGGTGAGTTTCGTACAACCCCCTTTATCTTTAATGTTTTATAAACATCGGGGTACTTCTTTAAATTTGTTTCTAAACATATGATATGTATCACTGTAATCTGTTTGATTTCATGTAACTTTAATAAGATTTCATGGGATTTTGCTGTTAGTATCTGTATCATAGTATCAAAAAGTCCTCATCCCTCGAAACTGTATCTAGTGAACCCATGTGGGGCCGAACAGACATCAATGATAGTACTATCATCTGACAACCCATTCATTGGGAGGTTTGCTTCTTACCTTGTGTAAATGTTTGTTATCTGTTTCCGAAACACTTTCTTAATGTTAGTGATAGACATTAAGATAATGAGGCATTAAGAGATTTACCGATGGGTAGTATCTTTGTAAAACATCGAATTGTTTCGAAAGGAACTAGATATGGGTCCCATGGTTATCTTGAATATGTGTATCAATAACTTTTATATCATATCAATTGTATTATAATTTTATTGTTATAATCCCGTTAGAGTTAGGTTTGTAAGACGAGCATGTATTAACTAGAAGGGTGGATACCGTTTGTTAGGACTCCTATCTAGGAAACCAGTTCGTATAAATCCCTGACATGTTGTGGGACTAGTCTAGCTTTCCTGGGAATTCTAATGAGTATCTTAACGTATAGGCCAAAGCATGTCACATCAAACGTCTTATAAACTATAAAACTCTAATAAGTCAAAGGTATTCAATATTGGATACCATTCCATTGTGTTTTAAACAAGTCATCATGATTTCTAGTTTGATTTTTAACCAAAACACAATGATATGTTCGGATGTTTTATAATTAGTTTAGAATTCAACAAAGTGACATGATTTGGGCTTATTAAATTTTAATATGAGTGATTTCATGTAAAATTCAATCAAGTTCACATCATTCATATTATTGATTCAAAGACGAATTATTATATACTTGTAGACTTAAACAATGGTTCAAAGATGTCATGATATAATATCTAATATTTGTGATAAATAGTTATCATAACTATTTAACATCATATAATATCACATACATGGGTATTCTATATCATACATCTATTCATAACCAATCATTTATAAAATCAATGATACTATACTTATGATTAGTTGATATTCATTTATCATATTAATTCTAAGTTTTATAATGTCTCAAAGATTCTAGATAGATTACAATATTTATACATTAACACATGATTCCGTTGCTAGGAAGCAATTTTGGAATCACTATACTTATACGGCTTTCGAACTAGTCAAGTTTGAGTATTATGTGACGTACTTGTAATAACCTGTCAGGTTAAAGCGTGTTACATCAAATGTAACATGGATACAAAAACTATTCCAATGTCTTTCACATATTAATGTTGTCAAAGTTTATGGTTTTGAAGGATGAAAGTCTTCAATCTGTTAAATGTCTTATGAAAAACAATAATTGTAACAACAAGTTTTTCATTCAAGACACAACTAAAGTTGTGTATCATGTTCAAAAATTAGGGTAATCATGTCAGGAAAATTATCGTTATGGGTGTAAACGGAAAGAGAATTTGCAGTACATGTGAATCCTGCAAGAAAAAATAATTAACACAACTGCAGCAAACATTGAATGGAAACTTAAATTTAGACAAATTCAATTTGGAATTCAAAACATATTCATAGATAAACATCAAATCAATTCTCTAACTTCTATTCAAACATATGTGTATTTAGAGTTTATATCAGCAGGTATAATTTCGACAAAGCGGTTAGTTAGATCAAATATTACTTATATACCAAGGTTTGAGGTGTATTTTTTTAATACACAAACTCAAATTAAAAGTTCATGATATTGTAACTATGATTAGTGAGTTGTCACTATATCTAAAAGGTTATAATTTCACATGTTTTATTTATGAGGTCTATATTACGAATCCATGACTCATTAAAATATTATGCTTAAGATTCAGTGATGAATAGTATCACTTTGGAAGTACTATAATATCACACAACTTATGTATTTCATACAATCCAATATTGTTCATAATCAAATTTTCTTTATTCAAACAAAATCTTTCTATTCAAACAAGATGATACGCCATCAAAAATCATACAGCTCCCATCTCACATTTCATTATTTGCCTACCAGACGATGTTGAAGTTGCAGCAACTGCAACCATTTGGTCATTATACTCAAAACTGTAGGATACTAAAGGACGGTGATTCAAACCACTGTATAGCTCATTACTGTTCCAAATTCACCTCCTGTGATACAGGCATGCTATGCATATGATGAATCAAGTCATTTTGTCAACACTTGCCTGCATTGGGTCAACAAGAATATTTCGATTAACAATAATGTGAACAAGTCAATACGTGATTTGGTTAGTTTTAGTTACACATTAAAACTAACATGACTTTCCAGTTGACTTTTATTGAAACAACTAGGAAGTTTATGTAGGGGTTGTGTTCACGTTTTTATTATAAAACAATAATAAAATATACATAATAATGATACACTCGATATTCGTAGGAAATAATCTAGTACAATACCGGTTACACGATTAAAATAAAAAAATATAAATTACTAATTTATATACCAAACTTATTTTGATCCATGTCTTCGTTGGGTACTCCAAATGTCCTCCTTGAATAGAGAAAGATTAATATCGAGTCTTCAATCAAGCATCTTGACGAGCCGGCAACAAATGCTTCAATACGCTTATGTCTTCCACTTATTCTTCATTGACATAGAATAAGCATGCTGATGATTATGGTTGAGGCACATATTCTACATGCTTCCCTTAAAATAGATTTAGCGCCACTTTTCAAGACGAACGCGTCTGTCTCCCAGGGTACAACAATCGAAACAGTATGTGTACTTCCGAAAATGGTTCTCACACTCGAGACAGCTCCAGGTATAGTTGTGTCTAATATATCTGGAAAAAGAATAAGTTGTTTATAGAAATTGTGAGTAATCCTCTCAAGATTTGTCATATGAATGTGTGCATTGTTGAATTCCTTATTATAGAGTATAATAAAGGATGATGCTCACCAAAGACTTTTGACTAAGTCTTGAACACTCTAAAGCCTAACAGCCTTCAGAAGGAAGGAGTTACTCTTCGAAAGAAACATTACTTCCGAAGGGTAACTCACTCCTGCTAAAGGCTATACAAGAGAAAAGCTTCCGAAGACCTCCTTAGCTATCGGAAGCTCAGCACTTAGAAGATTTACAAGATCAAAGCTTCCGAGGACCAGAGCTTCCGAAGACCAAAAGCTTCCGATAACATGCTCAGCAGCTTCCTTATACATAGACTTCCGAAGACTTACTTCTGACAAAGATTCCATACACTTGTAGATATATTTAGAGCTGCTTTCTCTTCCAAAGACTAATAAAGAAGACATTCTTGTGAAAGTCAGCAGCAAAGAAGATTTGTTAGAACCACAGAAGATAACAAGAATAAAATGCCTTTTGTAGTGTAGGCATTTATTGTAAAAGTCAATGGAGTCTTTTGTATTAAGTGTAATTAATATGGCTTGGCATGTCAAGTCAATAACAGATAGTAGTTTTAGCATTAGTTTGTTTCTAGTATTTTGTCTAGCTTTGTATCCCTATGAGGATACAGCTGTCGGTCTTAGTATAAATATGTTCACTTGTTAGTTTACTAAGTACAAGTGTATGCTTGAGCATTGTATTGTAATCTCAACAGTTAAATGCAATATACTTTGACCTTGATTTTATAATTGCTTTATGTATTTTATTTCAATCTGTTTTACAAACTAAGTTGATAGAGTTTCCGCATCTATCAACTTTGTAGAAGATAACTTGTGATAAGTGTTGTGCAGATTCAACATGTGGTATCAGAGCTTTGGCTCTTTAACATAAGTAACTAACCATTCTTAAGTTACCGTTTGTGTATTTTCTACTAACTTTGCTTTTCAAGCTACCTTAGAAATCAAAATGGCCACAATCAGCAAGCATGACATTGAGAATGGTACTCTCAATAAGCCTCCCATTTTACTCCTGACGATTATGATACATGGAAGGTCAGGATAGAGGGTTTTATCAGGAACCAAGATTTCAAACTTTGGAAGTCAGTTCTTGAGGGACCGTTCATCCCAACTATTGCTACTGCAGGCATCGGTGGAGCAGCTGTGCCAAAAGACCCAGCTCTATATTCTGATGAAGACTACAAGAGAATGGAGGTGGATTCAAAGGAATTATGGCTAATACAGATGGCTATTCTCAACTCAATCATATACACATTCAAGAAATGCAAATCTGCAAAGGAGCTGTGGAACTCTCTACAGCAGATGTATGAGAGATCTGAAGATGTCAAGGAAAACAAGAAAGACATGCTGAAGCAGAAGTTTGAGAACTTCTGTCAAGAAAACAACGAGAAGGTGACTTCTCAATATCTGAGGTATGTCCACTTAGTTGATGAGTTGGTGGCTGCAGGTGTCAAGATGGAGAACCAAGATGTGATAAGAAAGTTTCTTAGATCACTTCCACAAGCATGGAACATTTACTCTATTGCCATTCGAAGAACAGAGAATCTAAGAACTTTGAAGCTTGGAGAACTATTTGGTATAATCAGTGCATACCAAATGGAAATCGATGCATAGGAACCTAAACCTTCTTCTGTACCCTCGAGTTCAGCAGCCCTATATGCACCCATCCATAATCCATCATACCAAACTTATCAACCCATATACCACTCTACTTCCACACCCATTGTCACTTTTCCTGAAACCCAAACTCCATCTACTTCCCACTCAAACCCATTCTCCAACTCAATTCCACTGCTGACTTCAGGCCAAGGAGCTTTTATGGCTGAAGAAACCAACTATTTTCACCTGTGCCAAGAAGATTTAGATGGCATTCTTGTTGATGATATTGAGGAGATGGACATCAATTACCAGATGGCCATGATCTCCTACAGGGCAAATAAGTTATATCAAAGAACTTGTAGACAGTTTAAGAAGCATAACATGAAGACCGGGTTTGGCCTAGACAAGTCCAAATTAAAGTGCTTTAACTGTCAACAACTGGGGCACTTTTCTAGAGAGTGTAAGTCTCCAAACTCTCAGCCATCCACATCTGGACAGCCACACCAAAGACCATCAAGCTCCTCAAATAGTGCCAATGTTGCAAAACAACAAGATTTTTCAGATTGGAGCTTCCAAGCTGAGGATGCTTCTATCTCCAACAGTGCCCTGATGGCCAACGACTCAACCTCTACATTCAAGGTAACAAAAGATATGTGCACACCTGAATGTTTAGAAAAGTTAAATGCTTATAAAAGGTTTAATGCTCAAGTCTGTAATGAGCTCGTGTATTTACAAGTTGTCAAGGCAAATTTGTTTGAATCTGAAAGAAATTCTAAGGAAAAGATTGAGGAACTGGAAAAGACCATTTCCAGTTTAAAGCATGAAGACACTAATAAATAGTGTCAAATTAACAATCTTTTGGAAAGGTTAACAACTACCAAGACAGAACTTGTATTGGCTGAGTCTTATAGAGACAAATTTTTGAGTCACAGTGAAAAGTATGAAAAACTTTTTAAAATGAGTGAAACAGCTGAGTTAGTAAAGAAAAAAGGGGCTGGTTTGGGTTATAACAAAATGGAACCTCCATCTGCTTACACTCCAACGGTGGAAGTTCGGTGTAAACCAGAAGTTAATCTTGTGTATGATGAAATTTTGAACATACACAAGATTCAACAAGAAAATGATTCACTTGAATCTAGCTCAACTAAATCATTTCATACATCTAAAGATGACATTTCTAACAGTTTTGTAAACAAAAGAAAACCAAGAAAAACAAACAATCTTTTGTGAAGGCTAAATATGTTCAAACTGGAAGTACATCTTCAGATGATTATGTCGCTTGTCCATCTGACAAGTCAAAAAGGGCTAGATCAAAGGATAGAAAATCTAGTGTTTCAGGGATTTAGGTAAACCACCCAACCAACAGGCCGGTTGGAACTTCCAAACAATCAGGTTCTGTGAACCATAGCTCAACCTTCTTCAAAAGGGAGAAGCATCAAAAATCCCTCAATGATCAGACTGTGTGTCTGATGTGTGGTAAGACAAGCCATTTTGCTGCTGACTACTTCTATAATCCAAGAAGCAGAATTCACTCTGGAACACAAGGAAGAAGAAGAAAGGAAAGTTGGAGTAAGTCATCTGTTTCTTTGAGAGAACAAAGAGTAAAATCAGTCAAGAAATCATCAGAAGCAAGTACTTCTAATAATAGGAAGAAACAAGGCAAGAAGGCTTCCGAAGGAAAGAAAACATTGGAGCACATGTTAAGTCTGCTTCAGACAAACACAAGAAACTCCATTCCTTCGGAGGAAGAAGAACATCAGAAGAAAAGCCTCACTTGACAGCAAAAACCAAATCATCGAAAGAGAAAGCAAAGGTGACTTCCAATGGTTGCCAGAAGAAGCAAGCTCTTCTGACCACTTCCAAAGTCAAGAAAATCTGGAGGAAGAAAGAAACATCTGACCCAACTGTTCAGCCACATGTCCCAAGAAGCAAGCTCATCATCTGTCCCACCTATGATGATGTCAAAGAAATTTGTTTATAATGATGCCAATGGAAAACCCAAGACCATATGGGCTTGGGTTCCCATCAGGAACTAATTCACTTCTGGTCATGTACAGGGACAATATGATTCAAAAAGCAACTTCTGGATTGTTGACAACGGTTGTTATAGGCACATGACAGGCAACAAGACTCATCTGCACAAATATGAACCATTCTTTGGAGGGACTGTTGCGTTTGCAAGTGATCCGGTTGGAGGTTACATCACAGGTAGGGGCACAATCACTAATGGCAAGGTAAGCTTTGAGAATTTCCATTTTGTAAAAGAACTAAATTACAATTTACTGAGTGTATCACAGGTGTGTGACCAAAAGCACATCATGTTGTTTACTAAGCATGAATGTATAGTCTTGAAAGCAGGTTTTGTTGTTCCTAATGATCAAATTCTGCTCAGGGCTCCAAGGAGAAACAACATGTACATGCTGGACATGAGCACAGCTACACCACTCAGTAATATAAGTTGCTTTGTCTCAAAAGCTTCACTTGATGAATCATCTCTTTGGCATAGGAGACTTTGTCATATAAACCTTAAAAACATGAATAAACTTGTTAAAAATAACTTAGTAACTGGTTTACCAACAAAAGAATTCATTTGTGTTGATAAATGTGTTGCATGCTTGAAAGGGAAGCAACACAAATCATCTCATCATGCCAAAGAGATAAATTCAATAACAACAGTCCTGCATTTACTTCACATGGACTTGTTTGACCCTACAAGTGTGAAAAGTCTAGGTAGAAAGTCATATTGCTTGGTGGTCATTGATGATTTCTCTCGGTATACCTGGGTATTCTTCTTGAGTACCAAGGATGAAACTGCTGAGACCTTAAAATCATTCATTCTTAGAGTTGAAAATGAGAGTGACCATCATGTAAAAATCATTAGATCAGATCAAGGAATAGAATTCAAAAACCATATTTTAAATTCTTTTTGTGAATATAAGGGTATTACAAGACAATTTAGTGCTCCTAGGACTCCACAACAAAATGGTGTTGCTGAGAGAAAGAATAAGACACTAATTGAGGCTGCAAGAACCATGTTGTCTAATGCCAAACTTCCAATAACTTTTTGGGTAGAAGCAGTCAACACTGCTTGTTATGTCCAAAATAGAGTATTGGTGGTTAAGTCACATGGTATGACTCCTTATGAAATTTGGCATAAGAGAAAAGCATTTATTGGATTTCTCAAACCATTTGGATGTCAACGCACCATCTTGAATGCTAAAGATCATCTAGCCAAGTTTGCTGAGAAATCAGCAGAGGGATACTTTGTTGGGTACTCTTCACATGCAAAAGCATATAGAGTATACATCAAAGATTCCAGAATTATTGAAGAGTCTGCAAATGTTCAGTTCAATGAACATACTTTCAATAAACCTGGAATAGGCCATGATTGGTTATTTGATTTTGATAAATTCACATCTGCATTTAATCTTGTGAAAGAGTATGTTCCAGATCCACAGATACCTACCTTGGACTCCTCCAAGCACACAAGAGAAGAAGACTTTCGTGTTGAACTGCCAATAGCTTCAAGACAAATCTTGGCAGAATCCACTTCAACACATGATGTTGTTTCAAAATCTAAGATAGTGAACACCTCTACTTCTGTTCCACTGAATCAAGAAGAAGTTGGAAGCCATTCTGTTGAAACAAACACTTTGGAAACTCTTCCTCCTAGAGAGAATCATCCCACAACAGTCCAACCTCAGAGACCTCAAGATCTACCAGAAATCCAACTTGAGGTAGTACTTCCAAACCTTGAGTCAAGCAACCTGGATTTGAATTCTCAGTTGGATGTGATTCCAAGAACTCGAATTCACAACACCCATCCAGTTGAGAACATTATTGGTAATTTTGAGGAAAGAATAAGAACAAGAAGCTCTATGCATGAAGCAAACATCTGTTTGTTTTCCTGCTTTCTATCCCAAATAGAACCAAAGAAAGTTGATGAAGCACTGAAAGATAGCAGCTGGGTACGAGCCATGCAGGAAGAACTTCTTCAATTTGATAGGCAGGGAGTTTGGAAGGTTTGCCCTTTACCTAAGGGTAAGTATGACATTCGAACAAAGTGGGTGTTCAGAAACAAGAAGGATGACAAAGGTGTTATCATCAAGAACAAGGCAAGGTTGGTTGTACAAGGGTACACCCAGGAGGAAGGCATTGACAACGATGAAGTTTTTACTCCAGTTGCAAGGATTGAAGCAATTAGAATATTTCTAGCGTTTGCAGCTGCTAAGAACTTCAAAGTTTTTCAAATGGATGTTAAAAG
Organism: Mikania micrantha; assembly: GCA_009363875.1. NCBI lineage: Eukaryota > Viridiplantae > Streptophyta > Magnoliopsida > Asterales > Asteraceae > Mikania > Mikania micrantha. The sequence goes on along the minus strand of CM018687.1, from coordinate 41,309,117 downwards.
TGCCTTCCTGTATGGAAAGATTGATGAGGAAGTGTATGTGTGTCAGCCACCTGGATTTGAGGATCCAAAGTTTCCTGATCATGTCTGTAAGCTTGATAAAGCTCTATATGGGCTACATCAAGCTCCCAGAAAATGGTATGAAACTCTATCTTCTTTCCTGTTGGAAAATAATTTCAAGAGAAGAGCAATTGACAAGACTCTTTTCCTCAATAAATCCAATCAGCATATCATGCTGGTTCAAATTTATGTTGATGACAATATTTTTGGTTCCACTGATGAATCTCTCTGCAAGGATTCTGAGTCACTAATGAAGTCCAAATTTGAAATGAGTTCAATGGGAGAACTCACTTTCTTTCTGGGACTAAAAGTGAAACAAAATCCTACAGAAATCTTCATTAATCAATCAAAGTATGTCAAGGATATTCTTGAAATCTTCAACTTCACTGATTGCAAAGCTTTGGGTACTCCAATGTCCAAGACAACATCCTTAAGCCCTGTTCCTGAGGGGGAGGATGCTGATCAACACCAATACAGAGCAATGATAGGCTCTTTGATGTATCTCACAGCAAGCAGGCCTGATATCATGTTCGCAACCTGCTTGTGTGCAAGATTTCAGGCCAATCCCAAAAGTTCACACATTCTTACCGTGAAAAGAATCTTTAGATACCTCAAAGGAGCACCAGGTCTAGGATTATGGTATCCTAGAAATGCAGATTTTCAGTTCATGGCCTACACTAACAATGATTATGGAGGCTGTAACATTAGCAAGAAATCCACATCAAGAGGATGTCAATTTCTTGGATCCAGAATTGTATCATGGCAATGCAAGAAGCAATCATGCGTCTCTACCTCTACTGTAGAAGAAGAATACATTGCTGCCTCTAGCTGTTGTGCACAAGTCATCTGGATTCAAAATCTAATGAAAGACTATGGAGTGGAGCCGTTCACTCCTATACAAATTGACAACTCAAGTGCAATCTCCATCACTAATAATCCTGCCAAGCACTCCAAACCAAGCACATTGATATCAGGTATCACGTCATCAGAGATTGTGTTGAAAAGAAATTAATTAATCTAGTCAAAGTTGATACAGAACACAATCTGGCTGATCTCTTCACCAAGGCTTTTCATGAAGGAAGATTCAGGTACTTAATAACAGCCATTGGAATGATTAACTTTGAATAAATGAATTAGTAGCAAGGAATGAATAATTCTTCGGAAGATAAACTTAAAATATCTTCTGATGAGTATTTACTCCTCGGAAGATAGTTCAAGCCTACGGAAGCATTCTTCCTTCCTTAAGTCGGAAGCAATTACACTTCAGAAGACAAATTCACTTCTGAAGTATTTCTCTTCCGATACATTAACTTTGTCTTCGAAAATTCAATCTTTTGAACTTATTTATCAGAAGAACATGTCTTCTGAAGTACAATTTCATCTGATGAACTTATCTGACTCTTCAGAAGCAGTGCTTCCGATGTTATATCTAACATTCTTAGAATAAGCATCAGAAGTGTGTGTCTTCTGAAGAACACTTTTTGGTCTCATGAACTCCTTCGAAAGCAACATCTTCGGAAGCACTCTAGCCATTCTGAAACTTGTGAATATTCCAATGCCCCGCAGCTGTCTCGGAAGACCTTTTTCTGACACTTCGGATCTCAAAAAATTAAATATGTCTCTATATTAAATGCTAACATCCGAATGTATAAAAGGTCTCCCGCTCATTCATTTTCTCTCACTGTTCCCTTTTCAAATTGATTTCCATCGTTCTCCCAAATTTAACCTAAATCCTTCCCAATTGCCATGGATGCCTTCGCCTTCAGACCTGCTCACAACTTGGCAGCGAAACTGTCATCCGACAATAACGTTGACTTTGCTCCGATCATCTCCTTTCTTTAAAGGAGCTGGTACCACTTCGCCCTCACCGTCAAACCTGTGGTGTATGAATCTCATCACCAACAGTTTTGGCGCTCCTGTTCTGTTGAATCATCTCCCAATAGTAGAACTCTTCTAGCTACCATGGATGCTCATCCCATTTCCATTTCGGTGGAGACCATCTGTCAGCATCTTCAACTTAATGATGCTGGGGGAAGGGTCTCATTCACCAGGGATGAGGTATCAGTGACCTACAGGTCATTGGGGTATGAAGGTCCTCTCCCTTCAACAACTTATTTGAAGGTTAGATTGTCCTATAAATACAAGTACCTCATACATTTATTTTTGCATTGTCTTTCTAATAAGACAGGTGGTTGGGATCAAGTTCCTTCTGATTTGGCTTCGCCTATTCATGGCTTGATCTCAAACCAACTGTTTAACTTTTCTGCTTTCATCTTCAATAACTTGGCTGACAATCTTTCGTCGCCAAAGAAGTTTTGTATGTATCCCAGGTTCTTACAGCACATCTTTTACAGTGAGTTGGGCTCCTCCCTCTCACTGACTGGGAACATCTATAACATCCCATTGGTCACTGCCAAAGTTTTTGTTCAATTGAAGAAGAAGAGAGCCCAGTTCTCTGGTACTTTCACTCCTCTTCTTCCCTCTATGGAGCTCTCTGCTCCTGAAGGTGACAGCACTGTTGAACCCACAGTTGTTGAACCCACACCTTCCCCTTCGGTGCCACATCCCATTAAAATCACCTATCAACGCAAACGAACCCCTGACGAGCTCTCTACAGCTGTTCAAGCCCCTTTTTCTGAACCCATAAAGAAAAAGGTGAAAAGAAATGGCAGGGGAACAGTTCCACCTAAGGTGAAAGCCACACCTGTTGTCTCCCCACTGGTTCTTCCTCTGGAACCAGTGGCTGCCTCCATCCAGCCTGAAAGCCCTCAAAGTATGTCACCATACATACCTGAGAATACCCAAAGGGACAACCCAATTATTGAGTCTGCTTCTTATGAAGCAACTCCCTTAGTATAGGGGTTGTCTCCCAAGTCCCCAGGAGCTTATCACCCATCAATTCCCCCCACCCATGCAATTACCCAGGCTCAAGGAACTTTTGCAGTTGCTCTAGATGACCCATTCTCTCCCACTACCCAAACACTATTGAGAGTGGTGACAGAACTTCAGCACAGGTTCCCTGACCCAGAGCCTACCAACACAAAGCTTGACCCCAGAAGTTCAGAAGGGGTCAATACAGAGGAGGCTGCCACTACTGCTGAACCTTCTCAGGTTCTTCAAGACAGTGATAAAGGCAATAGGACCTCCCCTGTGGCAACCCACATTGCTGATGACTTCTTTGAAGTCTTCTTCAATGAGGGGAATCCAGGGTGCCAAGAAACCATGTCTGGTGGTGGAGGTGCAGGAGCTCAGGTGGATGAGGGCACAACCATTCAGGATTTTACGGACACCATTTCCACATTACAGCTCAAGGTAGCTCAACTAGAAGCTGAAGTTGCTACCCTGAGGCCGGATGTTCAATCCAAAGTTGCTACCATCTTGGACCTACAGAGCCGCCCCCAATCATCTTTCAGCCCTTTTGTTCTGATCCTTCTAAGGTGACCTTTCTCTCCCCTGATGCTACCAAAAAGGGGGAGAAGGAACCACCTATAGGGTCAGGATCTGTAGCAGTAGGTGAGGAGGAAGTTGCCCAAGAATCCACTCCATTCATAGCTCTTTTGGACAATTAATGGGATGACTTCTTGGGTACCTACTTTCATTACTCTAGAACTTCCTCATCCTCCTCTTTCGATGGTACAGGGGTTGCCATAGAGATAGAGCAAGAGCTCACAACCAACATCTCTATGGAGCGCAGGTCCCCTGTTGGGATCCAACAGTCCCCTTCTAGGACTAAGTCTCCTTCTGATACTACAGCCCAGGTTGCCTTGGAGGAACCCATTCAAGAACAACCTTCTATCTCCATGGAACCTGTGTCCCCTTCTAGGACAATGGCTATTGAAGACATCTCCTCTGTTCCTGAGCTCTATGTGGAGGTTACTAAGGAATCTTCCAAGTTGGTTGGTCAACTTGAGGAGGCAGTGAATGCTAAGGTTAACTACGAAGCTGCAGCTGCTTCTAAAGGCCCAGTCATACTTGATGATTCTTCCACAGAAGAGCTATTTGCCGATGAACCTACTGGTGAGGCTACAGGATCCATCTCCTCTGGGTTGAATTTAATGGACAAAGGAAAAAAACTAACCCCAGAGGAGAAAGCTGAGCAGGAGGAGAGGAGGCCAAAGATGAAGAAAGGTCGACCAGACACTTCCCTAGACAGTCTACTCCAGGAGAAGGGCTATGAGTCGGATGAGATCTTGCTCTGGTCGGTACCTCAGATGGAAAAAGAGATGGATCGGGTGCAGAAGCATGAACAGGCTGCTGCTGCAGCCAAAGCTGCGGTGGTCCTCACCAAGAAGCAAAAGGAGGCTGCATATAGAGATAGAATGAAGGCTATCCTTCTACAATATGGGTTCCATCCGCAGCAGCTCGGTCCAATAAAGAACTCCATAATGGACATGCACGTAAGAGAAATAAAAGCTAACATTGCCAGAGGTGAGTTACCTTCTAGGGAGCAGATCCAGGCTCAAAGAGCAAGCCTGAACTTAGGCTTAGGGGGGAGTCACCATCAAAATGCCTATCTCTAACTCTGTGATGAGAGAAAGTGAAGAGGTGATGTATGATGCTTTCAAGGAAGCACTATTCCCCAAACAGGAACCAATCTCTCCTCCATCAAGTCCCTCCAATGACAACATACCAATTTCCTCAGTGATCAAGATCAACAGAGGTCCAAAAGCTGCTAAGAAACAAAAAACTAAAGATCATGATCCTAAGGAACAACCAATGGTGGATGAGAGGAGAGAATCTGGGTACACTGGATCATAGGCTACAGGGATGGAGTCTGCAGTAGATCCAGAGCCCACTGCAGAAACTGGTGCAACAGTGGGCTCACATGAAGAAGCTCAAGCCGATGAGGAAGTCAATGGGCAGGGGGAGCAGGAAGAAGAGAGGGAGCCATCAAAGGAACTTGTACTCTACAAAGAACCTGGTCCATTCAAAAGAAGAAAGACCATGGCCAGAATAAAGTATGATGGACTGCCCCTCAATGCTCACTTCCCTATAGTTGAATGGACTTACAATGCCAAAGAGAAGATGTTCATTCTCAAGCTATGTACTGGAAATTACATGCTGAGAAATCAGATAGAGATGATCACTCTCAGTCCCCAATATGTTTTTGATTTAGAAGACCTGCCCATGACTGATCCAGATTACCATACTGAATCAAGACTCACTCCAAGACTGATAAAGAAAAGAGCAGAAGTGCTAAGAAGTGAAGGAGTCAAGTTTTGGTAGCATTAGCCTAGGGGGAGACTGTAGAGTATAATATAGGTTGACGCTCACCAAAGGCATTTGACTAAGTCTTGAACACTTTAAAGCCTAACAGCCTTCAGAAGGAAGGAGTTACTCTTCGGAAGAAACATTACTTCCGAAGGGTAACTCACTCCTACTGAAGGATATACAAGAGAAAAGCTTCAGAAGACCTCCTCAGTTATCAGAAGCCCAGCACTTAGAAGATTTACAAGATCAAAGCTTCCAAGGACCAGAGCTTCCGAAGACCAAAAGCTTCCGATAACATGCTCAGCAGCTTCCTTATACATAGACTTCCGAAGACTTACTTCTTACAAAGATTCCATACACTTGTAGATATATTCAGAGCTGTTTTCTCTTCCAAAGACTAATAAAGAAGACATTCTTGTGAAAGTCAGCAGCAAAGAATATTTGTCTAAACCACAGAAGATAACAAGAATTAAATGCCTTTTGTAGTGTAGGCATTTATTGTAAAAGTCAATGGAGTCTTTTGTATTAAGTGTAATTAATATGGCTTGGCTTGTCAAGTCCATAACAGATACTAGTTTTAGCATTAGTTTGTTTCTAGTATTTTGTCCAGCTTTGTATCCCTACGAGGATACAGCTGTAGGTCTTGGTATAAATACGTTCACTTGTTAGTTTACTAAGTACGAGTGTATGCTTGAGCATTGTATTGTAATCTCAACAGTTGAATGCAATATACTTTTACCTTGATTTTATAATTGCTTTCTGTATTTTGTTTCAATATGTTTTACAAACTAATTTGATAGATTTTCCGCAACTATCAACTTTCTAGAAGATAACTTGTGATAAGTGTTGTGTAGATTTACATAACCCGATCCAACACTTATCATACAAAATGAACTACTAAAGTTCACATATATATACACACAAAGATGAAGCTTATTCAACCCAATTTATTATTGTCATAAGCATGATAATAATGTGTCATAAACATGACAATTAACGTGTCATAAACAAGATAATAATATGTCAAAAACATGAAAATTAACATGACATAAACATGACAATTAACATGTCATAAACAAGATAATCATGTGTCATAAACATGACAATTTACTTATCATAATTCTCACATTCCAACTATACAACTTTAAGCATCTATATCTCATTCATCTTAGCTATATTTTTGACATGGTTTGGTTCACTGTGATACTCTCATATGAACACAAACCCATAGATAAATACTTATATAACACATATATAAATATAATTATTTTGGTCCAAAGTCAGTGAAAATACATTTTACAAATAATTTTTCCAATAGTTTAATCATCTACCTTCTAAACTTCAAGAACTTGCAAAACAATTGACCATGATCCATGAATTCTCCATTAAAAAAAAAAATTTCACTCAGATTAGAAATACCATAACAAATATAAACAATAATTAATCTTTAAAAACTAAGACTACCAAAGTAATGTATCAGAGATGCTATTGGGTATTGATGATGTGGTGGGTTAGTGGCTCGGGTTGTCCCACGTATGCTCTATAAATAACCTTTATCAATATAATGGTAAGCAACTATGAGAAATCAATAAGTAAACAAAAATGTAAATTATTAACAAAGGCTAAAAAGTAAACTATAATCTAATAGAGTTCAAGAACACGTTACTTAAGTAATACAATTAAAGTATGGGAAAGTTGATTATTCATAATCTCTCTAAATATGTTAGGATTTGAAAACCTCCATATTGATTTCAAATATTTACAAACTTCTTTCATCGAATTCTTACTTGTAAAGACATTTCTAATAACATAAACATTTAGAATGAACGATTTAATCTTTGGAGATAATGAATGTAATTACTAATTCTATGAATTTTTGCAAAAGCAAAGATAAATATATACATTGATTAGTATTGTAAAATCTGATCACAAGAGTTTGCTAAATTGTAACTTATTTTACAATTCCAATATTTTTGAAAAAATGTTTGGCATTATGCTGTAATGCATATTTGGTATACAGAAAAGTGGTGTAGTAAATTAATCATCAAATTTATAATTATAAATCTCTGCGTGTGTCTAATTGTAAGTGTAATGGTAACTCAATACACTTCAAGAGGAAACTCATGAAAAGCATATAATGAGAAGAAAACCAAGAATTTCTACAAACTTTCTAACGAAAAGTAAATTAGTGATTTAATGCACATTGGAAGGAAACGCGCATAAATTTTGACAAGTAACTTAAATAAATTCAAATTTAATAGTTCAAGGATGCTTGAAAATAACATAATTTGAATGAAAGATAAAAATAATTAACTATTTTAACAATAGTTTTTCCTTAATAAATTTCTATACGAAATTTTCTAAAGTATGGAACACTGTAACATTTATAATTTTTCTTAAAAGATAATCAACTCCAAAAATTCTAATTCCAAACTTTAGTATTTTTTTTAACCAAACCAACTCCAAAAATTCTAAACAAATTCACAAAAATCAAAAATGATGTTTTATAGATTCTTTAAAAAAATCAAATTTTTTTAGATTTTATTTCTATTATTTTACTATTTAAATTGTATTTAAATGGTTTAAAACATATTAAAAATACCAAATCATTTTTAAAAATTCTGAAAAATTTACAGAAATTGTAAATAATCATTTTAAACATTATGTACAAAAATTAGAATTTTTCAGAATTTATTTCTGTTACTTTACTATTTTAAATTATATTTAAATAGATCTAAATATAAAAAGAATATTAAAACATTTTTAAAAATTCTAAAAAAGTACAGAAATTATAAAACATGTTTATAAATATTCTGAAAAATTTAAAGACTTTTTGGTATTCATTTTCGTAAATGTGATATCTAATTTGATAAGATAAATTTCAAAAAGAAAAAGATTATTTACGAAAATAATTAAAAAGATTCAGAAAGTTATTTTTAATATTCAGAAATTATTCTATTGATAGCATGATCAGATTTAATTAGTAATCTATTTATTTAAAATAAAATAACATTTAAAATTCGTTTTAAACTTATAAAGATTTTCAAGAAAATACATATAAATATATTTTTGAATATTTTTAATTAAATATTCTAAAATAAGATATAATAGTATAGAATAATATTTCATTAAGTATTTTAAAAAAATAATAATATCTATATTATTATCAAGTTGTTAACAAATATATAATTCAAGAAATTGAATTACGAAAACTTGTAGAAATATTTTATTTGTCATTTACAAATAAAAATATTATTTACACAAAGCAAAACACATTCATGAAACCTTTCTTTTATAATTATCTAAACTATAAAATGGGGGTTTAAAATTCCAAATTAGAGTTTTTGCCATTTAGAAAGATCCATGAGGAAAGACATAGACTCTACACGTTCATATGAACTCTAGAACTTATAAAGAATCATATTACAATATAGAGTGACGAGTGACTTCACAAATCTTTATCCTACTCAATAACTTCTTGGGAATCAAAGCTTGACATGTGAGTTTTCTCATACTTTCCTTTTTACCTTTGTAAATTTTGGGAATGTCACGTGTGTCATATTTTAACTCAATTGTAATTATAGAGTCAAAACATGATGCTAATACTTAGTTTTGGTATATTGACTTTAAGTGTTATGTGAATTACTTGAATGATAAAACATGTGAAGACTTGGAATTCTTGTATGCAAAAATCATTATACACAAAAGTAGCCTAAGAATTGTTAGATATCTTCTTCGCTTAGACTTTGGTCTTTGTGCTAAAAAAGTGAAATGTGTACATTTGAAAACTTGTATATTAACTAACTTAGTTAAGGTCTTGCAAACCTTGATTTATAAATTATGTTATATTACATGTTTGAGGACAATTGTACAGGACAAATAACATTGGAAAGAATTTGATTACTTATACACGATTGAATGACAAATGCTTGTGATGGCTTGTTATGAATACTTAGGTTTAGCATGCTTCTAGAATACTTGTAAGAATAGACTTAGGCTTATTACCATTTGGACTTTGTATTGCATATTTTGTTTATATATATATATATATTTTAACTTGTATGAGTGCTCACCAACTATATGCAAATAGTTGACAAATTGTATTTTATATATGTGACAGGCAATTGAAGATGGGAAGACATAAGCTAGGCTTAGAGGACCTAGTTTAATGATTTAAAACCATCTATGCTATGTTGAATACCGACGGGAAAGTCGATCCATCCAGCCGTCTCAGGGTGTGACACTTTATAAGTTCAATTTAAAGTATTCACATATCTATATATATATATATATATATATACACATATGTGGTACTTATTTATAAGATTAAACACTTGTAAGTAAATACAGTTTCGATGATTTACGAAAATTTGAATTTCATGAATGCTACAAATAAATGGGAATACTTTAAGTAACAAACGTCTCATTGAAGATTATTTTAGTGAAAATGCAACTTACATCGGCAAATAATTTAAACATCGTTTTCGAATGAGCCGCAATTTATTTCTACAAATCATAACCGATATGAAAGAAAGTTTTCCGTATTTTCAACAAAAATTATTTTTCATAACATGGTGTCTAATCCATGTAGGATTTGGGAGAAAAATAAAATTCAAGACGCTATGAATGCTTGTATTAATTTTCATAACATGATTTTAGAAGATAAAGAAAAAGCTATTTGCCAAAATTATGAACGGATCGACATTCCAGTTGAAAAAGTTACACCAGATGAAAAAATTGAAATATGCACTGAGATCCGAAGTAGGGAAATACTTAACATGCTTAAAGGAATTTGGTTGAACATGTCTGGAAAAATCAAACAAAAAATATCAATTTTTTTTAAAGTATGTAATTTTATTTTAATGTTTTTTTTAATTTTATTATGTATTTTGATTTATACAAGTGTTTAACTAAAAATAAATAAAAAATCAAATAATAAAATATTAAATAAAGATTATGATTAAAGTGTAATGATGGGGAATGATGATAACACATGTGGCGTCCACGAAGAGTGATGAGAGGGTTATAGTATTAGTTGTTTATGTGATACCTAAATGAATGATGGGGACTTTACCACTATATGTGCATCATGAGCAAAGAGTTCCAAAAGCAGGATTCATATGACCTGAAATCCTTAAGTCCTAGATAGTCAACTATATCATATCAATAAAACAAGAGCATGTTGGGTAACATCATTGCAAAAAATTAGTAGCTATTGTCAACAAATTAGGAGTGAAAATAAAAGGTGAAGAACATTGTTGTGCAAGTGTTATTCATACGAACTGGGCCGACCCAATGGGCCAATCAACCCAATCCAGGGCTTATGGTCTCCAGAACATATATGACCTTCTATTTTTTTGGTTCTCGGTTTATTATACATGCATTTGTATTTTGGGCCTGTTAAGAACCTCTCGGGATAGAGGGCTTATTATACAACACATCATGGACTTGGAGTCTAGCTTCTAGCATTGGCGATTAAAGATTTTAGAAAAGAAACTATGTAATCCCTATGGTTTTTCAATTTTCTATTTGAATTATAATTGTACTCGTACATAATAAAACAAAGTTTATAACATGCTTTGGATAGTTGTATTCGTAGTTTTGACATAAGATAACTTTCAGGTAGAATAGCCAACATTTCCACATCCTCGAACTAGCATTGTGGACCACCCAAATCTTCTAGATATACTAGTATGCTAAGGAGAAACTACGTTCAAACATTGCATAAAACGATCCCAAACGAAGCAATAATCACAAACAAAAGTTTGAAAACGTAACCCTTGACTCACGCCAAGATCCAAAGTTTAAACACAATTCTCAAAACCATGAATGTTGTATTACTCTCTTCCATATGATAGTACTCTTAAAACGATGAATGTGGGAGAAATCTTGCACAAAACGGAGTTATAACGAATCGGGAATCGCGAAAACAAGTTTGAAGTTTGTCGACGATTGCAAGATCCGAATTCTTCCTAAAACCCATCCCACATCGCCCAAGAAACCAATATTATTCCCCTTTGAACAACTTTAAATATCCTTGTTTGGACTTTTATAGTTTTCAACTCATATTTGCTTATAAACAAATAGAATAACCAAATTTTGGTGATTCTACAAGTGCAACACCCATTGAAATGTTGAACGTAGTAGTTTTATTTTATGCTCTTGGTGAGGAGGTGCTGCCTTTAGAGATCGTCTCATCTTAAAGTATCTTTGAGGTAATTTTCTTTTTCTTTTTCTTCTTTTCATTATTCATTTATTTATTTTTCTTCTTGTTTAGGCCGCCTTTAAAGTTGGTGTAGTCTTGTAAAGGCTCGTTAGGCCAACGAGTCCGACCCATGATGTCTGTTCATTTAGCTATTCCTAGCATAAAGTTTACCCATCCTCTTTGCATTTGTTTATCTAGGTTAACCACGTTTGCATTCGGATCATATACTTGTTCCTTTGAGCTGTTGTCTAGCCACACACGTTCAATCCTCAGGGAATCCAGTTAGATAATCTGATTGTGATGCATCGTTTAAAATATTTATTTAAACTGTATGTTATACTCACCAACTATTTTTGTAGTTGACCCAAAAACCATTTTTACATATGTAACAGGTTAAGGTGAAGACATGGCAAAGACATAGGAATATGAATAATAAACCTAGTTAAATTGTAAAACGATCTCTAGAATTTCAATTGTAATACTTTAAATATTCAATTCATGTAATGTTTGTTTATTATTAAACAAATGTTGTGTTGGTTTTGTAATAATGATGCATTGAATATTGAAACTTATAACATAGCATCATGAGATAATGAACAGTCAAACTCACGCCCCGACGTATTCCGCCGTCGGTCGGGGTGTGACAAACTAGGGCAGCCTCCATCCTTCAACAAAAAATGAGGAAAGGAGGAGACGCTTGAGTCAAGGAGAAGATAGGGAGGGAAACGAGGACACGGATGTTTTCAACTTCTCAAATCTGGATCGTTGGATGGGGGCGAATTGGCAAAACTCGAATAGAGAAACTCGGCAGGTGTATATATCTTGAAGATGAAGACGAGTCAAGAGCAAATCGACTCCTGACGCTCTCAACCTCTCACTCTTTGATTTCTGATATAGTATTTCACTATTTCGTTTCACTTGAAGAGTCAAGATCATTTCTCAATGACTCAATAGCTCACTATTCTAAACTCAACTACTCACAGCTCATGATACTAAACTTTTAACTCGCCTGCTACACTGGATTCTGGACACAAGTCTTCGATAGGTATTGCAGTGTTGCATATTTGGACTCTGCATTTAAATTTATTTGATTTTTCTTGTGATTTTGGTTCATTTTGCTTTTAATCAGAATTCATTGAGGGTTTATTGCTTGATTCATTAGTAATTTCATTTAGGGCTAATTATTTGGTTCATTAGTGATTGAATGTTGAGTTTGATTTGTATGGTTGATTTTGCTTGTGAATTTGGTTCCGTTCGCTTTAAATCAGAATTCATTGAGGGCTTATTGGTTGATCATTAGTAGTTTAATTTAGGGTTGATTATTTGATAAATTTTGCTTGTTATTTGATAGATTAAGGTTGATTTAGGACTGGTTTAGGGCTAATTATATGATCATTAGTTATTTAGTGTTGGTTTTGACTTGTAAGGTTGGTTTTGGTTGATTTTTGCTTGGACTGGATTTGTTTTATTTGCACACGTAAGACTTTTATTATTTTGGTAGAAGAGCCTCAGTTTTGTTTTCCGTTTTGGGTCTCCACAAAGCTAGAGTCGGCTCCGCATACGAAAGCGATACAAATGGGTATAAACAAATGTATGTTGTTACACATTGAATCCCCTAATTAGAGTTGTTCATTTTTTTGAATTGAATTCGAAAACTCGAAACTCAAAATTCGATTCGATTTTGATTTGGAAATCACCAATTCAAAATTCGGCTTGAATTTTCACGTTCGAATTCGATTTGATTCAAAGTCTAATATTTAATTTCGAAATTGTGATTTTTCAATTCGATTCGAAATTCGAATTGAATATGTATATATATATAAGCTGAACTATATAATGAGACTATTTGTTTAAGGTTTTGATTATGTATGTTCTGATATTTAAATTTAGCATTAATTTTGGAAATAAAGTGTAAACAAATTATTTAAGTAAATTCATATTGAATCAATTCAAATTTGTGACAACCAGTACCTGATCGTCCGACAAATCTGTATGGTACGTGTACTTTCACTATTTAATGTGTGTAAATACGATGTGTAAACAGTTGCGTGACAACATAACTTAGTAAACAAAAAAACAATTGTATGTGTTTAAGTGAAAACTTAAATACAGTAAATACAACAACTCATGAGAAACAACAGTGCGCAAACAAATGACAAGAACATATCGGTTGCGATCTGATATCCACAGATGACAGGAATCAGATGGCCGACAACTCAGTATGAAAACAATGTGAATTCAACAAGAACAATGTGAAATCAGGCAAGTTTAGTTGAGTCCGTCAGTGAGGAAATACAATCCAAAACATAAGTTCGGTATTGTTTCAAAATAACAAACTGACAGTGTGTTTGCGTGGGTGACAATTCACACAAACATATCTGTGAGTTTAACGTTCTGAAATGATTAATGAAAAGTAGAAAAAAAATCAGAAAGTGACTCGTCGTGTTCGTTCGGGTGACGATTCGAACGATTACGCGCGAAGGTGACGATTTCGATAAAATAATTTAAGAAAATAAATTTAGAAAATTTATTAGGAATCACAACCTAAAAATAAAACCTTTTAATTAAATCCATGAACTACGCGCGTAACGTGCCGGAAACGTAACGAAAACAAAAACCGAGCAAACGAAACGAACCCGAACTCACTCGGGGTATAAATACCCTAAATGAGTTCATCCACCACTTTATTTCATCTCCTCTCTCTCTCTCTACACCAAAAAAACCCGGATCTCTCTCTCTCTCGCTCGAAATTTTGAACTTCAAACCCTTGGATCTCCTTCAATTCTTGATGAAATCTTACGTTCTTGGTGTCCAATCAAAGCTATAATCACCCTCTACATGAAAGTAAAACCGATCTGAAGAAAAATCCACCAAATCTAAGGTAAAATGAGCTTGAAAGTTCGAAAACTAGGGTTTTCAAACCCTTTGTTCAAACCCTATCTAAAACCGGTTTTTTAAACCACCTAAACCTTAGGAGAACACACCCAAGTGATGTACAAACAAGTGCCAACTCATTTCTTGATCCTTAGCTCGAAAAGGGGGGCTGCAACTGGCTTGGTTCGAAGCTGCCGAAGGAGGCAACCCAGCCCAGCCGAATAGAAGGCCGACTGGACCACAGCCGAAGGACAAGGCTTAGGGCCGAAAGGCAAGCCGACCGATTGGGCCCTATTCGATTGCCACACTCATTCTTTCACACCCCCAAATTTCAACTAAAGGAATCATACCGTTTGGGACGTGACAAACCAGGATCTCAGATCATTAGACATAACGAAGACCTCTATATGATTTTCAAAACATACTTTGGTCTAAAACTGTAATATCAAAGTTCTAACGTTGCGGAAGCGTTTTTAAAACAAAAACAAACATAACGGTTTGAAAACTGTAAATTACAAAGCAAAGTCTCAAGTGTTCAAATCCAAACAACAGAAATATAAAATATGCATGCGACTCGATCTCCTAGTCCATGCTTGCTTGATCTTGTACCTTAATGTCCTGAGAAAACATGTAAATCAAGTCAACACAAAGGTTGGTGCATACACAGGTTTGTTTGATCACAAATGTTTGAAACAACTGTTTGAAATGAAATGTTTACAGATAACATAATCACACATGCATAGTCATGATAGCTAGTCATTTGTACTATTTACATAAGCGGTCGACACCGAAGCTGACTGTTTGAATGTTGGTTGCCTTTCCACTATTGTCTAGCACAAACAATAGTAATGTGAATTGGCTAGTCAAACACTTGTGTAGATCCCATCTACCAAGTGAGGTTTGTCAAACCTAATAGATCTATTTCCAACTACCACGCTTTGCACTACGGCAAACTAAACGGTTCGATATGTAAGGACTTGTAATGCTATGTTCGCACTTAATGTAAACAGCTAACTCATGCAAGTGATATGTATCTAAAATGTTTGTTGCACATGTTTTCTCCCCCAAAACAGTTAAAATAAGAAAAGGGGTCGTATACGCACCTTTGATTGTAAGTAGAATGATCAAACACACGTGCAGTCGCGTAGATAATCCTCTACGACGAATTTGTGTTTAAACAATAACGTGGTGTTATTCGGGATATCGTTTTGTGTTTGAAATCACATACGTGTCAACACACGTATGTTAAACTTGTTAGAAACGTACATAAGTAAGTACGCGTGACTTTAAAGTCGTTTAATAAAATCATATAATCGTTTATGATTTTATTTAAATAAGCGTAACTATACGCGATTACGTTTTCGTGTTAAAATATGAATTTTATTTTTTTATTTTGTTCGAGATGAAATTCTGGTTCCAACGAAATTCGAACGGGTCGAGACGGAGTTAGAACGAAAGAGTTACGAATTAAAAACTCAAAATAGTTTTAATTTCAAAAACAGGTGGAGCCCCAGGCTCGAACCCGTGACCTGCACCTCTAAACCCACGCATCTTACCAACTGTTCTGATTCAGATTTCATTAACATATCTCATTTTAATTTGTTTTAATCTACAAAGGATCGGATCCCCTTGGTTTTCTCAAACCAAACTATTAAGCCCAAATTGGCCCACGATTCGACCCCGATAGAACCTAAAACCATGGGGCTATTGTTCCATAGATCCCAATGAGTTCACAGGTGGTTTTAATTCGAAAACAATTCACAATAACTCGATTAATCGGGTTTGTACACATTCGAACCCTAACCCATTGATTCCCAATTCAAATCAATCGAATTAATGATCAATTGTTCCTGGACTCATAGGGTTTTTCATTCTTGCATCAAAACGAACCTATATGTGCCATAAAATCAGATTTTTGAACCTTGTTTGTTTAAAATCCCCAAACCCGATTGTCATATAAACCCTAGAATCCAAATTCGTAAAATTCATGATTGTTATCTAAAATTGATATAGCTTTAGCCTTAGTCGGAACCTTCTGAAAGTTAAGGAACCATTTAATTTGATTCTCAAACTCCTTTAATGAAAACCCCCAATTCGTTTTGATTAGAAACCCTAGGAACCGAAATCCTACAATTCGATGTTATTCGATCCAATCATCATAGGCTTTTCCTTAAAAGGAAGATTTCGAAACTGTCTGTTATGTTTAATTCGAATTTTATACTCATTAAGATGGAAACCCCCAAATCGGTTTCTCTAAGAACCCTAGAAACTTGATCTTAATCAATTCGTTAATGTTTCCTGAAATTTGCACATGAGTTAGCTTGATCGGAGGTTTCTGAAACTAATGGTGATATTTAATTTGATTTTAGAATCCATCCCGGTCGAAACCCCCAAAACCGTTTTCGTGATGAACCCTAGAATTAGCGTTCATACAATTCGAGTTTTTAACATGAAATCAGTATAGGGGTTTGCTTAATCGGCCAGTTTAGGGTGTGTAGGAGTGATCACTTACTTGTTTTGGTTTCTATTTGATGAAGGTCGACTATATGTGAACTTCGGCCAAGGTCTCGATCAAATTCTTTGATCCAATGCTTCTCACTTCGAATTCTATGATGCAAAAGAACCTAACAATGCCGACTAAAGGTTCTGGAGTTCCAATTTTGTGAATTGTAGTCGAGATATGCGAATTTGATGCTAATTAGGGACGGTTACGACTTTTAATCAACAATTGAGTTTAATTCGGTGTTTAATGTCCTTAATAACTGATAAGAACGATTAATCACCATCATTGCATGATAATTGACTGATTAATTCAGTTAATTCCAATAGTTTAATGTGAAATTCGAATTTCCCTGATCATTTTGGCTGAATTTTGACTTTTAGAAGTCAAAATTGATTGTTATCACTATTTACAAGTTTAATCCTTGCAATATACACACTTTGGACCAGATTTTGTTTAATTCTCAGCCTTTTAGTTGATATTATATGCTTATGTATAATTTCTGTTAACTTTTCGGTTAACGGAGTTAATCCGAAAAGTCGGATTGTCACATCATCCCCTTGTTGAAGGAATTTTAGTCCCGAAAATTGTAAAATGTTAGAAGTAGTTAGGACACTACTTGTGAGTTCAAATTGTATGTGTTAGTGTGGTGTCTGATCATTCTGTGTGCTTTTGTGTTCTCACACACAAGGTTCAACGTTTGAAACGTCACACCTAAGTGTGATCGTTCTATGTAACTGTTTGTGTGCACACTAGTTAGTACACCTAACTGTGAATGTTCGTGTTTAATCATACTGTGCTATGTAACTTGCACATAGTGAATGTTCTTGTATGTACTACCATAACATGTAACATATGAAATGCAGCACATAAGATGTAATGTAGCACAAATGTTTGTAACAAAACCAATTGCATAAAGTGTTTGTGCTTACAGTTTGAAATATGAAATGTTGATGTGTGAAGCATCATGTCATCCCCTTGTTGAAGGAAATTTCGTCCCGAAATTTAACGTGTCTTCACAGTGTTTGCAGTTGTTGTTTTGAACAGATGAGGATACTTCTTCATCATTTGATCTTCTCTTTCCCATGTGAATTCAGGTCCATGTCTTGAATTCCACCGAACTTTGACTATCGGAATCATGCTTTGTTTAAGTTGTTTGACCTCTCGATCCATGATTTCAGCTGGTTCTTCAATGAATCGTAATTGTTCGTCTACTTGTATTTCCTCCAGTGGTACAATCAAAGTCTCATCAGAAAGACATTTCTTTAAATTCGAAACGTGAAATACATCATGAACTCCGCTGAGTTCATCCGGTAGTTTGAGTTGATACGCAACCGGACCAATCCTTTTTAGGATCTCAAAAGGTCCTACGTAACGTGGGCTAAGCTTCCCGCGCTTGCCGAATCGTATCACCCCTTTCCACGGTGACACTTTTAGAAGAAGTCGGTCTCCTACTTGAAATTTCAATGGCTTACGACGTTTGTCAGCATAACTCTTGAACCATGTACTTAACACTTTGAATCCAAATTGGTTTAATAACATGCATGGGAAATAATAATTACTACAAAGGTGGTGGGAATTTAGTTAAACTATTTGATAAAACCTAGAAATCTTTCAAATCAAAGTGTAAACTAACTAGTACAAGGAAATAAGATGTTTTAGACAATATCATTCAAATCCTTTCTGAATATGCTAAAGATTTCTATACCGTAAGCTAAAATCTAAGTTTTATACTTAGAAACAATATTAGGTTTCAAATTTACACCATATATTATGATTCAAGTCAAGTTAAAAAAAACCAAAACATAAAAACAAAATATGTTAAGTTAACCTAGGGGTTAAATATTAGAATTTACTATCACAAGGGAATTAGAATAAAACGACAACAAGGACCTACAAGTGTTAGCCAACTTTAGGGCTAACACACACACATACCTATAACTTATACTTATAAGTTACAAACATCGTGAAATCAATACAGGATCGTGAAAACTACATCAAGAACAACAACGAGCGCGTGCATTTCTTGTTTATACTTAGTCAACCACGTCAACTACAAGGTGAGTTCATATGCCCCTTTTCTAATCTTGACTGATTTCAAATCTCAGGGCTGAGAAACATGCAAATGCTTTTATTTACTTAAAAGTTTTAGTACAACATACTGATTATACTATGATTAGATAATATTGATTATCTTTATTATTGCTTATCATTGAATGCATGCTTGTGCGATCATAACATAACTCAGACATCAAGGATGATTCATGATAATATAACTTCATGATTTCAACAACATAATAGAATAATACCAGTTATATGATTATATCTTAGAACACTTTATTATTCTTACATGAATGAACAATGGGATAATCAAGAGACAACACCGTGATAACAACAACTAACAAGAATGATATGATGATAACATAACTTCATAATATCATTCACCACTGGAGTAAACTAAGTGTAGTAAGACTAGTTCTTACAACACTATGACTATAACTCGGTGAAGACTATGAGACAACACGAGACAAATACAAGTAACAACAAGAATGATAATCATGATAACATAACTTCATCATGATGATATCATTCGCCACATTTATTAACATAGTGTAATAAGACTAGTTCTTATCACATGGTTAAAACATGAGAACAACATTGAGAACATCATTGAGAACATCATCAGTAATTGCTAATTAGACTGTTTGTATTATATCACAACAATCACGTGTTCATGTATTCAAGTTCAATTGTAAGTCCCTCATCAGTGAATCGTTTACCAGTTAATTTAGTGGTACCATAGGTTTAACAAACCGCCGATGGTTGAGGCCGGTACATTGATCGTATTTATCACTGGCCGGTAACGTATGACCGGTAACAGGGCAGCATCAGTCAGGTTTGATAAACGACACATGGTGATATTAATCTACAGTAACTAATGGTAATTAATCCTTCGATTCTATTGACTAGTAGACTGAGGAATTATTTTCTCTCATGTCGCATTACTGGTCGTAGTTTCGTTGAAGGCTATGAGAACACAAAAGTGATAGAGGTAAATCGGATGCATTATGATCTTATTACGTGAGGATCACAATGGATTCCTTTTAGGGTCTATGCACTTCAAGATGAGAACAGTATCAATAGGTTAACTAACACTTCTATTATTAGTAGTGACTGACAGTTAACCCCTAGTGAGAGAATAATAACAAGGATAAGATTTAATAAATCTATTTTCCTTAAAACATTTAGGGTACATCAATACTTCGGTTTTGATAACTTTAAACCCCTCATATTCTATTATTCTACATATAACACACTGGGTGATGAACATGAACAGATGGGTGAATATCAAACGGGTTGAACACATGTGAGATGAAAATCGATATCCATGGTTGTATTGCAAGTGGGTTGAGTTCTATTAGGTATGTGGTGGGATGGCGTCTGGGCGGGTTGTAGGCTCGACCCTTTCGTATGCCCTATATATAAGCATAACTGACTGGATCAAATACTACTTTTAAATATAACTATGGAGAGGCCATGGTGTGAGAGAGATGAACAAACATCTATGAAACTTGTGTATGACTTGTGAATGTGTATGACAACAAATCAACTGTTTTAAATTTCTAAACTTATGAACTCACCAACCTAGTGTTGACTTTGTTTAAATGCATGTTTTCTCAGGTAACGAACAGGTTTAGTCACCAGCTTTCAGGGATTAAGCTAGAGGGCTTTTAAAAGACCTAGCTACATTTTGTGTTGAGCATACTTTTGAATGACAAAACAGTGAATCATCTTTTGTAGATCTTGTACAGTTACAATATAGAAACTCCATGATTCTTTTGGATAGATTTACTTAGCTAAATTATGAACGTAACATTGTAATTTAACTTTGTAATTCTGTATCATTGTCATGATAGCATTTCTCATTTATATCTCATGTTCTATGTAAACAATCTGATCATTTTAATTATCAAACGATATCGCGCCCCGAGAACCTTCCGCCCGATATGAAAGTCGATCCAGCACGCCGGCTTGGAGTGTGACAAAATTCGAATTTTGACTGTGAATAAAATCGAATTTTGAATTTGGTAGTAAATTCGAATCGGTTTTTCGAATTAATTTCAAATTCAAATCGAATGTGAATCTTATTAAAAAAATTCAAAATTCGAATTATTCAAAAATTGTTCGAAAATTCGTTCAAAATCCCTACCCCATCATTGTGAACAAAACGGGGCATTGTTCAACACTTGAACAAGGTTTGTTAAAAACTCCTAGTAATGAATTTACAACACCAGATTGAGAAACATCATAATGCTCCCAATCTAGATATAGGAAGTTAACAAAAGATTTGAAATGGTAAAATAATTAGAAACCAGAAATTGTCACAAGAACCAAAGGATTAAGTACAAATAAACTGTTGTATGGAACAATATAGAGTCGAAATTGCTGCAACAGATGCAGAACCTTAACAGCCTAACGGAGATTTCATCTCAGGTGACGAACATTACAAATTTGATGGCAATGTGGACCGAGATTAGAAATCAAAAAGCCAGATTTAAAATCAGAATTAAGGATTTAAAATTACTACACCAATCGCCAAGTTGAACTGCCTAAGGGAGATTTGGTCACCTGTGAAGACTCATGGGGCTGGCATTGGGTGCAATAGCGTCGCGATGGAGGAACACAAATCATGTGCCGGATCAAACCCTTCGTGGTGGTGAATTTTGTCTCTTCAAAAAGCTTGATGCTGAAGGCTTGCTTGAAAAAAGTTTAGCTTGAAAAAAACTCGGTTCAACTAGAGCTTGGTTCAAAGAAAACTTAAATAAACTCGTTAAAACAAGCCTATCCCAAGAGAGAGTTGTCTCATCTCGAGCTCCTGTCTGGACTCCTTAACTCAGCTCGATTTATAATATATATATATATAATATTACACACACAAACATATATACATATACATATATAATATTTGGATTCATCTTAATAAGAACTAACAAGTCGTAAAAAACTAAAACAATCATATCCATAGCCACATGATTTAAGGGTATAAAAATAATTTTCATTTCAAGAGGAGAAATTACTATTATACCCTTTAAACTTATGCCTACAAATGGTTCCTTTAGTTTTCAAGTAATAATGATTCTCAAACGAGCATCCCTCTATAATCTAATTGGGCTAAATCAAATACAAATGCTTCTTTACGTGGGAAGCGTAAGATGAATTCTGGACCATTTGATCAAACTAATCAATGGCTAAGATTTAGTGGTTATCACTTTATACAACTTTTTCCACAAAAAAAAGCGTAAATTATAAATGGAAGGGAAAAATGGGAACAACCATTTTTTCTATGTTACAAGTTCCACTCATTTTTTAAAAATTAAATAACTTTTAGATGCTTTATTATTTTTAAAAAAAATTACACCAAAAAATTGACATTTTTTTATCATTAATTTGAGTATAGTATTGTTATAGTTTTTTTTCGATTTTTTTACGTGGTCTGTGATTTTAACACTTGGTACGTGATTATTGGTATGTGATTATACAGTTGTTACTTTGATAATGCATGCCAAATAATGGTACGCGATTTTCATATAGCGTGGTCCTTGATTATTGGTCCGTGATTACACATTTTGTTCGTGATTATGTGTGTTAAAATACGGTCTGTGATTGTTATAAAATGCAGTCCGTAATTAATGGTTCTTCATTATCCTGGTGGTCCTTAATTATGGATGTTAGATATCGATCAGCAGTTTTATGAATTACAGTCTGTAATTTTATATGGATGATAATACCCCTTAGCCATATGACACTTGGCACGTTCTTGTGGCTTCTTACGTTTAGCATGTTAATTTCATTTGTATGTTAACCACCCTCTAATCTAATATATATATAGGGCTGGCCGGCTTGGCACAAAAAATAACCCACTATTCCCGTACTAACACAAATAACTTTGGAAAGATGAAGCCAAATCTTGGATTTTTTCTTAAACATCATTGTAACACATTTTGAACGCCATTTTCTTTTATGAGTTTGGGCTAATTCTTTTTCGTTTGAGTTCCTACATCACTGTAGTGTGTGCTAAAACACTTGCGAGAATAGTGGGTTATGTAAAATTCCATGTCATATATATATATATATATATATAGGGACTTATTCAATTGAGAACCACTAAATATGAAAGAACTAAAAGAACTAATTTTGAACCATATTTTTTAGGGGTATAAAAGTAATTTTACTTTAAAGTATGAGAAGTTACTATTTTACCCTTTTAAATAACCACTCTATGTACAAAACTTAAAACATAATGTACAAGTGTATTATGCAGTTCTCAAGTTCCTAATATAAAATTGGTTCTTAATGGAATACCTCCCTATATATATATATATATATATATATATATATGGGACGGTTAGCGTACAAACGGAAAAACTGTGCGAAGCATAAGAAGAAACTAAAATGCAACATGGGTCAACTAAGTAAGGGTATTATCATCCATCTAAAATTACGGACCACACTATATAAAATTACAGACCGTCATTTGACACCCATAATCAAAGAACAACCTGGGTAAATCACAAACCAATAATCACATATAGTTATTTATCAGACATAATCAAAGACTGACTATATAATCACAAACCAAATAATCACGAACCGTTTTTTTTTAAATAATGGACCATAATTTAACATGCATAATCAAGGACCGCCTGCATAATTACGGACCAATAATCATAGAACAAGCTTAAAAATCACGACCACGTAAAAAACTATCACATTGTCATACTCAACATAAAAACAATAAAATTCTAAATTTTATGGTGTAATTTTTTTTTTGAAAAATGATTAATCATTTAAAACTTATTCGATTTTTTAAAAAATCGATGGTACTTGATTTACCCACAAAAATGTCAACAAATTTAGGTTATTCCTTTTTTACCTTTCAGCTTTAATCTACACAAGTCTTTAGTGAAAAATGAGAACCAAAAGATCTTAATCATTGATTAATTTGATCAAGGCTCTTCATATCCTTATTACGAAAAAACCCTATGTATATACCATTCTCATATATATATATATATATATATATATATGTATATATAGGACGGTTAACATACAAAGGATTTTAACGTGAGAAGCGTAAGCCACAAGATTTGACACATGTCATTAAGGTAAAGGGTATTATCGTTCATATAAAATTACAGACCGTGATTCATAAAATAACAGACCGTAATTTAACACACATAATCAATGACTAACTGCATAATTACAGACCAATAATCACATACCACGTTATATGAAAATTACAGACATCATTTAACATACATGATCAAATGACCAACTGCATAATCACGTACCAATAATCACGTATCAAACATTAAACTCACGGACCACATAAAAACAATAAAAATAAACTATAATAATACTATAATCAAATTAAAGATAATAAAATTCCAATTTTATGGTGTAATTTTTTTTAAAAATAATTAAACGTTTAAAAGTTATTTGATTTTAAAAGAAATGGTGTAACTTGATTTAATCACAAAAAAAAGTCAATAAAGGTAGGTTGTTCTTTTTTACTTTTTCAACTTTAAAATCATTTAAGTTTTTAATGAAAAGTGGGAACCACTAAATCTTAACCATTTATTAATTTAATCAAGGGCTCAAACCCTCTCTATCCTTCTCACGTTAATTTCCTTTGTATTAGATATGCCTCCTATGTATATATAGGATAGAGCTCAAATTTTAACCCTTCTTTTGCGTTAACCAATTAACCCAAATCAACCAATTAAAATGAGACACATCACCTGCTTTATTTATTCATTAAAAGGGTATACTTGTTATTTTGCTTTTTATGATTTCTCTTTCCATCAATTCAAAAATTCAAGTACACAACAACCACATAATTTCTCTCTGGCTCCACCCACCACTAGGCCTGTAAACGAACCGAACAGTTAATGAACTGTTCGTGAACTGTTCGACTATAAGTTCGTTTAAGTTCTTTTGTTTAATAAATGAACGAACACGAACATAAAATTTGAGTTCATTTAATTAAAGGAACGAACATGAACACACCTAGTGTTCGTTTATTTATGTTTGTTTATTTGTGTTCATTTATGTTCATTTATGTTCGTTAACTATGTAATGTTAGTTTTTGTTCAGTTAACTGTCTAATTTACGAATGATATGTATTTACATTTAAGTGACTTGTCGTTTGAGTTCGTTTATACTTGTTCAATTGTGTTAGTTTATGTTTGTTCAATAGTGTTCATGTTTGTTTATGATTGTTCAATAGTGTTAAAAAATGTTCATTTATGTTTGTTCATTTATTTTAGTTCGTTTGTGTTCATTTATGTTCATGAACAGCTCGTTTAATTTATTAATGAACGAATACTAACATATTCATTTTCTTAATAAACGAACATGAACATAAAATTCATGTTCGTTAATATGTTCGTGTTCGTGTTCGGCTAAACTTAAATGAACGAAAACGAAAATGCAAGTGTTCGTGTTCGTTCGGTTCGTTTACGGGCCTACCCACCACGCCTAGCTCTATTCCTTTTTGCTTTTATTCTTCAAGTTGCAGATAGAAAGATGGTGAGAGAAAACTTACTACACGGCCTTCCTTCTCTCTTTATTATCTATATATACCAAAAATAGTGTGTGGAGCAGCTGAAGTGTTGTGTTGTTGCAGTCATCGAAGATCAGCAGGACCACCACAGCCCGCCGCCGCTTAACCGGACTAAACCATCGGAAACACATGCGAGTGGTTGGAGAACAACACAAGGACCACCATGTCGTCTACTGCAACCAGAGGTCAGAAACACTTTAGGGTCACCAGATTAAACCCTAGCCACCCCCCGCAGTTCGGGCAAAATCCCTAGAAGGCAGTTCTGTTGGCGTTGCAGCCATCGTTCGACCTTCAAAGCCCTTATTCTACGACCAGTGACGAATCATTGATGTTTTAACATGTTCTTATCATTTTCTTGATTTCCCTTTATATATTCAGGAAAGTGTTATCCAAAATTGGGGTATGGTTGTATGATATATGTAAGCTAGCCTTGAAATGCATGTCTTGATCATATTGCATATGTGTGTTTCTGATCTTTGGTCTAAAAGGGATTATCTTTTTTTTTTTTATTATGGTTTAGATATTAGTGGGATTTAAGAAATATGGCTCTTTTGGAATCAACTAAAAACAGAGGGGAGGTGAAAATTTGGATGAACTCAGCACATATTTGGTTGATCATATAGCAGACTTATATGACATCGGTTAAAGAGCGAGGATTCAATGATTGATTTGGTGAGTTATAATTTTTTTAAGAATCCCTTTTCATCTGTTGATTTCTGGGTGGTTGTTTTTGATGCTTATGTTAAAGATAGAAACTTTTTATTGCTTTCGTTACAACCAGTGTTGTAAAAATCGGGATTAATCGGCCGATTAATCGAGATTAATTGCTAGTCGGCCCTAAGCTGATTAAATTTTGCTTAGTAAGCCCACTAATCGGTAGTTGGAGCTAGTCGGCTCTAGTCGGGATTAATCAGCCAAGTTCAAAAAACTCGGTCAACCTAGTTTTAAGCACAAAATTTCGGTCCAGCCTAAAGAAATTGTGGTTTTTCTTTAACCTAATAACTAAAAGCCTTTGTCCAACCCATTTTAAACATGTTTTGGCCTATTAATTGGTTTTTAGTTGTGTTTTGGCAAGAAAATATGCTTATAGGCTATTCAATTCGTGAAAATCTTTGATGTATTGAATAACTAATATTTATTTTGAAAATTATATATAAATCTGTGTGTATATATATATATATATAATTTTGTAAAATTAATTATAAATATCCAATCCGATTAATACTGATTAATCCCCGGTCCCCACCTCGCCGCCCGACTACCGATTAGCGATTTTTACAACCATGGTTACAACTCATGATTAAAGACAAGAACTTCGTGATTATTATTCTGCAATTTGTAATGATCATTATAGTTTGTGCTTGCAATTTTGCTGTTTAGGACATGTAGAAAACGCAAGGAGGTGACTGTTCGTCACTGTTCGTAATGTAAAAATGAGTCTACGAACACTTTCATCAACTTATATCAACTTACAAAGTCACTTAAATAAACTTACAGAGCTAATTGCATCAAGTTACACAGTCTCTTACATCAGCTTACATTAACTTACAGAGTCACTTACGTCTACTTACATCAACTTACAAAATTATTATTTCATTTGTGTAATTTATGTATGAATTAAATGAAGTGTAATTTATATTATATTTTTTTAATTCAATGATTTGAATACTTTTGAAAGAAAAAGACTAAAAAGCCCTTATTGTAGCACATTCTTCTTAAAACCACAATTTTTTATTCTCATTAAATACCAACCATTAGATTAAGAGAATAAAGTTGATCCAACCACTCAGATTTAGTTAAACGGTTAACACAATAATACATGGTTAACAAAGGAACCATACCCTATATATATATATATATATATATATATATATATATATATATAGAGAGAGTAAGGATCGATTGTTAACTCACCTTAATTGAGGAAACCCGATTAACTCCGACAAAATCAAGCCAAATCTTTGGTTTTTCATTTTCATGATCTTTATTATACATGTATAAGACTATGTTATTTTATATGTTTTGACAAATTCATTACTATTTGTGATTTAAAGCAAGTGTAAGTTTCCGTTACACTGTAAATATTTATTAACTGTAGCGCCCACATACACTGACGTAAAAGCCCCAACGGTGATGAATTTGCATAAGCACATGAAATAACATAGTCTCGTACATGTATAATAAAGATAATGAAAACGAAAAAACCAAAAATTTATCTTGATCTTATCGGAGTTAATCGGGTTTCCTAAATTAAGGTGGGTTCTTATTTGAGCCCAATCATATATATATACACACACAGGGCAATGATCAAATAAAAAGTATATTGGAATCGTTTGAATTCCGATTGAACTCATTTCGATGGCATTGGAACCGTCTCATCGAACCCTACAATATTTGCATTTTGGTTTTAACTTTAACAACTAGTTTAAAGTTTGGATTTTATGGCATGTTTTATTAGCTTTTAGGTTTTATATTTAAGTTTAGGGTTTGTATTCATAATTTTGATTTTATTATTAGGGTTATTGTTTATGTTTTAAAGATTAGGTTGTAGGGAATTACAAGCCGGTTCCAATGATGTAAAAATTAATTCAATTGGAATTTGTTTGGATCGGTTTTCGAGTTTTAATTCTTAGCCTACTTAGGCAAAAAAAAAAACTTTTTAGGAGAACATTCCCCTATATATATATATATATATATATATATATATATATATATATATATATATATATATATAGGATTTGAATCCTTTGAAAACCTGATCTTAAAGAAAAAACCCTTAAACCCTTTGTGAACCGTTAGATCAAACTTTTATTAGATTTTAATTAATTAAACAGAAAAAAGATGTGGTCCATAATTAAAATTAAATATTTTAATGGGGTTTTTGAAAAGAAAATGTCTCTTTTACCCTTTAAAGGGTATAAGTGACTTTTTTTCACTACATATCCTCTCTCTTCATTAATTAACCAGATTCTCTCTGCTCTCTCCTCTTTCCTCTCTCTTCTTTTTCTTCTCTCTCCTCTCTCCTTTCTCTTAATTCGTCTTCTCTCCTCTTTCCCCTCTCCTCTCTCTCTCACTTTTATATATAAATGACTATTAAAATAAAAAAATATATATTTTTTAAAGAAAAACAAAAAATATACATATGTGTATTAGACACAAATATCGCTACACAAACACAAATATTACATATTTTCAATAATAATAAATATTACGCATGTGTATTTTACATTTGAAACAAAAAATTACACATGTGTAAATTTATAAAAAAACATCAAATAAATCAAAACACCAAAAACTACACATGTATAGGTGTAATATTTTATAAATCTTAAATATATAAAATATGCACATGTGTATATTTTTATTTTCTACACATGTGTAGTATTTCGAGTTGTAGGACCTTGATCGAGTCTAGAAACAACTCAATCTGATAGATTACCTGCTCAACAGCCACTAGAATAGTGCGGAATCCTATTCTAGGGTTTTCCAATCGAGAACAACAGCAAAAGTGGTGATCCAAAGAAGAAAAATGGACGTTTGAGTGGAAATAGATCACCACTATCTATGATTCGAACTTGGACAGAAGAAGAACTCTCAAAAACCCTAAGGTTTGACACTGGAGTGAGTTGGGACGAATGAGGGCTCTTCTAAAGTTTTTGTTGAAATGATTTGAACTTATATATATAGGCAGTCGACATTCGGCCGAATGAGAGGCCGAAGCAACTCATTCGGCGAATGGCATCTGTCGAATGATAATTCAGTCGAATGAGTTATTCGACGAATGACTCATTCGCTGAAATGAGCCATACTCTGGTTTCATTCGCCGAATGACTTCATTCGTTAGAGTCATTCGGCCAAATGAACCAGACTCATACTCAATTACATAATCAATCATATCAACCAATATCATAAACATATAACCAATAAAAAACATTAAGAATAATGTAGAAAGACAACTTTCATTAATATAATATGAACTTTACATGATATCAAATACAAAATTGAACTAGGTACATCAATTGCATCTACAAACTCCCCCTTGGACCTAGTTCAGCTTGTTGAAGCGTCCTTCTTGAAGTATTTGGCAGATATAGCTTTCCAGTCTGCTCCAGCATGTATCTTTAAGCATATGCAGATTCGGATCACTCTCATGAACTGAAGTGCCTGTTCCATATCCTGTACGTCGAAGAAAATTTGATGTCTGAATAAAGCTTGAACATCCTTATGAGACAGGTTTGTCAGCCACATAGGATCAAAAATCCTAACAGTCTCCCACTGTTTGTCTTTGCACAGAACAATCACAGCCTCACCAGTGCGCCCATCATAATACCACCATCGGAAGCCATCCATAAAGTCTTGTCGCATCTTCCGCAAGGGAATCTTCTTCAAAACTCTAGGGGGAAGCCACTTCAGGATGACTTTATGCTTGCGGGTATCACCATCAATCTCTGGCAAGTAATACCGTTCTGGCTGTTGGGGCTGGAAGTTTACCCACCTTTTCCTGTACTCGTACTGTCTCTGCCTAGAGAACCAGGCAGACATGCCAGAATCCTCACTGTACAGTAACTTCAGACGTGCTAGTTGATTAACTTCAAAGCCCGGCAGCGTCTTGAAGTCGTGAGGGTGCTTGAAGTAATCGATCCCCCTTTCTCTCTTCACAGCATAGCACCCGAGATCATGGAAGTATGCCCAGCTCAGGATTTGACCTCTAGCTTTGTAGCCTTTGGTTCTGTAAACTTTCTTGTGCGTTGCTGGCATCTTCTCGGTGCTTTGCTTCTTTAAGACCTCCCAATAGGTCTGCCATTCCTCTTTTCTTCTCTTTTGGTCATCTGTTTCGGCTTTGCTGGCTTCGACTTGTTCCTCTAAGTATCGGACCAGTAGATCTTCAGTCTCTTGATCAAACTGATCAGTAAATGTCGGCAGCTCAGCCTCAGCAGAAGTATACTTTGGGTACTCTTCTTCTGTGATGTCTTCTAAGATAACTTCATCAATGTCATCAAAGATTTCAGGCTCCGGTTCATCAACGATAGGAACGGAGGTATCATCAGTGATCACCTCGTCCGGATTAAGCCTGAACAGCTCAGCAATCTGCTCTCTTGATAAGCAGTGAATAATTTCCCCTTCCTCTTTGTCATAGCTGACCGAGTGCTGTATAATGCCCTGAGCGTCCAAGATCATAGTCAACGTCTCATCTAGCTGACGTCTCAAGGGCACAGCTTCTACTTCCTCGGCCGCTGTGGGTTCATCTGTCTGTGCAGGAGGAAGTGGAGCAGAGGCTTTCTTCTTATCATTGGCTTTCTTGGATCGAATCTCTGATGAGGGAGGGGCTTGATCATCATCGTCATCAGTACTCGATGAACCAGAAGACCCACTCCCAGATCCGTCCTTGGCCTCATCATCATGATCATCATCATCATCATCAGACTCATCGTCTTTGTCTGATTCTTCATAGTCAACCTGTTCCTCATCAGACTCTTCTTCTACTTCTTTGTCTGAATCATCGGAAGGAGCAGCAGAGCCTTCAATTCTAGGAGTACTGTCCTTGAGACTGTCAATCTGATCTGCCAGTCTGGCGTTCTCAGTCTCTAAGGACAGTATCCTGTCACTAAAGTCAGTGACTGTTAGGGTGAGCTGATGATGTTCGTCTATATACTTTAGCAGCTGCTGCTCCTGTTGAGCAGACCTGGACCTCAAATCAGCCCTCTGGTCTGCTGCTTGAAGAAGTAGAGTATCCTGCTCTTCAACCCTCCTTGTGAGCTGAGCTATAACCAGCTCTTGCTCTTTATTCTTCCTTTCTTGCTCCATGTTCCTCTCCATCAATCTCAAGACCATACTATTCAGTGTACTCAGCTGATCTACAACTGACACAGTAGGTATAGAAAAATCAGCACGTGAAGTGGAGGGACCAGAGGATGCAGCAGTGTATACAGGAGCCAGGGACACAGAGGTGGTCAGAGGGGCAGTAATGGCATGAACGTGAATTGCCCTTGACCTGGCCAGTGAAGAAACTGCAACAGCTGCTACTGATGTAACAGTAGTTGCAGCAGCTGTTGACAGCTCTGACCTCCTCTGGAAAGAGAACCTAGATCTCTTCCCTCTCCCTGCTCTGGAGGATGTAGGCTGAGAAGTATGAGTAGATGTAACTGTGATAATAGGTGCAGAAGAACGAGGAGGAGGAGAGATATCAAACTCCGGAATAAAGGAGGGATCAGTAATCTCCTCTATCTCTGCTTCGGTTCTCTTCCTCTTCCTCTTCCTCATCTCCATCTTTCCTCCTTCATTCACTTTCTCAAACTCATCATCATGAGTCTCTTCAGAATCAGAACTGGGACCAACATCATCACCATCTTCACCATCACCAGAGTCCTCGGACTCATCACCATCTCCTGAGGAATGTGAAACTGTAATATCTAGTGGAGCGGTCACTGAGAATGTAGTAGTAGACAAGAAATCTAAATCCATCAGTGAGTCGATGTTCACATCCTCCTCTGCAGCTACGGTGGTACTAACTCCTGCACCAACAGTCACAGCTGTTGTGCTAACATCAATCAAGCTCACACCAACCGAGCTATCAACCATCCCACCAGCTGCAACACCACTAGCACCTGCACCATCTCCTCCTAACCCATTGTCTCCATCATCACCCTCTCCACCATCATCTGGAACAACAATGTCTTCAACATCTGAGTCTGACTCGTCGTGTCTCCACCTCCTACCAGCAGGAGCACGGTAGTCAGGCCTAGAAAGATGGCCAAACAAAGATCGAGAGGCTGGCTTCCTCTCCTTGCCTCGATATGACATCACCCTGTTGAGGGTTAAGTCATTCATATGTTCCATCTTGATCACATCAGCACCAATCTTCGGCAGATCAGGTAACTGAGCATCTATGAGCTGTTGCAGAAACCTGGGATACATAAGGAACTTCTTGTCTCCCTTGAGAGTCACGTTCTCCTTCATGTGTGTAAAGACCATTTCTGAGAAATTGAAAGGCCTGTTCAGTACAAGAGCCACGAAGGCACACTGGATCGTCTCTCTCATGTCATCAAAACCACCCCTTCGGGAGCCAAGACAGTGGATCAGCACGTGTGCCAGGTATTTGAACTGATGTGACATGAAAGCTTTGTTCAGAATACCGGCACCAAGGTCTCCCTCGTACTTGCACCGCATGAAGCAGCCCCTGACCAAGAAACGGTCTAAGAGATAGGGCTGATCAGGAGCATCTTGGAAACCACACACCCTCCTGATGTGCTCAGCAGAAATCACCACATCCCGACCAGAAACCTTGCCTCGAATAACTGTAGGCTCGGACTCACAGTCAATATCAGCAGACTCCCAGAAGTTCTGCTGATGAGAGCGATAAGGAGTATGAACCGTAGAGATAGCAGTGAAGATCCTCGAACGCCTGAGAAATGTAATGATCTCAGTATAGTGCCTGGCATTCGGGGTCTCGAGGTCCAGATGTGCACAGATGTTGTTCTTCGTAACTGATTTGAGTCCAGCCATTCTGAAAAAACAGATTAAAACAAGTTAGAACCAGTCAGATATAACAACAAGATGAAATCAGATGAACTTCTGAAATTTAGATCACAACTGTCTGATATGCCGAATGACAGATAATTCTGTCGAATGAGCACATTCGCTGAATGTCATTCGTCGAATGAGTTGCAAATAGCATTCATTCGCCGAATGAGACATTCGAATGAGAGTCATTCGTCGAATGAGTGTCAATCGCCGAATGAGTGTCATCGAATGAGACATTCGTCTAATGTGAGTCATTCGCCGATTGAGCTTCAACGAAAGAGAGTCATTCGTCGAATGAGAGTCATTCGTCGAATGACATTCGCCGAATAGCGTCATTCGGCTGAATTTTGAAATTCAGACCTTTGATTGTCGAGAAATCAAATCAGTCCATAAAAATTGCACATCTACACTCAGAATCGACCGACTAATAAGTTTAAAACATGACTTTTTGGGTTTTCAGTTCGTTTTGACAGTTTATTTCTTAGGCGATTTCTAAAACCCTAAAAATCTAAAATCTGTTCAGATCTTGATGATTTCACGGTTGAAAATCACTGAGATTTGTATCCCCAGTACCTGAAATGATATGGAAACCGAAAGTTAGAAGCTGGGTCAAAGATAAGCACTAGAAACGATCGAACGAAGGAGAGAGAAGATTCGGCGAAAGACACACAGTTAAGGGGCAAAAGAGAATGTTTAGTCGAATGAGTTTCATTCGCCCGAAGAACTATATATAAAGGTCTATCATTCGCCAAATGAGAAAGGCGAAAGGTCGGATGACTTTCAAACACATTCGCCAAATGTGATTTGACGAATGTGACATTCGTTATCACTCATTCGCCGAATGAGAATGTCGAATGAGACATTCGTAACAGTTCATTCGCCAAATGAGTTTTACTTTGTCTGATTGATTCAGTCGAATGACTCATTCGCAGAATGAGGTCATTCGGCCGAATGAATGAAACTCACACCTCATTCGTGCGAATAAGATTTTTCAACATTCAATACTCAAACTTTTTCAAGATTTTTAATTTTAATCATTTAAAATTTTTGACAATTATGAAGACATGTCTGGATGGTTCAAGATTTAGATATGACAGACATCCGAATCTACAAATGATCATCTAAAACAAAATTGAAAATAGAAAATCTTTTTGTATTTTTCTGAAACAACCACTACAACTGTACAAACAATAACTAAAAACAAATAAACACATATTTTTGTGAGAAGTTCATTAATAAAATAACACATATCTCTAATCACATCACATTGTCTTCAATGAACGCTTCACTTCAAACACAATTTTATAATGATACGATTACTTATATATTTGTCCAGACTTAAACCGAATAATACATAACTAATAAACAAACTATATGATCACTCATATTTTCTGATTGAGTTCCCCAATTCATTTCACCAATAAAGATCAAAATCAGTTCAAAACTCATTTCTGCATATCTTAAAACCAGTCATCATGAATTCAATAAGATTCAAACATTTATTATCTTTTTATATTTTTCTTGTTCTATCCAAATGGATGGCTTCAGCTAGGTCCGTCCCAGCAATATGGCACATATATGGAATCGAACTTAATTTGTTCAAGTATTTCTCAAGCTTAATACCAGCTTGCATTAGGTTTTCTTCAAGCTTAATACCAGCTTGTTTTTGTTTTTCATCAAGCTTAATACCAGCTTGTCTTTATTTTCCGTCAAGCTTAATACCAGCTTGCCTTTATTTTCCATCGTTTAAAACCTCATTTGATTCCATGATGACAGGTGTATGCTTGATTTGAGTCAAAAACCTTTTCTTACTCAAGTGGTTTTATAAAATGGGTCCCACAGATCAGACTTTCTAAGTTATCACAAGTTGTTTATTCATTCTGTATAGTCAGCCTATCAGCACATCCCATCACAATTCTCTTGTGATTTCAGTTCATACATTCACTTCTGCTTCTATGACATGATAAATTAATGTATTACTTTATAAGGCAAGACCTTCTCAATTTTTTAATTTTTCTATTGTTTTTGATTTTTCACATTTTCTATTGTTTTTGGTTTTTCAAATTTTTTAAATGTTTTTGGTTTTTCAAATTTTTAAATGTTTTTGTTTTTTCAGATTACAGAATATCTCCCCCTAAAAACCTAAAAACATAAAATCTTTTTGAGTTTTTGATGAAGAAAATAAACTATACAAGTAAAATAGAAAAACTGAAATAGAATAAGCAAAACAAAGACTAGCTAAGAACAGTGATGATCATTTGTTAGACTCAGATGAGGAGTGGACTTCATCCTTTTGAAATACACCATTAGCTGATAACAGATATAAAAATCTGGGTTTGTCAAATGCTTTGGTAAAAAGATCAGCTTTTTGGTGATCGGTGTGAATTTTCACTACATCGATTAATTTCTTTTCAAAACAATCACGTATGAAGTGATATTTTATGTCGATGTGTTTGGTTTTGCAATGCTGAACAGGATTTTTAGTGACAGCTATGGCAGCAGTATTATCAACATATATAGGAGTGTTAGAAAAATGTAACCCATAGTCCCTGAGTTGCTGCTGAATCCAGATGATTTGTGAACAGCAACTAGCAGCAGCAATGTATTCAGCTTCACAGGTTGAAGTAGACACCGACGTCTGCTTCTTGCACTGCCAGGTGACTAATCGGTTTCCAAAGAACTAACATCCTGCAGATGTTGATTTGAAATCTCTCTTGCATCCACCATAATCTGAATCACTATATGCAGTAAGCTCAAAGTTATCATCATTAGGGTACCATAAGCCAAGTTCCGGTGTACCCTTCAGATAACGCATAATCCTTTTTACCGCAATGAGATGAGATACTCTTGGTTTTGATTGATAGCGTGCACACAAGCAAGTAGCGAACATGATATCGGGCCGAGAAGCAGTGAGATACATAAGAGATCCAATCATTCCTCGGTACAGAGTGGCATCAATTAACTCCCCCTTTTCATCTGGAGTAATCCCGTGATTAACAGCCAGTGGGGTACCAGCAGGCTTGGCATCAGACATACTGAACCGGCTCAGAATGTCACCAACGTATTTGGTTTGATGAATAAAAATCCCTGCCTCAGACTGATCCACCTGTAAACCCAAGAAAAATTTCATCTCTCCCATCGAACTCATTTCAAATTTTTCTTTCATAACCTTCTCGAATTCCTTGCACAGACTATCATTTGTGGAACCAAAAATTATGTCGTCCACATACACTTGCACCAAGAGTAAATCACTGTCCTTCTCACGGATGAATAATGTGCAGTCAATGACACCTCTTCTGAACCCGTTGTTCAGAAGGTGAGTAGAAAGTGTCTCATACCACGCTCGCGGAGCTTGATGCAATCCATATAAGGCCTTGTCTAGCTTGTAGACTTGGTCACGATGCAATGGATCCTCAAACCCGGGAGGTTGACTGACATACACTGTTTCACTGATCACGCCGTGAAGGAACGCACTCTTAACATCCATTTGATAGACTTTAAACTTCTTAAAGGATGCATAAGCCAAGAAGATACGAATGGCTTCGAGTCGAGCCACCGGAGCAAACACCTCATTGTAGTCCAACCCTTCTATCTGTCTGAATCCTTCAACCACCAGACGTGCTTTGTTTCGCACTATGATCCCGTGATCATCTTTCTTGCAACGAAGAACCCATCGAGTACCAATGACTTTTGCACCTTTGGGTCTGTCAACCAATTGCCAGACACCTAACTTTTTGAACTGCAAAAGTTCTTCTTGCATTGCATCAACCCATGACTCTTCCTTGAGAGCTTCAGTGACAGTACGCGGTTCAACTTGAGAAATAAAGCAGGAATGAGCACAAAAGCTTACATCTGCAAAATCAAGAATGTCAGCAAGACCGCCTGAAGAAATCTGATTTCGAGTCTTCACTCCATCCAAAGGACTCCCAATAATGTTATCTTGAGGATGAATACGATTAATTCTTCCAACAGGATGAGCAGGAACCTCAACCTCAGGATCTAAGTTGTTCAGATTCAAATCCTCAAGACCTGGTACAAGATTATCAACAACTGGTTCAGGAGCAGCCTGATGAGTATCATCTGTGTCTGAGCTGTCATCATTTATCTGTGTAGTTGGAGCAGATGCAGAGGAAGGTTGCATAGGTTCATCAGGTGCATTTTGTACATCATACAGCATCTGAACTGCAACATCTTCATCGGAATACATGGGGGGCATATTGAATGAATCAAAGAGACTGGAATAATCAAACATCCAATCTGGCCCTTTTCCAGGTGGGGGCATTGAATATTTCTGAACGTCAACATGGTACCACTCTTCCACATTATGAGTTGAAATGTTGTAAACTCGTTTATTTGGAGTGCTATACCCGAGAAAATACCCTTCTTCCACCTTCTCATTGAACTTGCCCTGCTCATGTTTCTTAAGCATAGTGCACGGTGCACCAAATGGTTCTAGATACTTAAGATTTGGTTTTCTGTTGTGGAGCAGTTCAAAGCAAGTTTTCCCATGTCTTTTCACAATGAGTACCCGGTTCAGTGTATAGCAAGCATTTGCTACAGCTTCATTCCAGAACTGAACCGGCAGAGAAGAATCAGCAAGCATGGTTCTAGCAACCTCAATCAATGTCCTATTTTTGCGTTCAGCAACACCATTCATTTGAGGAACATATGGAGCACTAAATTGCTGCACAATGCCTTGTGCATTACAAAAATTCTCCATGTTGTGATTTTTGAACTCCGTTCCATTATCAGTTCGAAACTGACGAATCTTGAGCTTATAAAGTGATTCAAGTTTGGTAACCAAAACTTGAATGCAATCAAACGTTTCTGATTTCTCCTTCAAAAAGAAAACCCAAGAGTATCTGGAATACTCATCAGTGATGACAAGACAGTATTGATCTCCAGCTATACTCTTCCGATTCACTGGACCAAATAAATCCATGTGAAGAAGCTCAAGAGGAACATTGATTGAATGAAACTTTTTCAGCTTATGAGACTGCTTAGATTGCTTTCCCTTCTTGCATGATACACAGACATCAGACAGCTTAAAATTTTTCAAGCTAACTCCCTCAACCAGACTATTATGAACTAAATGATTCATCTTACGTAAACTCAAATGACCCATCCTCTTATGCCAAAGGATTGAATCTTTTTCAGTTGCCTTTGTCATAAAACATGAAGCTGTGGAGGATGTAGTTGAAGCTGTGGCCATATTGAGAATGTACAAATCTTGCTTCCTTGTAGCAGACATCAGAATCCAATCTTCAGGGATCTTAACACCTTGCTTGAGAATGTAACATTTTGACTCATCAAATAAGACTTTGTACTCTTTGTCACAAATCTGAGAGACTGACAGGAGGTTGTTTTCCAGCTGTTTAACATATCTGACATTATCAAATGAAACTTGTCCATTTGTCAGAATTCCCTCTCCTGTAATAAAACCGCCTTTATCTCCGGCAAAAGCAACATACCCACCCCGAACTGCATTCACATTGGTGAGCAAAGAAATATCACCAGTCATGTGTCTGGAAGCCCCACTATCAACGATCCAATTGCTGTTAACTCCAGCTTTTGGGGCAACCTGCACAATAAAGAGACAATCAGTTTACTTTGGGAACCCAAGCCTTTACAGTCTTGGGTTGACCCAGAGAGTCTCGGATCCATACATCAATCCATTTTCCATCAGGAAGAGATTTATCTGAAATAGTTGGAACAGAATCCTCAGATGATTTAACTTTCCAGATTGCATTTTTATCAAAAGAGGTTTTCAGATAAATGGATGATGGTTTTGCTTGGTTGACTTTAAGCACACTTGGAACATTCAAAGTTTCCAGTTTTCCTTTACCCTTGTCTGAAGTTTTAATCTGAACTGGTAGTTTGGGCCTTGTTTGAACAGACTTAGGTACAGATTTTACCGGTTTTAAGAAATCAGAATTTAGTTTTCTGAAAGAAACAGCCTTAGGCCTGATCAAATGAGGGCAAAATCTCACAATATGCCCAGACTCACCACATTCAAAACAAACTTTGTCACCCTTTTTATGAAAATGTTTTAAATCAGAAAATGGTTTTTTATTTGATTTAAAAGCATTTGTTTTATGACAGTCTGGATTAAAACCCAATCCCTTTGTCCCTTTGTTACCAACCAAAGCAGATTTGGCAACACAATTAGCTTCAGACCCTTGTGAAGCTTTAACAAAGCATAATTCTTTGTAAATCTTTGATTTGCAGATTGGGTCACCTTTCATGACAACAGGGGTTTGATTCCGAGGAGTACTATGCTTAGGTGAATAATCTGATTCATCCTCGGAATCGGAGACCCAATCTTCAACTAGTCCATCCACTCGAGATCCCTCAGTCTTTGATGAACTCTGATTTGTACTCAGATCCACTGGATCTATTACTAATGGAGTAGTAACTTGAAAATCCTTTACATCTTTGTCATTTGGTGTATTGACAAAGGCATTGAGGATTGGTGGAGGACAATTTTGATAATTAACCTTTTCCTTCCCCTGATCAATACCCCTACTGATCATATGCTCAATGATATAAGATGAGCTTTCATAGCTCTTGAGCTTCTGTCCTAAGGTCTCATAGTCACACTCGACTATTGCCAACTTCTTCTTGATCTCATTGATGGTATTGAGATAAGAAGTGATAGCATCTTGCTTATTCAGCACTGCAATCTCGGCCTCATGCAGTTGTCTATTTAAAAGATCAATTTTAGCTTGAAAATCTTTTTCATTAGATTTTAAAACTTTGTTAGCCTCAATGCATAGGTCAAGATCGTTCATTAAATTACTATTATGTGTCTGATAAGCAAGGACCTTACTTCTAAGGTCAACACAAGTAAAACACTCAGAATGTGAAGATGAACAATCAGTGTATACCTGCTCAGACTCTGATGAAGCAGAAGAGTTTACCATCAAGGCAAACTGAGTAGTGGAGTCATCAGTTTCAGCATCAGAATCTTGAGTGTCTGAATCTGTCACACTATCTGACTCTGAACTTGATACTTTATCATCATTCATCTTTGATTCTTCCAGAGTGCTTTCCTCACTTTGATCTTCAACCTGTTGAATCTCAGCAACACATGTTTTATCTTGTTCTTCTTTATCAGCATTGAATCTGAAATCCCAGTTCACCCCTTCATCCTGTTGAACCATCAAAGCTTTGCTTGCAGAGGATGAAGATCCAGCTTGAGAAGGAGAATCAATGGGGACTAATCTCCTTTCTGGATTGGCAGTAAAGGATTTCTGATGCTGAAATGGATTCTTGTTGCCCGCTTTCTTTGGCTGTTTGCACTGTCTTGCAAAATGACCCTTCTCTCCACAATTGTAGCATGTCACCGATGCCATATCAAATCCAAACTTAGACTCCTTGTTTAGATTGATATCCTTCCCAGTCTTCTTGACAAACTCCTTAGCTCTTCTAACCGCACTTGCCAATGCCCACATAATGTCAATTCGTTCCATGTCATCAGGATCAATCTGAGAGTAGTCATCATTGGTCAAGTAAGGATTGCCGATCTGACCAGCAACTAATCCATCATATGAGCTAACCAATGTAGACAAAAGACCCATATGTTCTTTTGCAATCTCCACGGTGACCTTGTCAAAGTTGTCTGTCTTCAGGCTGGCAGTAGGCTGATGATGCTCTGTTTGTGAACTGGTTGAAGATGATTGACTGAAATGCATCTGAGCTGTAGATGGAGCCTCAGATGTCTTAGAAACGAAAGCAGTCTTCAGAGGAGCATAAGTAGTGGATTTGTCAACAGTGGGAGTGAAGTAGTATAAAGAAGGATCCTGAACTTGAACAACCCTCTTGGCTTTCCATTTGTTTTCTATCTCCTGCTCTTTCAGCTTCTGAATGAAATCATTGATGTCCATATGTGCCAACATCTGATTTTGCTTGAGCACCATTAAGAACGACTCCCACTTTGGAGGTAGAGCGTCTGCCAAACACTGAATCTTCTCCTGAGTTGTAGTTTTGACCTCATGGTTGAACAACTCACTCAACAGATGATAAAACCTAGCAATTAGTTCATCAAGAGACTCATTACCCACATACATAAAGCTATTGAATTCTTTTCTCAAAGCTTTAGATTTAATGCTCTTCAAAGCATCATTCCCTTCATATCTTTGTTGTAAAGCATCCCAGAGGTATTTGGAAGATGTAAATTGTCTAAACTGATGGAAGATGTCCGTAGCAATAGATTGTGACAAAATGGCATATGCTTTCTTCTCATAGTCATACAATTTCCTCTGAGGCTCTGTCATCCGAGTAACGAGCATTGGAGTTCCGTCTTCATTCAGAGGTCTCAGATAACCTCCCTCTATCATCATCCAGAGATTTGTGTCTACCCCATTGATATGAATTTCAAACCGATACTTCCAATGAGGATAATCGTCTAAGGACAATAGCTTTGGAGCTTTGTTTGAGTTCCCGGTTTCCGTTTCTGTCAGAAGTAGAGTCTGAATACGATGGTTCTGGTTCTCCATCAGTGCCAAATCCTCCATAGAATCAATAGAGACAAAAACTCAACACTTAGAAAAATTCTGGACTGAAAGCCGAATGAAGATGAATGTGGCGAATGTCGGGGGCCGAAAGTGCACTAACTGGAGAATGAGAAGTCGAATGAACCTATTTGCCGAATGTCTTAACCTAAGAAGTCTTTCGCCGAATGAAGGATCGAATGAGAGCTATTCGGCGAATGAGATGTCGAATGAGAGCTATTCGGCGAATGAAAAAACGAATGAGAGCTATTCGGCGAAAGAGATGTCGAATGAGAGCTATTCGTCGAATGAAGGCTTATTCGGCTGAAACTATTCGGCCGCCAAGCTCATTCGCCCAATCTGAGGGTTTTTGCAACCAAAATCATGATATCTCAATATTTATATCAGATCTAAGTACCAAATTTGGTACAGAACTCCATGAGATGATAGGAAACAAATTGGGATGAGCGTTTAGTTGAAAACACCACAAAAATCCACACAAAGGCAATGAAACAGTAACTTTTCGCACAA
This sequence comes from Mikania micrantha, assembly GCA_009363875.1. Taxonomy (NCBI): domain Eukaryota; kingdom Viridiplantae; phylum Streptophyta; class Magnoliopsida; order Asterales; family Asteraceae; genus Mikania; species Mikania micrantha. Next base: position 41,267,100 of record CM018687.1, on the reverse strand, counting down.
GGGTTTAGGGTTTTGACAGATTTCGAACAAGCAACACCAGAGGAGATGATTTTGATCAGAAATTGAGCAGAATCAAGAGCCAAGGCTCTGATACCACTTTGTAGGACCTTGATCGAGTCTAGAAACAACTCAATCTGATAGATTACCTGTTCAACAGCCACTAGAATAGTGCGGAATCCTATTCTAGGGTTTTCCAATCGAGAACAACAGCAAAAGTGGTGATCCAAAGAAGAAAAATGGACGTTTGAGTGGAAATAGATCACCACTATCTATGATTCGAACTTGGACAGAAGAAGAACTCTCAAAAACCCTAAGGTTTGACACTGGAGTGAGTTGGGACGAATGAGGGCTCTTCTAAAGTTGTTGTTGAAATGATTTGAACTTATATATATAGGCAGTCGACATTCGGCCGAATGAGAGGCCGAAGCAACTCATTCGGCGAATGGCATCTGTCGAATGATAATTCAGTCGAATGAGTCATTCGGCGAATGACTCATTCGCTGAAATGAGCCATACTCTGGTTTCATTCGCCGAATGACTTCATTCGTTAGAGTCATTCGGCCGAATGAACCAGACTCATACTCAATTACATAATCAATCACATCAACCAATACCATAAACATATAACCAATAAAAAACATTAAGAATAATGTAGAAAGACAACTTTCATTAATATAATATGAACTTTACATGATATCAAATACAAAATTGAACTAGGTACATAAATTGCATCTACACGAGTAAAGTATACTTTATGTACGCATGTGTAATTTTTTACATTTTCTTGTAAAAATACGTTTTTTTAATTTTGTATAAAAAAATATACATTTTTGTTGTTGAGAAATTTTAAAAAACATTTTTTTAATTGATGGAGAGAGAAGAGATAGATGAGAAAGAAATTTGATATTAATAATTTATTATATATATGGGTGATTTTAAATGAGAGAAAAAGAGATAAATTATTATATAAATGTGTAAGTGGTTAAAGACTATTATACCCTTTTCATATTAATAAATTAAAAATAAAAAAAAGTTGATCTAATGGTTGAGATAGGGTTTAAGGGTTTCTCTTTAATATCGAGTTTTCATTTGATTCAAATCATATATATATATATATATATATATATATATACACACTACTAGAAAAAAATTGTATTTGCGTCGCAAATGGGTCACAATACACAATTTATGACGGATTTGCGACAAAAATAGGTTATCGGAAAATCCTTGGTCGGAAATGCAATTCTGACAGAATTCTGATGAAAAATGTGACAAATTTGCGACGAAAACAAGACATCGAAAGTTCCGACCTATTTCCGATACAAATTAATATTTATTTATTTACTATGATATACATGTATTTAACATTTGCAACACAATTCCTACTCAAAATCGTTCCGACACAATTCCGACATAACAGCTTGCGATGCATTTCTGACAAAACAATTTGAGACACAATTCCGACGAAACATTTTGCGATGCATTTACGACGAAATATTTTACTAATTAAATTAATCTTTTTTATCGGAAATTTGTAGCAAGTTGCGATACATTTCCGACGAAATATATTATAAATTAGATCAATTCTTTTTTGTCGGAACTTCGTAGCAACTTGTGAGACATTTGCGACGAAATATTTTATTAAATTAAATTATTTTTTTTGTCGGAAATTCGTAGCAATTTGCGAGACATTTGCGACGAAATATTTTATTAATTAAATTAATTTTTTTGTCGGAAATTAGTAGCAATTTGCGACACAATTGCGACAACATATTTAATAATTAAATTAATTTGTTTGTGTCGGAAATTTGTAGGAAGTTGCTACACATTTGCGACAAAATATTTTATTAGTTAAATTTAATTTATTTGTGTCGGAAATTTATAGCAACTGCGACGCATTTGCGACGAATTATTTTATTAATTTAATTAATTTTTTTGTCGGAAATTTGTAGCAATTTGTGACGCAATTGTGACAAAACTTAGACTTTTTTACTTTCATATATTGCGCCGGTATTTTATCGCAATTGTATAGCAATTTGTGACAAAAAAAAATTGCGTAGCAAATTTTTGTCGGAAAAACTTCCTATTTCTAGTAGTGATAGTTCAAACAAAAAATAATATTTTTACATAAAAACGATTGAAAGTATGAAGATTTAACATATATATATATATATATATATATATATAATACAAATTAGGAAATGATTTAAATGTTAAATAATATTTTTGTCTAATAATAATATTTCATATTTGATATAAAAAGAAGTTGATTTGAATATGGCAACTATTATTAAATTTTTTTGAAGTTTTTAATTTTTTAATTGTTCATAATATTTTATGATATTAGTTTTTTTTAAAAAGATTGCACTATTAATCAAATAATTTTTATCTTTATTGTGAATAGTATTGATATAATAGAATGTCAATTTATTTTTTTAATTGTATTAGACTTTTGTGAATGTGATATATTTTTAAAACATATACGGAATTTTTCCAAAATTGTAGTATAGTTTTAGTGTAACACAAATATAACACAAAAAATATATCATAACAATATAGTACAAAACGATGTCATATAGAAAAAAAAAGGTACAACAGAAAATCTATTATATTTAATAAATCAAAATAATTTAGAACACTTGTCACAATTTTAGAGTGTCATCACATTATTTTTTCCGTTTCTTTCTCCTAATAAATACTCAACTTTATTAAATAATAATAATAATAATTATTATATAATTATACTAGGTTAGTATCCCGTGTATTACACGAGTTGAATAAAAATTAATAAATATTCAATAATATAAATTAAAATTGTAAATTATATTTTGATTTAAAATATGATCAACATTACAGAGTAAATAAAATAATAATACTGTATTTTAAAAAAACTCTTTTTCCAAAGTTTGGTTTTTAAACATTTTATTTTAAAAAAGTTGGTTTTAAAATATATCATTTTTACGAAATTATAGGATGTTATCTATTATTACACGAGTTGATAAAGAAAAAAAATAGTTAATAATAATGACTAATAAATTATAAAAAGATTTTATGAGTTATAAATTACTGGAAAATTTTCGTATTTTATAATAATTTGATTTTTTAAACGTATGCTTTTAATATTAAAATATTTTTTATTATATTAATAAAATCCTTTTTAATTATAAAAGGTATATATAATATAATTACTATTTTATACTATTATGTAATATATTTTTTTAATATTAAGAATTTTTTTAATTAAAAAAAGGTATAAAAAATATATTATTAGTATTTATTAAAGTTATGTATTTATTAGGAGAGAGAAGCGGGAAAATTAGTGTGAGGATACTCTAGAATAGTGACAAGTGTCCTCAAATTATTTTGATTTATTAAGTACTAGGTTAAAATCCCGTGTATTACACGGGTTGAAAAAAATATTATATATATATATCTCGTAACAAAAAGTTATGTAACTAAAAAAACATGTAAATTGTATAGTTTAACTAAAATCTTGTTTTACACAAAAAGTCATCCAAATATGTTTAAAAAAATTTGATGTATAATTATAAATTGCATTTTAATTTAACTTTTTTTTCAACTATGTGTTATCATTTTTATTTAATGTAATCTATAAATTTTAATTTAATTAATGTATACTTATTCTTCTTTAACACACTAAAATTAACTTGACTTAGAATTTTTATTAATACATATAATTTTGATTTTTAAAAATATTTACTTTTTATTATTTCAATATAGTGTATTTTTATCATTCAAATCATCCAATCATATTAAATATTTAAAAAAAATCACTCATAAAATCAATTAGTACCATTAATGTTTTATTTTTAAATATTTTAAGTAAGAGTAAATTGTCATTTTCGTCCCTATGTTTTGCTCACTTTTGTCATTTCAGTCCAAAAGTTTAAATTTCAATATTTTGTTTCTTATGGTTTTCATTTTATTGTCATTTTAGTTCTTATGGTTTTCGTTTTATTGTCATTTTAGTCCAATAAAATTTAAACTTTTGGAATAAAATGACAATAAAATGGAAATCATAAGAACGAAAATAATTAAATTTAAACTTCTGAATTAAAATGACAAAAGTGAGCAAACCATAGGGACGCAAATGAAAATTTACTTTTTAAGTAATATAATTTAAATTTTATGATACTTGAAAAAAAAATAAAAGTTGTTAAAAAAGAATATAAGTTTATTTAAAAGCTACATAGTTAATTTCATTTTAAATCCAATTTATTAATAATATATTAATTATTATACGTATTAAAATTCATTATTCTTAATTCCAAACAAAATAATAAATATTGATAATTAAAGAGGAGAGAGAAGCAGGAAACTAAATTTTAGATGGTCTAGAATTGTGTCATGTGTCCCCCAAAGATTTTCATTTATTATATATAATAGATTATAGATATTCATTATACTTTTTTCAATTAAAAAAAGTTCTTAATATCAAAAAAATATATATTACATAATAGTATTAAATACTAATTATATTAAAACTGTTAAAATAAAACTAATTATATTATATATACCTTTTATAATTAAAAAATATTTCTTAATATAATAAAAATTATTTTAATATTAAAAAGCACCCTTTTAAAAAAAATCAAATTACTATAAAATATGAAAATTTTCTAATAATTTATAACTCATAATGTCTTTTTATAATTTATAAGTCATTATTATTAACTATTTTTTTTCTTCATCAACTTGTGTAATAATAGATAACATCCTATTATATTGTAAAAAATGACATTTTTTTAAAAATGAAATGTTTAAAAAATCAAACTTCGGAATTTTTTTTAAAAAAATGCAATATTATTGTATTATTTTTTATGTAATATTGATCATATTTTAAATTAAAAAATCATTTACAGTTATTAAAGTTATATTATTGAATATTCATTAATTTTTATTCAATCCGTGTAATACACAGGATACTAACCTAGTATTGTATATAAAAATACAGCATAAGCATTGACATACTGAATTATTTTAAATATATACCATCACTATACTTAAATTAAATAGAAAAACACACGATTTATGTTGTGAATATTTAAAAAAAAAACTATATTATTGCATGAAAAGGTTATAAACATTTAAGAAAATGAAGAAATTTGAAAAAAGTGAAAAACAAAGATATTTTAGATAACCCTATATATGGTGGAAGCTAACCGAAGACCAATTAGTTCAGCATAGTCCAATGACATACATAATGTGAAGTCATTGGATTGAGTCTCGGTCTACTGTAAATATGCTCTGAGTTGAGTAAAGTGGTTTTTCAAGTTGTGGGTTTTTTAATGGGCAAGTGGGTTAGGCCACTGATCGATGTCGAAGTACCAATAAAAAATAAGAGTTTTAAATTCAAGTCCTACTACCCAAAACTAGTTAGGAAAGTCGAGTATCGATCCACGAATAGTCAAGTGGAAATTAATTTCGAAAACAATTCGATTAACTAAGTGCAATTAAAAGTAAACTTTGAAATGTTGGATAAACTTATAAAACTTAAAACACTTAACTAAAAGATTTGTAAACAATAGATTAAAAGGTGATCTCTCCGCATTTCAAGTAAGTAAAACAACTAGGTATATCTTGATTTGTCAAATATGAATCACATATACATGATTCATGCTTAGATTGATTAACATCTATTATTTGGAAGCAAATTAATGACCTTGTTAACAAACGATAACTAGACCGATGTTGTTGACTTGGTTAATTATGTATTTCACAAAACCAATGATTTCTAAAGCTTTGAAAACTCAAATCCATTAACTACCAATTCACTCAAACAAAGAACGAAGAAAAAGTAATGTACTTGAAATTGAACTTGCAAATTAAACAGACAATAGTTGTGGCTTCATAATCAAGCAATACTGAAATAGTAAATCTATGAAAAACCAATTTAATACCAATGTTAGCAAATCGAAAGAAACCCTAGCTATCAAACTTAACTATCCACCCGGAGAAGATCACGAACGAATTAGCTGGACATTTTAATGGTCGAGTCTTCAAGTTTTATGGTAAATTGCATGATGGAATCTTGATCTCGATGTTTGGATTCAGGATTTGGGACTTTAGAATGCTCCAAAATGCTCTATGTTCCTCCTATCTTTTGTCCCAAAGTGGTGATATGCGACTAGGGTTGATCTGCGCCTTAAATACCCCAAAAATCGCAAAACATGGTGTTCCCCGAATGGCCTCGTCGTAACTTAAGCCCAGCTGCACAAAAATTTTCAACTTATGGCTTGAATTCTCTGGTTTTCGATGCCAATTACTGTTTGACATACCCCTAGCGTAAGTTACGCCCCCTGAGTGTATGTTAGGGCCAGTGCAACTCCAATTGGGTATTTTCACCTTTTGTTGTGTTCGTTCTTGATTCCCATCACCTGGTTTTCTTCCAAAACAACCATTTTGCTTCCTTTTACCTACAACCACCGAAGAAAACACGGTGGCTACAATTCGAATGAATAATAATATCAAAACACATAATAACATTCATTTAAACACTTTAGAATCAAAACCAAACCCCTAGTCATGAGTCATCACACTCTGTTTTCGAACGTTAGGTGATCTATTTGACAAAGTAATCATAGATGACCGGGCGTTGCTCTAAAAAAATATGGTGGAAACCCAAATGATTAGAAAAAAAAAATCTAGGCACGTGAAGTTCTGAAAAGTTTATGTTATGTTAGCGGATTGATACAAAAGTGAACAGGATTATATATTTGGACTTATTTTTCAATGATTGTTGCAAGCTTTGTAATTATTTTAAAATCCTAAAAGAACAATCTAGTTCGTAAAAATAAGAGATTTGGTACAAGTTTGAAAATATAAATTGTTACAACCATGTTAAAAATATGTTCTTTTGCAATTTTGTAGAAAATATGGTTTGTTTGTAATGAAAGTTAAATACAATGGGTCAAAAAATCAACCAGCTGTTACAAAAGTGATAAAGAAAACTAAAAAGTAAAAATAAACCCATGGCTAACTACAAAACGCATTATGATCATATTATCTTTCATAATTTAAATTAATTTTAAGAAAACAAAAGTATACCTTTCTTAAATTACATCCTTAGGCACTTGTCACATTGTGTAACTAATTTCTTACAATTTATAATATCTTTCTATATAATATATATATTTATATTTATATACTATATAATAAATAAAAGTATTTAAGAAACACATGTCATTTTTATGTGTCATCTGAATATAGATTTTCTCGCATTTATCTTTTATTAAATATTTGTAAGACACCTTTTTATATTTTAATTTTTTTTCTCTTCTATTAAATAATAATAATATCATTTAATCTTGTAATAATAGTTAGTATGCATCTCTCAACACAAAGAATATAGCAACTAGTTAATCAAAACCTAGTTTTTTTAAAAAAACGATTTTCTTACACACCACGTATGTTGTGTTAACAGGACAGAGGTAAGACATATGTCTCTAGATGCACGGGAACCCTATGAAATAGGTAAACCCTCGCCCCTCTATTGAGATAGACCTCAAGCTAACCATTCACCTGATATCTTTTAAACTTGTCCCTATATGAATTTGAACTTATAACCTCTACTATAGAAGGTGAAACCTCTTACCATTATGCTAAGTTTTTAGGATAGTCAAAGCCTATTAGCCTTTCAAAAAAAAAAAAAAAAGTCAAAGCCTATTAACTTAAATTATTACTATTGGGATCATGTATGTACAGAGTAATCTGGCATTAAAACCTAAGATAATAGTCATTCTGACAGCAAGATATATCCATGCTAATGGCCATTCTGGCAAAAAAAAATTAATAAATACATGCACATGTTTCCATAGCTAGTTAGATGAACCCAGCTAATAATATTTCTAATAATTCATTAAAGATAGGGCATGTCTCAAGTTCAAATGAGTCTCATTATCCCTCTAAATGAAAAGGTTTGCACTTGTTTCATCTTTCTCACATCCTATCACTAACTTAAGTTATGAAGAGATTTTATTAAATATTTTTATTTGAAGATTTTTAATCCATGAATCATAATGCCTCTTTTTTTTTCTTTCATTCAACCAACCTGCTCATGAATAAAGATTAAAAAAAAAAAAAAACCGTTTCCATTTTCATAAACAGATAATATAGGATTTGCTGGATTAGTTAAGTTACTCTAGGTATCATATTTACAAAATTATACAATTTATGATTGTTTTTTGATCATCAATATAATACCAGAATTTGTTAGTTTATTATACTTTTCAAATACTTGTTCAAGTTAATAATAATAATATTAATAAAATTTTCTCAATATATTGCTAAAACCTAAGATTATTTATGTCTTGAATATTCCTAATATATAATGGGCCCTACTAAACATACACCACCCCCCATAAGCAGTACACCAGTCTGCTGTCTCGTATACGCCCGTATAGGCCTTATACGGTCGTATAAGGTCAGTCAACCCGACAAAAGCTGCTAGGGCTGACGTGTACGGAATGATGTAACTCTATACGGTCATTTAGTGTGTATACGGCCGTTTAGTTAACACGTGTATGGCTGTTTAGGTGTTACACGGGCGTATAGTTTGTATGATTTTGAAGAATCTTTCACTTGACGCGATATAAGATTCCTCGGTAAACGTGTTGTAATTATACGACGTGATATAAGATTCCTCGATAAATGTGTTGCAATTATACGACGTGATATAAGATTCCTCGATAAACGTGTTGCAATTATACGACGTGATATAAGATTCCTCGATAAACGTGTTGCAATTATACGACGTGATATAAGATTCCTCGATAAACGTGTTGCAATTATACGACGTGATATAAGATTCCTCGATTTACGTGTTACAAAACTATATATATGTGATCAATCGATTAGTTTTACAATCAAACGAATCAAAGTTTCTCTGTATTAATTTATCAAGTTATAAAAATGTCGGCGAGTTTTGGCGGAGATTCTTCTGGAAACGTTTCAATCTTTGATACAGAACAGGTATTGCAAACATTATTATGTGGGTTTTATGTTTAAGCTTGATATTTTTCAAAAGTTATTTGAATATTTCAGGTGTTCATGACTTTTGAAGATCCTTAATAAGACGTTCAGGAACAAAAAGGACCAACTGTCCGTTTCAGGAACAGATTTGTTTTATTTGCACTCTATCCTTTCACCTGCCAGTTGCAACCTGGCATGGTGTATGGTCGATACTTTCGCATCTTACGAAAGTAAGAGGCCAGGAGGATGTATATACATGGGTGGCTACGTCACCCATCTTGCACAGCGTTTAGGAGTGTTTGACGCTGACGTAGAGGCTAGCATGACGGCAGGTTACTGTCCTGAGATAGTTGGTCGTGCTACGCTGTCTGCTATACGTATTGCTGCTGACTTCCGAGGACTCGACTTCCGTTTCAGTTTAGAGCGAGGCGTTCCTTGGGTTCCTCAGCAGCAGCCGCAGCAGCAGTAGCATGTACAGGTGCATGCACCGACAGGGGCGCCGTTACAGCCACCCCCACCTCCACGAGGGCGTCGACTCGTTTTTAGAGATCCGGTACTTCGGGATCAGTCTAGACGATTAGACCGCCTTGAGGATTTGGCGGCGTGGTAGTCGTCCGTTTTGATAGCAGTTGCCACGCATTTAGGCGTTCAGATTCCACCACTACCACCGCCTAGACAGTACCCAGATGATACTGGTGCTGGGGACGATGCTGGTGGTGGTGGTGGTGGTGATGACGCTGGTGCCGGTGACAATGCAGGAGGTGGTGGTGAGGATGCTGGTGGTGGTGGTGATGATGATGCTAGTGATGATGCTGATGTTGGTGGTGGTGGTGTTTAGTTTGTATTTATATTATCTTTTATTGATGTATAACTTTTGTCATGTGTATATATATGTGTATTTTTATTTGTTATGTGGTTGTGTATGATTTAATTTTTTTACATGGTTTATATTTATCTATTGGTTTATAAATAACAACTATAAATTTATCTAATAAAACAATAATTTAAATGATTTAACAATTAAAACTTTTTTAGAAGACTTATAACAACTATAAATTTATCAAATAAAACAATAATTTATATAATTAACCAATAATTTATATAATTAATCAAATAAAAACGTAAAATTAATAAAATTTGCAAAAATAGGCGTAATATATATAATTGCGGTAAAAACGTTTAAAAAATATAATTAAAATTGGGAAAAAAATAAAAAATAAAAAACTATACGCCCGTATAGGCCTTATACGGCCGTAAAAAAAGTCAACCAGACAACATTCTGACACCTTTTCTGACATAACAGTTCAATACGGACGTATATAGGCTATACGGCCGTATAGATGGGCCCTGGTGTATGGATAGGGGGTGGTGTATGGATAATAGCAGCCTATATTAATTCTACAGCAAAATTTTTATTTGATGAAGACAACGTACTGGAGATGCAATAATTTACTCACATTATTAGAAGCATTATTTGTATATCAAGTAACATCTTTCCTGCATTTCTTCTACAAATAAATCCAAAATGTCAATATTAAACACCAGCTATAAAAAAAACATTCAAATTAAACGCATCATGATCAAGATGGACGCCAAAGAAGAAACTACAGGCAAAGAAATTATATGCACAGGTTTGTTTAGTTCATGTGTGTGTGTGTATCAGTATATAGATATAATTTCTTGTAATTAGCACAAGTTTTCATTAAATAATTAATTAATATGAGTTAATTAATCTAAGTGATCATCATATATACACACACTAATTATTATGATGATATATGCATGCATATGTCTGTTGTAATTTGAAGCTGCTGTGGCATGGGGTCCTTGGGAGCCTCTGTCCATAGAGCAAATTCGAGTTCAACCACCTCACAAATTGGAAGTTCGAATCAAAATTCTTTTCACTTCAATTTGCCATACAGATCTTAGTGCTTGGCAGGGCCAGGTATGATTAACATACATACATACATACATACATGTGTGTATACATTTTATTTAATAAACATATATATAATTAATAAAATGAAAAACCATGTTTTTTGTGAAAACCATTGAAAAAACCATGTAAACAAGTTTATTTTTGAATTTTTTACAAATTTGTAACATGATTTGGCTCATTTTTATAAAAATAAAAATAAAAAAGCTTCGAGAGCTTTTTAAAAAAAATATATTTTGTAACACCATGTATAACATATGTAGTGATTCGCCAATATGTTATAAAATATTTTTACGTGGCGTTACATATTTTTTACAGTGTTTTACAAAATATATTTAAAAAAAAAGCCTCTCGGTGCTTTTTTTAATTTCTTTTTTAAACATGGGCCAAATAATGTTACAAACTAATAAATTTAAAGGGATGGTTCGAATGTTAACCCTTTCTTATTAGTGTGGGCCCAAAGTAATAAGATGTATTTATTCGGTTAACGCAATACGGAAGGGTTAACATTTGATCCTCTCCTTATATATATATATATATATATATATATATATATATATATATAATAGAGAGAGAGAGAGAGATTAATGTTCATAAAAAACTTCTCATTTTGGAAAAAATCATGAAAAATCATACTTACTAATGAATTTAAAAAAAAATTATAATTTTTTATTATAAGGTGAAAAATGTTATAATGAAAAATAAAATTAATAAAAATATGTATATCACGAAATTAACTACATGTAACTCAAAAAGTTACGCATATAACTCATAAAGTTAATTACAAATATGTAACTAGTATGTGTAACATACAAGTTATAGATATGTAACAACATGAAATGCATATTTTTTTAAATTTTTTTTCTTTTTTTACATTTCTTACCTTATAATCATAGGAAATAAAAAATGAAAAAAAAATAATTGTTAATGATTGTAATTAATTTTCTTAGTTTTCTCCAAAATGATGGTTTTTTTATGAACTCTCCCATATATATAATATAAAAGATAAAACAAAAACCCATCCTTCGTGTGAAAACCATAAAAATCATGTAAAAAACGTGTTTTTTTTGAATTTTTTTACAGGTTCTAACATTATTTGGCATATTTTTATAAAAAAAAATAAAAAAAGCGCCGAGTATATATTTTTTAAAAAATATTTTATAAACTCATATAAAACATACGTAACACTGTGCTCAGATATTATATATGTTTTTTATGGTTTTACAAAATATTTTTTTTAAATAACTACTCGGTGTTTTTTTAATTTTTTTTATAAAAATGTGCCAAATAATGTAACAAACCTGTAAAAAATTAAAAAAAAAAAACGTTTTTTATATGATTTTTTCATTGCTTTCATAGTTTTAATACTAGGAAGGAGTTTTCAAATTATGTATACCCTATATATATATATATATATATATATATATTTAGGATTAGGTTCAAGTAAAAAGGGTGAGAATTTGGTAATAATTATGAGAAGGATTGTGGATTTGACAAGTGGCATTACTCTAATTTTATAAAAAAATGTATTTTGGTCAATTGTGTTTAATGCTTCAAGTTATTGTGTTTAATGCTTCATGTCATTGTGTTTAGTATTTTTATTATTTTGTTTTATTTTTTATATCATATTGTGTTATTTTGTTATTGTTTTTTATGCATTAAATAAATTGTTCTTATTTATTTTTTATGTTTTATGTATTAAAAGTACATAATTGTGTTATTTGATCATTATGTTTATAAAACTTATAATTTTAAAAGACATAAATTGTTTTTATTTTTTGAAAAGTACATTTTCGTCATTGTATATATGGCTATGTCATTGTGTAATATATTTATCATTGTGTTTTATCGTCAGTTAATTGTGTAATATAATCATCGTTGTGTTATGTTCAGTTCATTGTGTAATATATTCATTATTGTTTTTTATCTTTAGATGATTGTGTAATATAGCATCATTGTGTCTTACGTTCAGGTCATTGTGTAATAGTCATTATTTTGTTTTACGTTAAAGTCATTGTGTAATATACGCGTCATTGTGTTTTACGTTCAGGTCATTGTAATATACACATTGTTGTATCAAATGAATTTGTTTTGTTTTATCATTATGATTTACATATAAAAAGTATGTGATTTTGTAGTTTCACCAATATTATTTTTAAAGCTCATGAATTTATAAAAAAAATAGTTAGACACTACGATGACAAAAAGAAACGCTCACAAACAAAAATACACAATAATAGACAACTAGACACAATGACGCATTACAAATATAAAAGGTAGAGGAAAACGTTTTTTTTATATAACAATAGTATACTCGTTTTAAAGATAAAAAAATGCTCGTTTTTTTGGTGTAATTTTTTTAAAAAAATAATATTGTATATAAAAGTTATGAACGTTTAAAAAAATGGGGGGAACATAATAAAAAGTCAACAAAAATGTCTATGACTAAAATACCTTTCCACTAACTTTTTTAATACAACTTTGATATCAACCATTAAATTATATATCTAATGGCCCACAATCCTTCTCACACTTCTCACCAATCTAAGTTTTTTTACTATAACACTACCCTCTATATATATATATATATATATATATTTATAATTATATTAATAGTAAACTACTTATATATACAGAATGAATCTCAACGGGCATATCCTCGGATTTTTGGACATGAGGCGTCTGGGTAAGAATTAAGATGTTGAACTCTTATTGATACATTCAAAGTCATATGACTATATATATTTTTTCTTGAAAATTCATGTCAATAAAAAACTATAAGTGATTAATTAACCTTAGTAAATAATGTTTTTTGCGAAAGAATTAGGTAAAACTAGCAATAGCAATAGCAATAATAAAAAAAAAAAGAGATACTCTTGTTAGTTATTTTTCTGAAACAAACTAATAAAATAACATGTCACTACAAAAAAAACCACCTATAAAGACGACATATGTCGTCCTAATAGGTAAACAGACTGATTAATTTAATACATGTGTCTTTAACAAGTATTATTCAAAAATTCTTGATATACTAACAGAATCTCAAGATTTTCTTGTTAAACTGCTAAATAAAAAAAAAAAAAAAAACACAAAACAAAATACAAAAGAAAATATGACTAGAAAGAAAACAACGTAGTTGATGATGGTGAAAGAATTAGAGAATGCTCTTCTCTAAATTTATGAAATTATTCTCACCGTTGGTTTATCTTAAATGAAAGTGTTAGATTATACCTTCAAAATAAACCTTGTTGTTCATTTTATATTTTGTTCGACCTGATACATAATAATCAGTGTTGTAAAAATCGGTCCCTAGGCGGTGCCTAGGCGCCCTCCAACCTCGTCGATTTTGCCATAGGCGGTCAATTTTTTTTTTTTTTAGCTTTTTTCGTGTGCCAATCATGAACCTTTCACTCATTTGCAAATACGTTTATTGTGAGCAAGTTTATGTCGAGTACCCCTATGCAAATGAAACTAACTTACTATCATTGTTATTGCCTCAGAATATCAAATGCATGATTAATTTATCAAAATCAAAAGATTAAACCTGAAACTTGCTTTCAAAAGCTTCATTAATGGGGCATATATATGTAGGATTGTTGAGTCTGTAGGGGAAGGTGTGGAAGACATGGTGAAAGGAGATCATGTTATTGCCATCTTTAATGGAGAATGTGGTGAATGTACTTATTGCAAGTCAAAAACCACCAATCTATGCACAAAGTTTCGAGTTGACCCCTTAAAAAGTGTAATGAGAAACGACGGGAAAACAAGGTTCTTAACTTTAGATGGGAAATCCATCTACCATTTCTTAAATGCTTCGACTTTCAGCGAGTACACAGTCATGGACTCAGCTTGTGTTGTCAAGATTAATCCAAAAGCTCCCCTCAACAAGATGATCTTACTTAGCTGTTGTCTTTCCACAGGTTGTGGTTTAATTATACATATTTACTGGTTGTTCTTCAATTTCAATTTTTTTTCTAAATTTTGGTGCAAGTATTGATGTTTATGAAGGATTTGGATCTGTAATGAATGTTGCAAACATACAACAAGGATCAACAGTTGCAGTTTTTGGTTTGGGTGCTGTGGGATTGGCGGTAATACTTGCACTATATTGTACCTTTTATGTGAATTTAAATTCAATCCATAGCATGATATGTGTTTGACCCGTTATAATTAAGATATTATTAAGTTACTAGGTTATAGACCCATGTGTTACACGAGTTTGTGAATAAAAGTTATGCGCTTTTTTTGGTTATATTTGGTTGTTTAGTTAATTTACCAGTGGATTTTAACTTCTGCTAATTACAGTTTTCTAGCAGTGAGTTGTTAAGTGTCTTGTGTTTAAGCAGGTCATACTAGGGGCAAAAGCAAGAGGAGCATCTAAAATTATAGGAATTGATATCAATTCTGACAAGTGTATCAAAGGTACGACTAATAACTAGATACATGAACCCATCAGTTACCTGATAGAAATCTTGTGATCACTATACGAAATATAATAGGTTTTGAAAATATAAAAAGCTGTAGCTACGACAAGAATCATCGCTATAGCACAACATATAGCGACGACATTATAGGTTTTTGTGACAAGTTAGAGACTATATGTCATTGTTGTTGGTAATCAGAACATACAAATCAAAATAATCAAAATGAAAGAAATGCAAGTATATAGCCGAATGTTCAATGTATTTCAATAATGCTTAGAGGATTGCTCTAGTTACAAAAGTGAACTAATAACAAGAATTTTCGACTGATTATTCTGAAACAAAGCTACTCTATTTAAACATAGAAATAGAAACAGAAACATCCTAGAAACTAGGCTAGATCCACATAAGGCTGCAACTGACTCCAACGTCTTTATTTTGCTTCTCCACGTGGCCCTTTATTCCATGCATGCAACTTGGTAACTTCAACCAGCTAGTCAAACACTAATCAACACTCTCCCCTTTAGTGTTGACTCCCTTTCAAATCTTTGATTCTTAGAAGACAACTCATTTCACAAAACTTAACCCTAGGTAAAGCTTTTGTTAACATTTCTGCTTTCTGTGAATCACCACTAACATGCTTGACATCAATTTGTTCTCGTTTCACGCATTCATGTATAAAGTGAAATTTGGTGTCAATATGTTTACTCATCCCATGGAAAAGCGGGTTCTTCATCAAGGCAATAGTTAATTCATTATCAACCAAAAGCGGTAACTTTTGGAGTTCTTTACCAAGTAGATCACTGACCAGATTTTGCAGCCATAATGCCTGGCATGCTGCTACTATAGCGGCCATGAACTTGACTTCACAAGAACTAAAAGAAACGGTCTGTTATTTTTGTGAAGCCCAAGTTAATAAGTTCACAGAAAAATAGAAGGCCATACTTGTAGTTCCCCTTCTATTTTCCAAATCTGATCCGTAGTTGCTATCACTATGTCCAACAAGTTGACCATTTCCACCCTTGTTAAACTTTACATCGTATGTAGTCCCCTTCAAGTATCTTAGAATCCGCTTAATTGCTTCAAGGTGGCTCTTTTTGGGATTTTGCATGAATTTGCTTACTACATCCACTGAATAATTCAAATCAGGACGAATGTGAGCTAAGGATCGAAGACTTCCAATGATTCTCCTGAAGTTAGTTGCATCAACCATCTTCCCTTCACTATCCTTAGTTATCTGTAACTTTGGATCCATGGGCCACTTGGTTGCATTACACTCTTTCATACCAGCTGCATTGAGTACTTTAAGAGCATAACGTTCATGTCTTATAAGAATGCCTTCATTACTCTAATCAACCTCCAGCCCTAAATAGTAATTTAGCTTTCCCATGTCACTCATTTCAAAGATAGTTTTCATCTTTTCTTTGAAATCAGCAACATCGGATTCATTTGAACCGGTTACTATTAAGTCATCTACATACACTTCAACAATAATAAGTGAGCTTGGAGTTTTGTATCTTGTACACAACTTGTTCGTGCACACATCTTTTGAATCAAAGTTCTTTATGTGATCTATCAAGCTTGATATTCAGGCTCTAGGTGCCAGCATGTCTGAAGTCGTTAAGTGCCTTATGCAATCTATACACATGGCTTTCCTTCCCTTTTTCTTCAAATCCAGGTGGTTATGATGCATAAACTTCCTACAGTAATTCACCATTTAAGAACGCTGATTTGACATCTAAGTAATGTACAACCCAGTTCCCTTTTGCAGCCAAGACTAATAGCAACCTTATTGTCTCAATACGAGCCACTAGAGCAGATGCATCATCAAAATCAACACCTTTCCTCTGCACGTAGCCTTTAGCAACCAACCGAGCCTTATGCCTTACAACATTACCATCAACATCCTTCGTTAGCTTGGAAACCCACTTTAGTCCTATTTTCTTATGAGTGACAGGCAATTTGACCAAAGTCCATGTCTTGTTTTTATGGATTGCTTTCGATTCTGTCTTCATAGCCTTTTTCCAGTGAGGATCATTCTTGGCTTCCTCATGTGTAAAAGGCTCATCATCCATGAGTAGCAGCTGCTCATACATGTCTTTCACATGTTCTATGGTCATTGGTAGGGTGCCTTGATATATTTCATCTAAGGATCGGGTGCCATGAGTTGGAGTATTCTCAAAAGGTGCTGGAACCTCTTGATTATTCAAGCTGCATAGTTGCACACTTGAGCTGCTACTTTGGTTTTGGCTCCCGGCATGAAAATTGAGTCTTGTGGCACATTATTAGAAAAGGAAGGAGTAGGTGTACCTGGTTGTTGTTCCTTGAAAACCACATCCCCATCTCTTGCTATCACAACTTTATTATTTTTAGGGTCATAAATTTTGAAGCCCATACTCCCAGTTTCTATGCCTAGGTAGATTAGAGGCATGCTCCAATCCTTCAACTTTGAGAAGTGACTTTTCACTCTTTTGGCAAAGCTTACACGGCCAAACACTTTTATTAAATTCAAACTAGGTTTTCTTTTCTTTAGGAACTCATAGGGAGTTTTATCTTTTACAGCTTTCGTCGTTACTCTATTCAAGATATATATTGCATGGTTTACTGCCTCCCCCTATAATGAATCAGGAACCTTCATGGTTTTTAACAGATTCTGAACCATACCATCACGGTTCTAATCCTACGCTCCACAACCCCATTGTGTTGTGGAGTGTAAGGAGTTGTTATTGGTCTTCGTATCCTTGCCTCTTGACAATAAAGTTTAAATGCATCTGAATTGAACTCATCACCTAAAATACTACTAGTTAGTGTAGGGATATAATATACATCATGAATTAGCAAGTTATCATCATTCTTACATTGGCACAAGAGTGTTCCCTTGCCTTTGATTTCCACCTTCAATCCATCACCAAACCGTACACCACCGGTTACACTAGCATCAAGTTCTGCAAAGAATTCATTTTGTCCAATGATGTAGTTGTTGGCTCCATTGTCGAGGTATCACATGTCTTTTTTATAATCACATGGATCATCTTGTTACAAGAAAACATTATGCTCGGTCAAAGATACCACCTTCGGCTCTTCTTCCCCTGCTATACTTAAAAGTAGTGCAGCCTCATTTTCATTGTCTCTGGTCAAATGAAATTCTTGATCCTGCTTCTTTTTGAAAGGACACTCTGAAGCATAATGACCAATTTGATTGCATCCAAAACATTTTACCTGACTTTTATCTCGTGGCTTTCTGCTTTAGTAAACAACAAAGAGGGTTCAGCACTTTACCGATTGCCTTGCTTCAGTTTCAGCCTGTCTTCATAGGCCTTTAGCCTACCAATAGCTTCTTCAAACGACATCTCCACCACGTCCGAGTATTGTTCCATAGATGCCACCAAATAGATATATTTTCGTTCACCATATCAAACAGCTTTTGAACCAACTTGGTGTCCTTCAAGATTGCACCAACACTGTTGTATCTGGATATCATCCCTAATAACTTTCCAGCGTATTCATCGATGGTCTCCCCATCCTTCATTCTGAGTGACTTGAATTCACTCTTCAATGTATGGAGTCTAGCCTTCTGGACTCGTTCAGAACCTATAAATCGCAGTTTCAACGAGTCCCAGACTTCTTTTGTAGTTTTCTTCTTCTTCTTCTCCATCTGAATAGGAATTTCTTATGGTATTGCCTGGAAGAGGAATGCGCGTATCGTTTTACTTTTCTTCTCGTCCACGACCACACCGGTTACGGGCTCAATTGATTCCCAAATGCCTTGCGCATCTTACACGGATTCCATCTTTATCGCCCCGGGTAGTGTAATTTGAAGAGGTTTGTATGGGACACTAAAACGAAAACATATTTTCTTTTGGAGGGTTTAAGGTTGTAGCTACTGACATGGTTTTGAACGGGGATACTTTGGCATACACGATTTGGATCGAAATGAAAGCTCTAGTACCAAATGTTGGTAATCAGAATATACAAATCAAAATAATCAAAATGGAAGAAATGCAAGTATATAGCAGAATGTTCATTGTATTTCAATAATGCTTAAAGGATTGCTCTAGTTACAAAAGTGAACTAATAGCAAGAATTTTCTACTGATTATTCTGAAACAAAGCTACTCTATTTAAACATAGAAATAGAAAGAGAAACATCCTAGAAACTAGGCTAGATCCACATAAGGTTGCAACCGATCCAACGTCTTTATTTTTCTTCTCCACATGACCCTTTATTCCATGCATGCAACTCGGTAGCTTCAACCAGCTAGTCAAACAGTAATCAACAATTAATCAGTCTATAGCGATGACTTTAAGGTGCTATAGTGACTATTTTGTGGAATTGGTGTGCCACATGTAAAAGAACTACAAAGGAGAAGGGATTTTAAGACAAGGAGATCCTATCTCACCATTTTTATTCCTACTTGCATTGGTCGAAGGTTTCAAGATGATGAACCAAGCTACAAATTCAGGCATGTTTTCAGAGTCCATTTCTAGGATATACGGCCTAATGTATCACATTTGTTTTACGTGGATGATGCAAATTTCCATGGGTGGTTGAGCATGGCAAATGTTAAAAATTTTAATCGAATTATACAGGTATCTTCTTAGTATCTAGACTCAAAGAAAATCTAAATATTAGTATTATATATGGGTTTGGGCCCAATAGCCATGAAGTTAATCAGTTGGTATAAAGTTCATCTTCACTTAAAGGAAGAGGATACACCTAAGACTATAATCATTCACAACCAACCAACCAAAACTATTCACTAAAAAATTAATTTCTCTTTTTCATCTACACAACCAACTAAACTTAATTTTTTCACTTTCATTCACAACCAATCCAAACTAATCTTCACCAACTAAATCTTGCTTTATAATGATTTTCATTTCATTAAAAAAATTATTTTATTTAGAAAATTGGGCAACTAAAGGTCGGCACACCCACCTTAGTCGGTCTTGTTCGCAATTTGCTTTTTTATTTTTCAATTTTTTTATGTTTTTTATTATTATTATAGACAACCGAACAAAGCATTTGTTTGACGATGGGTCTGGTCTAATATTAGCTACCATTTTATAGATATTATGGGGCGAAAGTACTGACAAATTATTTAAGCAAAAGAATACATCCAAGTTTATACTAAGCTAGTGACAAGTTTGTATGATTGTAACGTTAAACCTGGTGAATAATTGATAAAAAGCTACTTGAACTAAACTAAAACTTTCCAAATAGTCATTTTTAAGGGAGCAAACATAAACCAAACCTTGAATCACGAGCTCGTGGTTCATAACCATAACCAAAACCGGAAAAGCAAAACCGAATCACTGGTTTTTTTAGGTTTGATTATTTTGAAACACTGTATTTGGTTTTATTAATTGGTTTCACCTCAGGCATGCTAATTTCTGTGTTGGTAGGTCAAACAATGGGAATGACGGACTTTATAAACCCAAGGGATCTAAATACTTCGGCACATGAGGCAAGTCACCGGTACATATATGGATTTGTTTTTGTTAAAAAAGGTTGAAAATAGATTATTAAAAGTGATTTTTTAATTTTGTTGTGTTTCCAAAAAAGTTGCTTAAGTTCATCGACTTCCACATTTTTCCGTATCAAAGTTGCTAGAAGTGACGATATTTATATGTTTATTCTTTTTATACCAAAGTCACGGCTCCCTAACAACTTTGATGTAGAAAAGGTGATCACTAACCGCTAATGATTTTCTTAAAAATACAAGGTAAAAATAAATAAAATAATAAATAATAAATAATAAATAAATAAAATAATAAAAATTAAAATTAAGAAAAGACATGATAGCTTTTCTGCTTGGTGGCTTAGTGTTGTGTAATAGGTTTTAGATCTTTGTAGTTTGTCAAAAATTTTGCAGGCTTCTTTCTACTTGGATTTTTACATTTATCCTTCTATGAAATTAAAATTAATTACATATTTCTTCTTGAGAGCAAGGAAATATATAATTAACCAGTTTATTTGTAAGGAAAAATATCTTTTAAAAAAGAGAAATATGTAATTGATTTTTTAACATGTGTATATATGTAATAAATGTTTTATAAAGAGGAAATCTGTAATATCCTATTTACTTAACACACATTTTCACCATTATAGAAAAATGATAATCAAAATAATTAAAACAATTATACTACATAGATATTGGTGCATGCCCTTTCCTTTTTTTATTTTTATTAATTTCACTCAGGTTTTTGTAATTAATTATTGCTTTCTTGTAATCCTTAATTTTTTTTTTCTAATTTTTTTACGATACTTTGATTCTTCGTATTTTTTTCCCCTTCTTTAATGTTTTCTTATTTACGTTCAAATTCCTGATTTGATGAATTTTATTTTTTCTTTTATATAAACTCAGTCACTCTACTAAACTTTATATTTTATGATTTTATGTTGGAATGACAATTGTTATAAGATGTTTTAATTGCACTCAGGTCCCTATATTTAATTAAACTTTTATTTTAGTTATTAACTTTTGATATATTTTCTTTTAATATATCTTTATCGCACTTTACTTCTCCATATTTCTTTTTGTATTTTATTTTTTCCTAACTTTTCATTATTTATGTTTATGTCCTTGATATTAATTAATATTTTCTTTTGGCCTCGTTCTTTTTTACTTTGTTTTTTTCTGTGTTTTATATTAATATTTGTTTGGTATTATTTTTTTTCTTTTATATATACTCATTAGTTTTCTACGAAAACTTTTATATATGATTCATCTCCAATGAGCACGCGTGTAGAATGGCTATAATTTATGGTTTTATGTCAGAGTGAAAACCGTTATGACATTTTTTATATTTATGTTTTGATATGCGGGATCATGCCTGAAATATGATGTTTGGAATCGTAGCAGAATTACGGCTGCAACGAGGGACCCATTAGTATTAGTACATATATACTCGGTGTACATGAGAATTGTCATTCTTTTGTAGATATTTGTTATCATGAAACTTAAAATCGTTTAAGCAGAATGATCATGATAATTAGAATTAATATTTTCCCATCAAACTCATACAGAAAATAAGGGACTTGACTGAAGGAGGTGTAGACTTTAGCTTCGAGTGTTCCGGAAATCTTGATGTTCTTCGTGAAGCCTTCTTATCTACACATGATGTATGTGTCTCTATATGTGCATAATAAATTGAAATAATAAACAAGTATTTGCTTAAAAACTTAAAAACATTTATCAAATACAGTAAAAAACACAAATCTAGCATATAAGAAAAAGACAAATTCATTACAAAATATAGGTTTTATAGGTGTTAGAGAAAAAAAACTTGTTTTGTGTATCCAACACCTATCTATGCTATATAATAAAAGAATAACAATACGCCACGTGTCGATATTTTAGCCTATCCACCAGTGGCAGAGCTTGGTCGACTTGAGGGGGGCCGAAAATTTTTGTAACCCATAATACATGTTAATTTTTTGAAGCGAGGAGGGCGAAACCCCTATTTTTAACTAAAAATATACTTTTATTTTCGCATTTTAAAATTTTTATATTATTTGTTTATCTATTTTCCTATCAGTGATTGCTTTTATAAAGCTTATATTTTACACAACTTTGTGTAATACACAAGTCAATAAGCTAATACTTAATAAATCAAAATAATTAGAGACACTTGTCACAAATAGAGAACATCCTCACACAACTTTATTATATATTAATTATATAATTATATTTTTTTACCTTTTTTCAATTAAAAAAAAAGTTCTTAATATTCAAAAAATATATTACATAATAGTATTAAATACTAATTATATTATATATACCTTTTATAATTAAAAAGGATTTTTTTAATATAATAAAAAAATATTTTAATATTAAAAGACACACTTTTAAAATATCAAATTATTATAAAATATGAAAAATTTCCAGTAATTTATAACTAATAGTATTTTTTTTATAATTTATAAGTCATTATTATTAACTATTTAATTATTTTATTTAATAACTTGTGTAATAATAGATAACATTCTATTATTTTGTAAAAAAGGATCATTTTTAAAAACAACTTTTTTAAAATAGAATGTTTAAAAACCAAACTTTGAAAAAGGAATTTTTTAAAATACAATATTATTATTTTATTTTTATGTAATGTTGATCATATTTTAAATCAAAAAAAAATCCTTTACTATTTTTAAATTTATATTATTGAATATTTATTACTTTTTATTCAACCCGTGTAAATACACGGGATACTAACATAGTATTAGTATATATTGATATATGGGAAGGTGAATAAAAAAACTTTCCTTTTTGAATAAATTTAGAAACCTAATCACAACTTTTACCAATCAATTTTTTTTTCATTATAAGGTTAGAAATATAAAAAAATAAGTAACACATGTTATTACATATATATAATTTATATGCTACATATATGAAGCTTTGTAGGTTACAAACAAAACTTACATATTTTTATTAAAAAAATTGCTTTTAACATTTCTAACCTATAATAAACAATCATGAAAAAAAAATTGATTGGTTGGTAGATTTTTTTTTAGCTTTTTTTGAAATGAGAAGTTTTCTTTGGAACTCTCCTACTTTTGTTATACACTAGGTTTAACCATCCCGCGCGTTGCGGCGAGTTATCACAGTTGACTCCCGAGAATTGTATTATATATTATTTGCAGAAGTATATGTTGCATAGCAAAATCAAATCTCTCATCACAAATTCTATACAATTTTCATAAAAACATAAAATCATACAAAAGTATGTTACAAAAATATTAGAAAATAGAAAAAATTACACAGATCGTCCTTTATGTTTTGAGCATTTTTCACTACTTGTCATTTTCGTTTAAAATTGACTTAAATCATCCTTTATGTTTCTAAATGTTGCTCGTTTCGTCCTTTTGCGTTAGCCCTGTTAAAAATTACATTTAAATAGACATGCAATGCACATTAATATATTTTTTTGTTTTTCTATAAGTTAGAAAGACTATTTGCATGATTGATTGCCGCGAGAATGGTGGGTAGGGAGAGACAAATGAGTTAATTGATTTGGGTCTGACCATGAAAATCTCATTCTTGGGTTAATTGATCCACCATTGGGATTGAACCAGGAGATTTTTCGTTCCAATTAGTCGATTTGCGGGTTAATTGATCTGGGTTTGACCATGAAAACCTCATTCTTGGGAGCTTATAGGGAAAAAATTAACGGGGTTTGAACGAAAAGGACAAGTAGTGAAAAAAGCTTAAAACATAAAGGACGATTTATGTAATTTACTCAAACATAAAGGATGATTTAAGTCAATTTTGAACGAAAATGACAAGTAGTGAAAAATGCTCAAAACATAAAGGACGATTTGTGTAATTTACTCTAGAAAATATTACTCTCAAAATCTTTCTCACTGGCAACCAATTGTTTGAATTAAAACAAAAACCCAAATCTCTAAGCAAATCTCTAAAATTTAATATAAACAAAATTTCTAAATAAATCTCTCAAATTTAATACCCTCATTTCTGTTTACAGCTTTTCAAAGTTAAAAAAAACTTATAGTGGTACAAAACTAAATTATCAAAACGTCATTATATGGAACATACACCTACATTAAACCTGAATAAAAATTAGGTTTTGAATAAACATATCAATTTTAATGTAGACTAATATGGACCATATGGTTATTTTCAAGATTTCAAATGGACGGCCCATATAGAGTTAAAGGGTTTTCACTTTAAGATCATGTTTTCACATGATACAAATCCTATATATGTGTGTGTGTGTGTGTTATTCACTATTTTACTATACATATTATTTTTTATATATAATTACTATTCCTTTTCATGAACTTTTAACACTATATAGTAATACTATATAATAATAGTAATTTCAAAAAACCAATATTCCTTTTGAATGCATAATATATATAGTGGTCAAAATCTAAAATTTCAAAAAAGAACTATTCCTTTTCAATGTATTTTAATATATATAATAATTTTGTTTAAATTTTTGTATAAACAAATGCAATCTATTGGTAAATACAGGGATGGGGGGTGACAGTATTATTGGGAATTCATACAAGCCCAAGAACGTTACCATTACATCCAATGGAGTTGTTTGACGGACGGACAATCACGGGTTCGGTCTTTGGTGGTTGCAAAGGGAAGACCCAACTCCCTCAATTTGTCCATCACTTTATGCAAATGGTTTGTTTATTTCTTTAATGTGCAAGTCATAATAAGATTACATATTGAGGTTTTTGTGACTGCATAGATCTACAGTAGCAAATGGTCATTGCGATCGATTTGCGATTGAATGGATTGTTAAAAATGCCTAGTTTTCTACTACCGACAGAATATAAAATAGGGGAAGGTTCTTCTAGAAAGTCTTTTTTACCTAATATGGTTAAGAAGAATTTTTAAAAACTCGAAAACCGACTCTAACAAATTCCGATTGAATTCGTTTTTACATTATTGGAACCGGCTTGTAATTCCATAAAACCTAAACCTTAAATCATAAACAATAAACCCTAATAATAAAACCAAAATTATGAAAACAAACACTAAACGTAAAGATAAAACCTAAAAGCTAAAAAAACATATATTCTAAAATCCAAACTTTAAAACTATTTGTTAAAGCTAAAACCAAAACGCAAATATTGTATGGTTCGATAAGCCGGTTCCAATGCCATCGAAATGAGTTCGATCAGAGTTCGTTTGAGTTAAGTTTAAAGGTTTTTAAAAAAAAATCTAGCCTTCTTAAACAAAATAGGCTTTTTATTCATTCTGGCCCGTATAATATAAGATGCATGTGTATATATATATATATATATATATATATATTCATGTATGTGTATATCAAAACAACAATAAGCAGGTGTGCTTGGATGTTACAGGAGCAAAAGTTGGAGCAATTTATAACACACGAGCTTCCATTCAATAAAATTGACAAAGCTTTCGAACTGCTAATTGGAGGAAAATCGTTACGATGTTTGCTTCATTTTTGAAGTTAATAAACAAACAATATCATGTGTTTTGCTTACAAAATGTTAATAAGAAGTGATCAAATCTTCGTTTCTTAATAAGCTTTAATGTAATTTGGATGCCAATGATCATTTAATAATTAAGGATGCTTCTAGATTTTGAATTACATATTTTTAGGGATATAAAAGTAATTTTCTTTTTAAGCAGGGGAAGTTACTATTATACCCTTTAAACTTGTAGATCGAACCAAAGCAACCCAAATCCGATGATAATAGAACGCAAACAACCCAAACCCGATTAAGGTAAACCTAATTCGGTAATAGGTCTTAAAAAAAGGTTAATCGGGTTAAATGTCAATTATACATATACATATAAATATAGGGGGAGGATCCACTAAGAATGGTTTTTACCCTAAGAACAATAAGAACTAATCTTAACCACTAATTTTTTAGATCAAAGGTCCTAATTAATCACCAACTAATACCATTAGTAACTGTTAATGCTTTAATGATAAAGGGTATTATCGACATTTTATCAAAAAATGTATAAAATCCTTTTTCTTAACCGTCATTCTCTCGTACGTCTCTCCGTCCGTCACACCGGCGATTGTCATCGATTCACCGGCGATTGTCATCGATTCACCGGCGATTGTCATCGATTGATGCTAATAGCAAGTGATTTCTTCTTCAAAATCTTCGATTAATCAAGCACATCAACTAATAATGGACGAAAATCTCAACAATGAACCGAATAGTAAGTAATTTGATTATTTTTCTTCTTCGAAACTCTGCATTGCGAATCAAATATGATCGATTGTTATAATTTTTGTTTTTACAGAAAAATTACAAGTTTATCGGTCCAGCAAACGAAAAAAATCAAATCCAAAAACTGAGAAATCAACCGCTAAAGGTGTAACAACTGTGCCGGAAACGTCGCCGGAACGGTGAACGGAACAGTGACGACACAGTAACTCAGGTACAAACTATGCAAACTACGGTTGTACGATCAAATACGTAATGCTAAACAGTAAACTATTATGCTATTGTTTCTGAATTCTGATTAAACGTAACAGTTTAACAGTCAGAAACACCTCAGACAACAGGGAACAGTGATACTAGTGATTATTGATGTGCTATTATGTGTAAACGTATGCGAGGTTAAACAAAACGAAACGATAACGGTTGTTGTTACGGAATGCTAAACCGATGAGTTATTCGTATAGGTGACGATCTGTACGAATGATTCTGACAGTTTAACGTTCTGAAATAATAACTGAAAAGTAGAAAACAAAAGTCGGAAAGCAAAACCATCTTCGTGTTCGTTCGAATGACGATTCGAACGAATACGCGCGATGGTGACGCGTTCTGACGAAACGATAACGAAAACGATAAAAGACACGAACGATCATAAATTCAAAGAAATAAGATAATTCTTATTTTACAATTTTGAAACTCATCATTAAAACAACTTTAATTATACTGTTTTAAGAAAATCGCGAATAAATTTAATTAACACGTAACAATACGAAATTCATTAAATAAATTTTGTAAACGACGCTTAAATTAATTTGAGTTAATAAATAAATACTGTGATATTTATTAATATATTCGTAAATTTAAGGTCATAAAATAATTCTTTTATATTTAGTTCGTAGTATGCGCGTGTAAGTTCCGGAAATACGACGAAATCGCGAACCGAGCCACGAAAACGAACCCGAACTCACCCGAGGTATAAATACCTTGAGTGAGCTCATTTATTTCATTTTACTCCTCTTCTTCCCCACTTCTAAACCCTAATCCCGGATTCTAGCCTCCACCCCCATTTTTGAGGCTTCAAAACCTCATAACTTCCTCATTTCTTCACGAAATCGAGTGGTTCTTGAACCCACGTGAAGCTCTTAGTCTCCTCTACACGAAAGTACAGTAGATCTAGAGAAAAACCCGCTAGATTTCGAGGTACGAAGCTGTGAATCTTGTGAAAAGTAGGGTTTTCTTCTTCTTGTTCGAACTCAAACCTTAATCGTTTATTCAGCACCTTCCTTGAGATTTATACTCGAAAACACATCATGAGTTAAACCCCTCCTGGTTTCCATCATCTGGGTCGAAAACTGGAGACCGACCTGCCATGGTCGAATGAGAAGCTCAGACCGGCCGAATGGCTCTAGTCGAATGAGCTGTCAACCAGTTGGCCGAATGGCCTCATGCGCCAGCCACCCCCCTCCTTCGTCACTACCATTCGACCACCAACCTATTCGCCAGTCGCCACCTTCATTCGTGGGTTAAAGTTCATTCGCCACCTCCATTTTCCGGTCACCCTCTCATTCGTGGGATCTTCTCATTCGGCCAAGGCTAGTAATCAGCCACACCCATTCGACCTACAAACTCATTCGACATGTTCAAGTGATAACTACAATCGACCAAGAAAACCATCAGCAGGCCTAGAACCTCTTTATTTTCAGCCCACATATGTTAGCCCAGCATTATTCCCTTCGGCCCACTATAGTTCAGGCCCAACACATTGAATCAAACATGACAGCAGGCCCCAACCGCATTCCTCTGGCCCAACAGCATCTCTTCCGGCCCAAATGTTGGATCCACACATAAATTGGGCTTTTGATTGATTGGCCCATACTATTGGCCCACCTCGTTTTAAGCCCAACGGCCTGTGATGGCCAAGTAATCCTTCTGGCCCAGTTATTAGGCCCATAGCCTACTTGTGCAGTCTACATGTTATTAAGCCCAGTATATTCACTTTGGCCCAACAAACTAGCTTGGCCCCTTTGTTTTACATCTAGGCCCAAGTTTATCTTGAGAGTCTCACTAATTATTCAGCCCAGCAGCACCTTTGTTTCGGCCCATTTGTAGGCCCAACAATCAATTGGCCGAGGCCCATGTAGATTTGACCCAACATTTAACAAGTTGGTCCATGACCCACCTAAATTGTTATGACAAATCATTCGGCCAACATGAGCTAAACACATGATCAACAAACTACTTGAACAAACTTATGTAATGTCATGCATGGGATCTTCTAAAATACTATAAGGAGAATGAACTTTATCTACTTGAAATCACCATTTTTACAAAGAAAATGGGCTACTTAATCATTAATTACGAAATGAACATTTCAAGTAACAATGAATACAACTATTGTTTGAGTTATAAATCTAAATTTATATCTAAGTTGTTTTTGCAAAGTTATAATCTATACACTTAACTAAAATGTTGGAACAAAGTGTATTAACCCAAGTTTAAACTTGGGTGATGATGCAAGGTTTATAACCGACTTAACTAGCATTTTATGACAAGGAGGTGAAATTGCAAGAATGGATTAAAATTAAATACACCTTATAGAGACATGGAATAATAATAATCTACAACAAATAAATCAAGGCCGAATGATGACCGAGACTTTTGTGTGTTAGCCAACTTTAGGGCTAACACCTACACACACATACTTAAACACATACAACTCATACTTACGAATTTAAACAACGTGAAATCAATACAGGATTGTGAAAATTACAACAATTACAACAAAGAGAGCGTGCATCTTTATTCTTAGGCCAAGTCAACTACCACAACTACAAGGTGAGTTCATTGTCCCTTTTCAAACTATTTTTGGTTTTTAACTCGGGACTGAGAAGCATGTTATTCATTTTAAAACAAATGTTTAAATTTAACAAAATGTTTTTATACTATGGATTATGCCAAGTGCTAAAGGCATAAGACTCTATTTAAACTAAAGGCTATTTGATTATGCCAAGTGCTAAAGGCATAAGACTCTATTTAAACTAAAGGCTATTTGATTATGCCAAGTGCTAAAGGCATAAGATTCTATTTAAACTAAAGGCTAATTGATTATGCCAAGTGCTAAAGGCATAAGACTCTATCTAAACTAAATGCTATTTGATTATGCCAAGTGCTAAAGGCATAAGACTCTATTTAAACTAAAGGCTATTTGATTATGCCAAGTGCTAAAGGCATAAGATTCTATTTAACTAAAGGCTAATTGATTATGCCAAGTGCTAAAGGCATAAGACTCTATCTAAACTAAATGCTATATGATTATGCCAAGTGCTAAAGGCATAAGCTATTTGCTAATACTAAAGCTATGTGTTAAGACCAAGTGCTAAGGGTATTTGCTATCTGATGATGCTAATGTGGATGCTAATACTATGAGGTTAGGTTACATGCTAATACTATGAGGTTAGGTTACAAGCTAATACTAGTAGTTAAACTAAATATTAAGACTACGGGTTAAACTAAATACTAATACTTTGGGTTTATGCTATAAACTAATACTACGGGTTAGGTTTAATACTAATGTTATGAGATTATACTATTTGTTAAAGCTATAGGGTTATGCTAAAGACTAATGTAAACTCTAAATGCTAATGATGCTATAAGGCTAGGGGGATACTAAATGCAAACATACATACATACACTTTGGATAATTGAATCTATGGATACTATAAACTCTTGAATGCTATATGATTGCCATGCTCAAACAACGGTTTGGCCTCTCAGTGCTTGCCTTACCGGTTGTAAAGCTAGTTCTTGTGCACAAGTTACGTAAATGCTGGACTCTTTGTATGCTAAAACTATAGGCTATGGAAGAACAATAGTTGGTCTCTCAGTGCTTGCCTTCAGGTGTTCTTCCTAGCCGGGACTTGAAGAACAATAGTTGGTCTCTCAGTGCTTGCCTTCATGTGTTCTTCATAGTCTTATCGAGGAAATGGACTGATGGCCTCTCAGTGCTTGCCATGCAGTGTTTCCCATAAACTATTTACTCAGGTGATCAGTGACTAGGACGGTATTGGTGAATCTTAGTTGACTTTGTGTCATCATGAGTAGCCCTTATCTCCCCCTAAGTTACACGTAAATCCTGGGGCTGGTATGGACTGATACTGAATTCCTTCGGGCATTCAGTTGTCTATTCCGGTAACATTCAAACAAACTCACGGATACTATTGATGGATGGGGTAAACTTACAAACAGAAGTGCTTAAACTATGACAGAGAAACTATACGGACGGGTCGGTAAAGGGCTTAATTATTATTAATAACAATGTCATATCCGGATTAGTATGTGGTGGGACGTCGTCTGGGCGGGTTGTAGGCTTGACCCAGGGGTATGCCCTATATATAAGCATACCGATTTGGATATTACATGTGGAGTTAATAAGATTAAGGTTTTACCGAAAGGAGTTATGCTAAAGCTATTTAAACTTACAAACTACATGAACTCACCAACCATTGTGTTGACTTTGTTTTCTTACATGCTTTCTCAGGTGATGCACAGGTTTAAACATATGCTTTTGGATTGCATGCTAGGCGGCCTAGATAGAGGACCTAGTGATTTTGGGAATGCATATATTTTGTTGATCATACGAATCATTCTTGGATATCTTGTACAGTTTACAAGATAGAATACATTAACTCTTTTGTTAGGTTTACCAAGTTAAATTATTAAACATTGACATTGTAATTTAACTTTGTAATCCTATTCATATGCTTAATTGTGCTTTAGTGATTCTTAACATTGATGCTATGTAACAATCTGATCAACCCGATTATCACACTCGATATCGCGCCCCGGGAACCTTCCGCCCGACGGGGACTCCGATCCAACCCCGCCGGCCCGGGGTGTGACAGATTGGTATCAGAGCTCAAGGTTATAGAGAATAATAGGTCATTTACTAAATGGTTTGGCCTAGACTATAACTTAGGGACCCTCATATAGAGAACATAAGATTTAAGTATGCATTATGTCTTCTGCATTCGATCATTACACTAACTGATGTCCTATTGGTTACGATTAGAATGTCACCGAGAAGACAACCGTCACCATCTCTACCTTCACAGGAGATGGGTCCAACAGTCGATGCACTCGCAACTCTGATTACTGAAGAGTTGATGTCGGTTCTTCCTGGAATCATCAACCGGATCAGGAACAGTGAGGAGTTTACTCGGAGCTTCCCACTACCGTCTGAAAAGAAGAAGGAACCAGAGACAGGAGAAACCAGCAACAAACCTAAACGTCGTGCTGCAAAAAGACGAAAGAGGACTGTGAACTACACTGACGCTACACCCATTAGGCAAATTCTGCCTTTTCCGACTACAAGGGTGAGTGTGCAATACGAGGGAAAAACCCCTCACTGCCCAGTTTGTCGTAATTATCATCGAGCTGAACTCCCATGTGTGCAATGCACACGCTGTGGGAAGACGGGACACTGGGTGCAACAATGTAGGTCTTCTGTAACCTACTATCCCCCTCAATATGTGGGTAAGCACCCTGAATGTGACGAATGTGGATACCACCATAGTAAAGAGAAACTTTGCAAACACTGCCTGAACTGCGGGAGATACGGACACTGGATCCAACAGTGTCGGTTTATCTCTACTAGGAAACATGAACAAAGAACAAGTACCTCTACGCCCTCTCAACATAACCACAACTGCTACATGTGCGGAATGCTCGGACATTTCGCTAGGGACTGCACTAGGAGGATGCCTCCAGCAGACCCAGTAATCACCAAAGAATTACTTGCTTTACCAGCTCCTGGAGATCACACAGAGTCCGATGACTCCATAGGTATGCAAACTTCATTAAGTTACAATGAATTATTTAATGATGTATAAACCAGAAATGCATGAACCGTTGTAGTTTTAGTAACAATAAATCTCAGGTAACTGTAAACCAACTCGGTGCCGATAAGATAATCGGAATAGTAACCTAAGAAATTCTTAGGACAAATAAACATTAAACGACTAAGTAAAAGATAGGGAAATTCTTGATTATAGTTTAACTACTGTAACCAGTAGGTGGACTTTATTTATTTAGAACACTAAAAGTTGTAGGAAGTCAAAATGCTAAAAACTAGTGTGTAAGCTGTCACTTTTCATCTAGACCTTATAGCACTCGAGTTACTTAACCTGGAGAACTTCAGTTTTAGGATGTTAATGAAAGGATCCTTGGTTAATGCACATAACACACGTAGGAAACCATAGCTAACATTAACGTCGTGTAGCAATTGGTACTCATAGCATCAGCTAGTTTGAACAATAAGGTGTTAGAGTCATACAGAGGATAAGCAAGCCATAACAATAAGACAACCATGGGCAATAAAACTAGCAAAACTCTGAGGCAATACTTGGCGACTCATACGTAAGGAAACGACACCGGTAGACGAAAACCAGATACATCTAACTCATGAAGAATAAGTCAACAGAAAAGACTTATTATACGTGGGACCAGATGGTATAAAGAACATAGAACTAAACATGATGGGACTTAGAGGATAGACCACGAAAGTCTGCAACATATATTCGATCAGAAGGAACTCAACATGCGACAGCGACGTTGGGTTGAGCTTTTGAATGATTACGAATGTGTAATCAGGTACCGTTCGGGCAGGGCAAATGTTGTAACTGATGCCTTGAATTGGAAGGAACGAGTCAAACCCTTGCGCGTTAGAGCAATGTGAATGACTGTGCAGACAAGCTTACACGATAGAATTATGCAAGCACAACAGGAAGTCGTTGAACGTGAAAATTTGAAGAAAGAACTCGATTGTGGAGCGGAGAAGCATCTGGAAACGAAATCTGATGGACTTATCTACTTCAAGGATCGTGTATGGATTCCTGCGGTAGATGAGTTAAGGAAGCTGATTTTTGATGAAGCGCACAAGACCAAGTACTCTGTGCATCCTGGTGCTGATAAAATGTATCAAGACTTACGTGCATTTTATTGGTGGCCGGGTATGAAGAAAGACATAGCCGAGTATGTTGGTCGATGTCTTACGTGTGCTAAAGTGAAGGCAGAACACCAGAAACCTTTTGGTTTACTGGAACAGCCTGAAATTCCACTATGGAAGTGGGAACAAATAGCTATGGACTTTGTTACCAAGCTACCCCGCACTTCTAGTGGACATGACACTATTTGGGTTATCGTTGATCGATTAACCAAGTCTGCCCATTTCTTACCGATGCGAGAAACGTACACGATGGATAAACTAGCGAAGCTTTACATCGACGAGATAGTGGTACGCCATGGTGTGCCATTGTCTATCATCTCAGATCGCGATAGCATATTTACATCAAGGTTCTGGCAATCATTGCAGAAATCTCTGGGGACGCAAATAAACTTGAGTACAGCTTATCATCCACAAACGGATGGTCAAAGCGAGCGTACTATTCAAACCCTGGAGGACATGCTGAGAACTTGTGTTCTAGACTTCGGTGGTAATTGGGATTCTCACTTGCCACTAATCGAATTCTCCTACAACCACAGTTATCACAGCAGCATCGGTTGTGCCCCATTTGAGGCTCTTTATGGCCGAAAGTGTCGATCACCGATCTGTTGGTCTGAAGTGGGAGATAATCGAATCACAGGACCAGAACTGATACAAGAAACTACAGACAAGATTGCTCAGATACAACAAAGGTTACAAGCGACACAAAGTAGACAAAAGAGCTATGCCGATAAACGGCGTAAGCCGTTGGAATTCCAAGTGGGAGACCGTGTAATGTTGAAGGTTTCCCCATGGAAGGGCGTAGTTCGATTCGCAAAGAAAGGCAAACTAACACCACGATATGTGGGACTGTTCGAAATCATTGAACGTATTGGTCCTGTAACATACAGACTAAGCTTACCGAATGAACTTAGTGGTGTACACGACGTGTTTCATGTCTCCAACTTGAAGAAATGTCTTGCTGATGAAACGCTTATCATACCGATTGAAGAAATTCAATTGGATGAACACTTACGTTTTGTTGAGAAACCGTTAGAAATCATGGATCGCAAGGTTAAACAACTAAGGCGAAGTCGTATTCCTATTGTCAAAGTGCGTTGGAACTCAAGGCGCGGACCCGAGTTTACTTGGGAACTCTAAGACCACGTAGGAAACAAATATCCCCAACTGTTCACAGAGGAAGCCGTACCCGGTAGCAATGCTTAAATTTCGGGACGAAATTTCTCTAACAAGGGGAGACTGTAACAACTGTGCCGGAAACGTCGCCGGAACGGTGAACGGAACAGTGACGACACAGTAACTCAGGTACAAACTATGCAAACTACGGTTGTACGATCAAATACGTAATGCTAAACAGTAAACTATTATGCTATTGTTTCTGAATTCTGATTAAACGTAACAGTTTAACAGTCAGAAACACCTCAGACAACAGGGAACAGTGATACTAGTGATTATTGATGTGCTATTATGTGTAAACGTATGCGAGGTTAAACAAAACGAAATGATAACGGTTGTTGTTACGGAATGCTAAACCGATGAGTTATTCGTATAGGTGACGATCTGTACGAATGATTCTGACAGTTTAACGTTCTGAAATAATAACTGAAAAGTAGAAAACAAAAGTCGGAAAGCAAAACCATCTTCGTGTTCGTTCGAATGACGATTCGAACGAATACGCGCGATGGTGACGCGTTCTGACGAAACGATAACGAAAACGATAAAAGACACGAACGATCATAAATTCAAAGAAATAAGATAATTCTTATTTTACAATTTTGAAACTCATCATTAAAACAACTTTAATTATACTGTTTTAAGAAAATCGCGAATAAATTTAATTAACACGTAACAATACGAAATTCATTAAATAAATTTTGTAAACGACGCTTAAATTAATTTGAGTTAATAAATAAATACTGTGATATTTATTAATATATTCGTAAATTTAAGGTCATAAAATAATTCTTTTATATTTAGTTCGTAGTATGCGCGTGTAAGTTCCGGAAATACGACGAAATCGCGAACCGAGCCACGAAAACGAACCCGAACTCACCCGAGGTATAAATACCTTGAGTGAGCTCATTTATTTCATTTTACTCCTCTTCTTCCCCACTTCTAAACCCTAATCCCGGATTCTAGCCTCCACCCCCATTTTTGAGGCTTCAAAACCTCATAACTTCCTCATTTCTTCACGAAATCGAGTGGTTCTTGAACCCACGTGAAGCTCTTAGTCTCCTCTACACGAAAGTACAGTAGATCTAGAGAAAAACCCGCTAGATTTCGAGGTACGAAGCTGTGAATCTTGTGAAAAGTAGGGTTTTCTTCTTCTTGTTCGAACTCAAACCTTAATCGTTTATTCAGCACCTTCCTTGAGATTTATACTCGAAAACACATCATGAGTTAAACCCCTCCTGGTTTCCATCATCTGGGTCGAAAACTGGAGACCGACCTGCCATGGTCGAATGAGAAGCTCAGACCGGCCGAATGGCTCTAGTCGAATGAGCTGTCAACCAGTTGGCCGAATGGCCTCATGCGCCAGCCACCCCCCCTCCTTCGTCACTACCATTCGACCACCAACCTATTCGCCAGTCGCCACCTTCATTCGTGGGTTAAAGTTCATTCGCCACCTCCATTTTCCGGTCACCCTCTCATTCGTGGGATCTTCTCATTCGGCCAAGGCTAGTAATCAGCCACACCCATTCGACCTACAAACTCATTCGACATGTTCAAGTGATAACTACAATCGACCAAGAAAACCATCAGCAGGCCTAGAACCTCTTTATTTTCAGCCCACATATGTTAGCCCAGCATTATTCCCTTCGGCCCACTATAGTTCAGGCCCAACACATTGAATCAAACATGACAGCAGGCCCCAACCGCATTCCTCTGGCCCAACAGCATCTCTTCCGGCCCAAATGTTGGATCCACACATAAATTGGGCTTTTGATTGATTGGCCCATACTATTGGCCCACCTCGTTTTAAGCCCAACGGCCTGTGATGGCCAAGTAATCCTTCTGGCCTAGTTATTAGGCCCATAGCCTACTTGTGCAGTCTACATGTTATTAAGCCCAGTATATTCACTTTGGCCCAACAAACTAGCTTGGCCCCTTTGTTTTACATCTAGGCCCAAGTTTATCTTGAGAGTCTCACTAATTATTCAGCCCAGCAGCACCTTTGTTTCGGCCCATTTGTAGGCCCAACAATCAATTGGCCGAGGCCCATGTAGATTTGACCCAACATTTAACAAGTTGGTCCATGACCCACCTAAATTGTTGTGACAAATCATTCGGCCAACATGAGCTAAACACATGATCAACAAACTACTTGAACAAACTTATGTAATGTCATGCATGGGATCTTCTAAAATACTATAAGGAGAATGAACTTTATCTACTTGAAATCACCATTTTTACAAAGAAAATGGGCTACTTAATCATTAATTACGAAATGAACATTTCAAGTAACAATGAATACAACTATTGTTTGAGTTATAAATCTAAATTTATATCTAAGTTGTTTTTGCAAAGTTATAATCTATACACTTAACTAAAATGTTGGAACAAAGTGTATTAACCCAAGTTTAAACTTGGGTGATGATGCAAGGTTTATAACCGACTTAACTAGCATTTTATGACAAGGAGGTGAAATTGCAAGAATGGATTAAAATTAAATACACCTTATAGAGACATGGAATAATAATAATCTACAACAAATAAATCAAGGCCGAATGATGACCGAGACTTTTGTGTGTTAGCCAACTTTAGGGCTAACACCTACACACACATACTTAAACACATACAACTCATACTTACGAATTTAAACAACGTGAAATCAATACAGGATTGTGAAAATTACAACAATTACAACAAAGAGAGCGTGCATCTTTATTCTTAGGCCAAGTCAACTACCACAACTACAAGGTGAGTTCATTGTCCCTTTTCAAACTATTTTTGGTTTTTAACTCGGGACTGAGAAGCATGTTATTCATTTTAAAACAAATGTTTTAAATTTAACAAAATGTTTTTATACTATGGATTATGCCAAGTGCTAAAGGCATAAGACTCTATTTAAACTAAAGGCTATTTGATTATGCCAAGTGCTAAAGGCATAAGACTCTATTTAAACTAAAGGCTATTTGATTATGCCAAGTGCTAAAGGCATAAGATTCTATTTAAACTAAAGGCTAATTGATTATGCCAAGTGCTAAAGGCATAAGACTCTATCTAAACTAAATGCTATTTGATTATGCCAAGTGCTAAAGGCATAAGACTCTATTTAAACTAAAGGCTATTTGATTATGCCAAGTGCTAAAGGCATAAGATTCTATTTAACTAAAGGCTAATTGATTATGCCAAGTGCTAAAGGCATAAGACTCTATCTAAACTAAATGCTATATGATTATGCCAAGTGCTAAAGGCATAAGCTATTTGCTAATACTAAAGCTATGTGTTAAGACCAAGTGCTAAGGGTATTTGCTATCTGATGATGCTAATGTGGATGCTAATACTATGAGGTTAGGTTACATGCTAATACTATGAGGTTAGGTTACAAGCTAATACTAGTAGTTAAACTAAATATTAAGACTACGGGTTAAACTAAATACTAATACTTTGGGTTTATGCTATAAACTAATACTACGGGTTAGGTTTAATACTAATGTTATGAGATTATACTATTTGTTAAAGCTATAGGGTTATGCTAAAGACTAATGTAAACTCTAAATGCTAATGATGCTATAAGGCTAGGGGGATACTAAATGCAAACATACATACATACACTTTGGATAATTGAATCTATGGATACTATAAACTCTTGAATGCTATATGATTGCCATGCTCAAACAACGGTTTGGCCTCTCAGTGCTTGCCTTACCGGTTGTAAAGCTAGTTCTTGTGCACAAGTTACGTAAATGCTGGACTCTTTGTATGCTAAAACTATAGGCTATGGAAGAACAATAGTTGGTCTCTCAGTGCTTGCCTTCAGGTGTTCTTCCTAGCCGGGACTTGAAGAACAATAGTTGGTCTCTCAGTGCTTGCCTTCATGTGTTCTTCATAGTCTTATCGAGGAAATGGACTGATGGCCTCTCAGTGCTTGCCATGCAGTGTTTCCCATAAACTATTTACTCAGGTGATCAGTGACTAGGACGGTATTGGTGAATCTTAGTTGACTTTGTGTCATCATGAGTAGCCCTTATCTCCCCCTAAGTTACACGTAAATCCTGGGGCTGGTATGGACTGATACTGAATTCCTTCGGGCATTCAGTTGTCTATTCCGGTAACATTCAAACAAACTCACGGATACTATTGATGGATGGGGTAAACTTACAAACAGAAGTGCTTAAACTATGACAGAGAAACTATACGGACGGGTCGGTAAAGGGCTTAATTATTATTAATAACAATGTCATATCCGGATTAGTATGTGGTGGGACGTCGTCTGGGCGGGTTGTAGGCTTGACCCAGGGGTATGCCCTATATATAAGCATACCGATTTGGATATTACATGTGGAGTTAATAAGATTAAGGTTTTACCGAAAGGAGTTATGCTAAAGCTATTTAAACTTACAAACTACATGAACTCACCAACCATTGTGTTGACTTTATTTTCTTACATGCTTTCTCAGGTGATGCACAGGTTTAAACATATGCTTTTGGATTGCATGCTAGGCGGCCTAGATAGAGGACCTAGTGATTTTGGGAATGCATATATTTTGTTGATCATACGAATCATTCTTGGATATCTTGTACAGTTTACAAGATAGAATACATTAACTCTTTTGTTAGGTTTACCAAGTTAAATTATTAAACATTGACATTGTAATTTAACTTTGTAATCCTATTCATATGCTTAATTGTGCTTTAGTGATTCTTAACATTGATGCTATGTAACAATCTGATCAACCCGATTATCACACTCGATATCGCGCCCCGGGAACCTTCCGCCCGACGGGGACTCCGATCCAACCCCGCCGGCCCGGGGTGTGACAAAAGGTACGATCGATTTAACCTAAAAAATTAAGTCATTCATGCATTATGAAATATGTTGTACTCCATTACAGTGTTATTGATTGCGTTAATCTCTCTATAAGGCTATTGATAATTTCAAATTTTTGTGACCATTCATTAGTGATTCTGTTGTACTACATTAATCAGATTATAAAAAATTTCTATTGGTTTGAAATTGTGTTGCATATGTTTGTTGTGTTTTGTAAGACCTTAGTGAAACCATTTCATTCATTAGCAAACATGTTGTACTTCATTTCTAATGTTTGTATTTATGTACTGCATTTGTAATGGTTGAGGTTCTGCTGCATTATACTTAAACTTTCATCTGGTGCATCATATGATTCCTCTTATTATGGTTGTGCTGCATTATCCATTCAAAATTTTTATGGATGCCATCGTACTGAATTGCATTATCCATTCCTTTTACTTTTTTGAATTGTGCTACATTTTTCTATTGCTTTGAAATTGAGTTGCATATGTTTGTTGTGTTTTGTAAGACCTTAGTGAAACCATTTCATTCATTAGCAAACATGTTGTACTTCATTTCTAATGTTTGGATTTATGTACTGCATTTGTAATGGTTGAGGTTGTGCTGCATTATACTTAAACTTTCATGTGATGCATCATATGATTACTGTTATTATGGTTGTGCTGCATTATCCATTCAAAATTTTTATGGATGCTATTGTACTGCATTGCATTATCCATTCCTTTTACTTTTTTGAATTGTGCTACATTTTTCTATTGCTTTGAAATTGTGTTGCATATGTTTGTTGTGTTTTGTAAGACCTTAGTGAAACCATTTCATTCATTAGCAAACATGTTGTACTTCATTTCTAATGTTTGTATTTATGTACTGCATTTGTAATGGTTGAGGTTGTGCTGCATTATACTTAAACTTTCATGTGATGCATCATATGATTACTGTTATTATGGTTGTGCTGCATTATCCATTCAAAATTTTTATGGATGCTATTGTACTGCATTGCATTATCCATTCCTTTTACTTTTTTGAATTGTGCTACATTTTTCTATTGCTTTGAAATTGTGTTGCATATGTTTGTTGTGTTTTGTAAGACCTTAGTGAAACCATTTCATTCATTAGCAAACATGTTGTACTTCATTTCTAATGTTTGTATTTATGTACTACATTTGTAATGGTTGAGGTTCTGCTGCATTATACTTAAACTTTCATCTGGTGCATCATATGATTACTGTTATTATGGTTGTGCTGCATTATCCATTCAAAATTGTTATGTACTGCATAAATATACTGTAATATCTAATAAATATTTTTTATCCAGAAACACTACCATTACAGCATAATTCAGAGGATGATTTTGAATTACCAAAATCCAAAAAATCACCTCAATTGAATCTACAATCAACATTCGTTGCATATGATATACAACGAAGAGTACGAATACGCAATTCTCCAATCAATTTGAAAGCATTTATGGATTTACTAAATGTCAAACAGAAGGATGCAATTAAGAAGATTGGTTTTGGAAGCATTCTTAATTTTAAGATTACAAGTTTACCAACATGTATGGGCTATTGGCTACTCTCAAATTACAATCCAACAACCAACACCTTGAATTTGGGTTCTCATTCTGTTAAAATTACATCAAAACTAGTGAATCAAGTTCTTGGAATTCCTATTGGATCTATACAAATAAAGGAACTAAACAAGCCTTCTAAAAGAGACCCTATTGTGGCAGAATTTCGTAGCCAATTTCCAGATGATATTGGTCTACCTGAGATAAGTCATGTAAAGGATTTAGTGAAGAATTCTGGAGATTCAGGAAGGTTTTTTGAATTGAATTTTCTAGTCTTTTTCAATACCATAATGGGAAAGATGACACAAGGATCAAAGGTGAACATGGAGTTTCTTACTTCACTAAAAAATGGTGTGGATGTAGGATCATTTGATTGGTGTTCTTACATAGTTAGTTGCTTACAAAAAACAAAGCTCAAATGGAATGGATACCAACACTACAATGGGCCACTTACTTTCTTACTGGTATGCAAAATATAATTTTTATCTACTGTATTTTAATTTTTTATTTCACTTTGTATATTTTAGCATATATTGTATTTCAAAACAGTACATGTGTGAATGCAGTACACATAGAATACAGTACTGTACTTGACTATAAATATACATTACATGATTTAATCCTATTCTATGCATAAAATGTTCCAATACACATTGAATGATTGATTTCATTATTATTTAACAGTTGTTGTATGCTTATGAAAGAGCAAATCCCAAAGAAAAAAAGATGCATGCCATTCGTTTCAGCAGTAATGAAAGTCTTGATAAATTGGATAAAGAATTGTTGAATGAGCCAAACTTTATCAAGGATAATCCAATTGAAGTGAAAAAGAGTAAGAAAAGCAAGGTTGAAAAAGATTTAAGTTTGATTAAATCCACGCCTACAAAGAAGAAAAAAGCAAAAGTAGATGAAGTGCATACAAAAAAGAGAAAAGCAAAACTAGATGAAGTGGATACAAAAAGAGAGAAGAAGCAAAAGAATGTAGTACAAGATAAGACAAAAGAAATGAATCTTGAGGAGGATTTCATCGCATCTAATGATGATTCACTTAATGGTCTTTCTGCTAGTATTCCACTACGTTCTCAACCAATGAATGAACAGGTACACATAATCCATTACATATAATCTTGTACAATATAATCAACTAGGATGGTATAATCCAGTACAATATAATCAGCTAGGATTAAATAATCTATTACACTACTACACTTTTTTGTGTTCATATAATCCAGTACAATTTTTGTAAAATTATATTGTATTTATCATTCTAGGAGTGGGCATCCATGATTAGAAGCAAAGTGAAGGAGCTAGACAGATTTGTTGTCGATGTTGAAAAATTGATTACAAGATGTCTTCAAGAAATTCAAACAGATGATGTAATCTTAAATCCAAT
Organism: Mikania micrantha; assembly: GCA_009363875.1. Lineage (NCBI taxonomy): Eukaryota > Viridiplantae > Streptophyta > Magnoliopsida > Asterales > Asteraceae > Mikania > Mikania micrantha. The sequence continues at coordinate 41,224,097 of CM018687.1, read as the reverse complement.
TGAAGAATGGATGTCAAGGTTTACAAAATACAATGAAATATCTAAAAATAAACACAAGGCTGATAAAGAAGGTGCTGAAAATAAGTCACAAGAAGTTCATTCTCAAGGTAAACAAAATACATGTACTTTATTTTTTAATGCCATAAACTTATTAGGTTTAATCCAGCACACATACAATCTAGTACAATTTTTTTGTGTTTAAATAATCGAGTACACATAATCAACTAGGCTTATACATATAATACAGTACATACAATCTAGTACAATTTTTGTTTGTTTATATATTCCAGTACACATAATCCAGTACACATAACATTAATACGATGTTCATATGTTTTGAAGATGCTGTAAATCAGGAAGGTGCTGAAATTCCACAAATGGTTGAGCCAATATCACAAATAAGCCCAACTATACTGTGTGATTTGATTGTGAAAGGTAAAAATTGAAATACACTTCATTTTTTTGTATATTTTTTTATTGGTAATGAAGGCATTTTCTATACAGATTTGGATCAACAAGATAACATTAAGAAAGATGATGATAAAAAAGGTGATGGGAATCCAGAATTGGTTCATCAAAGTCAAGAAATTAGCTCAACTTTGATGAATGATATGATTGATGCAGTCAATAAAGTTGAGATTGAAATTGAATCTAAGAAAGCAGAATTGAAAGAAGATAACATAGCAATTGTTCATTTGCAAGGTAAATATTTTGTAATCAACTACACACACAATCTAGTACAATTTTTTTGTGTTTATATAATCCAGTACAAAAAACAATGCAGTATATACAATCTAGTAAAATTTTTATGTGTTTATATAATCCAGTACACCTAATCTAGTACATTTTTAATGTGTTTGGAAGCTCATGATAAGGATAAGGAAAATACTACAAGTCAAGAAACTGATCAATTAAGTCAAGAAATTAGCCATTCTTTGTTGTGTGAAATGATTGATGCAGTTGTTAAAGCAGAGGTTGAAATTTGTGCAAAATTGGAAGGTAAAATATTTCAACTTTATCAAGTTAGTGTACTGTATTATTTACTCATTTAAAATATAATGATGATTTATTTAATAAATTGAATCTTGAAGGTAAAGTTGAGGGACATGATGATGAAATTGATAAACAAAAGTCAATTCAATCCACCAAAAAAGCCAAAGAAGAAGAAGAACATAATGAGGATGTTGCTGAGATGAAAGGTAAATATAGTACAGCTCTAACATTAATCTAGTACATATTGCTTTTGATTTGTTGAAATATATCAAAATTTAACTAATGATACATTGATGCAGAAGATGAAATTGAAAATTATGATGATGTTGATGTTCAAAATGGAATGGAAGAGCATCAAAGAGAAAGAGATCAAAATGAGAATGTTCTTGAGGTCCAAGGTACATACAGTACAAGTATAACCTAAATACAGAACATATTGCATTTTTTTTCTTAAAAACTCTTAACCTAAAATACAGTAAATATTAAATTTGATTTGTTAAAAACTTAAACTTTAAGTAATAATATATTGATGCAGGACATAAAGACAAAAATGAAAAAGATAAAAAAGAAGATATAAAAGAAGATACTGTTCAGGTTCAAGGTAATACTGTACAAATGTAACATAAAATCCAGTACATAATTACATAATTCATTTTATTCAATGTAGTACATTTTTATTTTTATTTTATAATACAGAAATGACTGAAATTAGTCCAACTTTTGTTGGAGAACTTATACAAGCAGTAGAAAAGGTTGAATCAGAACACAATAAAGATGTGAAAGGTATTTCTATTAAATAAATTTGATGTATCTTTAAACTGTTGTACTGTATAACAAAATTAGTAAAATTTATATAATCTTGATGTATACTTTAACATTCAATCCAGTACAATGTTTCATAAAAATACATTTTAAAATGATGTATGATTAATTTTTATATGATTGAAGCAGTAGATAAAGTGGAAGGTAATTTTAGTTGTGATTTTATATAATTTATGTATTTTAAAGTATATATCTTAAGCTTATATACTTTTAAATGCATTTTTAAGCTGATCTTGAAGTTGATTGTCAACAAACAAATAAGAAGAGCAATGAGGAAAAGGAAACAGATGAGCAAAAGGGAACAGATGATGAACTAGTTTTCATAAAAGCAAAAAAACCAAAGAATCCGGTTGATCGACAAAAGCGTATAATAAAGGTGTCAGATGCTCTAAGATCACCATACAGACAACGGATTGTACAATTGAATGCTGAAAGGGTTAAAATTGAAGAAAGAATTTCTGAATGGATTTTTTCTGCTACTGGAGAAGTTTGGTAATGCATATAAATTTCTATATCTAAAAAAATAAAAATATGAAAACTAATGAGTTTATCATAATTGCAGGGAAATACTCTTTGATACTTCACTCAATAACAAGTTTGCAAAGATATCTTTTGAATCATTTTATCCAAAACAGTATATTCATATTGGTGTGATGAGTTGTTGGTCAAATGTATTAAACCATGAAGAACAATTCAAAAGCAAAGATTCAACTTCAAGGTTGTTTTGCACTTGCAACATGCTGGTAAGTTCAAATACTATATATTCATATTTATTGCATTATTATGTATGTAATCCAAAATACAGTACAATTTTATATAAAAATAGATGTTCTGTATTTGATTATATGTAATAAAAATCCAGCACATACAATTCAAGGTTATACAAAATTCAGTACATGTACATAAATTGAAACAAGAACAAAACCAGTTTAGTTAATTTATTAATTCATTTAAAAACATGATAGTTATTAATATCAATACAGTACAATTTTTTTATAAGAATATATGTTATGTATTTGATGATATAATACACAAAATGTAATTCAGTACCAATTAATCAAAATCTTCCTTTTTGTGCAGGGAGAAAACAATTTCAAGGCTAGAATGAGACTTAATGAATTGTTGATAAATTTGGAAACTAATATTGAGTCAACTCTACTATCTTCTATTTACAAAAGTGTTGAAGATGTAGACATATTGGTTGTGCCAATTTTGCAAGATTCACATTACTATCTTGTTTGTTTCAATTTCAAAAACAAAACAATTGATGTCATAGACAATATGAAAGGGAAGATGAATGCGAAACAAAAATATCGTGTCACAAGAATGGTAATATTCTTTTAAAATTATTATATTATATTAAATGCAAAATATTGTTATAGTTAGCAAAGTGACAAATTGATATTGAATTTCTTTTTTATTGCAGACACAAGTTATGTTAAACTACCTGGAAAACCATTTTCCAAGTTTATATAACAAACTTGAAGGAGTTGTTCCAACAAAGTTAGACTTGCCTTGGCAAACAGATAAGAATTTTGTTGATTGTGGTGTCTTTGCAATGAGACACATGGAGACATATAAAGGACAACCTATAAATGAATGGGCAAATGATTGTGGCTTAAAAGAAGAGGCTGAGCAATCTGTAATAGGCCAATTAAATGATCTGAGGATAAAATATCTTTCAAAGTTGCTGTTATCAGATGTAAATTTGCTGCATGATAAAGTGATGTCACAACTAGAAGCCTTTGAAAAGATTGACATATCTGAAAAAGAAAAGTTGAAGAAAGGTGCTGAAAGAAGAATCAATCAAAGAAAAAAGAATTATTGTTGAACATCCACTAGTAGTGTTTCTATAAAACAATAGTAGTTTTATTACTGTGTACTTGTAAAACAATAGTAGTTTTATTAATGTGTACTTGTCTAAACATTGGATATTGTAGTTTTGTGGATTCTGTCCAAATGATCATTTCAAATATTTTGATTCAAATTGGTGAATATAACAGTTGTTTACAAAATGCAGAACATATATTTCTGAATATAGTACACAAATCAAGAATATTTCATGTACTGTATAACATATATGCTATATATAAAATCCAGTACACTTTTTGTTTGTTTCATTTAATCATGTACATATTTGGGGTATTTTGGTATAATCCAGTACATATAAATCCACTAAGGGTATACATATAATCCAGTACATATAATATATTACATATAAATCCACTAATGTTATACATAGAATCCAGTACACATATATCTAGTATATTACATTAGTATTATACAATCCAGTACATAAAATCCAGTTAACTTTTTGTTTGTTTTATTTAGTCATGAACATATTATGTATTCTGGTATAATCCAGTACATATAAATCCACTAAGGTTATACATATAATCCAGTACACATATATCCAGTACATATAAATCCAATAAGGTTATACATATAATCCAGTACATATAATCCAATATATGATTTAATCTTATTATATGCATAAGATAATCCAGTACATATTTGAATCAATGAGATATAAGTGATTGACAAAATCATCATTACAAAATAGATCAAAAATTCTTAATGCAACCATATTCTAAAAATAAGGAAAACAAACTAAAAGATATAATCATAAAACTTGAGAAGTCTCTAATTGAACTTTTGTAGTATTTTGGTTGACATTTAAAGAACCATCACCAATATCTCTTGTTGTTGGACAACTACGTTTGTTGTGGCCCCTCCTTTTACAAATAATGCATGCACGTCCTTTTTTTTCTTTTTGAACGGTTGCTAACTCACGATAAGATTTAAGACGTTTTTGAGAACCGCTACCTTTAGTTCTTATCCCAATGGGCCTTTTAATAGTAGCAAAAGAAGGTGGATCTCCATGAACAATATTTGAAAATCTATCATTTTTACTCAATGTTTTCTTATCAACAAAAGAAGAATCCACCTTTGAAATCATATCTTTTAATTGATCCCTATTTATAAGTAACAAAATGTCAAGAAAAAATATGTGTAAAATAGAATGTATAAATAATATATGTTTTTAATTCAATGCATACCTATACCGTGATAATTCATCAATGTCAGTAACGAGTCGATTGACAATATACTCATTTGAAAAAAGGATGTCACGAACAATAGTATCTACATCCTCAACATTTTTACAACCAACATTGCGACCAAACATAGAACGGGTAGACTTGTTTATAACAACATCTTTTGTCCATCTTTTCAAAACATATTTGTCAGGAAATTCTTTTATCCCACACATACGTAAAACGTAAAAGATATGCCTGCACAACAAGCCGTACTGCTCATACCTTTTGCAACTACATTTGATTTCCATATCTGTTTTTCTAAAAAAAACCTAAAATAACAGAACATTAAGATGTAATTAGTACAACACCTAAATAAAAATAGTACAAATATTATTTAAAACAAACAATACATGTATTGTATTATTACAGCAGTACATATTTAATCCTGTACATATAATACAGATCATATTATCCAGTACACATATATCCTATACATAAAATCCATTACAGATAATACAGTATACAGTACATAAAATGCAGTACATATAAATCCACTAAGGTTATACATAGATACAGTACAAATAAATATAGTACATATATTAAAAAATATGCTACATTTTTATGCATAATTACACAAATATATAAAAAAAAACAGTACAAAGATACGTATAAAAGCAGCACAAATATTTTAAATACATTAACAAGTAATACAATATACCTCAAATGGATCACTAAAAATGGGACCTGTCTCCATGATGAAATACTTGGTAAAATCATCAGCACCACAATAAGACATGCACACACATTCGTTAACAGCTGCATGAATTTCAGATTGAACATCCTTAAAAATAGATCTTGTATAAATCTTTACTGCTTGTTGTTCCAACTCATAATTAGTACACATTTCCGGTGTGGTGTACCTAGTGTCATGGTCATTTTTTCTATGTGTAAATCTTTGAGATTCCATTGCAGTTTCAAAATGAGTAAGAAACTCAACCAAAGTCAACTTTGTGTTGGTTAATTGTCCAAAAAATGATTCTCACTCTCTGACCTAGATGTTGTACGCATAAGTCCAGACATATGCTCATGACGATAATATGTTGGTATCCAATTAAACCTTAATTCAAACATGTCAGAAATCCAATTGTTATGATTCAAGTTGTATTCTGTCATTATTTCACTCCAATTTCTCTCAAAAACATCGGGTTCAATCGCATCTGTCCATACAATCTCACATAACTTTTTCTTGAAATCAGGATCGTGTGATAATTTAATACCAACCTATTAAAATAAAAAAAAGTTTAATACACCAATTAAACTACTAAATTTAAAATATATAAAAAAAAAATTAGATGATTATATAACAACCTTATCAGCAATTTTCTTCATGATATGCCACATACATAATCGGTGCCTACTATTTGGAAAAACATCCTTAATTGCAACTTTCATGGCATTGTCTTGATCAGTAACAACAACTTTAGGTTCAGTACCAAAACATTTCATAAATGATTTAAGTAACCACCTATATGAATCTGCAGTCTCAGAAGCTAACAATGCTGCAGCAAATGTGACATTTCGGTGATGATTATCAATCCCAGTAAAGGGCACAAAAACCATTTCATACCTGAAACGTTAAAACAAATGCAATACATTAAACAAATGCATTACATTACATAAATGTAGTACATTAATCAAATGCATCACATGAAATGAAATGTATAATACCTATTAGTGCGATATGTAGCATCAAAGGACATAACATCACCAAATGTATGATAATTTAACTTCATATATTCATCAGCCCAAAATAAACCAGCAAGAGTTTCATTTTCTCCGGTGAAATAATCACAATAAAAATCCGGTGAAAAATCTTTTTTACTCAATAAATGCTTGACAGCCATGTCACAATCATATTCTCCAATGAATGTGTTCAAATCCCTTCTAAAGTTCTTACAATCCACAGCCGTAACACCAACATCCTCAAAACCACCATACCTAACCCTCATAATGTTAAAAGCTTTTATTGGACCAATATTCATCATAGACAAATCAGATATCAATTGTTCTTGAACAACAGACAACTTTCTAGATGTATGAAGAAGATGGTAATCCTCCTTATCAACAAAATCATGATTGTGTCTCTCTTCAAATGCATAAACTCGATATTGCTTTGCATCAGTTAACATTAACTTGATTAAAGCCTTACATCCAGTACGTTTGGAGGCTCTATTCCTTCTATCATGACACTTCTTTGCAGCACCATCACCATCACCATCATTAATAGTGTAAATGTTTTGACTACATTTCTTACCCTCTTTTGAACAAACAAAATACTTTTTCATTACAATACCATGAACTGAGTTTTGAGTGGTTTTTCTAACGGTAAAACCAGCTAACTTAGCATATTTTTGATAGAAAATAAATGCTTCATCAAGTGTATTAAAAACCATACCCACCCTAGGTTTAGATGGACTTCCAACATTTGGTGTATAAAAGTTACCACTAAATGTTGGAGTTGATTTTTCACCTAAACAAGAAACAAAAAATGATATATACATCAATACATCACAAAATATACTAATACAGTAAACTACAATTGTCACACCCCCACCTCTCGTCACCTGAGATGATGTCGTAAGTCCCATTCTATTGGTTGCGGAAGCATAGTGGTGATGTCTCAGAGATGAGGTGTGACTTACTTGAACCGATATCACAGCACACAGATTCACTTAAATTAATACATTACAGGGGTTTCGTAAATACGTTCAACTTTACAACTAAGTTTATTACACAATAAGATACATTAAGGTTCAACTATGTAAAGTGCATCCTCACCGCGTTGTCACCGTTGTCCTGCAAAAATGTTGAGTTTAAAACGTCAGCACAAAGCTGGTGAGTTCGACAGTTCAATTTAAAACCATATGATAGGATAAGTAGGTTCTCCAAAAAGTTTCAGTTCATGATAACCATGGGACCCGTATCTAGTTCCTTTCGGACAGTTGTTTGTTCTCGAAGATACTACCCGTCGGTAGATATCTTAATGCCTCATTATCTTAATGTCTATCACTAACATTAAGAAGTTGTTATGGAAACAGGTACCAAACATTCACACCAGGGGAGATGCAATCCTCCCAGCAAATGGTTGTCAGCCAATAGTACTATCAATGGTTCCTGTTCGGCCGCACATGGGTTCACTAGATACAGTTCACGAATGAGGACTTTTGATACTGTGATAGTTGTTACTAACGGCAAAATCCCATGAAATCACACAAAAAGTCACATGAAATCACACAGATATCAGTGATGCATATCATATGTTCAGAAAATGAGTTACAGAGTACCCCGATGTTTATAAAACGTTAAAAAGAAAAGGGGTTGTACGAAACTCACTTGATGTCTCAAAGCAGTAGAAACACACGCAACTGGTGCTATTGATAAGATTCTGCATTAGTTTATGTTTGATATGTTATTTATGTTTTAACTTGCTAATTAAATCGTTTTGAACGTCCCAATGTCCAAGACATTGCCTTAACAGTCATCACTCAGTGTTTAGTATTTAATTACATAATTTAATGTAATATCATACAATGTATGATAATGTAGGAACCTATACTGATTCAGGTTCCTAATACTAAGTTGATGACTCACTTGATTAATCAGTATGATCTCAGATTAACCAAATAGTTAATGTTGTTGATTATAATACTAAAATAGTCTCTAGAAAGTTTAATGGCTTAAGAATGATTAATCCTTGTTATTGATTACCCAAATATCATGAAATATCACAATGTAATGTTAGAGTAGGTTTAATAACCATGTTTAACATACTAATCTGACTGTTATCAGAAACATTAGATAATCGTTCCAATGAGTATGTTAATGATTGTGATTAGTTTAAAACACTCAACTTTCACGTTGCATGTTAAAGATTAATCAAACTAATCACATACATAGTCACAACCAAATGGTTTAAACCATTATAACCATTGTTATGATTCCATGCAAACCGGGCATTACAACGGCTCAAAACAAGGATTTACCCGTTAACAGTTCGAGTTTGTCAATCAGAATCAATCCTAGCCATCATCTAGGCAATAATCAACAACCCTAACTATATCATAACGTTCAAAATCAAGATTTAATCACTAAAATTAAACCAGAAGGTTTAGAATGAACCATTACCTAATCTGGAGGAGTTCTGCGGATAGAAAGATGATCTGAACTTGTTTTAACACTCCTTTATGCGTTCCACGTGATCAAAAGCTTGAAAACTGATGATTTGAAGGTTGGATGACTGAATCTTCGAAGGTGGTGGCTGTGTCGTCGAGAGGAAGGAAGAAATGGGATAAGAACAAGAAAGTTGATTTTTTATCAACTTGCTCGACTGATCACACCCAGGCGTATCGCCTAGTCACCTGCACCCACTCCAGGCGTACCGCGCGGAAGAAGGAGAACCAGATATTTTCGGTGGGATCCGTGCGCATCGCCTGGGTTGTTCACCCGACGTACGCCCCAGGGCTATTTCACCTGTTTTTCGACGAAATCTTCTTTTCGCGATTCCGGACAATCCGTAACTCCGTTTCGCGCACCGTTTTCGCCTACGTTCATCATTTTTCGCATACTATCATCCCATATTAATTTCGGCGACCAATTCAGCGCGGATTTTAAACACGATCAAATGTGCTTGATACGTTGCTGACGTAATTCTTCATACCTGGTTATCACAGTCTCCTCCTGTTAGAAAAATTTCGTCCCGAAATTTAGGAAAAACTTACTTGATAACCATTGATCATGAAAATAGGTGTGGGTATTTCTGTTTCATCTGATCTTCGCGTTCCCAAGTATATTCGGGTCCACGCTGTGAATTCCACCGAATGTTGACAATAGGTATGCGACTACGTTTAAGTACCTTCACTTCTCGATCCATTACTTCAACTGGTTCTTCTCTGAATTGAAGTTTCTCATCAATTTGAATTTCTTTCAGAGGTACGATCAAAGATTCATCGGTTAAGCACTTCTTCAGATTTGATACATGAAAAACATCATGAATGTTGCCGAGTTCAGGAGGTAATTCAAGTCTGTAGGCCACTGATCCGATTCGCTCAAGAATTTTGAATGGTCCTACAAATCTTGGTGAAAGCTTACCTCTCTTTCCAAATCTGAAGATACCCCTCCATGGTGAAACTTTCAACATTACAATATCACCGACTTGAAATTCCAAGGGTCTACGACGATTGTCAGCATAACTCTTTTGTCGATCGCGTGCGGCTTTAATTCGTTCTTGAATAAGTGCGATCTTATCAGTTGTTTCTTGAATAAGCTCTGGGCCTATGATTCGATTTTCACCTACCTCCGACCAACAGACAGGTGATCTACATTTGCGTCCATAGAGTGCTTCAAATGGTGCGCATTGAATACTGGTATGATAGTTGTTGTTATATGAGAACTCAACAAGTGGAAGATGAACATCCCAGCTACCACCAAAATCAATCACACAGCTTCTCAGCATATCTTCCAAAGTTTGATTAGTTCGTTCGGTTTGACCGTCAGTTTGTGGATGATAAGCGGTGCTCATATTGATTTGTGTGCCCAGAGCATTCTGAAGAGTTTGCCAAAATCGTGATGTGAATCGACTATCTCTGTCAGAAATGATAGAGATTGGTACCCCATGACGAGATACAATCTCGTTAATGTAGAGTTTAGCGAGTCGATCCATAGAGTAATCTTCTCGGATGGGAATAAAATGCGCAGATTTAGTAAGGCGATCAACGATAACCCATATAGAGTCATGATTATGCGATGTTCTGGGTAATTTGGTAATGAAATCCATAGAGATCTGATCCCATTTCCACATGGGAATCTCCGGTTGTTGTAATAACCCAGAAGGTCGTTGATGTTCAGCCTTAACCTTTAGACACGTTAAGCATCGACCCACGTATTCTGCGATGTGTTTCTTCATTCCAGGCCACCAATAAAAATCTTTAAGATCTTTATACATTTTATCGGCACCTGGATGAATAGAATACCTGGACTTGTGCGCCTCATCCAAGATAATTGTTCGAGATTTACCGAATAGAGGAACCCACATTCGGTCTTTGAAATACAACAATCCATCGTCTTTGGTATCAAGTTTCTTATCTAATCCTCTCAGTCCCTCAGCAGAATAGTTCGTTGCTTGTAAAGCTTGTTGCTGAGCTTCTTTAATTTGAGGAATTAGACTAGTTTGAATAGTCATACCTAACGCTTTCACTCGTAAAGGTTTGACTCTTTCCTTGCGACTTAAGGCATCGGCTACAACATTCGCCTTGCCTGGGTGATAACGAATTTCACAATCATAATCGTTCAATAGTTCTACCCATCGCCTTTGTCGCATGTTTAACATCTTCTGATCTAGAATGTGTTGAAGACTTTTGTGATCAGTGTATATAATACACTTAGTTCCATACAAATAGTGTCTCCAAATCTTGAGCGCAAACACCACTGCACCAAGTTCTAGATCATGAGTGGTATAGTTCTTCTCGTGTACTTTCAATTGCCGAGAAGCGTAAGCAATCACCTTATCGTTCTGCATTAAAACACACCCCAAACCTTGGCGAGAAGCATCACAATACACTATGAAGTTATCGATACCTTCCGGTAATGCCAAGATAGGTGCGTGGCAGAGTTTGTGTTTTAACAGTTGGAAAGCCTCCTCCTGTTGAGAACCCCATATAAACGGTTGATTTTTCTGTGTCAATGTGGTCAATGGCAGAGCTATCTTTGAAAAATTCTTGATAAATCGACGATAATAACCTGCCAGCCCTAGAAATTGACGTATTTCTGTTGGGGTTCGCGGGGTTTCCCACTGTTCCACAACCTTAATCTTGCTGGGATCTACCTGAATACCGTTTTGATTCACTACGTGCCCAAGAAATTGCACTTCTCGTAACCAGAACTCACACTTGGAGAACTTGGCATATAGTTTTTCACGTGCCAATAGTTCTAAGATCAGTTTCAAATGTTGAGCATGTTCTTGTTGGTTTCGAGAATAAATAAGAATATCATCGATAAATACAATCACAAACTTATCCAAGTAAGGCCTACATACCGGATTCATAAGATCCATAAAAACTGCAGGTGCATTTGTTAATCCAAACGGCATTACTAGAAATTCATAATGCCCGTAACGAGTTCGGAATGCAGTTTTTTGGAACATCATCTTCATGCACTCGTAACTGATGATATCCGGATCTCAAATCAATCTTTGAAAAGTAGGTAGCGCCTTGAAGTTGATCGAACAAATCATCTATACGTGGCAATGGATAACGGTTTTTGATTGTTAATTTATTGAGCTCCCGGTAGTCAATACACATCCTGAATGATCCATCCTTCTTTTTCACAAAGAGGACTGGCGCACCCCATGGTGAGAAACTAGGTCTAATAAAACCCTTGTCTAACAGTTCCTGCAGTTGACCTGAAAGCTCTTGCATCTCTGAGGGTGCTAAACGATAAGGAGCTTTAGCCACATGTGTTGCACCTGGAATCAGATCAATTCGAAATTCCACTTGCCTCACTGGGGGTAATCCTGATATATCGTCAGGAAAGACTTCAGGAAAGTCCTTGACTACTGGAATATCTTCGATACGTTTTTGTGAAGAGCTGTTATTGATCACATATGCTAAAAAGGCCGGACACCCTTTCCGTAAACACTTCTGCGTTTGCATACAAGAAATGATACCCAGTTTTCTACCAGCTTGTTCACCTTGAACTAACAGTGTGTTACCGTCAGGTAAAGGAACACGAATCACCTTAGTTTGACATATTACTTCAGCTTGGTTAATGGAAAGCCAGTCCATACCGACAACGACATCAAAACTCCCAAGCTCAATAGGAAGTAAATCAATATTGAAAAGATGATCATTCAGATTCAAGGAACATCCTTGAATGACACTGTTAGTTTTGATTAACTTGCCATTAGCAAGTTCAATAACGTAAGGAGTTTCTAGTTCTACCGCAGGCAATGAAAGTAAGGATGCAAATTCAGGAGAGATAAAACTCTTATCTGCCCCCGTATCAAAGAGAACTGATGCATATAAGTTATTGAGTAAGAACGTACCAGTAACAATGTTAGCATCGTGTCTCGCCTCGGTAGCACCAATCTGGAAAGCTCTACCTCTAGCTTCATTCCCCGGATTGGTGTTGTTATTGTTTGGACAGTTTCTAATCAAGTGGTCAGGACTCCCACACTTGTAACACGACCTGTTTGTTTGAGTGGTTTGTTGTGGTGCTTGATTTGGTTGGCGAGCAGGTAAATTACAATACTTGGTGTAGTGCCCAACTCTATTACAGTTGGCACAAGTAGGACACTGTCCCGTATGATGAAATGAACACCGAGTACATTTAGGTGCTTGCCCAACATAGTTTCTCCTCTCAGGAGTAACAGCAGCATAGTTTTTCACAGTTTGTTTGCTCTGGTTGATCTCAGCCGGAGCTCTCGCCTTAGCTTTGCCAAACCACTTTCGTTTGGTACCTTTAGAAACAGTTGAGGTACCGACATCACTACGACCCACGGCCGTCTGAGTTTTTGTTACCAACATACCACTCCTTACCGCCTCATCGGTAAGCTTAGTGGTCAACAGAATTGCACGTTTGAGGGTTGTGGGTTCTGCTGCAGTTACCATTCCCCGAATCTGGGGAACCAAACCCTTAATATACTTCTCGATTAATGCAGCTTCAGTAGGAAACATATCGGGAAGTAAACATGTGAGTTCATGAAAACGATGAGTATACGCTAAACAGTCAGCTCCAATCATCGAGTGATTCCAGAATTCCTCCTGGAGCTTTTGTATTTCGGTGAGTGGGCAGTACTCTGATCTAATCAGAGTTTTAAATTCATTCCAGCCCATTGAGTCGACTGTAGCTGAGCCCAACGTTTTTGCCTGGGTATTCCACCATGTCAAAGCTGATTCTTTAAAAGAGCAGGCAGCATAAGACACTTTATGCTCCTCTAAACACTGGCTAATTTTCAATTTTGTTTCCATTTCCTCTATCCACCTTAACAATCCAGCCGCTCCTTCCTTGCCAGTGAAAGTAGGAGGGTTACAGGAAGCGAAATACTTATATGTGCATCCCTGTCGTGGTGGATCAGGAACCGTTGTAGTTGTACCGGCAGTTCTATTAGTTTCCACGTTGCCACTAGTAGCATTATGTTCAGTATGGTTGTGATCCCCACCCGAACCCGTAGCTACATGAGGTTGGTGTTGTATCAAAACACCACATGCAGATAATTGTTCACGCACAATTCGTGCAATCATTGCTTCGTTTGATTCGGATCCACTTGCACCTGCAGGTGGAATAGGGTTTGCTCCCGGATTCACTGGTGGAGCAGTATTTGTTTCCAGATTAACCTGTGGATCTGGATTGGATTCAGTATTTACTGGTGGATCTTGATTTAGCTCCGGGTTAGTAATGTTCCTGATAGATTTCCTTGCCGGTCGACCTCGTTTGGGAGCCATTATTCTGCTCACATGCAGACAAACTCAGGTCAGTTCAAGAACATTAAATATATAACCCCTTTGATCACATAAATTCAATCATGTTCAGTTATACTGACTTTATGAAATTGAAAATGTGATTATAATAAATACAGTATAACTACCTGACACAGTCAAGATAGATGATCAGTACACCGTGATCATACAATTGTTTGTAGTTATACTTAGTCCTAATAATTCAAAACATGTCAAAATATTTCACAACTCACCTCATTGTGACATCAATATGTTAATATTTACATGTTTTTGATATAGGATCACTTAGGACTTGAAATGTTGCCACACAGGACTTTGATATGTTTGTCACACAGACAATTGAAATGTTGCCACACAGGACTTTGATATGTTTGTCACACAGACAATTGAAATATTGCCACACAGAACTTTGATATGTTTGTCACACAGACAATTGAAATGTTGCCACACAGGACTTTGTTATGTTGCCACACAGGACTTTGTTATGTTTGTCACACAGACAATTGAAATGTTGCCACACAGGACTTTGATATGTTTGTCACACAGACAATTGAAATGTTGCCACACAGGACTTTGTTATGTACCACACAGGACTTTGTTATGTTGCCACACAGGACTTTGTTATACCTACACATGCAACACAATAAATACTAACAAATGTACATAAACCACCATTTCATTACACTAAATCAACTTTGATACACCCAAAAAGTTTTGTACATTAACTACCAACACACCAAACATCAAAACCAACTAAAGGGAGATCTATTTCACAACCAAAAATTTCCCTATGCATCATACACTAGCAACCTATCCGTCAGTACATATGATAACCCAAAAGAAAACCGCCTCATCATACTTATCGTAGAAAATACGATAAACAAGAAAACAACATGGCTACAGCTGCCATGAACACTCCCACCACTAACATCCTGGTCTCAAAACTCGCCATCCCAAGCCAAACCACGAACTCTCTCACCCTTTCTACTCCCGCACTCCACACCGCAACCTGCTGCCAGAATGTAACAACAAGCCTCTGCACCCAGGTCCTCTGCAGTCGCTCCTCCATCGTTGCTCTCCACGCCTGAGTATTAACACCTAAAACATTCACCTGCTCCATAAGGGTCAGGTGAGAAGTGAGAATATCCAGAACAGTAGTGCGGGTATCCTCCAGAAGTGTATGGTGCTGAGATACATCATGTCTCAAAGCCTGTAGATCCTGAGAGATCTGCTGCACTTGCGCCCGCAACTCGGCTTGGTGGGAGGATTCTCCCACCTCATGAACAGCCTGTGGCTCATCCCGCTGAGCCATCTGATGTCTGGGAGGTAATCCAGTGGTCTTGCGG
Source organism: Mikania micrantha (assembly GCA_009363875.1). Classification (NCBI taxonomy): domain Eukaryota; kingdom Viridiplantae; phylum Streptophyta; class Magnoliopsida; order Asterales; family Asteraceae; genus Mikania; species Mikania micrantha. The sequence continues at coordinate 41,208,386 of CM018687.1, read as the reverse complement.
GCCTGTCCCCGCATCCTCCTAAGTCCATCCCATGCTGGGGCTCTCGGTGGAGATGGCATAGGTGCTGGTGCATGTGCTGGTGCTGGTGGTGGTGGCGTAACTGGTCTAGGAGCTGACGGTGTACGTGGTGCTGCAGGTGTCGCCTGTGAGGCTACCGACAAAGCCTCGTCAGGATCTGAGTCTGCTCCCGAACTGTCACTCGGAGTATCATCCAATACCACATAAGGAAACCGCTGATATATGTATCTTTCCCCTTGGTCTGCCATCGCTGTAGAAACAGAATTCTCAGATCAGTACCATGAAATAAATATTGAATATAATATTCAACGTAAACATGATATGAGACGTCCTCCTATCTTAACGCAACTATTCGTTCCTATTATTATTAATGTTCTGCTTGAGTTGAATCAAACTAAAATGCACACGTGTTGCGAATTTCAGTTATGCTGGCCACTCATAACTGAGATCCGCACCACCTGATTATCCTAAATTAATTCAAAACAAGTTTTGTTCGTTATTAGTGTGTCGGTGCTCTCTGTGTCACTACTCGAGCCTATGGTTATAGTCTAGGTCTCTAAGTCAACATAATTCTCTATAACATGTGGCTCTGATACCACCCTGTCACACCCCCACCTCTCGTCACCTGAGATGATGTCGTAAGTCCCATTCTATTGGTTGCGGAAGCATAGTGGTGATGTCTCAGAGATGAGGTGTGACTTACTTGAACCGATATCACAGCACACAGATTCACTTAAATTAATACATTACAGGGGTTTCGTAAATACGTTCAACTTTACAACTAAGTTTATTACACAATAAGATACATTAAGGTTCAACTATGTAAAGTGCATCCTCACCGCGTTGTCACCGTTGTCCTGCAAAAATGTTGAGTTTAAAACGTCAGCACAAAGCTGGTGAGTTCGACAGTTCAATTTAAAACCATATGATACGATAAGTAGGTTCTCCAAAAAGTTTCAGTTCATGATAACCATGGGACCCGTATCTAGTTCCTTTCGGACAGTTGTTTGTTCTCGAAGATACTACCCGTCGGTAGATATCTTAATGCCTCATTATCTTAATGTCTATCACTAACATTAAGAAGTTGTTATGGAAACAGGTACCAAACATTCACACCAGGGGAGATGCAATCCTCCCAGCAAATGGTTGTCAGCCAATAGTACTATCAATGGTTCCTGTTCGGCCGCACATGGGTTCACTAGATACAGTTCACGAATGAGGACTTTTGATACTGTGATAGTTGTTACTAACGGCAAAATCCCATGAAATCACACAAAAAGTCACATGAAATCACACAGATATCAGTGATGCATATCATATGTTCAGAAAATGAGTTACAGAGTACCCCGATGTTTATAAAACGTTAAAAAGAAAAGGGGTTGTACGAAACTCACTTGATGTCTCAAAGCAGTAGAAACACACGCAACTGGTGCTATTGATAAGATTCTGCATTAGTTTATGTTTGATATGTTATTTATGTTTTAACTTGCTAATTAAATCGTTTTGAACGTCCCAATGTCCAAGACATTGCCTTAACAGTCATCACTCAGTGTTTAGTATTTAATTACATAATTTAATGTAATATCATACAATGTATGATAATGTAGGAACCTATACTGATTCAGGTTCCTAATACTAAGTTGATGACTCACTTGATTAATCAGTATGATCTCAGATTAACCAAATAGTTAATGTTGTTGATTATAATACTAAAATAGTCTCTAGAAAGTTTAATGGCTTAAGAATGATTAATCCTTGTTATTGATTACCCAAATATCATGAAATATCACAATGTAATGTTAGAGTAGGTTTAATAACCATGTTTAACATACTAATCTGACTGTTATCAGAAACATTAGATAATCGTTCCAATGAGTATGTTAATGATTGTGATTAGTTTAAAACACTCAACTTTCACGTTGCATGTTAAAGATTAATCAAACTAATCACATACATAGTCACAACCAAATGGTTTAAACCATTATAACCATTGTTATGATTCCATGCAAACCGGGCATTACAACGGCTCAAAACAAGGATTTACCCGTTAACAGTTCGAGTTTGTCAATCAGAATCAATCCTAGCCATCATCTAGGCAATAATCAACAACCCTAACTATATCATAACGTTCAAAATCAAGATTTAATCACTAAAATTAAACCAGAAGGTTTAGAATGAACCATTACCTAATCTGGAGGAGTTCTGCGGATAGAAAGATGATCTGAACTTGTTTTAACACTCCTTTATGCGTTCCACGTGATCAAAAGCTTGAAAACTGATGATTTGAAGGTTGGATGACTGAAATCTTCGAAGGTGGTGGCTGTGTCGTCGAGAGGAAGGAAGAAAATGGGATAAGAACAAGAAAGTTGATTTTTTATCAACTTGCTCGACTGATCACACCCAGGCGTATCGCCTAGTCACCTGCACCCACTCCAGGCGTACCGCGCGGAAGAAGGAGAACCAGATATTTTCGGTGGGATCCGTGCGCATCGCCTGGGTTGTTCACCCGACGTACGCCCCAGGGCTATTTCACCTGTTTTTCGACGAAATCTTCTTTTCGCGATTCCGGACAATCCGTAACTCCGTTTCGCGCACCGTTTTCGCCTACGTTCATCATTTTTCGCATACTATCATCCCATATTAATTTCGGCGACCAATTCAGCGCGGATTTTAAACACGATCAAATGTGCTTGATACGTTGCTGACGTAATTCTTCATACCTGGTTATCACAACAATCCAACACAATAGAAAATAATGAATCAAAAATCAATACCAGTAGACTGATTTTCGTTCATACTGTCACCACTCAATTCAATAATCCAAATACACCCTAATTGTCTTCAAACAAGCCCTAATTAATCTTCAAAACATGAAAATGTATGAAATCAGCTTTAAATTAACAAAAAATAAGCTAAAAATACCGAAAATCATAAACTACAAAACATATCACCCAAATGCGTATCCAAACGATTGTTGAAAACCTAAAGACGATTGCCAAATGTCTGAATACAACCAATCGATCAGAAGCTTCGAATCATGGAATACAATGATGTCATACGTAAATAACGATTACAAAAACAAAAAAATTGATGAATTAGAAGAATGTAGAATCCTCACAATGGATCAGAAGCTTCGAAACATGGAATACGATCTACTAAATCAATCGTGCGTGAACAATTTCATGGTCGATCGTGGTGGATCGAAGAACACGCAAGAACAAAAACGTTGTGCAGTTCTACAGTACTGCAAATACCTTTCTATTATAATTGTGAAGTTACCATATTACCCCTCCTTCTATTTTATTTAAATTGCCAGATGTTTGATTCTGATTGGTTCTCACATTCTCATCTTAAAACCCCTTCTTATTTGAACCTACCCCTATAAATATATATACACACAATAAATAAAATTCTAATTTTCCTTCCTTAGATCTTGTTTTTGTTGTGAACATGATGTTTTGTTTCGTTGTTGATATAGTTAGTTGATGCGATTTGACATTTTCTTTTTAATTTATATGATTGTTTAATACGATTTAGTTTGTGATGCATGAATTTGAACGAAAAGTTGTATTAAGAATGTTTAATTTGACATTTGATGAATGTTATTTATATTAAGTTAATTGTAAATTATGTATTATAACTTGTACTTAGAATATCAAATACGATTAATGCGACCCAAAACCAATTAACCTGAAATATTGTTTTGATAGGTAAATGGTTAGGCTACTTATAATAAAAAAACCCAAAGAACACCCCTAGTTAGATCTGGTTAAAACAAGTTTTTGCATAAAAGCTTAAAAACAAAATATAGTAAAAAACATAGATGTAGTAGAAAATCAATATAAGAAATAAGTGTTTTAAAAATTTTAGATAATTTTTTTTTAATTTAATCTTGTCGTGTAGAATATAATGGATTATGATTTTGGATTTAGAGAGAGACAAGCAAAATAAATACAAGAGGATGGTCTCATTTGAGATATTGATAAAAAGTGGTACTTATAGTATGGGAAGATAAAACTATATTGAACTCGTAGGAAGTTTTATTATGAGCAGATTGTATCCATTGAGCAAATATATGTTCGATTAAGATTTGCTTCTTCGGAGTACCAAAGAAAAGCATGACAATGACATCATTATAAACATAAAGTCCAAAAGTATGAAAACCTAAAAAGAGGTTGGCCCAACTTAAAAGAGATATGATAGCTTTTTTATGTTCTAACATTCTTGCCAATACATCATCCTCATTATGTTTCGGATGATAATCCCTAATAAAAAACAAAGCTGCATGAGCAAAAGCTCTTGTCATGATGAATCCAGTGATGTATTGGTGATGAGTATATAACGCAATTTGAGTAGTAAAGTCTTGTGCTATAAGCCTATAAATGCATGTAGAAATTATGTTATACTTTTTCGTGTGTAAGAGGGTTCTTACAAAAAAAATTATAGAAAATTAAGATGATTTTCTCACTATTGATTTAAATAATATACATTTGACATCATATAATGATATTATTCTAATAATGATGATAAAAGAATCTAATTTTAGGATCATAAGAGTATAGTAGTTAAACAATTTATACTTAACTATTAAATTTAATAAAATAGCTAAATTAACTCTCCTTTCTTCTTTCTTCTTTCTTCTTTCTTCTCTTTCCTTTCTCTTAATTTACGTAAAAAAATATTTAAGTCGAAAAATTTGGATTTTTAATTTAAAAAATTTATTTCATACCATTTGAATTTTGTATAACCAAATAACAATATCAACCAACCTAAAAATCATACATAAACAAAAGTTACATATATGTAACTAGGGTGTGTTTAAATGAGAACCAGGGCCGGCCCAATGGGCTTCTGGTTCTAGGCTCTTGCCTAGGCCCCCAAATCCGGCCCCAAAAAAATTCTATTGGGCTTGTATTTTCTGGAAATATGGGCTTAGCCACAAAAAAAAAAAAAAGAAGGGGGAACGGTTGAAGGGAGGGAGGGATTGGGAGAACAACCGCGGTTTTAATTTCCTCAAAAAGGGGCGCACCCAAAATCCAAAAATCTCAGCCGAATCAAGAAGGAACCACCGCCATTCTCATCGCTGCCAATCTGCCATCGTCATTCTCATCTGTTGAATTCGAACAAGTCGTTGACTGTTGGGGGACTTGGGGCATCGACATCAGTCTTCGGAAATGGGCTGTGCGCAGGGACCGGGGTTGTCGGTAGTGGGCTGTGAGGCGTGCTCTATCGTCTGTGGACGTCGGTCGCCGCTCGTCGGCACTCGACAGTGGGCTATGCGCAGCCACGCAGGGTTGTGCTGCTTGTTTGGTTCTAAAGGTCTCAATTAGTCATTCTTTAATTTAATCCAATTTCGAATTTTCATTCTTTAATTTAGTTTGTGTGCATAGGTGACATCTAAGTACTTTTGTCTCTTTTGGTTCCCAATTTCCCGTTGCTCGATTGCATGCTCGGTTAGTCGGTTTTATTGTTTAACCTTAAATAGGTTTGATTTTGTTAGTTTCGTAATTTGTTTAATTTGAACAGCTTCTTGCTGCAGGATCTAGGCTTGATTTTCATATTAGTTTATTAAATTTTTATAGGTTTGATTTTGCTATTAGTTTGTTTAATATGAACAACTTAGGATCTGTTTTGAACATGTTTGATTTTGCCATTAGTTTGTTTAATTTGAAGAGCATAGGTTAACAGACTTGATTTTGCTATTAGTTTCTTTAATTTGAACAGCTTAGGATCCATTTTGAACATATTTGATTTTGTTATTTGTTTGATTGAATTTCAAATAAAAATAGCAAATATGAATCTCGATGCTCAAAATGGAAAAGAAAAATTAAAATAATAGTGATAGTTTAACATTATTAACTATTAGATGTATGAGAAGGGCCCCAGATTTAAACTCGGCCTAGGGCCCTGTAAATGCTTGAGACGGCCCTGATGAGAACTATTCTAACTTGAAAACTAAAATAACTATTTATATCCACAAGTTTAAAGGGTATAATAGTAACTTCCCCTACTTTAAAAAAATTACTTTTATACCCCTAAAAATATGTGGTTTAAAATTAATTACTTTGGTTCCTTAATATTTAATGGTTTCTAATGGAATAAATTATATATTTTTATTTTTATTGAAATAAAAATACATAAATATGTACATGTTAGATATATAATTACATATGGGCATTCACTACATGTTACATACACATAATTTTGTGCTATGTTTATGTAACTTTACTGGTTAAATTTACCAATTAACTTCAGAAGAAGGGGATAAAAAAGGAAAGATGAAAGACCAAGTTTCAAGCATATGTACAACATGTTTACACATATAAATAAAGAAAAAGCAACACATCAACTTAAATATTTATACATAATGGGTTATATATTTATAACATCCTTGTTCCATATACACACATATATATATACACACATACAAATATATGTACACACATATATATAAACTGAATATATATGTAACCGACAATGTTACAATAAAAAATAATAACTTAGAATGAAAGATGAAGAAAAAAAATTCTGTTGAATTCAAATCATAGATCATTGAAAACAATGATAATAAAAAGAGCAGTGTTGTAAAAATCGCGATTAGGCGGCCGATTAATCGGGATTAATCGGTAATCGGCCCCTAATCGATTAATTTTACCCTAGTCGCCCAATTAATCGGTAGTCGGTCAAAATCAGTCCACATCGGAGCTAGTCGGCTCTAGTCAGGAAAATCGGACTAATCGGTGCCCTTGATTTTCCGGCGATTCGAGCCAATTTTCCGGCGATTCGAGTCAAATTCCCGTCAAATCCTTCGATTTAACCACCAAGAACAATAATAGAACTGACTCACCTGAGATTCCAGCCAACTCTGAGTCCAATTTAGTGAGACATGATGGTGACGAGAAGAAGAAGAAGAAAAAGAAGGTGCTGCTTGTTGTGCCCTAGCTGAGAACGACCGCAAAGATGACGAAGAACGGGAATCGCTGATGGGCTTTAATTTGGTCATGTTGTTGGGTTTTATTGTTTTAATAGTTTTAGTATTTATGGGCTTTTTAATTTTTTTGGGTTTTTAGAAGGAAAAAATTGAAAGTTTTATTATTTATGGGCTTTTTTTATTCTTTTTGGCTTTTTAAAAAGGAAGAAATTTAAAGTATGTATTTATTACCTTACTAGGTTAATACCCCGTGTATTACACGGGTTAAATAAAGAGATATAACATATAAATACTAACGGAAATTTATACATTATAAAATAATTTTTAATAATATAATTAAAATTTAGTATAACTTAATACTTTAATTAATAAAATAATTATATTATTTCTTAAAACCCTAATTTTTTCAAAGTTTATTTTCTTCAAACATTTCATTTTTTAAAATTTATAAATATTTTTTTAGAAAGTGTTGAATTTTAACATAAATATATATTTGTGGTCTTAAAGATATTTTTTAATTTTAAAATATATAGAAGATATATTTAATAGGAGAGATGTGTAAAAATATAGTTAAGGTGCTCTAGGAATATCACATGTGTCTCTAGAAACCTTTATTTATTAAAATAGATATATTACATTTAAAATAGTGAATAATAGTTAAAGGGTTTTGAAATCCAACATGTGTTATTCTTGAGTGAGAAACAAACCTTGTGAGAATCGTATTTGAATTGAAGCAAACCGAAATAAATGGAAAATGATGAGAATTGGCCAAAGCAATAATAAAAAAATGAAGAACACACAATTGAACCGAACAACAGCTCTTATTTACGAAGCAGACTTACATGGATAATAAAATAAAAACTGACAGAACATGTAAATACCACTACACAACTATTACTGAAACTAAAAGCCACTTTAACCTTAAACAAATGGAAAACTGCTTCTATGAATAACAAAGGTCATAATAGTAAATTACTAAAATACATACACCATAGAAAATGATCTGCATGTGAGGACTGAGATTTGAGATTGGTTTTCAAAATAAACAGTGTGTATCACTTACTATATTAATTTTTCATAGTCAAATTAAGTTTAGAGAAATGCGGCTTCAATCAACGAATAAAGAGGATCTATATTAATCTTTTATTATTTAAATTAATTACACATATAAAAATTGAAAGTATATTTAATAGGTGATTGACATGTGTTAATTTTAATCCAAGAATTAATATGGGATTGACAAGTGTCAAAATTAAGGAGAGAATTAATATGGTGATGGCATTTAAGCAAAAAAATCTTCCTTTATTATAAAGTATAGATAAATCATGAATTAGTTTGTTAAAATTTGTAGGTATTTAAAAAATTGTATATAATAAAATTATATATATGTATATAATTTTGAAAATTACATATAAAATTCCAATCCGATTAATCCCTAGTCCCTACCTCGCCGACCGACTAGCGATTAACGATTTTTACAACACTGAAAAAGAGTATAAGATATTAAAAAATGCAACATATATGTAACTTACATTTATATATAACAACAACAAAAATGCACATATCAATCTAAAGGAGACATGTTTATCAAAAATTTCATCTTAAATTTTGTTTTTATACAAAGCGAGACAACAAAATCATCGAGATGAAATTACCATCTTCATCTTTATTTATCGTCTTCATAAATCATCCAAATGAAACCGTAGATGATGAAGAAATGATACGGTGATGGTGATGCAGTCGACAGAGGAAAAAAACAAGAAGGTTGTGAACTGGTGGTCATTTGGCGGTGTAATAGTGCAACGACATCTACGATGTCTAGGGTATTGGGAGTGATAAGAATTAGGTGGTGGTGGTGGTGGAAAGCGTACATGTTAAGTGAGAAAAGAAGTTAGATTACCATAGTTAGTTTGAATTTACAGTTTCTTTAATGTCATTTTGAAAAAATTTAAAATTTTTTGATTAGTTGAAAAAAGTTTTCTTAGTTGTTACAAAGTTTTCTCATAATATATGCTAAATAAATATAATTTGAGTTGGGGCTGTTTGGTAGCATCTGAATAGGTCTGAATGATTCTAAATCTGAATCATTCAGATTCAGAGCGTTTGTTTCGTACGTCTGAACGAAAAAAAAACATCTGAATCAAGGTCTTAATAATTTAGATGTAAAGACAAGTCTGAATGGAAACAAAGAGGGGTGTTCAATTCCACCCTCATTTCCCCCTTTTACCCAAACCCTATTTTCTCTCCTTCCCGTCGCCTCCCTCACCCTCTCACCCAAAACACTCGGCCGCAGCAACCCTATCCTTCCTATCGCCTCTCTCGTCTACCACCACCACAACACCTCTCCGCCGCACACCTCCTCTCCGCTGCACGCCTCCTTTCCGCCGCAAGTCTTCGTCGCACGTCCTCGATCGCACAACACCATGTAAGCACCTTTTTTAGTCTGCTATTAATTTACTAGCATTCGATGTTGTGCTTTTGCTGTCAGATTATAGATTAGAACATATATACTAGCATTCGATGTTGTCTGCTATTGATTTGTTTGATTTAAGTTGGTTTGTTCAAAAGAAATATTATCTTGGCATTGTTATTGTTCAAAACTGCTCATTCTTGGGAAATCATTACGTAGGTTTCATGTTTTTAGTTCCCTATGAATGATTTTTGAATCGTGTATGGATCTCACTTTGAGATTAAAACATTTCGTGTGTACACTTTGTTGGCAATTTGAACTTGATAAACACAAAGCACCGCTGATATCATATTCATATATAATATGTCTATACTTTTGTTCTCTCCTCTATCATATTCTCCTTCCACAGCCCCTACTGCTGATATCATAATCTCTTTGCTTTGCTCTCCTGGCTTTGGTTCTTTTTTCCCTTTAACTCAAGATAACATCCCCTTACTTTGATCAATATCTTTCTTATCGTTATTTTTTATTCTTTTTTCATAAGCCTTTGATTTGTTTGACGGACTATTATGTAATTTGGATGTTTGGATTTTATTTTGTATTTACCGTTTATATTACCACTAAAAAAAAGAATTCAGAAGGGTAAAATAGTCATTCTACATATTCATTCAGATGTTTAACCAAACAGTCTTAATCATTCAGACATCTTAACCATTCTGCACTTAATGATTCAAATGCTACCAAACGGTCCCTTATACTTAAACAAGCAAGCCAAAAGAACGATTATCCGAACGATCTTACCTTGGATCGTTTTTAGCTCGTTTAAAGCCTAAGCCGAGCATGCTTGACTTGTTACAACCAAGCATATTTCAAACAAGCTTTTTACGAGCGAGCTTCAACCGTCAAGAATTTATAAACGGCCTTTGTTGAAGCGGTTTCACGCATGTTACCATAAGCCACACCACCATCCCCAACGTACGAGGCTCCCCTTCAGATCAACGTGATAATGAAGTCACCTAATGATAAACAACCCTTTGCACGGTAAAAAATCTTTGAAACAAATTTTCTTGGTCAGATTATCAAATTACCCTCACATGTTTAATCAAATTATCTCCATCTAAGTATTGTATGTGTTATCAATGTTTAAAGTTTGAGATCATATGACTAATTTATAAAACATAAAGTGAAATACTAGCAAATAACATTAATTATTTCGATAAGAAAATTTTAAACCTCACATAAATAAATGCATTACCAAAATGATTATAATATATAAAAACTTAAATAAATAATGATACATCCCATATAATCTAACTTGTAATGAAAGAATCATATTAAAAGCTCTCTTCCTCTACCGCTAAGAAAATACTTTTTCAGGATTATAAAAACTTTTCCCCTGTTGTTGTCCATCTTTATTATTTATTCTCTCTTTATTTGATGCTCTGACTCCATCATAAACAAATTAAATAAAAAACCTTTTCATAATAATCAAACAATGAAGCCCAATGAAATCCATCCCACAACCATCATATTCATGATTTTGAGGCTTCTCGTCCATACAAATCTTCCCTGAAAATAAATAAGTAAATAAATAAATAAATAATTAAATAAGAATGCCATATAATATTTTAATGGCATATGCATAAAAATCATTGATTGCTAATTTGAATTCTATAAATCAATGTTGTTAAAACATGGGCAAGATTGACAAGTCCGACCGGTTCGACCTGGAATCAAAACCTTAAATGGTTCGGTTGGCAGTGGGGAAGCTTGACAGGTATCCCAGGGGGGGCGAAATTTTTTTTTTTCCAGGGGGGCGAAATACAGGTTTTTGAAAAATTTTACACTACGTATCGGAAAATTTACACTACTACACGAAAAAACAGGGAGGGTCGCCCCACCAGTCTTCACAATGCTTCGCCCCTGTCGGTTGGTATGAGTTGAACCACAACAAAAGAAAAACAAGAAAGAAACTAAATTTATTCAACTAACAAGTTATCATATACATTGTGTTTATACTTTTTATTTTTCTAACATCACGTCATATCTATAGCATATATGTACATTAGTAAATACAAACTCATAGTCTAAGGCATGTAAAGGTTATATCATCTTTGACATTCATTAGTATAAGTGATAGATTTTCATTATTAGGTTTAGGTTACATATGATTTTCATTATTAGGTTATATATTACTTGAACCGGTTTCTTCGGATCTACCCATCTCCATTGTACAATATTTATAAAAAATGAATATTTGCATAGGAAATTTAGTAGGGATAAACTCTTAAGGATTTAAAACCAAAGTTTGTAGCATACATGTCACTTTTTAACATAAGATGTATAATTTTTTTTATTTGTAATATTAAGTGCGTCTGTTACAGTCCGTGATAACCCCTATGACCAACCCGTTGCCACTCTTACGTAAGCAGTGGCAGAACTTGAACGTTTTAAAACGGGGGAGAAAATTTACGGAAATCACAATACACGTTAATTTTTTTAATCGACGGGGGACGAAACCAATACTTAAAACAAAAAATAACCTTTCGGTAGAAAATTTAACGCCACGGATGGAAAAAGGGGGTACTGTCCCCCCTCCCAGCCTCCCTCCCCTCCCCGATTAACCTTCAAGTTCAAATTTCTACATGACACTGGTCAAGTCTTCATTAGATCTATGGGTGTAAACGAATCAAGCCAACTTGTGAAATACTCGAGATCGAATGAGTAAAAGAGTCGAATGAGCCGAGCCTAAACGAGCCCGAGCTCGAGCCCAGAAATAAGGCTTGTTTAATTATCAAGCCCGAGCCTTACATACCGAGCTTGAGTCGACTCGGTGCCTAAATGAGCTATTTATTTATTTAATTTTTATTTATTATATTAAGTGTATACTTATAAAATTAATTATTTTTATATATAAAATTATGATAGATATATTTTAATAATAAATTTTAAGTTAAAATTGGAAAGTATAACTATAAATATATATTAAAATAATAATTAAAATAAATAAATTAATAACTAAAAAATAAACGAGCCAAAGTTGAGCCTAAAAATTTTCTAACAAGCCAAGCTCAAGCCTTATTTAGTCAAAACGAGTCAACCTCAAGGCTTAACGAGTTCACTATCGATTCGGCTCGTTTCCACCCAACTCAGATCCTTTGTTAATATAACAGTTCAAATTAAAATAAAAAATAAAAATGAAAAGAAGCCTTCTTAGACGACCAAAAGTGTAGAAGGAATAAAGGGAAAAGGAAACTCACCGCCGACGAGATCGACATATACCCATTAGCCGGATTCTCCGGTGACAAGATAAACGGCGGTGGAATCGTCCCTGACTTATTATGGCCGGAATCACCTCCGATTGAGTTCCCGGAGAACCCAAGATTATAAGCCGGAGTTCCATCAGGCTTAAACAAACCATAATTCCTCTCGGAAGTCGGTCCGGGCTTCAAATTCTCGTTAAACAGAGCAAAAACAAAGATATTCAGTTCATAATCCGGCATTGCCGGCGTTCCATTTTTCCTATTCACCACCTTAAACAGGTTCCCGTTATATTTCTTGGCATTCTCCGGCGATGCGCCAGCTTCATCTTCATCTCCGTCGGACGGCCAACCGGTTTCCGATATCTGAATCGGTAACTTCCCGTAACCTAATCGATCGAGTGCTGCGTACACGGCATCAATCTGTGCAAATAGCATGTTATCGTAGTGCAAATTGTTGCCGGAATCAACGATTCCGGCGTTAGCCTGAAACAGAACGAAATCCAATGATACTTCCTTCGAATTCGCCTTGTACGCGAAGAAAGGATAGGCGTTGATTAAAAATGGGGAACATGTTTTCGACAGGAAATCCAAAATCGGCAAAATGCAATCTTTCAAATCATCCCGGAAAGCTCCAGCGGACGGGGGATAAGAGGTTTGAAGTACGGCGAGCGAATGTGCGGTGGTGACGGTAACTTGCCGGTCAAGTTTCAGGTTGATTAAAGCTGTGTGGATGTTCTGCATTGCCAGAAGTAAGCAGCCGGAGAGTGACGCGTCGTTGAGCGTTAACACTTCATTTCCGACGGCAATGGAGGTGATTTTGGTTTCCGGGAGGTATGATTCAACGTTAGATTTCACCCATGATTGAGCAATGGTGGGATCTTGCAGTTTTGATAAGTACTCGTTACCAATTCCGACGATGAATTCAATTCCGGTGCCGGCGAAGGCTTTGAGGACTTTAGGGTCAGCATCATAGAGCTTTACTTTGTCGGCGCCGATGGATTTGACCAACGAAACAGCTTTTTCCGGTGACGGGAGGTTGTTGGCGATTCGACCGTAGTTGATTCCGATTGATGTTACCAGCAGCGGTGAGTTACCAGTGAAAAGGAGGATGAGCACGGCGGATATGTGGATGAGGTGGGTGGTGACGTGCTCCATGTGTGGTGGCCGGACGGTGGTCGGAAGTGGTGGCGATGAGTGTGAGATAAGATGAGTGACACCGACGGGAAACGTTGCATTCGGATGTAACTTTATTGGCCGAAATTCCAAAAGTGATGCAAACAAGTAGTTTATAATTTTTTGGCTTGCTTTTGTCATTTGCTTTGGTAATGCATGTAATGAACACATGTTCGCCTACTTGGTCTAGAGTTAAGACTATAATGTCCTTTCTATTTAATGGTCAGGCACCCGAAATCATCTTAACAAATAGATTTTTCTTCCGTTTAAAGAATAGAGCATGATAATCTAACTCACCCGTCTAGAAAGAAACATACAGCTAGGAAAAAACTTCATGTCTCAACCCAAAGCAATATTTGTTTTATACGAGACTTCAACACAAGATTTCTTATAAGAGAATTAAGGTACTAACATTAGGTTGCTTTTTTTTAACCTTAGATCATGCTATGTTATGTTCAACTTGGTTAAGATTGGAATAAAGGTAAAATAGTATTATAATGTCAAGTTGTTGATGATTTGATTATGATTTATTTACAGCTCGTTATCTTTACTTAAAAATATCACCCTTATTAACCGTTTGAATAATTAATTTACATATATATTGTGTTTAGGTCACATGACTTTAAAGATTTTTATATAAAGGTGATATGTTCGATACAAATAAAAATATGAACCATGTTTGAGTTAATGCATGTTAGTTCAATCCACTAACTATAAACTAGGGTTGAGATTAATGGACAAATCAAACTAACCTGATGTTAAACGACCCAATCCTACGCAAATACGTGGATTTTAAGATTTTGAATTTATTTAAACATTTATTTTCGATCAAGTATTGAATGAGTTTCGTATTGATCTATTTCTATGGGATCTAAAGTGTTAAATCTAAGAATTTAGAAAGAGACAATAAGAAGGATGTAAAACTTGTTATGATAACACTAGACAAGAAATCAAATCAACACAAGTTCTTATATATGAGATGAACCATCACAATGATTTGTGAAACATTGAAAAATATAGTTATAGAGTATGTCAATTGAAAGTTATAACTATTGATGGTTATGTAGCTACCTTAACATGAAGCAAGGCCTCCTTTAGTGGTGTTGCTAACAACAGTCACTATTGTAATCAAATTACCATCGTTCAAGTTGTCGCTAATGCATAGTTGTTATTCATCTTAGTTTTTGCTTATGACTAGTGTTACTACTTGCCCCCCCAATGGTGCTATCTGAATTACCATTATGATCGATAGCAACGTGCTATCAATACTCAGTTCTTACCAATGTTGTAGAAATCGCTAGTCACTAGTCGGTCGGTGGGGTGGGGGCTAAGGATTAATCGGGATTATTCGGCCAACTAATCAGCCTAGTCGTGGATTTTTACAACCATGGTTCTTACTAACAATCAATTTCCAAACACCTAATGAAACATACAAAACTGAAGCAACTTTCAGTGCAGATCTAAAGCAACATTCCATCAACCATGCTAGGGGTGTTGCCCTTTAAACCCTGCCCATTGCCCAAAGTGTTGCCCCTAACCCCCACAGAGAGTAATGCTCCCTTCGAACCCCATGGCGCAAACGGCTTTGCCCCTAGACTCTCAAGGTACTTAGTGCTAGAAACTAAAATAATTTTAAACAATCGTATACTTTACATCCCTTGACTCGTGTTAATGTTTATTCAAGTTGCTTATTTTATGCTAAGGATTTGAAATATTTATTATTGGTCGACTCTTGATCTTGAAAGCATCACAAAGAAAAAAACATCCTTAACAAGAAAACAAAACACAAGTGTCAAAAATATGTGAACCAGATTGTCTAGATGAATGATCTTTTCAGGCGGTTATGCAACCACCCACACAACAAAATCTCACAATGGGTTCTAACATTAACTAACTCAACAACTCATTGACCGGTCATTACATAGTTATTGATAGCGAATAGCGGTAAATAGCGACAACCTACCTATATGCTATGTAGCGAATAGCGGTAAATAGCGACCGTTATTTCGTGTTTAGCGATTAAATAAAAAAAAATCAATAAAATATTTTTAGTGATATAAAGAAAACAAATAAACCAATTATATGAAGTTTAGGGTAAGTTTTTATCAAAAGTATAACTTTAAGGGCTAATAAAGGTAAATTTTAATATAATTTTTAACTCTTTAACTCTAATAATAGGGGTGTTCACGGTTCGGTTCCAAACCGTGAAACCGCCCAAACCGTTCATCGGTTCGGTTTCACGGTTGGTTTTTTTCTCAAACATTCGGTCGGTCGGTTTCAAAAGTTTAAAACCGTAATAAACGGTTTGGTTTATGGTTTTCATAAAAAACCAATCGTAAAAAACCGGACCGGACCGTATATGTGTGTGCACGCGTATATATAAATATATATACGTATATACACATGGATATATCAATATATACATATATAGATGCTTATATATGTGTGTATGCATATATTGAGCTCTTGATTAATTCGTGATATTAAAAATATACATATGGACTTTGTGTAAATATTCCGTATTGAACTACAAAAGTTTCGTTTGATTCAATTTTATTATTCACGGGATCAAAATCCTAAACCGCAAACCAAACCGGAACCAAACCGTTGATAACGGTTCGGTTTGGTTCGGTTTTTATTTTGAACGGTTCGGTTTTGGTTTTCATTGTTCAAAAACCGTTGTTAACGGTTCGGTTACGGTTCCACTTAAAAACCGTAAAAACCGGACCGCGAACACCCCTATCTAATAATACCAAAAACATGCTTAAACTAAAAACCTAAAAGAGCGCCGTTCAAAAAAAAAAAAAACCTAAAAGAGCTGTAATCGGCTATCACGAGTTCTCTTCATCCTTCGATCATCGTGATGCCGTTCAGCACTTTCTTCATCTCGCAATTACAGGGTAGTCTTCATCTCGCGATTGCAGGTTAGTCTTCATCTCAAATTCGATGCAATTCTTTTAAGATTCGCAACTAAGTGGTAACGAATTCGCGATTTAGGGTTCCTAAATTCCCGATTTCATGCCAAATGGTTCGAATCTTAGTCGAATTCTTCATGCTTGAGCGAATTTGGTGACTATGTTCCCGCTATCTTCACGCTTTTCAGTCGCTAACTCCATATAGCGCTAGCTCTACGATACTCTATGTAGCGCGCTATAGCGACCGCTACCATCGCTATTGATAACTATACGGTCAACACTAATCGACTCATTCAGATATGAGTGATTTAACCTAGAAGATGACCACTATCTCAATCACCATAGGGGTCAACATTCCTAGTTGTTCATTTAGACATTGCAGAATCTATGACGTGTTCTCTTTAAGGCTCTGTTTGGTATCAATGGCATCAAATGCATCACTAGATGACATTTTTGTAGTCGGTTCTGGTTGTATCATCGTAATTGGTACGTTTAAACTGTAATGTAGATTGTATAAGACCGACAATTTTTAACAATCTAAATCGAACATAAATTTGGTCCATGCAAGTTGTGTATGAATGGGTCGATACAAGCCTGAAGAGACACCAAGTTATGTGCATATGGGTCAATACAAGCCTAACCAAGTTGTGTGCATATGGGTCGATACAAGCCTAACGAGAAACTAAGCTAAAAGACAAATTGACAAAATAAAATATATGGGTTGGATTTGGATCAACCCGTGAATCATATTTGACAATGTTTGACTCATAAGATGGAACAATAATTTATAAAAAAGAAAGACTAAAATAGTAAAAGATGGAACACAAATATCGATATTTAAAACAACATCGGTGTTACATCCTACTTAAAGTGACAGAATTTTATGTCATGAGTCATGACAGAGAAACAACTAACGCTATAACAGGTGGTTATAGATTTCAAATTGGTCACTACAAACTATGTATTTTCATCAAATTAAGAGTCGCTTGATCTGAAATTCTAAAACTACACCACAAACTACCCAAATCATAAATCAATCAAAGAAATCAAATCGAAAGAGGCTGATAACAAGCTCAGATAGAAACACATCCGGCGCCCAACAAATGGGATCTAACAATCATATACGAAAAAACAATAAACAAAAAACAAAAAACAGATTGCATCTTTGGTATCAAAATCAAGCAGACAGATTACATAACCTGCATCTTCTCTCACTTGTGGGCGGTCACCAATGTCTCGATGAACCTCAATCCATCAAATCTCGGTGCGAATTTATCCTTCTCTGAATTCGTTTCCTCATTGTTTCTCCCTCTCAGTTTCTGTAAAACAACATCAATGGCTACATTCATATTCTCTACCAATTAAAGTAATTGGTAAATGACATGTATGGACGAAATATGCAGATTTAAAAGTAGGATTACAAGGTGTGTTTGAAAAATAAAAACTAAATTAACTGCTAAATTAGATGTGACCTAGCAGTACTTAAGTGCCATAGAAAATGTCTCCTCTTTAAGGCAGCGTTTGTTGGGCTGTAAACAAACCCAACTAGCCGCTTTTTTCACTAGTTCATTAACGGTTCATGAATACTAACCAAACAAAAACATTTAATTCTGTTTGTTAATTAAGGAATTGAACTTGGTCACAAACACAAACGAACATATATTTTAAAAAATAAGAATCAACATTCTCAATCTCAAATATTAGACATAATCATCTTACGTAAATATCAAATTAAACACTTGATATAAAAATAAATAATATAATTATCTTAAAACAAAAAACAATTAAAATAATAATCGTAATTGAAATTATCTTAAACTAATGTTTCAAATATATGAGTTTCAAAACACTATGTTTTTAGAAAGATACAAATTCCAAATGACGAGATTTCTAAAATTTTATAGTATTAAACTAAAAAAAAAAAAATAAAAATAAGAATCAACATTCTCAATCTCAAATATACGCCCATTTGCGGTGCACACATATAATATATATATGTGTGGAAGTAAAATTGCACTAATTTTAACGTTATTTTACTGATTTTGTGAAAATAACGTTAAAAAATATTGGGATGATCAACTTCAACCGATAACTTTGAGCCGGGGACTCCTTCGGAGCAGCCTCTCTATCCCAACTGGGATAAGGGTAAGGTTTGTGTCTATCTTTCCCCCCAGACCCTACTGAAAAGTGGGAATATACTGGCAAGTTTGTTTGTTTGTTATTCTCAATCTCAAATATTAGACATAATCATCTTACATAAATATCAAATTAACACTTGATATAAAAATAAAATTATATAATTATCTTAAAACAAAAAAAAAGGTTAAAATACAAAAACAGGCATACCCAGTAAGAATCTCACTTAGAGTAGGGTCTAAGGGGAAGATAAAGACACATCTTACCCCTATGACCCTATCTAAGAATAAAATAGAGAGGCCGCTTTGTAAGAGTCCCGCAGAAAGTTAAAATAATAATCGTGATTGAAATTATCTTAAACTAATCTTTCAAAGATATGAGTTTCAAAATACTATGTTCTTAGCAAGATACAAATGACTAGATTTCTAAAATGAAAAAAAAAATAATTTATAAAGGGTGGAGTTATTTAGAGACTCCACGTTTTTATTTTAACACCCCTATGATATAAAAATGTCCGTACAGACCAGTACGGCCCGTACAGAGTACAGACAAACATGCAATTAGAATGTTATAGATTTCAGTGCGACAGTGCTATTTGTTTGTACTGGTCATACAGGTCTTGAGTTATTTTTCAAGACAAATTGAGAACATCCGAAATCTATAATATTCTAACAGAATGATTGTCTGTACTCTGTACGGGCCGTACTAGTCAGTACGGGCCCGTATAGGTCATAGGTCGAGGTGGCAACTTTTACCCATGTCAAAGGAAATGGATTGGTTTGGGTAAACAATTGTAGTATAATGGGTTGAAATGGGTAACATCATAATATTGAATGGGTTGAGATGGATAGCACTTAAACACAATGTGGGTCAAGACGGGTAACCAAATAAGTATATAAATGCAATGGATTCAAACAATGTAAGAATAATTAATAACATATTTGATGAGAAAATCGCTAAAAACTATCCAAATGGACTATTTGTTTACTTATAACACATCTTAAGTTTTTTAAAATTGATGTTTTTTAAGAACAATCCATTTAGACCCGAACTCATTTTGCTTAAAACTCATTCTGACCCGCACCTATCACCCAAACCCAATCTAACCCGTTACCCAACCCGACCCAACCCGCCCATTTTGCCAGGCATAGTCATAGGGGTGTTAAAATAAAAATGTAGGATGTCTAAATAACCCCACCCTTATTTAAATTTAAGCAATCAAAACTACTCGCAGGGGCCGGGGAACCTATTTTTTCTGAAAGATTATTTTTTATTTAAAATATTAGTTTTGTCCCCTCATTTCAAAACGGTTCGAAAAATTAACATATAAATTAACATGTTTTGTTAAATCTTTGACAGAAATATTATTATTATTTTTTTTTGAAGTATTAGTTTTGTGATACGTGCCACACACTTCTTTGGTTGCTCTTCCCACAATTCCACGTTGCAAATAGTTGGAAGTTTTACTTGCATTAGAATAGGACTTCTTTTCAATTTTACATGCGTGATTTCCTGATATTTAGGAATAAGTTATTTGTTTGCATATTTATATTTCTTGTATGTTGCATTTAGAAGAGGAGGAATGAAGAATATTATTGAAAGAAAGTTTAGTTTTATGTCTCTCTTCTTCTCTTGTATTCTTGGGAGTTTGTAGGTTTTCTCCGTAAACCTATCAATTTGTCCCCTAATTTCGAAAAGTTTTGAAAAATTAACAAGTAAATTAAATTAAGTAATTAACATGTCTTGTGACTTGTGAGTCTCTAAATTTCCACCGTCTTTTTGACTACTCCTAATACATCATTCACCCTGAGAATTGATAATTCACATCTAAATTACATTAATTCTAGATTTCATTAGGCTACAGCTCTTCGGTACCTACATGAGTCGTTGTAGCTCAAATCCACAGACGACCAAATGCGTCGAATTAGAAACCGATCGGACGGTGAAAATGTGTGTGAGTTAGTAACTATGCAAGAATATAATCTAACTACATAGAACCTAAAAGATTTGTAAAATCAGATGAACCTGGAAAGGAGAATTGAAATGAGTGGAGAGAGCAGCCGTGGATGCAGCGACAACGGATGCGATGATGGCGGAAGAAGAAAGCTTCATCATGATATGTATGATTGGTTCCAATTGGACGAAATCCGACGAACACCGTCGGATCTCGCCGAATTCTGGTGCTGTGTTCGTGGTTGAGAAGCAAGGGCCGGAGGTTTTTGATGCATCGGTTTTTGGATTAAACACTATTTAATAGTGTTGTGGGTTCCGCTCGCCCATCGTTGTAGAAACTGGTTGCCGTCGGTACAGTCCGTGATTCATAACGTACAAACAATCGTTCATACTTTAAAACAAATATATAATTTTATAAATAAATTTGGTTCACGTGAGATGGTTGATGACAAGATCATATGACGATAATGTAAGTGACATGTGTTTAATAGAATGTTTTCATAACCGAACCGGACTTCGAACCGGTCTTCTTACTGGTCAGAGGTTCGACTGGTCGAACCTGTCGAACCAGATTTAAAAACCGGATGATTTTATAAACATTTTATATGTATATATATATATAATATAAAAAATAAAAAAAAAGTAAAAAAATTATAAAAAAGCCAGTTCAACCACCGGTCCGACCACCAGTTTTCCGATTCGCCGGAAAACCGGCCGGTTCACCAAAACGGCACAGAACGCCTAACCGGGCTGATTCACCCACCGGTTCTCGGTTCGACCGATCCGTCCGTCCGGTCCAGTTTTTAAAACATTGGTTTAATAAGTCTTACGATCAATCATCACACGAGATTACCAAATATTATTAAAAATAAAAATCGGTTATTTGACAGTTAACTGGTACTTAGGGAAGGGTGTGCATGAAACTGAAAAAATCGACCAAAAAACCGAAAAATCCAAACCGAAATAACCGAACACAAACATAAACCGACAGGTTTGGTATAAATTTTCTAAAAAACCAAAAGTTTGGATTTGGGATTGGTTTTACCTGAAATAAAAATCGAAAAAGCCGAATACATGTGTATGTATGTGTGTATATTACCTTTCAAAAATTTCAATAATTTATAAACATTCTATTTTTATTTTCTTCAATTTTGATAACAAAAGTTATATAAAAATCAGGTATTTTATTATTTTTTTATGCTTATGATACCAAAAACACATGATTTTTACTAAATTTAAATTCAATATTTTGGTATGTTTTTTCATAAGCATATTTTTAGGTCTAAGTAGAAAAACCGAATCCAAATGATTTTTAAATACATAAAAACCGAATCCAAACATGTTTAAAAACTCAAAAACCAAAATTTCGGCTTTGAATTTGGATTAATGAAAAAACCGACCCATGCACACCCATAGGTTCACTTAATTTTTTCATCAGTGGTAGACCTAGGTTCACTTACATTTCTTCGATTATATTTGGCAATGCCGGCCTTGGGGAAGGGCGAGGTGGGCAACCGCCCCAGGCCCGACGGATTGACAATGATTTCTATTGAGAACGTCATCTTAAAATATATGGATATCGAATAGATGATCAAGACTTTTGCTTCAAAAAATGCTCGGATAGCCTCACGGTTTGCTTAGGTATTTTAAATATATTATTATGCTACAATACTTTAGTTTTGTTAATTTTTTAACAAACATATTCATATTATTAACTTTATATATAAATTACTAAGTTAATTTTTTTAAGAGGGACCCTTTTTTTCTCGCCTCGGACCCTAAAATTTTTTTTATTCTCGGGGGTCGGCCCTGATATTCAGGTAGGGTCTTGTCAGATCACATTTACTAATTCAAACCCAAATTCACGAATTAAGTAACAACCTAACATAATATTTATTTTATTCAACTGATAATCTAGTGTTCTTGTGAATATCTGACTTTAAAAAAGTAAAGCAAATAATCAACTTAAAAATAAAAATAATATATCAAATAATAAATATAAGAGTTAATTACACGGATGGTCCCTGTGGTTTACCCAGATTGCACCGATGGTCTATAACTTCGAGAAATTACACCGGTGGCCAGAAAGTTTGCAATAACGTAACACGGATGGTCCCTGGAGTGGATGTCTGTTAACGTTTTCTGTTAACTTTTTGAAAATGACCAAAATACCCTTACCCATCTAGTTTAACCCAGCCCTCTCTTCCTCTCCGACGACCACCTCCGGCAACCACCACCACCACTCTAGAAGTCGCCACCGCTGTACAGAACACCCTCGACCTCCTAAACCCTGCCGTATTCCAACACCAACACTTGGAAACACATCTTCCTCCTTTACTTTCACCCTCCACCCTCGATCCTCCATCCACCGTAACCATCTCCGACACCATGACTACGAGTCATTAACCCTCGCCCGGTCGCCTCCCTCACAACCAAACCGATCCGATTTACAACCCATCGGCTTCTAGCTCATACAATGCATTATCTTGTGGTTCAGAACAGTGCGCATCGCTCGACATCTCGGCTTGCCGGAGCAACCAGTGTTTGTACCAGGTGTCGTACGTTGACAGGTCGTTCACTGTTGGCAACTTCGTGATGGAAACGGTGGGGGCGATGGTGGAGGTGAAGGGTTTGTGAAGAGATTGGTGAGGGAGAGGGCCAACAGTGGTGATGCTAAGGTGGAGCCACGACGGTGTGTGTATATCTCGCGAGGGTGTGTGTATATCTCGTGATGGTGTGTGTATACATACACAACTTGAAGAAGCTGGAGGTTTTCGGTGGTGGTGGTTGCCGGTGGTGCTCAGTGGTGGTGGTTGGTGGTGATGGTTGCCGGAGGTGCGTGGTGGTGGTGTTGCCAGAGATTTTCGGTGGTGCAACTGTGCAAGTGTGTATCACTGTGTGTGTAACACACTTATCTTTTTTTCTTTTTTTTTAATAATAGGGGTATTTTAGTCGTTTCACACATACTTAACAGAAAAATTTAACGGACATCCAACCCAGGGATCATCCGTGTTACGTTTTTGCAAACTTTCTGGCCACCATTGTAATTTCTGATAGTTAGGGACCATCCGTGCAATCTGGGTAAACCATAGGAACCATCCGTGTAATTAACTCTAAATATAATTTAGAGAAAAAATTTAAAAGGAGATACATAATCTAGATTCGTGGTTCTTTAGATACTATTATGACAAAGAGTGGGTCCGGCAATAATAAGGATTTCGGTTGACGATTTGTTCGACTAGCTTCGACAACAATGATCTTGAAGGTTATTAACATCCTTGTAGGAAATTGTGTGTGAATGCAAGAAAGCTAGGAACTATCAAAGTAATGATTACTTATTTTTATATATTATTTAACAATATAATACAACTATATATATTGTATTTACAAGAGTAATCATAGGAGACTATGGAGCAATCATAATTATTTACATGTTTGACTAGTATGGAATGTATATTTAAGTATGTCACATCCCCAAATTTCAACTAACGGAATCATACCGTTTAGGGTGTGACAAACCAGGATCTCAGTCATTAGACACAGCGAAAGATCTCTATATGATTTTCAAAAATAATTTTTGGTCTAAACTGTAATATCAAAGTTTCAAAGTTTGCGGAAGCGTTTTAAAACAAATAACAAAACGTAACAGTTTGAAAAATGTAAATTACAAGTCAAAGTCTTAAATATTCAAATTCAAAACACATGAATTTAAAATGTTTGCATGAGACTCCACATCCTAGTCCATGCTTGTCCTTACTTGTGCTTTTTGTGTCCTGAGAAAACATGTAAATCAAGTCAACACAATGGTTGATGCATACACAGGTTTGAATAATCACAAGTGTTTGAAACAACTGTTTGAAACAACTGTTTGAAACGAAATGTTTGCAGATAACATAATCACACATGCATAGTCATGATAGCTAGTCATTTGTACTATTTACATAAGCGGTCGACACCGAAGCTGACTGTTTGAATGTAAGTTGCCTTTCCACTATTGTCTAGCACAAACAATAGTAATGTTTGAATTGGCTAGTCAAACACTTGCGTAGACCTACAATCTACCAAGTGAGGTTTGTCAAACCCAATAGATCTATCTTCAACTACCACGCTTTGCACTACGGCAAACTAAACGGTTCGATATGTAAGGACTTGTAATGCTATGTTCGCACTTATCGTAAATAGCTAACTCATGCAAGTGATATGTATCTAATATGTTTGTTGCACATGTTTTCTTCCCCAAAATAGTAAAATTAAGAAAAGGTGCCGTGTACGCACCTTTGATAGCAAACATAATGATCAACACACGTGACATCGCGTAGATAATCCTCTACGAAGAATCTGTGTTTTAACAATAACGTTGAGTTATTCGGAATGTCCAATTCGTGTTTGTGATCACATATATGTTAACACATGTATATTATTTTGTTTGAAACGTGCATACAATAATATGCGTGATTTCAAATTCATTTGTTTAAATCGTGTAAACGTGTACGATTCCATCATAAGACACATAAGTATAAGTGATTAGGTTTTTGGTCAAAATATGAATTTTATCGTCTCATGTTGTTCGGAATTCCATTTCGGTTCCAACGCAACTTAAACGGACTGAAACGGAGTTAATATGAAAAAGATATGGGCAAAACACCAAAAATGGTGTTTTTGTGAAAAACCAGAAGCCCCCAGGTTCGAACCTGAGACCTCCCGGACACCACACACACGCCCAAACCAGCTCCTCTGTTTCTGATTTCATTAATGGATCATGGTTTTTAATTATCTTAAGCCCAAACAGCCCAATTCCCTTGTTATTCATAACCGAAGCAAATTACACCCAATTGGGCCCCAATTCGAACCCAATTGTAACCGGCATCATGGGGTTTTTGTTCTGATTACCCAAACGAATTCAAAGATAGTTTTAATTCGATTATCAATCATCACAATGTAATAAATTGATGTGTACATAGTTTCGAACCCAAGTCCAATTCCTAAATCTTGAATTCGTTAAATTTGTTAATGTATAACTGAAAAAGCATAGGGTTTTCATTGAAATAGGGATTTCAAAACTTTCTGTGATGATTAATTCGTTTCTTATGGTCGTTTAAATCAAAAACCCTAAATGGTGTTGAACGAAAAACCCTAAACATCAAATTCATAAAATTCAAAGTTGTTTGTAATAATTAACATAGGGTTTATGTTAATCGGCCTCTTCTGAAACTGTGGTTATCATAAAATTTCATTTTTGCATTCATTTGAATCAAAATCCCCAATTTCGTTTTTGATATAAACCCTAGAATATGAAATCCCCTAATTCGATGTTGTTTGATCAAACTAACTTAGGGATTTCATTAAAATGATGTTTTAGAAACTCTCTATATAGTTTGATTTGATTTTAAACCTTGTTTGAATCGAAACCCCCAATTTCGTTCTAAGTATGAACCCTAGATATTGAATTCATACAATTCGTTATTTTTATAAGAAATAAGGTTAGGGCTTTGTTTAATCGGCCCATTTAGGTTGTGTAGGAGTGATTGTTTACCTGTTTTGATGTAGAATCGTTGTAGTTCAATTACAAGTGTAACACCCCGACCGATGGCGGAAACGTCGGGATGCCACGAGGGATGTGTAGATTGTTCAAAAGCTCGTGGGCATCTAAATCAAATCATCACATATCATTTAATCAATCAAATTAATTACACAAAAATCATGTTCATCATGAATTAGTTACATTAAATAGGCCAAAAGATTTAGCTAAACTAACTAAACTCTATCGCCAGAATTTCAGTTATTTTAGCTAAGTCCAAGAGTCCTATGTGATGATGTCCAAAAGTGTGAGTTCATCTTCCTCAACCTACTTAGCTTCATTACCTGAAACATGTAAAAATCAAATGTCAACTACAAAGTAGTTTGTGAGTAATCATAAGTTTTATATTTAAAAATGTTTTACAAAAGGGTTTTAAGAGTTTATATTTTCTTGAGAAAATCCACATGAGCACCTGTGAGATAATCCAACACAATATCCAAATACATCATCCAAACACATAATCACATAAATCAATAACTCATAGATGATTAATCATATGTTCAATCAATCAATCACAATCCATCAATATTCTCAATTAGTATAAGTGACAATACATGCATCATTGTGTATGACCGAGGTCAACGACAATGACACACGGAGTTGTGGAAATCCACGTGACAATACATACAATCATTGCAGATGACCGAAGTCAACCACAACGATCCACGGAGTAGTGACAATACATGCAGTCGTCGCGAATGACACGAAGTCATTAGCTACAACTCATGGAATAGTGACAATACATGCAGTCGTTATGAATGACCGGAGTCATTAGCAACAACTCATGGAATATGACAATCCATAAATATGAATATCATACAAGAAAACAAGTGTCATCCATGTGTTATCAAGTCAATTTGTAAACTGGTATACATGTTTCACCTCCGAGTTTAAAACAAAACATTTTAAAAGGGAGGTTATGAGATCTCACTTGACTCCTTAGATTTAGTGCTCATAGAATGCGCGCTCGCATACGTGAAATCCAAGGCACTCAAAAATCTGTGATTATAGTATGTTTCATATTCATAAGTATTTGTGTTATATTCAAGTCAACTATCCATATGTGTTAACCTTAAATCACTAAGTATTGTCTTAACTTAGTTTATTTACTCTAAGTTAAATGGTAATACCTAATGTTTCATTATCGATTATCACCCGATGAAGTTTTGAAATTCGTAAATTTTACATCACTCATTGATGATAAATAGATTGTGAACTCTTTAAGTATCTTCACCTAGATAAATATGTTCTAAAGTGATAACCCTTATCTCACACACATATATATTTGCTCCCCATACGGGCTCTAGATTACTTTGACCACCATAACAATTTAGGCTATTTACAATAATTCAATTTTCAAGAAATTATTTGTTTAAGTCATACTCATAACTTATTACCATTTTATAATATTTCATATTCCCAATTACCTTATTCATAAAAAGGTGGTGGTCCTCATATTCATGCATGTTGGTTTATGATAACATATGCCTCTTTTAAGTTATCGTATTTAATCAACCTTTTCAAACTTAATTCATGCTATTCTCGTAAATTATTTAACTCACCAACATCCATATTTTATAACTTGTGTTTGTTATGGAAACTATCGTGACTTATAATGCCCATTCAACAAGTTTAAGGTGAGCTAGGGTTCGGTTAAGGACCTCCATATTCAAAGGCCATAGGTTCGCTGCATGGAGCTAGCTGAAACAGCCTAGGTTCGCTGCCCTTAGAGGGTTCGTGACCCTGGGTTCGTTCATAGGAAGGCTCGGCCGTGTTAGGTTCCAAATCCTTAGGGTTCGGCTAAAGTGGAATTCAAACATGCATAGGTTCGGCTCTCAGCTAGTTAGCCGACTCAGGTTCGTTACTTTGTTAAGGTTCGTGGGTGAAATGGTTACTGAACGCATGCAGGTTCGTGAGCTAGGGTTTTTACGGAAAGGTTCGGCCCATCTCAACACAATAGGTTCGTCACCCCATGTAGGTTTGTGGCATCAAAGAAGGTTCGGTGGTCATGCAGAGTTTGCCCGAGGGTTCGCCGGCCAAGGAGGTTCGGCCAACAAGATGCTAGGGTTCGTTGAAGGAGAAGGTTCGTGGGTGCCCTTTTTGCAGAAGATTCGGCCAGCTAGGGTTGGGGTGATGATGTCAGTTCAGCCGCCACAAGGGTTCGGCTCCCCTTGGGTTCGGCCGTTCCTCCCCTGTACTCGAATTCAGACCATCATCATCATCTTCCTCGACCTGTACACACTCAAATATGGCTTTCCCCACTGCTCATCGTAGTTATTTTAGTGTTTTTAAGGTTTTATTCCGGTTAATGCATCACTAGTGGTTAGAGCTTATTATCTACTACAAAAACCGAAAATATAACTTCAGATTTACCTCTATACGTCAATCAAATGTAAGGTTTCTTCGTATCCTCTTGTTCCTCTCGATCACACGAACGCGTGGCCACCAAGATCTCGAAATTTCGGCAAGAAATGAAGATGATAAGCTAGAGAGAGGTGTGGTGTGTGTGTGTTTTTAGAGAGAGAAATGTGGTGGTGAAAGTGAAAGAAGAAGAAAGCTTTCCCTTTCTTTTATCGCGTATAGACACCACGTGGTCGGTCTCGTTTTTATCGCGATTAACAAACAATAAATGCTCGGTTTTTATCCTAAACGTATTTTCAACACAAAACCTTTAATTAATTAGGTTTTGTTTTAATAAACATAATTTTAATTAAATGTTGCTTCGTAAAATGACTTCGCTTTTAGATAAGGGATTTTAATTATTTCGTTTCGTAAAAGATATTTAAAACATAAATCGTTTAAATAATTCTATTTCATTTCGAATAAAATGATTTTAATTAATATTGTTTCATAAAACAATCTCGAATAAAGTTGTTTCGCAAAACAGTTTTCGTTTTAATTTCGCTAAATTATTCATTTAAGTAAACAATTTATTCGGATTTAATTTAGGTTGTGATTCATAATAAATATTTTTAGTTTTCATTTATTAATTTAATATCATTAGACATTATTTAATTATCTCGTCGAAACGCGTTACTTACGTACGTATTCGTAAAGATCGTCACCTTTGCGAATCCGACACTCGTATAGTATTTCGATTTGATTTACAATTTATGGAATATCGTTTCAGAACATTATTCTTAATAATTATATTCGTGTAAATCGTCACCCACGCGAATACATTATTAAGTTAATATTTCTGAATCAATATTCGCGTTTAAATAATGTTCGTAACCTCACCATCGCGTAATCCTTTCCAATATTATTTTCATTATTTTATTTATTTTAGTATCATCAATCCCAATCCAAAACCCACTAAACCATATCACTGACACATCCATGATAGACCGAAATATGCATATGTATAGGGCATATGCAGGGGTAGATCGCAACCTCCCCAACACCGTCCCACCGCTATTTCGATAAACCATGACCATGTGTCCTTGACTATGTTTAATAACCAAACCATA
Source organism: Mikania micrantha (assembly GCA_009363875.1). Lineage (NCBI taxonomy): Eukaryota > Viridiplantae > Streptophyta > Magnoliopsida > Asterales > Asteraceae > Mikania > Mikania micrantha. Next base: position 41,178,539 of record CM018687.1, on the reverse strand, counting down.
ACCAACTTCTAATCCCTTTCTATTCCATATCATGTAAATGAAATAAACTCACCATGATTTATGCATTGAATAATGTATTCTCAATGTATACCAATTCATAATAATATCAAATAATGCATCATCATTAATAATAATAATCATATCAGGTCGTAACAGTACAATCGTACATATGTACGGACAACCCGATATACAGTGATGTTACAACAAGCCCTAATTTCGGCCACCCCGAGATCGATATCTTCCATCTGGAACTGTTGGGATCGAATTTATGTTTGAAGAGACTGCTAATAATGCCGACTAAAGTGTGTAGATGCTCAATTTTGTGAAATGTAATCGAATTGATATAGAACGACTATACTCTTGTGTTTCGGCCTACTCTCTATCGAATCCTTCAATCTGGAACTTCTAGGATGGAATTTTTGTATGCAGAATGCTCTAAAGATGCCGATTATATGTTCTAAAGTTATGATTTGGTGTATTATGCTTCAATTATACCGATTTGATAATGGTTAGAACTGGTTTCGACTTTTTGATTATCATTTGAGTTTAGTTCGACGTTATTGGACATCATAACTGATAATCATTGATGATAATCATCAATATGATGATTAAGGATGGTTAATGTTCAGTTACAAGTCGAATTGTGGTGAATTCCAAATTTTTATTTGATAAACCTCTCAAATTTTGACTTTACAAGTCAAAATTGACCTTTTTGTAGAGTTTCAACATTAATCCTTATGATTTAAATGTTTATGAACTAATTTTGTACAATTCAAGTCCTTCTAGTTTGTTATTTTATGATTTGGTACAATTTCTGTTAAATTTTGGTTAATGGGGTTAATCCGGAAATGCCGGATTGTCACAAAGTAGGAAAGTGATTTGTGGAGGAGCTATTTACAGTTATATCCTTGATACCCAGCAAGATGAAGGCTCCATTAGAGACTCCAATCTCGGAGCGAAATGTGACAAAGAGACGTTTGGTTAATGACTTTGTGAGTCCATCGGCTAGTTGATATAGATCAGTAGAGTTGATGTGATAAACTTTAAGTAATCCAACAGCAACTTTTTCCTGAACAAAGTGACAATCAAGCGCCACATGTTTCATTCTTGAATGATAAACTGGTTTGGCACATAGATAGGTCGCCCTTGTATTATCACAATATAGATCATCTGACCATGTGGCTGTTATATGAAGTTCTTGGAGCAAGTTTTTAACCCTTGTGACTTCGGCCGTAGCGTTAGCAGCTTTCGTGGAGGAGCGAGACAATGTTTTTGTTACGAGTGGATTTCCATGAGATAATGTTCGGTCCACAATAGATGAGGTATGCTGTTGTGGAGCGTCCCCTTCGTTGATGCCACCCCAATCAGAGTCGAAAAATGTTGTAATGTTAACAATAGCCCCTTGTCTTAAAAATAATCCATAATGAATGGATCCTTTCAAATACTGCATAACTCTTTTCAAATCTTGCATGTGTTTCGTTGTGGAAGCATGCATGAATCGAGATAATTTGTTAACTGTGAAACATACATCGGGTCTTGTAAAAGCAAGATATTGTAAGGAGCTGATAATTTTGCGATAAGTGGTTGGATCAATATGTGAGGAACCATCATTGAGAAAGATAGATTCCATTGTTCATAGAGGAGTTACAACTTCTTTTGCCCTTCTATATGAAAATTTAGGAGAAGATCATTAATATGTCGATGCTGAGAAAGAAGTAACCCTTGTGTAGTATGAATAACTTCGATGCCTAGAAAGTGATGGAAATCACCAAAATCTTTAATGGAAAAATGTTGTGACAATATGTCCATGAATTTATTTATGATGCTTGTGCAATTTCTTGTTAAGACAATAGCGTCTACATACACAAGAAAATACATAATTTGTCCAATTAAAAGACGTGCTTTATACTTATTGATAGGGTCGTCCGAATTTCGTTTTACCCGAAATACCCATTTACAACCGATGGGTTTGTGAGATGAGGTTAGAACTAGTTCCCATGTGCGATTATGAAGTAGAGCATTGTATTCTTTATCCATGGCTTTTCTCCATAAGGGGTCTTTGATGGCTTGTGACACGCATGTTGGTTCAATGGTAGATGGAATAGGATGAATGGTGGTTTGATTGACATAGTTTTCACCATAATATTTGGGATTTGGGTTTCATTTCCGAGGAGGGGGAGGTGGTGTCGGATCAGGTGAAAGTGGTGTATGATTAGGGGTGAATGGTGGTGTGGTTGTGGTTGAAGGGGATGTTATGGACCGGCATGGGGTAGGTGTTGTGATGGGAGATGAAAATGTAGTTGATGGTGGGAAGAGATATGTGGAAGGAGATGTCAGGGGAGGTGAAGAAGCGGTACTTGAAGGGGAGATGGTTGATGGAGGGACATCAGTAGGGTGATGTGAAGGTAACGTTTGAGAGGAGCGAATTGTTTGTGAGATGGGTGAATGAGGAACATGAATAATAGGTGGTTGATTTAAAAAATCATCAATTGGAATTGGTGTGGGTGGTGTCGTGAATGAGTCATGAAAGGGATATATATGGGGCACAAATTGAGTGTGGCGTGAGTAGTAGATAGGGGTGTTCAAAATATCCGAAACTCGAAAAATTCGAAATCCGATTCGTATCCGAAACCCGAAAAAACCGTATCCGAAATCTTTTCCGGGTCGGATAATATGATTTTAGTTTCGGGTCGGGTTTCGGATATGCAAAAAATGGTTTTTTCGGGTCGGATATCCGAAAAACCCGAAAAAAACAGGGTTATTCGGATTAACGAATTCGGGTTTTTCGGGTCGGATAATATATTTCAAATTTCGGGTCAGGTCGGGTTTCGGATAGACCAAAAAATTTTCCCAACCCGAAAAACCCGAACAACTCGTTATCCGACCCGATGAACACCCCTAGTACTAGTAGATACGTTGGGTTTGGAGATCTAGACATATATAGGCGGAATTGGAGGTGGAGTAGCCAAGGAATATACACCTAGAAGATTTTGGATGAAGCTTTGATGAGGAATATGGTTTTAGCAATGGGTAGCAAAGACAACCAAAGGGTTTTCGTTTGGTGTAGTTCGGTTGTACAACTTTTGATACGGGTTTTGTTGATTCAAAATGGATGTTGGCATTCGGTTAATTATGCAAAGAAAACCAAAGGGTTTTAGTTTTGTGTAGTTTGTTTTTACAACTTTTGATACGGGTTTTATTGATTCAAAATGGATGTTGGCATTCGGTTAATTAAGTAAACCGCCGTTTGAAAAGCATGTGACCAAAAACGAAGTGGGAGACCGGCATAGTGTATGGGAGCTACTCCGGTTTCCACTATAGGACAATGTCTCCTTTCGGAAGTGCCATTTTGTTTGGGTGCGTGAGGTGGTGTGGTGAAGTGAGAGATACTAAGTGACTGTAACATCGGAATGACAGCTTGGTATTCTCCTCCATTATCCGAGAAGACAGTATGAGTGGTATTGGAAAATAATGTTTCACCAATTTTTTAAACCGAGAAATATAATAGAAACATCTGATTTGTGACGCATTGGATACAACCATACATAATTTGTGTGAAAGTCAACAAATATTACAAAGTATTGGTAACTGTCAATGGATTTTTGTGTTGGTCCCCAAACATCCATATATATAAGTTGCAAGAGTTTTATAGTCACAAAGGAAGTGTCATTAAATGGAAGCTTATGACTTTTATTAACTGAGCATGACTCATAATGAAACTTAGAATTTAACATTTTACTAAAGGGAAAACCAAAACATTTTGCTATAGATTTAAAGGTCTTGATTGAAGGATGACCAAGATGATGATGCCAATCATGAGTAATGGATGTTGTGACCATGTTTACTTGGGGAAGCAATGGAGCCGGTGCATAGTACACATCATGGACGTTCACTCCCCGAAGTAGAGGCTCACCCGTGAGTAGATCCTTCACAAAAAACGAGGAAAAAATTAAACAGAAAGTTTGTTAGTTTTGCATAATATTACAATTGAAACTAAATTATGATGTAACTTAGGAACACAAAGAACGTGTGGGAGAGAAAATGACCGAGAGGAGGTAGATATGGTAGAGTTACCAAAGTGAGATATGTTGAGATTCGTACCATCACCCAGGGCCGACCCAATAGGCTTATGGTACTAGTTCCTGCATAGGGCCTCCAAATTTTATAGGGCCTGATAAAAAATACATGTGATGGGCTTATAGATGTTGAATTGGATGGGCCAAGGCTTGCAATACAAAGAAACACATGAATCTAATTGAAAAGGGCCTAAAGGGGAAGAGGTAATGGGATTATTCTCGTTCGAGTATTCAAATTTCCACCATTCCCATTTACTCATTTACGCATCACGAGACCAAATTAGGGATACCGAAGAAGGAAGACTTAGAAGTGGCTGTCGTCTCTTCAATTTCACTACGCCTAGCATCTTTGATAATCGATATCCCTCTATATCGCCTCGAATCATCTCTTCAATTTCACCGTTGTTGAAATCGAAGCGCCATGGAAGCCTTTCACCCAACCATGGGATGCCTGGTGTTCTATGTTACACAATCACAATCCGTCAGTCGACCATCACGAGGCACCATCGTTGATTTCACCACCATCGACCACCTCCTAGTCGGTAGTCGTCGTGGTTGTAAATCCCCATCAATGATAGCGAGTCGTGACCCATGTGCACTTAAAGTTTTAAACCTAAAAGCCATCGATGATAGTGACTCGGTGGGCACTTCTCCTGTTTTGGATGTTTGGGCATTTGACGTTTGCCATTTGATAGTCGGCACATGATAGGGAGCCATGGATGTATGCAGCCGGTCAGGTATTGCTTTATAGTTTTAATTGATCAATTCAGTTGGGTATTGTTTTATAGTTTTAATTAATTGATTAATTTAGGTTTTATACTTTTAGTTAGATATTGTTAAACTGTTTTACTTGATTGATTTAGTTGGGTATTGTTTCATAGTTTTGCTTGATTGATTTGATTTTATCTTGGTTTTAGAAAATTTCTATAACGGGTGAGAGAAGGCCCCTGATATAAATTTCGCCTAGGGCCTCGGAAAAGCTTGAGCCGGCCCTACCGTCACCAAGTATTATTTCATCAGGGCCACCAAAGTCAGTGGGTGATTGTAAGTTGGACTGATCCGATGTAACATGGTTTGAAGCTCGGCTGTCAAAAAGCCAAGTCAGTTGAGACATGTTTGTGTGAGTGGTAGTAGTATTAACTACAGGCACACTGTTGGTTTCAATGTTGATTTCACGTAGGAACCTCTGAAGTTTATGACATTCCTTAGTGTCATGACCATTGAGAGAGCAAAATTGATAATAAGAATGAGATTGACTATATCGATTTCCATTGTTATAAAACTATGGTTTTGTCGCCTACCAGCGGTGATTACGAGAGCCAGATCGAGACCAATTGGTGCTTCGTTGATTTGAGGCACATGATTCATGGAATGACTATTTTGAAATGACCTGTTTCGAGAAGCATATGTGTAGTTGGCTGTGAGCACAGAAACATGAGCTATCTCAGTTTGTTTCAAGTGGTGTTCATATATAATCCACAAGTTTATCATGGAGTTCCGAATAAGTGATGGGATTTTCACGAGCTTTGATGGCGTCTACAAAAGGTTTAAATTCATCACTTAGTTGCTTAATGATGTGAATCATTAGATCTTCATCACTATAGGGGCTTTGAGCCAAGGCTAATTCATCAGCAATGAAGCGCATATCATGAAGAAAATTCAACAACATCAAGAGTGCCTTTGGGGTTGTTGGTAAGTTTTGATTTGAGTGAAATGATTCTTGATCTAAAGGCATTAGCATAGGTTGTGTTAAGTCAGGTTCATGCATCATCGGAGGCTTCGGGAATGAATAAAAGTGGCTGAATGGCATCGGTGCAACTACCAAGTATGGCACTAAACAAGATTTGATCTTGTCGATACCCGTTGGAGTATTCAGCACTGGTTTTGGTAGGCAATTGAGAGGAACCATCTGTGAAGTGTTGCTAAGTCAAACCCGATTAATGTCAAGATGACATGCTTGCGCCAGACAGCGGCTGTTAAATTAACAATAGTAGGATGGGAGGAGTTGGTTATGGGCTCTGGTACCATATCAAAGTAACGATTGCTTATTTTTATATATTATTCAATAATATAATATTTTACAACTATATATAGTAGGGTATTTACAAGAGTAATCATAGGAGACTATTGAGCAATCATAATTATTTACATCTTTGACTAGATAAGTATGGAATGTATATTTAAGTAGAAGAGTGATTTGTGGAGGAGCTATTTACGGTTATATCGTTGATTGGAACATTTATCAATTGAATTGTCATTAACATCCTTATACATAATAAGATTTTTATCTAATAAATTAATGATTCAGCTAATTGAGCTTCAACTTTTTGTGTTATCTAACCAATTAATTTATAGAATCAGATGTTGGTTTTTAACATGTGTTATGAGTTTGGTCATAGGATTTTGTGCAATAGGCCGCTAACCATCGCAAAATGAGGATGGGTAACTAGTATTAATCACGAATGTAAGACTAACTCATTTGGTAATGATAATGCCTCTCAGAAAGGTCTTGTTTTCAAATTCAAATAATGGATAACTTTAAGAGTAATTTAAGAGTAACAGTATAATAATTTTATTGTTTAGAAAAAAAATAACCAGTATTAATAATTATATATTAGCCTAAAGAACAAAATAACTATTTGAATAAAAGAAAATGCATGCATTTAGGGACAAAGCAAACAATAATAACGAAGAAGTGGTTCTTTTTCATATTTGGTATCCTTAAAACACTTTCTTTACATCATCCACATATTGTCTTTTTTCTTTATCACTCTCATTTTTTAAACAATTTTTTAATAAAATAAATATAAGTTAATTTAAATTAATAAAAAAATTAAACCATTTTAAGAAATATAAAAGTTGTAAGTAAAAGAGAAATTCATTAAATTAAAAAAAATCACAAAATAATATCACAACATAAATAATAAAAGAATAAAATTTTATTACTATTTATGTCTTCCTTAAAAAACTTTCTTTCATGTCATTCACATATTACATTCTTTATTGCTTCTCACATATTGAAAATGATCTTTCTTTAACACTCTTTATTTCCAAACTACTTTTTTATAACACCTAAAACTATACAAAAATATAAAATCATTTCAAGAATTATAAACTTGTAAATAAAATAATGGTAGCATAAAATCCACATGCATTGCTACTAGCGATGGATTCAGAATTTTTTTTAAAGGGACAGAAAATGGGTCGGGTAAAATGAGTTTGAGTAAAAAAACACGTTGGATTAGTTGAAACCACAAAACAAATCTATTGAAAATATTTAGAAAAACAATTGCTTAAATAATCAATTTATAATTTACATCACAAGTTAGTATTCGTATAAAATCTATGAAAAGAACACAATTCTCATTATTTACTCTCAATTGTGCCCTTTTGTAATCAAGTTTGTGCCTCTTGTAATTTGATTTGTGTCCCTTATAATCAGATTTGAGTCCTATTTTGTTTCAAAATTAAGCTAAATTATTTAAAAACAATGTGTTTTAACATTCGATCGTGAGGTCCTATAAAACCTACCCCTCCCCCTCCCTAATCCTTGGCTCCGGCTCTAGTTGCGACATGCTAAACCAAGGAAACACATGACGTCCTTAATCTCTATAGAATAGAATTTAAATCTGGTCTTGTGTTGCTGCGAGGTCATTGCATCGTGGAAACATTGAGACATGAAACTTTATGTAAAAAAGCCAAATTCTTTAGTAAACCAAAGCATGTTGTCGGGATGTGTTTTAAAAACAAAAGAGATAAAAAAAACCTATAAGAAAAAGGAATACTTGAACTAACTTTGACGACTTGCACATTTATGTCTTAATGACTTGTACATTATTACATCAAAACATAGATAAACATAAGTATGTTACAACACCAGATAAAAATTTCATTAAACATTTTATTATAAATTTCATAAGTGAAATATTGTGAGTGTTACTTATGATATAATGAAAAGATAGAAAAAAGAAAAAATTATATATAATGTGAAGAATTTAAAAAACATTTTTGAAGTAAAATTCAACTAGCCTAAGTGTAAATTTCATATTTAGCAAAATTTTCTATAGCACTTATTAGGGAGTTGTACCAAAGCACATAGGACCTAGAGACATGAACAACAATAGTGTGTGAATGATTGAGTTTTAAGAGACTATTTGTTTGGGTCCGAATAAATCTGAATAAGTCTGAATTTGAATAATTCAGATTTAGACTGTTTGTTTCAACATCTGAGTGGAGGTCTGAAAGTAAGGCAACATCTGAATGGAGGACAATTATTCAGACTTAGGAATGAGTCTGAATGAAAAAAAACATGGTTGAATGGCTGGCATCCCTTCCACTCCATCTCTCGTCTCCCGATCTTCGACCTCCGCCCGCCGCCGCCCCTTCACCGGTCTCTTCACCGTCGTCCAGCCCCGTCCCACCGTTGTTGCCTCCCCTCTACCGCCGTCGCACTCAACTTACCTCACCGCCCCTCGACCAATGCCCACTGCTCCCATCACAATCATCCCAACGGAGCCACATAACAAATCGGCACCAAAGGGGCAAAATCGATGGTTTGTTAATCGAAGGAACCACTGAAGGAGTCTCCACTGTCACGCGACTACAGATGGTTTGGACGCTGACGGCGCCAAAGGGGCAATGTTTTGTTAATTGTGTGATCGTCGATGGTTTATCAATCAACCACCAATGGTTTTTTACCAACGATGGTTCGACGGTGGCGCTCGTTGAGAGCGGTGGCGGGGGCGACCGATGGGGGCGAAGGGGCAATCGAGGGGGTGAAGGGTGCGACTAGAACCTCGATGTATGGGGGTGGGGGCTGCTAGGGTTTTGAACCAAAAAAAATATTTTTTTTATTTTCATTCAGACGTTAAACCAAACAAACTTAACCGATTTAACACTAAATGGTTCAGACCCATTTAACCATTTAGACATCTTAACTATCAGCACTTAATAATTTAGACGTTATCAAACGACCTCTAATATTTATCGGTTGGTTTTGATTCTTTTTTTAACGAATATATGTAGTTTTTTTTGAACGTAAACAATCGAGCACTAATCAGTCACATCACATATATTGTTTATTTTAACTTGTGGTTAAGATCTATGCACCGTATAAATTGGTCCATGTACACCCACTGTTTTTAACGGTATGCTTTTCTTATCCCCCAAGACTTCTTTCCCCAGTCTCTGCACACAGAACAACGTAGCTTCACGGTGTTTGGTATCTCCTTCGATCTCCATCGTCGATACTTGCCAACACCGGTATTCTTCTCGATTTGAGTCTGAGTAACTTGAATTACAATTTAGGGTTCATTTTCATGGCTAATTGGTGATTATGAATACATAGTTTCACTCCATTGTAAGTGAATTTGTGTTTGTTTCCTTCAATTTCTTTTCTATTTCGATCCAGCATCCTACATTAGGGGTTTCGTAATGTTTTGTCTTTAAGCCTGATCTGGTTTGAATTGTGTAATTAATGTTCGTTCGGTTATTCCGTTTTTCATTCCGTTCTATAAATTTAATTATCATGAATTGTGATGAGAAAATCACCCAGAAATTGGAAGAAGGTGATGAAAACGAGATAAGCAGTTAAATACATGTTTTTCTGTCAATTTTTTTTTTTATAATGAAACTCAAATCTTGTTAAGAAATTTGTATCTTAGCAAGTGTTTTTTGCTGTTCTTGATGGATTCATGACATATATTAACCTATATAAGAGATTTGGTTTTTTGGGCCTCGAATTTGTCTGAATCTGGTTTATGCACTATATATGACTACCCATGGTATAAGTTATGTTTGCTTTATGACCTCTGTTGACACCAATGCCTTGAGCTTTTGTGTTTTTTAATGAATTAATGAAATTTTATCTGTTTGGTATTGTGAGATACTTTTCTGTCAGTTTATGATCATTGTGAAACTTGGATTTGCAATAAAAAAAATTATTTGACTAAATCATGATTACTTGTATAGCTTATTTGTTGGCATGTTCATTTAGCATTACCAAATTTGAGCTATTGCTATGCCAGTGATATCGTATAGTATTTTTGTTATCCTAGTTGACGACACTAAGACTACTTAAAGATGATCATATGTTTATTGATGTAACAATATGGTTTTAAAGAATTACATCTAACACTATGATTTGTAAAAATTTATCACTTCATAAATCAAATTGCTTTGTTTGAAATTGGGTGTCTATTTCATGATTATGCATTGCTTGATGCAGTGATCAACATAGGCATGGCATCGTCACATCATCCTGCCACATCAGAATCACTTGACTTAGCTTCAGAAGCCAAAAGCCCATCTGAGGCCATCACCATACTTTATCAGGTCCTGAATAACCCTGCATCTTCTTCTGAAGCCCTACGGGTCAAAGAACAAGCAATCACAAAACTATCAGAACTCCTCATGGAAGAAAACAGAGGAGAAGATCTCTGTAATCTTTTGACCACATTAAGACCGTTCTTTTCTCTAATCCCCAAAGCTAAAACTGCAAAAATTGTTAGGGGAATCATAGATTCAGTTGCCAAAATACCAAATTCTACCAATCTTCAAATATCATTATGTAGGGAAATGGTAGAATGGACACGTTCAGAAAAACGAACCTTTTTAAGGCAACGGATTGAGGCTCGGCTTGCTGCATTGTTAATGGATAGCAAGGAGTATTCAGAAGCTTTGACACTGTTGTCGGGTCTGGTTAAAGAGGTCAGAAGATTAGATGACAAATTACTTCTTGTTGATATTGACTTGCTAGAAAGCAAATTGCACTTTTCATTAAGAAACCTACCAAAAGCAAAAGCTGCACTAACTGCTGCTCGAACAGCTGCAAATGCAATCTATGTGCCTCCTGCTCAACAAGGCACCATTGATTTGCAGAGTGGAATCCTTCATGCTGAAGAGAAGGATTATAAAACAGCTTATAGTTATTTCTTTGAAGCTTTTGAGGCATTTAACGCGCTCGATGATTCAAGGGCTGTTTATAGTCTGAAGTATATGTTGCTATGCAAGATCATGGTGAACCAGGCTGATGATGTGGCGGGGATAATTTCTTCAAAAGCTTTGAAATTTTTAGGTCCAGAACTTGATGCAATGAAAGCTGTTGCTGATGCTTACGCTAAGAGGTCATTGAAGCTGTTTGAAACTGCACTTCAGGATTTTAAGGCACAATTGGATGAAGATCCTATTGTTCATAGGCATCTTTCCTCTCTCTATGACACTCTTTTGGAGCAAAACTTGTGCAGGTCAGAATTATGATCTTAATTGTCACTATTCTTAGCAGTTAAAACGAGCTGGTCAGCTAGACTTGTTAAAACAAGTAGTTCTTTAGTTTGGGTGGGGTTGTGATTTAGAAACCTTTTTACTAATAGCTAGTTAGTCAAATATGGTTACAATTTTTTTGCATTTAATAATAATTTAATATTTTGAGTAATACGATTCACTAAGGTTTTTACATCAAAAAGCTTTTTGACTTTTAAGTCAAAATAAGCCTTTTGCCACATGTACCAGGAATTTTAGCCATAATTATTATCTCTGGTAATCAAAATGGATGGGCTCGGTTATATGGGTCAAGACATGTAATCTTCTTTATACAAGTTGGGCCAATTTTGGTTGCTTGTTACCCATAACACTCTTAGGCCCTATTATTTGGTCATAAATAGTTAGTTTCAAAATTCATAATGTATAGTTTTAAAAAATTGATGTACAAGGTTTTATACATTAAAATACACTTTATGCGAATGCAACTTTTGACCCGTTTCCTTTTTCGCTAAGTTTTTTTTGTTCCGTTTGGGTTGAAAATAGCCCGAATCGACTCATTAAGCGAATGGGTCAAAGTTGTCACCTCTGTTCTTAAAGCAAGTTGGGTGTTCTTTTTTGGTTATAAAGGCTGTGTTGCGTGAGTTGTGTAAAAATCTTGTGCAGGTTGATTGAACCGTTTTCAAGGGTTGAGATCAGTCACATAGCGAGCCTGATTGAGCTTCCAGTGGAACATGTGGAGAAAAAACTGTCACAGATGATATTAGATAAAAAATTTGCAGGAACACTTGACCAGGGTGTCGGGTGCCTCATCATCTTTGAAGATCCGAAAACGGATGCTATCTTCCCTGCAACTCTTGAGACCATTCAAAACATGGGCAAGGTTGTTGACAGCTTGTTTGTCAGATCCGCGAAGATAATGGCATGAAATGTTACAAATTGAATCCTTTTTTTTTTTCTTTTAAATTTTCCTTTTTTTTTTCCTATAGAACTTCCTTCTGTCATCTTTTGACTGAAGTTTATGCAACTTTAACTTAATTCTAAGTTTGCACCCTAAAATTTCACTAAAATAATACATCTTGTTCTTGTAACCAACAAAATCATGTGCTTTACCCAAATATCTATGGAGACGATTGAAAATATTACAAGTACTAGAGCATATAGTACAATCTACACCAAGCAAAAAAGATAGCAAATACAACTAGAGACGTGTGCAAATATATCTATAAAAAAAATACCAATTAACTTTTTACCATGTAACGTTTATCCACATTCTGAAACATTACAAGTGTTCTAGTTGCGGCTAAGTTTATACGACTGTATCCAACCATTGGAAATTTAACACATTACATCATACCTATTGATTGAGTCAATGATCTCTTATGAAGCAGCCTCTCTTTCGTATTTTTGGGGTAGAGGTAAAGTCTGTCTTCATGTCTCCCCACAAAATGAGATTTTAGTGTGTATGTTTGTTTTATATCGTACCTTTTGATGTCAGTCAACATTTTATCCTGATTGTTTGACACTACATGAGATTTGTCTAAAATAGATTTACAAATAAAAACCGGACAAAGTATGACAATTTCAATCAAAAGATAAGTTAAATCTTCAATTGCATGATATTAGTACGTACAATATAGAAAGCGTAAGGCACAACACATCCATACATAAACTACTATATGCCCAAACTTCCTTAAGACACAAATACTACATAATGTGCAAGCATATATGCATTTATTTTGAAAAACTTGGGACACAACCAAATATATGCACATGTATTTATTCAAAGTTATCTTGCTTGGTTATTGGTAAGTAACCTTGCATGTTAAAGTTTAACATGATGGATGGCAAAGGTTAACTCACATCACCTAGCCAGAGGCATGTCCCTCCATGGCCAAATCAAACAAATCTATTACTTACAAGTTAGATGTGTTAATAAATGGCTTGCAACATATCTTTTTCTTGTCATGACTTTGCCTTTTTACTTGTCAAGGATTACAAAAAAATGCAACTATATATGAGTGGAAAAAGAAACATAATTTATCTCAAGATGGTATGATCGAACTCAACTCATTTTTCGGTCACCGATAACTTTCCATGCCATCGGCTTGTCATAAACCTTGTATGATCTTTGCCCATTAGAAACCTTGGTCGATTTGTATTGCTTTGGCTCACCATTAACATTGATTTACCTCAACAAGTACTTTACCTTTTTTTAGAACAACAGTTGGTGCAACAATCAAATGGCCGTTGCAGTCAGAGGTGCAAGGACCGAGAACGAAACCCTGCCTCTAACATTCAGAGGTGTTTTTCGTCGGCATTGGGGCTCCCACTATTGCCACAAGTACTTTACCTATGGCCTCAAATTTGCAAAATACAAATAAGTATTCATTAATGCAAAATACAAAGCAAATAGTCAAAACTCATTTTCTATGGCAAAAAATAGATTCAACAGTTTTTTTCAAACTCAAATTTCAAGGCTAAAGTTGGGTATCAAAAAAAAATAAAGTACTTCAAATCACCTTACTAGCAACCCAAGTCGGTGAAGGGCGCCTAATGGTGGCATTCACTATTTTTTACGTTATAAAGTACTTCAAATCACCTTACTAGCAACCCAAGTCACCTTTAATACTAGCAACCCAAGTCATCTTGCCTCGTAAACATCACATTCACCTTGATGAGGCTACCTAAAAGCATCATTATCATCGTGTCTGACAAAAGGTAGGATTTCCTTGCTATTAAGGAACTCAAGTCGTATGTTTTGTAAAGAGCTCAATGCGCCTTGCGTGATAAAAGGAAAGGTTATATTGCCTTAAGTGAACTCAAGGCACCTTGAAGAAGCTCAAATCAGCTTAGTGTGATAGACGCTAAAGCCTCTTCATAGGACACAGAGACGTGAGAACCTCACCTTAGTCTTGAAATTGTATTGCAATTTTACCCAAGTCACCATTCATAGGACACAGAGACGCTAAAGCCTCTTCATAGGACACAGAGACGCTAAAGCCTCTTCATATGCCAGCTTGTAATTATCTTGCCTTACGTCTTTAAGTCACCATTCATCAACAATTGTAACAAGGTCCAAAAGCAAATTAAACTTGTCAACTTTCGTCTTTAAGCCTCAAACGCTTAATATAAAGCAAAATTTCGCATTGAATTATGGGAGGTACCTTTACATTCGGGTACAAGCCACTTCTATATTATGTATACGGATCTAAGGTCCTAGATACACAAAGAGCGTATAAAATAAAGTGAATGTAACTAGATTCAATCATGGGAAAACTTACTCATTTGATATCCATCCATCAGTTTAAAGCTCAAAAGATAAAAGATCATAATGTAAAAATTCATATTTCTTAGTTTAATTTTGTTGACATTTCAAAAAAAAAAACAATGATAAAGAAAGACGACAGAGAATGTGAGTCTAAAGCAATGAAGATAAAATATATCACTCTAGAGTCTAGACAAAGGCTAATGACATAACTACATAAGTAAGCTAAGTACCCACTTGGTGAGCCTACGAAATTGGCCTACTATGGAGAAAGCCCCATAAAGCCTCACCTACTCACCTTCTAAAAATAGGGGCTCACCCACACTATCAAACCATCGAATTTCTAGAGTAAAGCACAACACTAGCATCACCCTTTCTTGTCCTTGATATATAATGGAATCCTTGTGTCATGACAAGATCTTGGTTTCATACATGTCTTGGACATCACTTGGTTAGTCTTTGGAGATAAGTATACTTGCTACATAGGACCTCTTATGAATTCCTCGTATCTTGTATATTATATTTACTTAAATGTTGATTTGTATGTTACACACTTGATTATTGCAATACCGACTTCTGCGTTAAAGTGCACTTGGGGCTAACCCTCTAACATAGATATTCTTTATTGTTGCAGATCAAACTCATTCTTAGGATAGTTAGGCACAGTTTAACCCAACAACAATACTTGACTCAAATTCGGATGCAGCGAAGACTAGCCTAACATATTATTTCTTGCAAAAGAAAATATGAAGGAACTTGATATCTCTCTCTCTCACACACACACACACATATATATATATGCACATATATTAGTTATTCATGTTAATAATAATACTTTTTTTTCTAAATTGGTCATCTATAACCCTAGTTGGTTTTAGGTTTATATTAAAATGCCATTGTTTTAAAAAAAAAAATCAAAACTCGAATAAACGTAAAAGGCGACTCATGTTCAAATTGTGGTGATTTAAACATGGACATTTCAATGAAGGGATCATGTTTGCATGCTATGATTGAATGGAGTTACAATGGTTGAATAGTTTTTTGACGGAATTGATCTAAGTGAAAGATAGTCATTGCACGATTATGATGACAATAATGACAAGACAGAAACATTATTTCCCATACCATTGTATTTGCTAGATTATACGCATAATATAATAATAAAAAAGACACAAAACAACTTCAAATGTCAACATTAACATCACACGCCAAACTTCAACATCAAGTTCCCACAACAAAATTACTGAAAGAGTTGTTCAAATCAACCTATTTAAAATTTACCTGGGGCGATCTGGTGTGAGCCGGCTAGCATTTCCGGTTTCTCGTGTTCTCCAGCCTTAATAAAAAACAAATTAGCCAGTTTATACTTTCTAAAATCCCTTATCACCAAGGATAGGTGAAGGCCAACAAAGGAAATATTAGGATACACATATAATGTACATATTTGTTGGTCCTTGAGTGATAAAAGTAAAATTGCACTAATTGTAACGTTATTTTACACAATTTTGTGAAAATAACGTTAAAATCGTTGGGTTGGTCGAGTAGTTAGGCATCATGAGTCGAGGGTCTCATTGGAAACAACATCTCTATTCCTACAAAGTAGAGGTAACGTTGTCTACATCTTACCCTTATCAGAACCTACCTTAGCTCTGCTAATGGTGGAATATATTGCATACGACGAGGACGAGGACGATGAGGATGTGTTGCGATGTGATGATGATGATGATGTTGATGATGATTATGATGATGTGTTGCGTGATGATATGTAGCTTAAACCAATACTTTGTTTTTAACAGCAAAAATTCGAATAACAGAACGTGATGACCTGACCCACTTGCCCATGAGAAAACCCACAAATAGAAAAAATTTCATTTCTCAACCCAGAGCTATATTTACTCAAGATGAGACTTCAACTCATAACCTCCTATCAGAAAAGTCATGTGCAGTGACGGAGCTTGAAGGATCAGAAAGGGGGAGCGAAAAATTACGGGAGCCAGAATACATGTTAATTTTTTTACGCGAGGGGGGGCGAAACCTCTATTTTTAACTAAAAATTAACCTTTCGGCCAAAAAATTAACACTACGGACGAAAAAATAGGGGGGCGAAACCTCTATTTTTAACTAAAAATTAACCTTTAGCCATAATAAACGTTAAAAAATTATGTTAATTTTTTAAAGAATTAGTAAAAATATATTTGAGAGTTATATATAGCCGAATAAGCGTTACTAAAAACAATAAAAACAAGGGAAATTGGATTTTATTAATCCCAATTTTTACTTATTAACCGATAAGAGTCTTAACTCAAAATATTCTTGTCACCAGTCACTACTTTTATATTAATTTTTTCTACAAAACCTTCAATTAAAAATGTTGACTCTATTAGAGAAAACATAACGTGAGTGTTTACGTGATTTTTTCTTTTTTTTTTTATTTTTTTTTTATTTTTGCTTACCTTGTGAGTTAATTTTTGCATCACGATCCCTTTGATTTTTCCTAAAATTATGCTGTCAGCTCGATTCATAGCTTCCCGTATGATCAATTTACTTTTTGATAGCTTGTACATAGGATAGTTTTTGTAGGGTTTATGTAATTTTATTTTGCTTCCAATAAGTAATCACTTTTGATCGTGACATAATTGAGCTATAATCCATATGTTGACAGTGAGTTAGTGAATGTTTTGAACAAATTCTTTGATTCCAAATTCCAATTTCTTCCCCAACATAATTCTGGGTTTCATGCGTTGTATATGTTCTTACCTTTTGTTTAATTGTTAATTAATGCAAAATCAATTGTCAAGTCAAAATGTTATTTTATGCCCTAGAATTCGAACAAAGGTGGATGATGATAATGAACTCATCGTTGTGCTCCAATTTGGGTTTTTCAATTAGGGTTGGATTAGGGTTTTGTTTTTTGGTTAACGAATTTGAACATAGATATGCCCCAATTTGGGTTTCTAATGCCCCAATTTCAGTTGGGACTATTATCGACCAATGGGCAAAAGGTGGGATTAATAAGATCCAATTTCCCTAAAAACAATTTAAAAGTAACATGTAACAACTCTAACAAACTCAGATTGAACTCATTTAGAATTGCGTTGAAACTGTCTTGTCAAAACTTAAACCTTAACCCTAAACCTTAAAGTTAAAACCTAAACCCTAAAGCTAAATCCAACCTTAATGCTAAAAGTTAAACCGTAATCTTAAATCATAAAGCTAAACCTTGTACTTTATAAGGAAACCCAAAACCCGAAAAGCTAAATTTAGACACTAAAAACCTAAACGCTAAGCTAATTATAAAACATGATTTTTAAACCCTAAAAACTAAAATCATATTATTTGACATGACGTTTCTAACGCATCCTGAATTGGTTTAATTGGAATTGGCTATAGACTACAACAACAAGCGTACCCAGTAAAATCCCACTTAAAGTGGGGTCTGGGAGGGAAAAGATAAAGACACACCTTACCCCTATCTACAAGGAGAATAAAGAAGCTGCTTCATTAAAGTCCCCTGGCTCAGAGAACCGGAATTTTTTTTTTTTTTGTGGGAAACATGCAACCAAAATCAGAAGTAAAAAGCATTCACATGAAACACCAACGTATTAAGGTAAGCAGGTAAGTCCTAACCATACAAGTCATCAAGCCAACACAAAACCAACCAGCAGGGAAACCAACCCCAAAACCCATTATGCCATTAAATCAAGCAAACAAACAAGCGAGAAGGATCATAACACAAACAAAGACACAAACCACACCTACCAGATAACGCTGAAAACCCCCCATCCCGCAAGCATGCATATAACACATATAATCTCAAATCATATATCCTAAAACCAGCAATGATATAGCAACCCACGACCCCTACCTGAAGGAACCTAGAATAGACTCTATGTATCTTGCACCTTTATTCTACGTGTTCACGTACTCCTATCATAGATCATGTCCTCAAAGAGGTGTAGCTCTGTCAAATCCTGGCGAATCTGCTCATCCCATAACAACCTCGGTTGGCTATAGACTATAGTTGTCAAATGTCGTTTTTATGATTGTTTTTTTGTTTTTAGACAATGTTTTTTGTTTTTATTTGATCCTTTCTATATATAGCTCTTGGCATCAGTTTATATTATCTTACTATCAAGGGTATACTGATCATTTAAAATAAAAAATGCATAAAAAAATAAGCAGAGAAAGAACGCAGGACGATTGGATGTCATGTGAAACAAAACTAAAAGTTGTAATAGACAAAAATGAGTTTGCCAAAAGGATGTATTAATATTGAAAAATTTAACAAGGGGATTCTATAAAGATTCCTTAAAAGACAAACCACCAACTATCATACATACATACCATACCAGGCATCAAACTATATAATCAAAAATTGATCACCTGTGTGGACTACCTCAAGATGGTGCTATACTGTTTGCCTTTTTCCTGCACATTAATTTGCCACAATGAACAATTGCTAGATTCCACAATGAACAATTGCTAGATGAATTATTAATTTTTTTTTTTACTATTATTATTCTGTATGATATAATCAAGCCTAAGTTTAGTAAAACACCATCACACTTAAATTAATTCAGATTATATTTTAGATAAAGGATATATGCATCCTCACAGCATACCTTGACTGCAACATCGGTGAAAACTATCAACAAAACTTTACTTCTTTTGCAAGCATTTTTTTGAAACTTCATGCAAATTTTTTTTGAAGTTGTTCTTAAGGTTTTCCAGCTCGAGCCCTTGTTGCTAAAAGTATAACAAATAAAGGAATTTAACAGGGAAAAAAAAGAGGAAGCAAGAGTTAACAATACATAGTAATTTCGGTGCGCATAAATAAACTCAAGTTGTTCTAACCTCATGAAATTTTTCCCACCATATTGCGGACTTCAATTGTAGTAAACACCACTCCATTGCCAGGTCATATTCAATAGTATTTGGCTGTGGATAATGTGATGTTGACACGGCCTCATCCTATAAGATGAACCATCATGTGCCAGACAGCATGATATAATATAATGTAATATAATATAACTCAACTTGATTTTGTAAAAAAAAAAACAATGAAATGCAATGTAACATACCTCATGTTGATTTTTAAACCTAGCCTTGTCAAAAGTCAGATGGCCAAAAAATTTGGAATTCTTTTTTGTAGATATTGGAGGACAAGGAGTACCGACAAGAGGCCTGTAGAAGAAAATGATAATGAAAAGTGATCAGGAAAAGAAAGCTAAAATCAATAATGAAAGCACCATAAGCAAAATATAAATAAAGATAAGAAAAAGGGTTAAAGTAACAAATATAAAAAACCAACCAAAATTCTCATTATGCATAAATTTTAACTAGTTTAAAATGCATTTGTGATAATTTTTTTTGTTTTGAAAAACATGTCCTCTTGAACTAGTCAAAATATGATAGAAGTGATATTCCAAGTGTGCAAAATGATGACATAAATTATTTTGTTTTAATTATGCAAGACATTTTGTCTTTGTTTAAAGTGGTCAACTTTTAAAGCAGTTTTCACGTCAACAAAAGAGTCTACATGGCAACCATGTCAATAAATAATGAATGACAGGTATAGCCTCCACATATCACATATGTCATAATTGTGCTTGTAACCAAAGACATTGGTGTATTTCAGCACAAACTCAGGAATTTATTGTTTACTAAAATTGTGTTAAGGGACTTTTTTGTGCAAAATGAGAAGACTGTCTTTAGTTTTGTATGGTATTAACCCCAAGGAAAAAGTTCAAATCTTGAGATAATATTAATTTAATTGGGTTAAAAAAAGTTACATGAATATTTGACTCCCATTAGATAACATCAAGCATCCTTTATCCAGTTTTGTAAGGACCTTGTGAGCTGCTTCCTTTGTTTCAAGTAAAAGAAGAGCTTGAGCTAGAAATAGGAAGTTCAGAATTATATTTTCATTCATAAATAAAAACAGAGAAAAATAATAAATAAATATTCTCATTCATGTTATTCTAGGGAACATACCATAATGCGGGTTGGATACTAAATTGTGTTGTAGAATCTTTGCATCACACTTCTCTTTAAAAGCATGCCAAATTATATCCTGAAATAAAGTTGCAACAGTCAAATTAAAATCTACCTTAAAAAATGATAATATGACAGGAAAATAGGAAATATGATAAAATCTATGATCAAACCACTATGACGCATGACGTCAAAATTACATAAAAAGGTATTTTTATCATTCATTATGGCATAATTCAGTGAGATAAATATAACATTCCTCAAAAATAATCTACAAAAAAATAATAAATTAATTACCTCAACTTCTCCTGAATTATACTCTGGATCCACATTAAGGAGCAGGATGGCGGCTCCTTGATCATATGCCTTCCTCAGCCTATACTCCCAAGGCTATACAAAAAAAAAAAAAAAAAAAAAAAAAAAAAAAAAAAAAAAAGTAAAAGGGAGATGCTGAAAACCGACTTCCAAATCCTTTCAAAAGGAATTATTAGAGAAAATTGAATTTAAAATAAAGCTGAAGAAGAATACTTACAGATTGTTTAAACCAACAGCATTTTGTCTGAAACAATTATAGAAAAATTATGTTAGTAAAGCCAGAACAAGAGTTCAACATAAAAGTCGAAGGATTATTCATGAAAACATAAATAAAGATGTCTTCCTAGAGCATGATAATTTCTCCAAGAAATGTAGATGCATTAATGTTTTATTTTAAATATAAATCTAATTACTAATGTCCAGGATAAGAAGCATAAGCATAATTTAATGTTAATTTTTAATATGAATCTAATTACTAATGTCCAGGATAAGAAGCAAAAGCATAAGTAATTCAAATAATGGCTATCTGGCCAGATTGGCAGTCGGCCAATTTTTTTGTTTTTAACATAAGAAAACTCTAAACATTTGCATTAAAAATATATATATTAAATTACTAACGCAAGAAACAGATACTAAACTAAAGGTAAAGGGTAGGTATTTAAGATATATATAAAAAATAAGAAAGTATATTTCATAACATAAAACCACAATGTCATTTAAAAAGAAAAACACATCAAATTAATTAAGATTTAAAAGCATAAACCCCAATGGAATTTAGAAAGTCAAAGATTCAAGAAGTAAGGCATATGGAAGTAAAAAAGCAACCACGTTTTTACTTACAGCATTTGGCGTTGGACTGACAACAAATTCCTGGTATGCATTTTTCTTGTCTATACCAGAAGACAAAGCATACAACTTCAGCGACGTGTTCAAAGAAAGCTTCTTTATACACTCACCAGATTCTTCCTCTTTATCTTCCTTGTTATTATGATTATTTTTATTCCCATGGATATCCAAATAAATTCTAGATTTTGATTTTTCTTTAGCTAAAGCAACCATATCCCTCAAATTCATGTTGATGCCCATCTTATTATCAGGCACCTTAAAAGAACCATCATCCCTTTTTTTCAATTTGCTTCCTTCCAAATCATATGATGTCACTTTTGCTGTAACTATACTTTTCTTTTGATTTTCAGTTGTGCCACAATATTCAGAAGCTTTAGGATTATTAACATTGATGAGTGGTTTTTTATCAGGCCTAAATTCCTTGAAGGGTTGATCAAAAGAACCATCATCCCTTCTTTTCTTCAACCTTTTGTCTGATGTCACTTTTTCTGCAACCATACGGTTCTTTTGATCTTCAGTTGTGCCACAAAATTTAGAAACTTTGGGATTATTAACATTGACTAGTGGTTTTTTATCAGACCTAAATTTCTTGAAGGGTTGATCATTAAATTTATCAGAGCCTGTTGGAGTCCTGTCTCTCTTTAAATTTTTCATATTTTCCACCTGTTCAACAGGAACAATACTTGCTTTCATCTCATCTTTATCAACCTTATTACCCATGGATTTCATGGAGGGCATATCCGTCTTTTTCTCAGAACCCCGAGCAACCCCAGCCTCAACACATCTATCATCAAAATTTATTTTCCTCAGGGGTAGATCATGTAATTTCTTGAAGTTTGGGTTTTCTTCCATTGTTCCAGATGTACTTTTAGATAAAGCGCCGATTTTTTCACTCTCTTCTCTATTAAATACGTATTTAACTGTAACAAAATTTGGATAGAAGTTAAAAACTGAGAAAATGAGAAACAGACCAAGTTTAGAAAACCGAAGTTAGAGTGAGTGAATATACTTTCAAGCCCACCAACTTCATCATCCATCTTATCCAATACAGCATAGCTTTGTACATCAAAAGTACGATAAAAAACAAAGTCAGCCGCTTTACGTTGTTCATCTGATGGTTGGGGATTTCTATTGTCCTCTGATAAACACACAACATTGCATGGACAAATGATTGCATCCTGGTAAAAAATTGACAAAAAATTAGCACCAAAATAGACCAAGGAAAATTGCATCACGTGGTATTGAGTTGATAGTTGAACTGTTGAAGTAGACTATAAGTCAAATTACAAAGCTTAAATACATGATTTTGATTTAGAATATGAGAAAAAGTAGTCATATGTGCATACAAAATCACATTATGCTGTGTTTCTTAAGTATCACCTTATTGTTATGCCTGTCACACATCATCATACTACATCCTCCTATCAGAAAATTCCCAAAATATCTAGTCTGACTCACAAATATCCTCAAAATGCCCCTTCGACTTTTCACTGCCTAACAATATCCCCCATAATATGGGCAGCAATGCCAGAAATAATACCACAGGCTGCTGCCTTGGAAACCATTAAATATGCAACATTTGTCAAGTGTGCCTTTCTTATCAGGTTTTCACGATCATTGCCACATCTTCAAAAAGAGCAGTTCCGCCTTTATAATAAAAAGGTGTATAATAAAGGCATCCACCCGTATCAAGGGCAGCCCGTAATTAGAGGCAGATCATTTACTCTCTTTTCTTGATTAATATAAAAACAAAGTCAGTCCACTCTTTAAATTAAAAAAAGAAAAATATATGTGAGCAGGGGCGACCATGACAGTTTTGTACAAATGGCGACTGTGCTCGTGACTCATCAAACAAAATCCAGATGGAGTTAAGAAAAAAAACAGCATACATTGGTTTTAATTGAAGGCGATCAAATTTATTTTCATAGGCGTTGCCGCCCATATTGTGGAGAACATTTTGTGAGAGAAGAAGACACCATTTTAAGGAAATCTATTTGTCAAAGTGACATTTTGTGGCTTTCTCTTCTTTTACTGTTATAGAAAGAGAACAGACCAACATAAGCCATAAAATATATTGAAAATGAAAAAATTGATAGGCTTGATTTCAAGTGGCTCTAAATTTACAATAATGTGCATACTTGCATACATGGTTGTGGCATATGATCTTTCCTAACAAGACCAAAAAACCACTAATTATTTTCTAATCCAACAAAAAAAAAAACTTACCCAGTATATTCCCACTTTTCATTAGGGTATGGGGGGAATGATGGACACAAACCTTACCCCTATCCTAGTTGGGATAGAGAGGCTGCTCCTAAGGAGTCCCCGGCTCGTAGTTGTCGTTTAAAGTTAATCATCCCAAAACTTTTAACGTTATTTTCACATAACAAGTAAAATAACGTTAAAATTAGTGCAATTTTACTTTAGCCCCTTTATGGCCCACACATATATACATTATATGTGTGCACCACAAATGGGGCGCTTATTTTCTAATCCAAGAGAATACTAAATAGCAAAGTCATACTTTGTAACTTTGATAGCCAATGATCAGCCATTACTCATTGTTCCAAAAGAAACTAAAGTGACACCCTTCTAAGCAACTAATAGTGTTATCCAAAAAGGTCAAGGCCGCATCTATGTAATCCCCTAGTTATTGTTGTAGAAATCGCTAAGGTAGTGACTATTGACTAGGGATTAATCGTACCGGAATTTTTATATGTAATTTTTCAGAATTATATATTTATATATATATAACTAAATTTACAATAATTTATTGAAAAATTGTTCAGTTTTATATATATATATATAGGAATTTACCAGAATTTTAGGATTTCGCCGGAATCTCAAAGGGCACCGGAAAACTTGCTGAAGTTTCAAAGGCAGTCGAACTTCTAGCCGGATTCCCAGACCCGATTTTGAAACCTGACGATTAATTGACCATAAAACCAAATAGAAATAGTGGAGCCTCTCGTATCACCTAGGCGCCGATTAATCGCCTGCCTAGGCTGACTTTTACAACACTACCATGGGTAAAATTACCATGATGAGTCCATTCTTAGAAATACACTTTAACTGAGTTCTTGTTTTCTACCTCGCTAAAGAAAAGCCACCTAAAGATGATGTCACAATAATATTGATCAACCTATATGACCACACATTGTTCTTAACAATGCACAACTTTGCAAAATCTACCAAGTTAGATAAGATTGTTTCAACCTCAAAGATCATGTAAAGACGTTATGATTGTCCATAAACGTAATAAAATTTGACTTTTAAGGGCAAAACCAACTCTAGCAAGGTATTTAATCTCAATCAACACCCACAACATAATTTCCTATTTTTGTTGTACAACTCCTTAGGTTACTCAAAATAGCAAACTCAAAATAAACAACATACTTTTCGCTTGAGGCGTAAGTCTTGCAAACCAAAATGTCCTGAAAAAAGAAAAACAAGAATACTTGGGACAAAAAACTAGAAAATCTAGCTTGTTATGAAAATAAAATGTGCATATGTGTTCGTCAACCCTGAAGACACCAAAAAAAACCTCATAGAGCCCACGCATATGCTGTTAGATCATGTGTTAGCGTCCAACTTAATGGTTACCTAGCTTCAAGTCCAACAACTCCTTTATAAAAGGAAACTAAAATCATTTATAACCTAAATTGTTTATACTTATTACTTTATGCTAAAAATTTATAACCTAAATTGTTTATACTTATTCAAAGCAAGCTCTTCTTGGTTATACCTTACTTCACTTATGATGAAGATCGATTCCAGTGTATAACAATAATGAAGTAGAAACTAGAACAAGAAATTAGGTTATAGATCAAATGATCAAACGATTACAAAATGATGATGAAAATTTCCAGGGCTCAGCCCTTTCTCACTGTTAACAAACAGGAGACCTAGCCATTGGCTAATTTCTAAAACAATTCTCTTCTTACTCAACTCATAATTCTACCCTCTATTTATAACCCACTAGTAAACAACTAAAGATCAATATTACCAAACTACCCTTATAGATCATACCATGACTACTATCTATTATTAACATACTAATATAACCATGATCTCTATCATTACTCCCCCCTTATTTAAAAGTCTTGTCCTCAAGACTTGGGAGTGAATCATTTGTCATGTCTTGCTTCTTGCCTTCCGGACGTTTGTGAGCTGGCCCATATCGATTACCCCAACGCAAACAAATTCCTTTCTTCCTACGTCCTTTCCATTCGAAGCGCAAAAGATATCTAACTCCTCGATCATGATGAAGAACATGTCTCGGCTTAGGAATATAGGAGCCTCCTGATCGAATGGCGGGAAACAAGTATGAATTCTTTGGTAGAGTTGTCGACTGTCGGTCATAGTATGGAGTTGACCCACCCGATTTGGGCATAGGCTGGCCCCATATGTGAGTAGCTTCAAAAGGTCCAAGGGAACAACGGAAATCATATATGTTGCTGAGATTAGGGAGAATCCGCTCTTTCACATTGGTTAGCAAAGCATCAAGAGTGGGATGTGTGTCCAAATTGAAGTTCACCTTTGGAATGTCTCTCGAAGGTTCAAATCCACATAATTCGGGCAATTGGAGCTTCTGCAGATCCCCTGAACCATCCTTAGAGCTGGAAGAGGTCTTGGAATTGGACAAACTAATGCCAAATGATCCCAATTGATCCTCAACAAATTGTTTGTCCTGTGTCGTTATCCAATCGAGAATAGTTTTGCGAAATTCTATTGAGGCCAATCGTTCCTCGTGCAACAAGTTGAGCGAAGTTTTAATTTCTGCCACCTCTTTTTGAAGTTGAACAATCTGTTGTTCATGAGCATCTAATCGAGAGATTGGATTAAACATGATTGATAAGGTGTCTAATCCAAACAAAAGCCAACAAAAATCAACAGAAGATGAAATTAAGTCAACCAAATTTGAATCAAATCGCAATCAATTCTGAATTTAAATTGAAAAGAACAGAAACAGAAACTTAAATTAAAATTTAGAATAATAGAGAATACGAATCGCATCAACTCAGAATTAAAATTGAAATTGGAATTGAATCAAATCAGAATAGAAATTGAAATCGACAAAAGATGGACGTGATTAGAATGATACAAATAGAAGTAAATCAGGAACACGATGATGAAATTGAAATGACAGAACCTGAAATCGGCGGTTGACTGGGAGGCGACTCTGGAAAATCAATCGCTAAAACCTGAAATCAGCGAATCGGAAATGAAATTGAATCGGAAATGAAATCCAACAGTGATGAATCGGCAGAAATTAAGGCCGACGGTGGTGATGAGATCCAGCAGAGATGAAATTGGATGTGTAGGTCGGCGGCAATCTTCAACAGCGATGGATAGAAATCGAAGTGAAGGTTGAGAATGGCAGGTCATCCGGCAGGTCGGACCATTGATGAAGATCGATTCCAGTATATAACAATAATGAAGTAGAAACTAGAACAAGAAATTAGGTTATAGATCAAATGATCAAACGATTACAAAATGAAGATGAAAATTTCCAGGGCTCAGACTGTTAACAAATAGGAGACCTAGCCATTGGCTAATTTCTAAAACAATTCTCTTCTTACTCAACTCATAATTCTACCCTCTATTTATAACCCACTAGTAAACAACTAAAGATCAATATTACCAAACTACCCTTATAGATCATACCATGACTACTATCTATTATTAACATACTAATATAACCATGATCTCTATCAACTTACATATCACTTCAGAACTAAAATTTAACTTTCCTTGAAGCGTAATGTTATATCCATATGCACCGTTACCAAGATATTGATTTTTCATTACAAAATAACAACAGACCATCACCACTCCCAAAAACCCAGTCTCCGATTTTTGCTAGTTCTCATTCTTAGTTGGTTTTGCATATCCAAATTTTTCTATCATGTTTGTTGGGTTTAATGAAGGCTTAGAGGCTTTGGGTCTATTTTAGCCTTTCTTGGTGACTAAGCCTGGTTTTAAAAAGTGAGAAATGCAATGAGGTGACAAGGTCTAAAACCAAAGCACAAAGCGCAAAAGCAATGAGTTTTCGTACGCGAGGCGTAGGGCTTTATATTATTTTTTTTAGGATTATTTACATGTATCCCCTAATGAGAACCTTAATTACATATTTATCCAATCCTAAAAATCAATTACTTATTCCCCTTAGGGAGGGGGAAATATGTAATTGACTTATTTATTTGGTGGGGGAAATATCTTTTGTTAAAGGGAAATATGTAATTGACTTTTTAACTTGGGTATATATGTAATAAATGATATTTGGAAGGAGAATATGTAAATGCCCCTTTTTTTATACTCCTAATACAATTTTAGCATCCCTTGCCCAAAATATAGTTATAAATAAGGTTCATATATTTTAATGTACATATTACCTACATATACAACCAGTGTTGTATAAATTGGGATTAATCGATTAATCGGTATTAATCGCTAGTTGGACCTAAGCCGATTAATTTTTGCCTAGTAGGTTCAAAAATCGCTCGTCGGCGCTAATCGGGCATGGTTGGATTAATCGATCCAAAGGCAAAAAATGGGTCAACAAGGCAAAAAAATCAGTCAACAGGCCAATAATTTTATGTCTAGGCCAAAAATTTCGGTTCAAGCCCAAAGAAATTGTGGTTTTTCTTTTTCCCTGTCTCGGTCGACTCCCAAAATCACGATCGATCGGTCAAAAAGCAGTTGCGCACGATCGGTCTCAGTCGACTCCCAAGTATGCTTATATTAATGTTTGAATTTATAAGTACTTTGTTTATTATCTTTAAGTTTATTACAAAAATATCTGAATTTTGAAGTATTATATATATATATATTGATGTGTGTATTTGTATGTATGTATTGAAAATTTTGAAAAATTTTATATAAAAATTCCAATCCGATTAATCACGATTAATCCTGATTAACCCATAGTCCCTACCTCGCCGACCGACTAGCGATTTCTCCAACCATGTATACAACCTTTTTAGCTACATGTGTAACACTTTGAAGCACAAAGCACCTCTAGTACAAGAAGTGTGCACTTCACTTAGATTTCTCCAAAAAAATCGCGCTTTTGGTATATCATGCGCCTTGCTTCACATAAGGCGAGGGGGTTTGAGCCTGACGTTGCCTTGCGCCTAGCAATGTCATTTTACACAATTGCAACACTTCTCTTTATCACCAACTCCGATATTGATCATCATGCTTAATATATTGCAACCGCTTTTGTGATTAATGAAACTACTGTAAATCTTCCAACCTCTTCAACCTACCTCGATCTCAAATCCACCCCATTCTATAAAATTGGTCCATCATTATTAATCCAAACAAAGAAAATGCTTAAGGTTTTTCATTGAAATAATAATGCAAGGATCAATCAAATAAATTGCTTCAAAAATTTTGCCAACAATCATAGACGTCTCCATCACTACGGCCTTTCATAGGTTGATAAAATTAATACATTGTTATCTTGTAGATGTGCTTACAGAAAAACAATCACACGATTTCATAAACCACCGAGAGTAATTTTGTTGTAAACTTAAAAAGCTCGTTGATAGGGTCAAGTACATCTTAAACGAACTTATTTGAATGTGTGGCTTTCAGAGTAGTTGTTGATTTTCATCAATATAAATGTGAGTATGGAACACACATTTAAATACAAAAGGTTTTGCATGCAATGTGTACAAAGTAAGCATGCTAAAATCAATCAATCAATCAATCAACGTACTCAGTATATCCCGCCATTAGCATGCTAAGGCAGGGTCTGAGGAGGGTGAGATGTAGACAGCCTTACCCCTACCCCGTAGGGGTAGAGAGGCTGCTTCCAGTGAGACCCTCGGCTCATGATGCTTGATCAACCGTCCGAAACGATTTTAACGTTATTTTCACTGAATAAGTAAAATAACGTTAAAATTAGTGCAATTTTACTTTTGCCCCTCAAGAGTTGTCGACACATATATACATTATATGTGCGCACCGCTAACGGGGCGTTAAGCATGCTAAAATCATGCGAGTGTTAATTGTTCTTGCATGATTTTATCATGCAAACGCGAAGTTATCACATATAAATCATCTGTGAGATAATTCCAGTTGTGTGTGATAAGATCACGCAAAAACAACTAACGCTTTGTGTTGTTTTATCATGCAGACGTCATCCCTTCGCACACAAAAAAGCCTTTGTGTTTAAAACGGCCCCCATGTATATAATAAAATGGGAATATCAAGCATGATTTGTCTTATCAAATGGGTTTACTACGATGATGCATCCATGTGTTGTTAACACTTCCATAGCAACACAATAGGCATCTAATGCAACATTAGGGGTTTTAATGAAGCAATGAGTCCTTATGAAAAATAGAGCATTTGAAGCTTGAAAGCCATGTAGCATGTCTCCAATAGCTTAAAACTTGGATATATTACCACAAAACGAACTTGAGGAAGATGTATGATGGAATATATATGGTTCAAGGATTAAATTACCAAAGAATTTATGTTGGCTAAACCAAGACCTTCACCGGTTGAAAAAAAAAGTTCATTATCCAAAGTCTTGGTGTCTCCAAGCCACTTTGAGATCTCTTCTGGGCGAAAAAACCAACGAACTTCAACTTTTTTTGTCTTGTCTGGAAGTTCCCATATTTTTGTCAATTTCCCGACATGAGGCTCTCCTAAATCTCCATTGTACATGTACACACAATCATATAACATATACTTCACTCCACCATATGTGAAAGAATCACAGAGCTCAACCTCCATATTTTCTTTATCACCTCTCTTTTTAAGACATTTAAAATCAAGGCTAAGGCTCACATTTTCATTAACTTTTCCCGTATATAATACGCAAACCTTCGGGAACTTGAAGATAGATGCAAGCAAAGCTAAACCTGAAAAAACATACGACATATAATTGAGCAAACATCAAAACTCCTTCCGACCAATTTGACGTCGCTTTTAACCATCAAGCAAGATTTAATGATCTTTGCTTGGTTTTAAAATGCACGTGGCGTTGGCGCTTCAATGCGTTTTAATCCCAATAATCGATGCATGATGTGCATACCTCTCGTATGCGAGACATTCGTTATTAAAAAACTATTAAAAAGTTGTTTATAGATAATATTTTAAATTAACTTTTAAACACTAATATATAAAATATTTTCATCATCCTTGTTTAGATGTTAAAATCCATTGCTTAATAAATAGTCATGTATGTTCAATTGGATTCGAAAAACTAAAACCCATTGCAATCAATGGCCTAATTTGTTCTAGAACTAGTCAATTGTCGCATTATGCTTGCGTTTAGCATTAAACCACATAAGTCACATAACATGTGCGTCAGCTTTAGCAATGCTATCTCATCACCATATCATGTGAGATGTGTTCACTATGTGCTCCTGATGCGCATTTTAAACCAATGGTGTCGGTTAACCCCAAACGTCATGGTGGTAAGATCATATTATGGTCATTGTAATGACCCGATTTAACTTATTATTAAAATAATAGATATGTGATATAATTTTAAGTTAAATTATGTTGTTATGTGTTGATTAGTAAGTTAAATATTTATTCATTTGTATATGTTAAAAGAGTAATTAGAAAGATTTGGGGCTAAATTGGTCAAAACCAATCTTGAAGCCATGCAAAGAGAGGGGCGACGACCACAAGGGGAAAAAAAAACAAGGTTTTCGTGATTTTGGCCAAATTCGTCATCAAATCTTGCTAAAATCGTTAATGCAAGTTAGGATTCTTATTCTCCTTGCAAATTCACAACTCTAGGTATGTAAATTCATATGTGTTGTTAAATTTTGGTGGGTTTTCAAGTGGTAGTGGTTAGATGGTGATAAACCTCAAAGTATGGGACTTTGGTGTAGTCTAAATCATGAGATTATGTTTAGTGATGTTGGAAACAACTAAAATAGTCACCTTGTATGTATTTACCTCGAAAACCTAGAGTTGGAGTCTTGGGGAGTCATGGGTTTGGGTGAAATTGATGAATTGAATGAACTAAAGAGTTGAATTGGTGAATGGGTGTTGTTTTGATTATATATGTGCAGAATTTTGATCAAAGATTCATAAAATGAGGAGTTTGAGACTTTGTATGTTTAAAATGGATGCGAATGGAATTGAAAGAATGGTTTTAAAACATGGATGAATAGTCTGCATATAAGGTGTTTGAGTAAATGCCTCAAACAACCTTAAGTACTCAAATGATTTGATATAGTGTCTTGTGGAGATTGTTGTTTGTTATGTGATGTATGCATAACTTATATTGGTGTCAATGCATGTTAAAGTATAGTTGGCACATTACTTGGTTGATGATCCACATTCGTGTGGAATGTGATGTAAGACCACAATTTGGTGGCATTTGGGTGATGATCCGTATTTGTGTGGAAGTAGGTATAAGTCCATACTCTTATGGCAAAGGGACGATCCACATGCGTGTGGAAGTTAATGTAAGGCCACCATGGAGTGGCATTGGTGATGATCCGCATTCGTGCGGAAGGATATCGATAAAGGTTGTAAATTATTTGGGAGAATTGAACCATTAATTGATTAAATGGCATTTACATGTTATAAGTTACTAAGATAGGTTTGGAACTTATTTACATGTTAAAATGGTGTGCATAAAACTTATTTTTGAGGGTAAAGAAATGATTGGAAATCATCATAAATGAATTTGGGTTTAAAACCGATTATTTTGCGTTTTGGGTAAATTTTGGACAAATTATGTCTGTGGAGTCTAGGACGCCACTGGGCGCATCCAGGACGCCACCAAGCCTCTGTAGACGCCACCCAAAAACGCCACAGTGGAGTCTGGGACGCCACTGGGCTTTACACAGACGCCACCGAGGACGCCACTTCCTGTAGGAATGGTTATGAATGGAGAGGTTAAGGGGTTAACTCACTTAGTCCAGTCCTTTTGGACTAACACTTGATTGTTTGTGGTTGTTTCAGGTCAAGAGTAGACTCGGTTACGAAAGTGATGATCGGGATACGACGGATCGAACCAAGCTTGTAGTACTAAGCTAATATTTTGGATAAACTAATTTTGTATATCAATGTAAATGGGTTAAGGGTTATTAATGTTAGCAAACAATTATGTTTGGAAGTTTGAATGTTTATATATGAACTAGTTGGGCTATGTAACCAACGTAACTTGAAAATATTTTGGGACCATGCTTTGTAAATTCAGCAAATTTGTTAAATGTTATGTTTTGAGAATTGAGGTGCCACAATCATCTTCCCACGTTTAAGAAATTCTAACTTTTATTCCCAAAGTCCACTATTATATGCCTACTATTTAGAAAACAAAGAAAAAAATAAATTCCAAACCAACTCTTCCCCCTAAAAAAATGATTTCTTTGTGTAATCACAAGGTGAGCTCCTTAAAGATGTGGAATTGAAATCACGATCCCAGTACTCAAGCTTCAAGGCATCTATCAATTGAGTGTCCAAATTCTCTAGAAAAATTATTGGTAAAGATGACCATTATAATGTTACATAGTCAAAGGGCAAGGCTCACTCATGGCACAAAGATATCGCAAGGCGTTAAAAGCACCCACACAAGACAATTAAGGGAAACAAATAAAAAAAATTACATCATCATCATCATACTCAATATATTCCCTTATTAGCAAAGCTAAGGTAGGGTCTGATGAGGGTAATATGTAGGCAGCCTTACTTATACCCCGTAGGAATGGAGAGGCTACTTCAAGTAAGGCTCCCAAGCTCATGACGCCTGATTAACCGACCAACCCAACGCTTTTAAAGTTATTTTCACAAAAATTAAGTAAATTAATGTTAAAATTAGTACAATTTTACTTTTTCCCCTCGAGGGCCAACACATATATACATTATATGCGCGCACCGCAAACGGGGTCTAAATAAAAAAATTACAGTACTAAAAAAAGTTAGGAGCAACTTGCCTAGAAGAAGTCAAAAAACTTGAAAAAAGAACCAATAAAGAAGCATTTGCTTGAAAGCAAGTCGAAAGCCTTGAAAAAGTAAACCAATACACCAAATCCTGCAAAGTATATGAAAAAAAGAAATAAAAAATTAAGTTAAACAAATACAAAACATCCGCTACTAAAGAAGCCTTACGTAAAAGTAAATCAATACATCAAATGTTGTAAAGTAAAGGAACAAAATCCTATAATAATAAATCTCAAATCTACTCCAACACTCATAAGAAAAGTCCACGTATCAACTAAAAGCAAATATAAACACATGTACTCTACAATAACCAAAAATAAACATAAAGACGAATAAAACAAAGGCACGTTCCATAATAGCAAACTAAAAAGCAAACTGCAACCTAGCCATTTGTGTGGTAAATAATCAAACAACCTCTTATACCATTCAAGCAATTCATTTATACTACATTCTCATTTTCACCCATCTTCTTCCTTTTCTCATTGCCCCTTTCCCTCACATCACTCCAACAACCTACAACTTCAAATTTGAGCAACACAAGGTTTCTACAGTTGCTTTCTTGTGAGAAACACCGCATCAAGCTTGCATTATGGAATCTCAACACATCAAGTGTAGTGATGCTTTCTCATCAACACAACAAACTTATCACACATTATAAGTGCATAACGTCGCAATTTAAAACCAAGGCCACACTTGAGCACCTAGTAGCTCGGCTTGTGTAGGGGTTCCAAAAAAACCTGTGATAGCTCTAATCATGTTTGTGGGTCAAAACTGACAAGTTTAATTCATCTAATCATGCAGTCAATAAGTTCGCAGTCAAAGTCAAGGCTGTTAGAGTTGATTAAATTAGTCAAGGTCAAGGTCTAAGCATAAATCAAGCAATGCTTGATTTAAGCATATCATTTATGGTTTTCTTTTATGTTTAGGAGTTACTTTTGCCTTATAAATAGCTGGTAGAATTAAGCTATAATGTGCTAGTCATTTTCGTTTCTTTTTGAGTTTCATAACGTAACAATTGGTGATGATTGCTTAAATGTTCTTTGGTTTTCTTCTTTAAGCCAATTGTCAAACAATTGGTATAAGAACCAGGGTCTCTAATAACAAGATCAAAAGTCACTTCATTGGGTGTTTTTCTTTTTCTAAAGCAGCAGTTTAATCAAGATCAAGGCAGGTTCAAATCTGATCAGGGAGTGATCAGATGTCTTTGACAGCTTCAGTTATTGTTTCAAATACCTAGACCCTTTTATTCCTAGCCAAGGATAAGACCCAAGAACTATTCTTTTTTGGCAGAAGATTCCGATCAGAATTGCAGGAAAAGCGAATAGCAAGGATTCATCAAGCAGGAAGCTTTGAATCGAGTCTCGCTTAGCGGCTAAAGAGAAAAACAGTAGAGGCAGCGGTGTAGCAGACCTTGTTTTACTTGGATCGGTGGTCAAGAGCAGATTGTTCTATGACCCAGGAAAAGGTTTGGTGTACCAGATTTGGTCAAAAAGATTGAAGTTGTTTAAACAAAAAGATGGCAATGGTACCAACAAAAAAAGGTAGTTCTATGTCATATGAGTGTCCAGTGTTAACATCTTCATAACTATTCGGTGCGGGCTATTAAAGTGAAGACGATTATAGACCCTTATGACATATGGGAGGCTATTGAACGAACTGCTGTTGCTACCATTGATCCAAAATTCAAAGATGGCTCTTGCTTTATTGATTCAAGCCATCCCAGAAGAACTTGAGTTACAAATGGCATCTTATACAGATGCAAAAAAAGTTTGGGAAGGGCTGAAAACACGTTTTCTAGGGGTGGATCGAGTTCAAACGGCTAGGCTTCAAACATTAAGGAAAGAGCTCGAAAACTTACACATTAAGGAGAATGACATGGTAGATGATTTTGCAAACAAATTAAGAGGGTTAGCTTCAAAAGCAAACAGTCTCGGATCAGATCTTGAAGACAAGGTTTTGGCGAGACGGTTGCTTGATCTATGCCTAAATCATTCCTCCAAATAGTAGCCTTGATAGAGCAATGTTTTGAGTTGGACATGATGCCGTTTGATGAAGCTGTTGGAAGGTTGAAAGCCTATGAGCAACATGTCAAAGGACCTAACAAAGAAGATATTCATGGGAGATAGATGTTTTCTAAAAGGCAAAAGGAGAAAAAACACATTTGTGAGCATTGTGGTTGTGGAAGTTCAAATCGGGATGACTTTGGACGTGGCCGGGGAATAGGTCGTGGGTCCGGGAAAGGTCAAGATGGTGAACAGTTCCAACGGGATTAAAGTCACGTTAGATGTTTCAAGTGCGGTGAGCTTGGTCCCTTTGTAAATGAATGTCCAAAGTGGAGAAAAAATAAAGAAGTTAACTTGACACGTTATGAAGATGAAGAACCGACGTTGCTGTGAAGATTGAAGTGCACAAACTATGATTAGGGGGTGAATGATAGCTCTAGTCATGTTTGTAGGTCAAAATTGACAAGTTTAATTCCTTTAATCATGTTGTCAATAAGTTTGCAGTCAAAGTCAAGGCTGTTAGAGGTAATTAAATTAGTCAAGGTCTAAGCATAAATCAAACAATGCTTGATTTAAGCATATCATTTGTGGTTTTCTTTTATGTTTAGGAGTTACTTTTGCCTTATAAATAGCCGGTAGAATTAAGCTATAATGTGCTAGTCATCTTCTTTTCTTTTTGAGTTTCACAATGTAACAATTGGTGATGATTGCTTAAAATGTTCTTTGGTTTTGTTCTTTAAGCCAATTGTCTAACAATCTGAATCCAAACATCCAAATGAAAAATCCAAAATTCCAAACCTAAACTATCCATAAAATCCAAAAATCCGAATTTCGAATATCCATATTTTCAAATTCGGAGGGCTAAGGCATAGTTATCAAAAGCCCTCGTGCGCTCGCCTAGGCACAAAAAAAACAGGCACATGTAAGGTGCCTCGTGGCAGCCTAGGCGCATTCTGGTGACTTTCCGGCAAGATTTCGGCAAAATTTTGGAATTTCCGGCAAAGTTCAAAAAAATCCAACCATAAACCAGTATAAAACAAACATAAAACGGTTTTTATATTTTAAAAACTCTATATAACTAGATTATTAATGTTTTATAGTTAGACTTTATATATTTATTAAAAAATATTAAGCCTAAAACATGTAAAACCTCTAAAAATGGTAACTTAATACTATGCGCCTTGTTTAAAGAAAACCCTCACTATTTTTGTGCCTTGCTCCTAGGCTCAGGGCACGGCTTATGCGCCTTGTGCCTTTGACAACTATGGGCTAAGGTTGGTTGCAAGTATCGCAATATTTTATTCTTTAGCTTGATTTAAGTTAATGTTTTTTAAACTTCTATTGTTTAGAATATAGTAAATAACCTAAATCCATACATGTATGTGTGCTTAAAACCAAAAAGAAAAAAAAGGAAGAAAATAATTCTATTTATTTCTGAATGATTGAAACATGTAAATTTAGACACATAAAAAATATATATAAACCTATCTAATTCCTAATCTAGGTTCATCTTTAACCAAGAATGTAATCCCAAAACCAAAAATAATAATCTTGAAACAAGTAATTATAACTCTAATGAATTTCAAAAGTAGTTACAAAAGCTTAATTTTAATTTTGAGAAGTTACAGATATGAGTAACAAACCAACCATTTGGTTTCAATTTGGTAACATATTTTCTATTTTCGTACGCATACATGTGATCCTATTTAATAAGTGTTACAAGTAACATCATAACCTTTCTTTGCTAAAATGCTAACAACTGATTTTAGTGGCATGGAAGTGATTTGGTAGCTTGCATGAATTTAAAACTAAAAAAGCAATTATGTTTTTTTGCAGTAACTTAAGATTGTTTAATCATTATTTCTTGTAACAATTAATTTCTTGTGAACTTTCATGGTTTATTTACGAATGTTCCGTGCGTATAACAAATAATATTTAATCTGTAAAAGATATTCATGTTGGGCGCGTTATTATGTTGTCCAGAAGAAGTTAGTATGATATCTTATTAGTGTATTAATGGGGAACATTAAGGTTGGTTCATATAATTATGAACATATGTGCATCTATTCATTAAAAGTGAAGTTGGCATTACTAACGACCACTAATAAAATAGGCAACAATTATATATAAATCAATAAATCTATAGTAAAGCTACGCCATAGGCCCATAACTATAAATCATATCTCAAGTTACCTTAAATGCATATCCTATTATTTCTGCAAGCTCATATTACATTAAATGTATGTGTATGTGGTGTAATATATACATTAAATCCATCAAAATAATTATTTTGACAAAACAGATCACAATTGCACACATAAAGATTATAAGAGAAATGTTTCACAACTACTATGAGCATTTAAAATTGATCCATGCATGACATAAAAGTTACATACTTGTAGAACCATGAGCATGCAAAAAACAAACCGAATGGGTTTAGGTCATATACAAATATAATAAGACACAGATCGATTAAGAAAAGTTAAACAAAAATCAAAA
The DNA here is from genome assembly GCA_009363875.1 of Mikania micrantha. Classification (NCBI taxonomy): domain Eukaryota; kingdom Viridiplantae; phylum Streptophyta; class Magnoliopsida; order Asterales; family Asteraceae; genus Mikania; species Mikania micrantha. The sequence continues at coordinate 41,140,356 of CM018687.1, read as the reverse complement.
AAATATCACATGACAAACAAACATATCCGATAAAATCCCACTAAACATCAAAACATGCCACATGAAAAATAAATATTAGTTTGATACAAAGAGTAAAAGACCATTTTGATGAAAAAAAAGAAAGGCTAGAGGTTTATTATATGGTATTAAAAAAACATCGCATGATTAGTTGTCATGATAAGGTTCCTCATCATGGGCCCAAAAGCCCATTGTATATATGAAATCAAAATACGATCATGATGTATATATGCATTAATACTTAAAAGTTCCAAATCTTTATGATAATTTAAATATTCTTTCAAAAAAAACATAGAACAGCACAAACTACCAAATATAATGCCAATATAATGCTGCCAAACTTATAAGGGTTCGTGCCAACATAATACTACCAAATACGATGTTCTAAACGAGCTTATGGAAGGTTCTAGAATGACCTTCTAGCATTCAATCACCTTATCGGGGGCTAAGCTAAATCATAAACAATTTTCGATCATGCAAACACATATGAACTGAAATTCTGATACCGCGTTATATTCTAACCCCAACAACTAAATTTAAGAATTAATTTTCATACATTAAGAAAACTAAAATCCAGAAAATCAAAAAGAACCTTTTGAAGTTCTTTGATTGCAACTGAATTCAGCTTCATGAGGCGAACGTATATACGAATCAGAGACTACCTGAAGCGAGATGGCTAACCGCGGCGGGGCCGCTTGATGACGAGATGCTAACCGGCGAAACACTGAGAGAGAGCGTCGACTTCACCAAATACGAGAACAGATTACGAACCCTAATTCCGCCTTTTCATTTGCCTCTTATCAAATTATGGGGGGCATAAAATGCAAATGCTATCGTTTATACACGATTACACGGAACGGTTTTTTTTTTTTTTTTTTAAAGAAATAGTATCAACAGTTATGTTTATTTTATAGTTGTAATATTATAGTAAAATAAAATAGGTTTATCCAGCGTGTTACAGTGAGTTATCACAGCACACTATCAAGAAGGGTATTATATATCATTTGCAGAAACATAAGTTGCATAATAAATCAAATCTTATATCATGAACTTTGTACAAATTTTTCATAAATTATACAAAATCTTCACAAATATTTTACAAGAATAATAAAAAAACTACTTATAAAATCCGTCTCACCACCAATCGTTTAAATTAAAAGAAAAAACCTAAATTTTTAAACAAATCTTTCAAATTTAATATTCTTATATTTGGTTACTACTTTTCAAAGTTAAAAATTTTCTCATGGTCCAAGTACAAATTTTCAGAAGTCACAACATGAATCGACACCTAAATAATATAATATATCATTTATAGTAATATATATAATATAATAAAAAATAAGACTTACTCACTATATAATAATAATATTTCTACTATTCTTTTTCATGAGTTTTAATTATATATATTAATATTAATTAGATTTCATTCAAATATATATATATATATATATATGCTAGTCTAGTACCCGCGTGTTGCAGTGGGAAACACAACATATATATATATGCTAGTCTAGTACCCGCGCGTTGCAGTGGGAAACACAACACTTAAGTTGGATGATTTTAAAGGTTTGTATGGTTAATTCTTGAGTCATAACCATAACAAAAGTCATTTTTTTAACTTGGTAGTTAACTAAAAATCACTTTAATTACAAACATAAAAGGTCAAATGTACCAAAAATGTCAAGGAAGTGATATATTTGTTTTGAAGTGTTTTCTTTTAATCACTATATCTCACTTAAATTCTTTAAATCTACCAATATGGAACAACGTGAAAACACAAACAAACATTTAGAATATAATTAAAAACTTGTACCATATGCTATAAGAGTTATAAAACTCTTAATTTTAAAAGATTTAAGCAAATTACTATTTTGTCCTTCTAATATGTATTATATAGTAGTGTATATATATGTGTGTGTGTGTATTTGAGTAAATTACCGAGAGGGTCTCCCTGTTGTGTAATTATACATCATAAAAAATATAGTGTAACATAAAAAATTAATTATAGAATTGAATAAATGATATAGTCCCAAGTAAAAAAAAAAAACTATTATAATGTGATCTAAATGTATGTAATATAAATAATTTGTCAAAACAAACCATGTGTAACATAATATGAAACTATAATGTGTTCAGCAAAATATATAAGAGATTGTTATATATGTTGGTTTATGATAAATTTTTGTACGTAGCAATAATTTTTATGCATGAGATATGTTTATATATAGAAAGATTAGACGTGTGTACAAGTTTGGTATATAGCAAAGTTTCGATTGAAGGTCCAGAGAGATGATGTATAATGGATTAGTTAATATCCACTTAATCTCTTATAAATCGATTGTGTGATATCTTTCTCTGTCTTTAAAAACTAGTTTGGTATATTTTCATTAATAAAGTTTTAACAAGTATACGCCCCATTTGCGGTACACACATATAATGTATATATGTGTGGGCCTTTAAGGGGCAAAAGTAAAAGTGTACTCATTTTAACGTTATTTAAATTATTTTGTGAAAATAACATTAAAATCGTTGAGATGATCAACTTTAAACGATAACTTTGAGCCGGGAACTCTTTCGGAGCAGCCTCTCTATCTCAATTGGGATAGGGATAAGGTTTGTATATATTATTTCCCTCTAGGCCCTACTAAAAAGTGGGAATATACTGGTTAGGGTTGTTGTAAAGTTTTAACAAGTATTAATTGATACTTATTATATTAATCAATTATTTTTTTTCTATAGAAAACCATCCAATTTTGTAAGTAAGAGAATGTAGAACTATTAAATGAACTTAGTAGGTGTAAGTGAAGATGTGTTTATATATGTTAATGAACCATAAAAAATGTTTAATTTATGGAAGGCTTAGCATTAAAACATGGAATAACTTTATAAGAAAACAAAGATTATAAAAGGATGGAATGGCATGTTAGCTCGTAATACGAAGAAACATCTCAACAAAATCTTTAAGGTAATTTTATTGATTTTTCTATCATGTGATATAATAAATAAATATTTTAATATGTCACGTGTCAACTTTTTCAAGATTGTTTTCTCGTATCTCTCGTAATAAATACTTGTATATCATCTTTTTATTAAATTTTGATTTTTTTCATCTCCTCTCTCCTACTAAATATGTCACACCCCCACCTCTCGTCACCTGTTGATGATGTCACTATTCACTCTTTGAATGTTGCGGAAGTATAGTGATCATGTCTCAGAAATGGGGTGCAACTTACTTGAATCGATATCACAACACACAAGATTGACTTAAAGACAATACATTACAAGGATAATGTTGTTATTACAAACCACAAGTTATTGTTCACAACTTAGATATACTAAACATTCTAATGTTACTTATTTACAAATGCCTGATAGTGCAGTTTCTCACATGTCATCACTGTCTAACTGCAAAAATTTGTAAGTTTGAAAAGTCAGCACAAAGCTGATGAATTCATACACAAGACTCGATACAATATGATATGTTAAGTGTAGTCAATGACACACATTGTCATAATTGGAATAATCATGTGATCCATATCTAGTTCCTTTCCAACTGAAAGATATGACAATACCCAACGGTAATCATATGTGTCTCATTGTAACGTATACATGTTGATGTTGATATTGGAAACGGTAACAAACATTCACGCCAGGGTAACAAACATTCACGCCAAGGGAGATGCAATTCTCCCAGCAAATGGGGTTGTCAGCTCGATAGTACTGTCATTGTTTACTCGTTCGGCCCCACATAGGTTCACTAGATACAGTTCTTAAGTATGAGGACTTTTTGATATGCCACTTCGATACCCACGGTTATCCCATGATATCCCAAAGCCGGAACACAGTTATTGTAACATTTATACGTTTAGTCACGGTAGTCATTAACAGGAATAGAACAGTGTGTACTTGTTATACTATATGTCAATGTGATTCATATGTACATGTTTGTGTTGTAACATCCGGTTTTCCCAACAATGTAAATATTCTTATTATTATTATATAATATGTATGTGCTTCTGTTTGCCTTACACCAATGTTATTATACAGTAAGTTTAGCAAAACCCTAAAACGAACTAATTAAATAAGATAATACACTTATCTAAACCAAGCAAATAAGTTATCTTTAAGCATAACAAGAATGTAGAGATAGAAATGATCAAAATGAGTGTAAGCGAAATTTCGGAACGAAGCTTCCAATAAAAGTTACGACGGGCCGAAGTTCCGAGCGGTAGTCATAATCCGAGCATCTTCATGACATGGTTAGATATTATATAGTACATGGGATGATGATAATAATAATAATAATAATAATAATAATAATAATAATAATAATAATAAAAATAATAATAATAATAATAATAATAATAATTTAATAAAGGATACGACCGTGCCCCATGAGATACGACTGTACCTATGAATCAACTACTATGTGTCGATCGGTGACATGATTTTAGGCACGTGGCGTGACTAGAGAAATGTAAAACAACACACAACCATGTCTATTGAGTTGAAAATTTACTATTATAAGAGACCGCCTAAAATTAATAAAATATATTATTTTTGACCCTGCTCCGTTTTCAACGAAACTTGGATAGAAATGTAGAGAATAATTAGTAGATTTCAACGGCATATTCGAAAGTTTTTAAAACATCATATGCAAAAAGGTTATAAAAGAAAAACAAGATTTAAGCTAAATTAATTATAATAATATAATAATAATAATAAAATAATAATAAAAAAAATCAAACTACAATACATTCAGTTTGAAAGTTAAAGACGTATATTTTTAAAATTAAACACGTATCTTATATTTTACTTCTTGACGAAGGAATTTTCTTCTATAAATAGGTGTATTTCGATGATCAAATTTTCATTCTTCTTAAGTAACAAAACTCTGTCAAAATACTCTCCTAAAATCCCTAAACAAGTACAGTAGTTACTAGAATTTTATTCAATGATTGTTAAACGAGCATTTGTACGAGCCATTTTGAGGTAACCACCTGCTACACTTTTATTTTAAATTAATTATTTAATTAGTATAGTCGAGATATTGTTTGTTTAAAATCTCACTAATATTATACGTAGAAGTTATTTTCAATATTTTTGTAAAACACGGAGTATGCAGAGATGTTGCCCGAATATTTTATAAAAATAAATATTTATAAGACAAGGCTCTGCCCGATTTAAAACTCTAAAATAAAGGTTTATAAACCGAAATTCTGCACAAATATTTTTAAGAAAGCCAAAAAGCATAAGCCGTTGTGCTGTCCAATTAAAGACTCAGTCAGTATTTGAAAATGTAAAGAAAAGTTAAGTAATCTCACTAGGGTACTGATGTTATTAGGAATTGGTGATAACGTGAGATAAGAATTGAGGAGCTAAAGTTGTACGATAGAAGTACGGATCATGTGAGTTCTATGAGCCATGTTTTACTGTTTTAAATACTTTGGGCTGATGTGAATGTTATATTAATAATGTTTTGATATATATGATATTATATTGATGCCTGGATGTTTCCCGTTTATACCAATGTTAAGTTGGGATAATGCCGAATTTTCTGTACGTATTTTTCGAAATAGAAAAAGGCAACCCGAATCTTTGTTTTGAAAACAGAGTTACCTTCGGGTAAAACAGAGCACCTTCGGGTGAACAGAGTTACCTTCGGGTAAAACAGAGCACCGTCAGGTGAACAGAGTTTTAATTAATGAATGTTTTTGGTATAATATGATATATGTATATTGATGTATGATTTTATGAAATGTTTTTGAAATATATGATTTGAAACGAAAAGATGTTTACTAAACTTAGAACTCACCAGCTTAAGCTGACAACTTTTAACATGCACATCAGGTAGAGATGGTGAAGCCTCAGCTAGTCGAGGCAAGAAACAGTTGGCATAAATGACACTAGATGGATGTTGGCTGCAGGTTTTGAGAAGACTGGCATAGACGTAGATCTTGTAAAAAATTAAATAGAAATGGTTGTGTAACAGATATGTAATCGGATTTATTTATGTATAATATGTTTTATTTCCGCTGCGATTGAGTTATCTCTATTTAATCATTGTGCTTTTGAGTAAATCTGATGAAGTAACGTGTCTCGGGAGACAGGCGTTACATGTGTGTTATATGATTTTATTGAACTTAGGAACAAATATATGTTATTTATTTACAGTCGATTACGCTAGGCAAGGGCACTATTGTATTAAATCGAAACGGTGGTGGGCTGGCGGCTGATAAGGCAGGTGGCTGGACTCTACATATGCCCTATACATAAACCGCGTTCGATGTAATAGGATAGTGTTGGGTGCGTAGTGTTATGACGAAATATATGACAAATGAAATCATTTTAACAAATCTTAATGCGTAAGCGAGACTCGGTATCATTATGGGTGACGATCCATAAAGATATAAACGTCAAACTTATTCAATTACATAACGTTACGACGCGTACGTAAAATTACACGAAACCGGAACCGAGCGAGACCGAACACGCAGGGAACCACTCAGGGTATAAAAACCCTAAATTTTCCCCCATCTACCTCATTTATGACAGCCAAGAACTCTCTCTCTCTACCCATTTCTGTGTTTCCACACTCTCTAGATTTTCACCATTAAATCAACAAGCTACCACCTCAAATCGCACAAACAAGCTATCAAAACGATCCTCTCGACGAAAGGAAGCTGGTAGTACAAAGGATCGGCCCTATCTCCATCTCAAACTCCTGGAATCTTAGTGAGAATGTTCGTGTTTTTAGAGTTTTTACACTATTGAGCACAAGAGAGTTTCTCATCGGTTTTTGGGCTTTCAAATGGCAAGACCATGGCTCGAAATTGACTTTGGGAGTCTTGGAACAACTAGGATTAAACATTAGAAGGCTGTGGATGGGAAGGAAAGTCGAAGGAGCATAGTATCGGCACAAGAAACATATGAACTACATAGTATCGACGAGTCTAAGGTTCCAGCTCATGTTTCATCGATTTTGGAAGGTTCGATGACTGCATGGTGTTAGGAATTCGTCGATATTGGCAAGTTGATTGAAGTCCAAGTTCGAAGTACCTGGCGCCCGTCGATACTACTAGTGTCGACCACTAGTATCGATGATCTGTAAGGAGGGTGAAACCATAGTATCGACGGGGAAAGAACCTGGACTTTGGAGGACTAACATGTCGATACTAGCACTCCAAAGACTTGAACCATTTCTAACAACCTTCTAATCAATGATCCAAGTAAATTAGGAAGGGAGTTGGTCGAAATTGATAAGATCGAAGGCATTGTATCGAAGGACAAAGAAGGCCATCGATAATATTAGTATCGATGGACCTCCCTTGTGCAAATGTAACTTGGCCGATTGATATTATCAATCTTGATGATAAATACGATCAACCATCCTTCAGCACTAATACATGGGGATAATCCAAAAAGAAAAGGATCCAAGAACCCATCGATATTGGTAGAATCGAAGGCAACTAGTCGAACTTAAGGACCCATCAATATTATTAATATCGATGGGCATCAACCTAGCATTTGCTGAACTTCAAATCGATGTGGGTAGCCATGCAAACATTAAAACAAACTTAAACTACCTACATTATTTATACTAAGGTCATTCAAGTATGAATTGATTAAAGGACCGAATACTTGATCGTTGGAATCAATAACAACTACCCATCGATATTGATAGTATCGATGGGTTAGTTGCTGAATCGGTTAAGTCCTTCATTAATGGATAATGGCATTAGACGTATTTTTAAACACTTGAGATGATAACAAGGACATAATTCATAAACCTTTCAAGTAAACATGTGAACAAGAATTAACAAAATGCTTAAACACATGTTACAAGTTGCATAACAAGTCTTGTGCAATATGTAACATGACACATATTTTTTCATGAGTCAATCATCATTCAAAGGATTAAATCATTATTTTCAAGCGGATACAACACTCTTAAAACATAAGAACAAGTTGATTCAAGTATAATTCATTAACAAGTAACCTAATTCAACCAAGTAAACAAAGTCTAAGCATGTCAATAAATCTTATATTATATGTATGAATACAATGATATAGGACACATTTAGAAGTCTGGTTGTTTTGCTATACATACAAGACTGAGTCTACTGCTGTCAGGTGAGAACATTAGCCCCTCTTTTACCATTTTACAACCGTTTTGGGTGAAACACGTGACCAAACTTCTTCAATGTTACAACTTTTCAATTACAGATTTCAATATTCTTTTGCATCAATAAATGCTTAAATCTTTTATTCTATTGGATTTTACAAATTATTAAACTCTTTTATACTAAAAGGTTTTATAAATTATTTTACACAAATTTGTTTATAAATTGTTGAACTCTTTTGAAAGAATAAGTTTTACAAACTCTTACAAACTTTTAAACTAAAACTTGTGTTTTTAAATAAATACTATAGTTCAAACCTTGTGTTTTACAAGGGCTTTCTAACAAAGTATTAAATCAAAGGTTTACAAACAAGGTATTCTATCAAGGGATACCGTCACACCTCGACGTTGGCAGAATCACGGGAATGTGGCAGTTCGTACGTCAGAGCACATTAGTTTTAATAAAACATTTATTAATATTTTATTATAGGTAATACGACGTACGTCCGTGATAGGTAATACGACGTACGTCCGTCAAATTTTGTCTAAATAAACGAATTATAGAGGGTTCTAGTGTTTAATAATTCCCAACCCTACAACCAAAACGACCCAAACTACACAAAGAGTCCCAAAGTCTCATGACAAACAAAATACGGGCAGAAATACAACCCAATAAATAAACATTATTCATAAACCATGCAAGAACAACTTCAACACTTGTCTCAGTACGAAGCATGTCCGCTAAGGGTCATTACCTTAAAAACACACCTAAAAGTCAACTCAAAACTTGGTGAGTTCACAGGTTTTGACTCAATAAAATATGTAAAAATGTGTGCGCATGTTGTTATGCCAAGTATATCATATAACAATTGAAATGAATGTAAATAACATGAGCTCACAATCAAACCTCTGACTTGTCTGCCCAGAGACAAATGCACACGGCAATTGTCAAATAATCCATAATGGATATCAAAAATACAAAAATCGTGCGGGGTATTGTCACACCCCCACCTCTCGTCACCTGTTGATGATGTCACTGAAACGGTCGCGGAAGCATAGTGGTGATGTCTCAGAGATGAGGGGTGACTTACTTGATCCGATATCACAAGCACACAGATTGACTTAGGATAATTACATTACATGGTTCGTTATTACAATTCACATTACAACATTAACTTATTCAGTTACAAGTTTGTGAAGTGCAGTCTCACCGGAATCACTGTCTACCTGCAAAAATGTTTGATTTGAAAACGTCAGCACAAAGCTGGTGAGTTAGTAAAGTTTAGTAATTAAACAATATGATATGCAAAATTTCAAGATATACAGTTCAGATAACCATGGGACCCGTATCTAGTTCCTTTCGGACAGTTTTACGTTTTACAAAGATACTACCCGTCGGTAAATATCTTAATGCCTCATTATCTTAATGTCTATCACTAACATTAAGAAAGTGTTTCGAAAATAGGTAACAAACATTTACACCAGGGGAGATGCAATCCTCCCAGCAGATGGGTTGTGAGCCAATAGTACTGTCAATGCTTCCTGTTCGGCCCCACATGGGTTCACTAGATACAGTTTCAAAGAATGAGGGCTTTTGATACTGTGATAGAGATACTAACAGCAAAATCCAATGAAATCACACAAAAGTCACATGAAATCACAAAGATAACAGTGATACATATCATATGTTCAGAAATCAAATTTACAGATATTCCCCGATATTTGTAAAACACTAAAATGAAAAGGGGTTGTACGGAACTCACCTGATAATACAAAAGTAGCAGAATATCTCGAAACTGATAATAAAGAGGTGATTCTGCATTTATTTATGTTTAATGAGTTATTTAGGTTTTAACTTCCTGATTAGATCTTTCTGAACGTTTAATGTCAAAGACATTGCTTTGAAAGTCATCAAACTGAGGAATACAATGTATGATAATGTAGGAACCTACATTGAATTAGATTCCTAATACAAGGTTGATGACACTCTTGATTAATCAGAATAGTCTCAGATTAACCAAATGGTTAATGTTGTTGATTATAATGCTAAAACAGTTTCTAGACAGATTAATGGCTTAGGAATGATCAATCCTTGTTATTGATTACCCAAATATCATGAAATATCACAATGTAGCATTAGAATAGGTGTAATAACCATGTTTAACATACTAATATGACTGTTATCATAAACATCAGATAATCATTCCAATAAGTATGTTAATGATTGTAATTAGTTTGAAACACTTGAATTCAACTCTTGCATTTCAAAGATTAATCAAACTAATCACCTACATTGTCATAATCAAATGGTTTAAACCATTATAATTATGGGCATGATTTCATGCAAACCGGGCATTACAACGGATCAAAATAAGGATTTAACCGTTAAAACATCGTGTTCTTCGTTTATAATCAATCATAGCCATCATCTAGGCAATAATCAACAATCCTAACTATGTCATTACGTTCAAAATCAAGATCTAACCAATCATTATGAAACTAGAAGGTTAAAATGAACCGGTACCTAATCAGACGGATTTCTGAACGTAGAACAGAGATCAGAACTTGAAAACACGATCCCTGATGTGATCCGTGGAGTTTGGCAGCTTCAAATGTGAGTTTGGATGCTAAAAAGTTCGTCTGGTCATCCTCTAGAGCGAATATGTTCGAGAATGAATATGAAATATCATCTTGCATGAAATCTGATGAAAAAGATCAAGTTTTTCCACCGCCTCACCCGTCGCGTACCGCGACAAGGAGCCAAGAAGGGCTTCGTGTACCGCGAAGAAATCCGAAGAATCTCAGATATTTTTTCCATCGTGTATCGCCAAGAACCCTCATCCCATCCTTAGCGTACCGTGACGAGTCCAGAAGTTCAATACATAGAAATTTTTCTTCGTTTTTTCGATTCCGAACTATCCGTAACTCCGTTTTATACACGGTTTTCGCCCACGTTCATCATTTCTCGTGTACTATCAACCTGTAGTAATTTCAATCGTCAAATCAACGTGGATTTCTAAATCGACCAAATGTGCTCACATCATTAATGACGTAATTCTCAACTGCAATTGTCACAAGTATATTCACCTACTTGCCTACAACAAAGCGTTGGTTGGCCCGACCAAACCATTGGTGAGGGTTGTCAGGCCCGAATAGATCTATCCAATACCTGTCCACCGGCTCGCCTCGCGAGTTAAATGATTGTGATAGTGTGGGACTTACGATAATGTGTTGTATAAAAAAAATCAATTGCCTACTCATGTAAGTACAAGTCACAACAAAGTCACATGAAAACTGAGGCATAATAATATTAGGAAAATTCGTATCATTTTGTCAGTGTGTTTTCCACCCCGAGATTCAAAACAAAAATTAGCAAAGGGGCTATGAACTCACCTTCACTGCGTTCCTGCTAGCCAAAGAGATTCTCAACAATCAGATTGTTCTCACTAGTGCTCTAAAACCCAAAGGACACATTAACAATCTATACTCATGTAACATCAGTGCCGGACGCGTGCCGGAACAGTGATCGCAACAGTAACTCGTACAGTAACTCAGGTACACATTACGTGAAACTATGTTTATGCTATTGATACATTATACTTGATACGAAAATATTATGCGATTGTCTGAAATCTGACTAAAACCCTAGGGTTTAACAGTCAGAAACATATCAGACAACACAGTGTTGAAACACAGATACTTGATTCGAGGCTATTGTATATAAACGTATGTGAGGTTAAACGAAACAAAACCATAACGGTTATTGTTACGGAATGCTAAATCTACGAATTATTCGTATAGGTGACGTTCTCTACGAATGATTCTGAGATTTTAACGTTCTGAAATAATGACTGAAAAGTAGAAAACAAAAGTTAGAAAGCCAAACCATCGTCGTGTTCGTTCGAATGACGATTCGAGCGAATACACGCGATGGTGACGCGTTCTGACAAGACGAAACGAAAGCGACAACGAAAAACGATACGAACGATCATAAAATTAAGGAAATAAAATATTTCCTGTTTTACAATTTTGAAACTCATCATAAATGAAATTAAACAAAACTATTTTAATGAATCGCGGACAAATTTACGAAACGCGTAAAGATAATATAATTCGATAATAATTTAATACAACGATCTTTTAAATAATTTCTAATGATAATCCTATCCTAACCATCCTAAAATAATCCTTTTTATCTAAATTACAAAAAATGCGCGTAACGATCCGGAAACACGACGAAAATACGAACCGAGCAACCGAAACGAACTCGGATACCCTCGGGGTATTTAGGATCTAAATGAGAGCATTTATTTCATTTCTTCCAAAACCCTCTCTCTACAAGAAATTCCGTCATCTCTCTCTCTCTCTAAGTTCACACCTTCAATCCTCCATAACTTGATCATCTCTTGATGAAATCGAGCGTTTTTTGTGTCCATGCGTAGCTAACAACGAGATCTACAAGGAAGTACATCTTACAAACCAGCCATTATTGAGGTATGAAGCATTTAAGGGGCTGAAAAATAGGGTTTTATTACCCATACTCGACCTAGACTCACACTCGACCTAGGGTTTTACACGCACGCATCCTACACCTTCGGGAGGTTTACAGTTGCACAAAAACACGATGGAACCATTCATACGACTGATCTGGTGGTTTAGGAGGCGAGTGATGTACAGGTTCGTGAGCCACGGGCTGTGACCGAACCCTCGAGCTGCTGAGCCACCCACGAACCTGTTAGCCACATATGGGCCGAACCCTAGGACTTCCAACGAACCTGTGAGTGCTGAAAGGCATGAACCATCACTAGCCGAACCTTTGCCTCTATTGGCCGAACCCCGAAGGGCCGAACCTTATGCAAAAAACTGCGAACCCTAGCCGGAACTACCTAACTAGCCGAACCCTTTCATGCAGAGGCGAACCTTCTACGGTTGCGAACCCAATACCCAGCATGGCGAACCTATCATAAAACGAACCAATCTCATGAACCCTTTCATAATGTCAGCGAACCTTGCATGGCTGATGCCTTGAGTCGAAAGGAACGAGTCACACCCTTGCGCGTCAGAGCAATGGGAATGACTGTGCAGACAAACTTACACGACAACATTATGCAAGCACAACAAGAGGCAATTGAACGAGGAAACTTGAAGAAAGACTTAGATTGTGGAGTGGAAAAACAACTGGGAACAAAACCTGATGGACTTGTTTACTTCAAGGATCCTGTATGGATTCCTGCAGTAGATGAGTTAAGGAAACTTATTTTTGATGAAGCACACAAGACCAAGTACTCTGATGTGTTGCAAAACACATCTGTTTTTCTATATGTTTTTGTTTAGTTTCTGTACAGTTCTATGCGTTTCTGGAGTTGATTTTAGCTGGTGCTTCACAATTCTGTAATTCAATGCTTGCAGGTAATAAACGTGCGTATTTGGTGCAAAAGATCAAGAAAAAGAGCTCCCGGTTGGAAAAGAACGGACCCGAGAACAAAAGAAGAAAAAAGCTGGATTTTAGGTCTGTCGCGTAGCGCGACAACTACAAGAAACCCTGTCGCGGTACGCGACAGGTGGAAATGACCAAAATGCCCCTTTTAATGATTGCGGGTTTGACCCGACTATTTTGTCGGGTAGTGGGTACCCTCGCGTAGCGCTAAGGGTTACTGGATGCCTGTCGCGTTACGCGACAGGGTTAAAAACTCAGAAAATCGACTTTTAAGTTTCTGAAACGGCTGAGGCGGAGGAATTCGATTTTGGGACGATCAGAGAAGACATAGAAGGCGACCAGAAGCTAGAGGACAAGATAGGAGTCGATCTGAATCATTGGGAAGCCCTAGACGAGTGATCCGAAGGGTGTAACGTGATCGGTTTACTTTGTTTCTCTTGTTTCTCATGTGTTCTTACATTAAACAGATTGTGGTTTGTTTTCATATGATGTTTATTGGCTAAACTCTTAGAACTATCTAGGTTAGATGATTATACATGATTGACTTGGTTTATTTTGGTGTTGGAACATTATGATGTGATGGATTTATGATTTAAAGATTTGGTTTTGAATATTGGATGTGTATGTGTGTCTTTGATTGTTGAATGATTGATGTTATGTTCCTCATGTGTCTTGGCGATTGTCTGTCGCAAAATAGGTGCATGCTAGAATCAATTACTGTGTGTTTTTGATTAGTGGATGAGTTGCTTTGGCCGAGTGATTCATAGGAATGTTTTATTATGATTTAGACAATTAAGATGTGCAACTAACTTTAATAGCCGTGAGGTGAGAAGTTGTCGATAAGTCTTGGTTGTTAGCTTGTTAGGTTAGAGGCTTCGTGAGAAGATCAGTCTGATTTGTCTATCAAACCTTGTTTATTGAGTCCAATAGGAAAATCCAAGTTATCCCTAGCATTTGAGTGAACTGTGACTTTCGCGCCGTGAGGTAGATTGTTTAACAGTTATTTCTTATATGTTTTGAGATTATCATGCTGTGAGGTAGATAATCTAGCGGATACTTCATAAGTAGTTGGATGACCTGTGAGGGGAATCCATTTAACCGGTGGTTTAACGGCTTTTAGGATCTTTAGTTGACTATCCTTGAGAAGGGTTGAGGGTGCTCTAAGTTTCCTTTGAGTTTAGTACTTAAAGATCCCGATATCACATTAGTTCCATCCCCGAAAGAACCTTGTCAAGCATGTATATGATTCAAGCCTAGGTAGTGCTTCTTTTCTTCTCTGATCTAGTCTTTGGTTGCTCGTTTGTTTTTATTCTAAGTGTTTATTAAGTATTTTAGTTTGGTAGTAAAACCCCCTCCTTATTATTATTTTATTTAAGTACAAATTTTGTATAGATAAGTCATAGAGTCTAGTTAGTACAGTCTGTAGAAGTCTGTGGGTTCGATATCCGGACTTACTTTTGCTCTGCTACATACGATAGGTACACTTGCCTGTCGGTAGCTTAGGTTTTAGAGAGTCTAGATTTATTACTTTGTGTCTATTTTAGAGTCGGTTTTTAGTTAGTTTATTAGCTAAGCTCCGTCGACATCATACTCCGTGCATCCCAGTGCTGATAAAATGTATCAAGACTTAAGGGCGTTTTATTGGTGGTCGGGTATGAAGAAAGACATAGCTAAGTATGTTGGTCGATGTCTCACGTGTGCTAAAGTGAAGGCGGAACACCAGAAACCGTCAGGATTACTGGAACAGCCTGAACTTCCACTTTGGAAGTGGGAACAGATAGCTATGGACTTTGTTACTAAGCTACCCCGCACTTCCAGTGGACATGACACTATTTGGGTTATCGTTGATCGATTAACCAGATCTGCTCATTTCTTGCCGATGCGAGAAACTTATACGATGGATAAACAAGCGAAACTTTACATCAACGAGATAGTGGTACGCCATGGTGTGCCATTGTCTATCATTTCAGATCGTGATAGCAGATTCACATCAAGGTTTTGGCAATCATTGCAGAAATCTCTGGGGACGCAATTAAACTTGAGTACAGCTTATCATCCAGAAACGGATGGTCAAAGAGAACATACTATTCAGACCCTGGAGGACATGTTGAGAACTTGTGTTCTAGACTTCAGTGGTAACTGGGATTCTCATTTGCCACTGATCGAATTCTCCTACAACAACAGCTATCATAGTAGCATCGGATGTGCACCGTTCGAAGCTCTTTATGGTCGAAAGTGTCGATCGCCAATCTGTTGGTCGGAAGTGGGAGATAATCGAATAACAGGGCCAGAACTTATTCAAGAAACTACAGACAAAATTGCTCAGATACAACAAAGGCTACAAGCAACACGAAGCAGACAAAAGAGCTATGCTGATAAACGGCGCAATCCGTTGGAATTCCGAGTGGGAGACCGTGTCATGTTAAAGGTTTCCCCAAGGAAGGGCGTAGTCCGTTTTGCAAAGAAAGGCAAACTAACACCACAGTACGTGGGACCGTTCGAGATCATCGAACGTATTGGTCCTGTGGCGTACAGATTAAGCTTACCGGATGAACTTAGTGGTGTACACGATGTGTTTCACTTCTCGAACTTGAAGAAATGCCTTGCTGATGAAACTCTTATCATACCGGTTGAAGAAATTCAATTGGATGAACACTTACGTTTTGTTGAAGAACCTTTAGAGATTATGGATCGCAAGGTTAAGAAACTGAGGCGAAGCCGTATTCCGATCGTTAAGGTTCGATGGAACTCAAGGCGCATACCCGAGTTTACTTGAGAACGTGAAGATCATATGAAGAACAAGTATCCCCAACTCTTTACAGGGGAAGCCATACCGAATAACGAGTCTTAAATTTCGGGACGAAATTTCTCTAACAAGGGGAGACTGTAACATCAGTTCCGGACGCGTGCCGGTACAGTGATCGCAACAGTAACTCCTACCGTAACTCAGGTACACATTACGTGAAACTATGTTTATGCTATTGATACATTATACTTGATACGAAACTATTATGCGATTGTCTGAAATCTGACTAAAACCCTAGGGTTTAACAGTCAGAAACATATCAGACAACACAGTGTTGAAACACAGATACTTGATTGGAGGTTATTGTGTATAAACGTATGTGAGGTTAAACGAAACAAAACCATAACCGTTATTGTTACGGAATGCTAAATCTACGAATTATTCGTATAGGTGACGATCTGTACGAATGATTCTGAGAGTTTAACGTCCTGAAATAATGACTGAAAAGTAGAAAACAAAAGTTAGAAAGCCAAACCATCGCCGTGTTCATTCGAATGACGATTCGAGCGAATACGCGCGATGGTGACGCGTTCTGACAAGACGAAACGAAAACGGCAACGAAAAACGATACGAACGATCATAAAATTAAGGAAATAAAATATTTCCTGTTTTACAATTTTGAAACTCATCATAAATGAAATTAAACGAAACTATTTTAATGAATCGCGAACAAATTTACGAAACGCGTAAAGATAATATAATTCGATAATAATTTAATACAACGATCTTTAAAATAATTTCTAATGATAATCCTATCCTAAACATCCTAAAATAATCCTTTTTATCTAAATTACGAAAAATGCGCGTAACGATCCGGAAACACGACGAAAATACGAACCGAGCAACCGAAACGAACTCGGATACCCTCGGGGTATTTAGGCTCTAAATGAGAGAATTTATTTCATTTCTTCCAAAACCCTCTCTCTCTCTACAAGAAATTCCGTAATCTCTCTCTCTCTAAGTTCACACCTTCAATCCTCCATAACTTGATCATCTCTTGATGAAATCGAGCGTTTTTGGTGTCCATGCGTAGCTAACTAAGAGATCTACAAGGAAGTACAGCTTACTAGAAGGATTAACCAACCATTATTGAGGTATGAACCATTTAAGGGGCTGGAAAATAGGGTTTTATCACCCATACTCGACCTAGACTCACACTCGACCTAGGGTTTTACACACACGCATCCTACACCTTCGGGAGGTTTACAGTTGCACCATAACACGATGGAACCATTCATACGACTGATCTAGTGGTTTAGGAGGCGCGTGATGTACAGGTTCGTGAGCCACGGGCTGTGACCGAACCCTCGAGCTGCTGAGCCACCCGCAAACCTGTTAGCCACATATGGGCCGAACCCTAGGACTTCCGACGAACCTGTGAGTGCTGAAAGGCACGAACCATCACTAGCCGAACCTTTGCCTCTACTGGCCGAACCCCAAAGTGCCGAACCTTATGCAAAAAGCCGCGAACCCTAGCCGGAACTACCTAACTAGCCGAACCCTTTCATGTAGAGGCGGACCTTCTATGGTCGCGAACCCAACACCCAGCATGGCAAACCTCTTATACAATGAACCAATCTCACGAACCCTTTCATAATGTCAGCGAACCTTGCATGGCTGTAATGCCTCAGCCGAACCTTACTCATGTAGAGCCACGAGCCTTTGTAGTGTTAGCCGAACCTTGTTCTTTCCCTCCCCTGGCGAACCTAACTGCTGAACCAAAAAGGGTTTGCTGCCATGAGAGCCAAACCATGTTAATTTGCTGCATTCAAGCGTTTGCCATATAGCCGACCATCTATAACCAGTTGGGCCATCATATTAACATGTATTTAGTCCCATTATCCTTCGGTTCAAGCTAAGAAACCCAAAACAATTGTTTGGCCCATTCACTATACGGCCCAATACTTTGATCGCTTTGTTCCATTGGGCTCACAAACGTAATGTTCGGCCCAAGGCCACCTACAATTGGATTATGGAATCACTATACCGGCCCAATACATTTTGCCGGCCCATACACATGATTATTAGACCCATTTACACTTAGGTTGGCCCAAAGGATCATCCGGCCCAATGAATTCAAGAGTTTTAAAGTAACGTGAACAAACGCTTAAAATCAATAATGAACTAAGGCATGAATTATCATTTTGGTTATTACAAAGGTAATGGGAAGAGATTAAGGAAAGCTTGCAAGGACTAAAACTTTTATTCAGGAATTATAACTTTTAAACTAAGTTTGTAGTGGAGAAATTTCAAACAACGTAAGAAGTCAATAATACTTTACATAATATAATGAATTCCTGGCCGGATAACGAACAAGACTCGCGAGTGTTAGTCAACTTTAGGACTAACACTTACACGCACAACAAACCCTTACAAACTTATACTTATAAACTACAACACTATGAAATCAATACAGGAGCGGGAATATCATAACAAGTGCAAACAAAGAGCGCGTGCATTCTTATTCTACTTAGTCAATCACTACGGACACAAGGTGAGTTCATTTGTCTGTTTTCAAACTTATTTGTTTTTACTTCAGGACTGAAAAGCATGTTAAAGATTTAAATAAATTATTGAAATGTTATTTAATGCTTTTAAACATAATCATGGTACTTATGACAAAACTTATGCGTGGAAAATATTATTCTTGAGAAGCTATATACTTGATGATTGAGCTTGGGACTTGATGCTTATGTTGGAAACTAAATGCTTAAACTTGAGGCTTGATGCTTATGTTGGAAACTAAATGCTTAAACTTGAGGCATGATGCTTATCTTGGAAACTGAATGCTTAAACTTGAGACTTGATGCTTATGCTATGGATTTCATGGTTAAACTATATGCTAATGCTTGAACTATGATTGCGCGCGAAATACTAAGCATGTATCTAATCATGGGCTACGTAATTGCTAAACTTCTGCTAGAGTAGGGCTTGTACCTATGTATTGAGATACATGAAAACTAAACCATGACATGGCTAAGCTATTATCTATATAAGAGACATGTAATTGCTAAACTTCTGCTATAGCTGAGCTTTTGTCTGCTTATATGAGATATGTAATTGCTGGATTGTTTGTGTATGCATGGCTTGTGTCTATGTATGAGATACGTAATTGCTAAAGTTCTGCTATAGCAGAGCTTGTATCTTGTATAGGAGACACGTAATTGCTAGACTAAGCTTAACTAATTCATGAGATACGTAATGGCTAAACTTCTGCTAGAGCAGAGCTTGTATCTAGCTGTGAGTTACGTAATGGCTAAACTTCTGCTATAGCAGAGCTTGTACTCACGCATGAGATTAGGGAAAGCTAAACTTTGTGTGTGTGAAACTATGATGCTTGTTAAACTTACTTTGAAGCTAATACTTACGAATGCTATAGACTTGTAGACTTTGAAACAGTAAACTAAAGCTATGATGGAGAATGGGTTGAATGGTAGGTAAAATGCTTAATTATTATTAATAACAATGTCATATGCGAATTAGTATGTGGTGGGACGACGTCTGGGCGGGTTGTAGGCTCGACTCAGGGGTATGCCCTATATATAAGCATACCGATTTGGATATTACATGTGGAGTTAATGCGATTAAGGTTTTACCGAAAGAGGTTTGTTAAAGCTATTTCAAACTTAAAAACTATATGAACTCACCAACCATTGTGTTGACTTTGTTTTATTACATGCTTTCTCAGGTGATGAACATGTTTAAGCTAAGGCTTTGGATTGCATGCTAGGCGGCCTAGATAGAGGACCTAGTTGATTTTGGAAGCACATATTTTGTTATTCATACGAATCACTTTTGGATGTCTTGTACAGTTACAAGATAGAAAACACTTGATTCTTTTGATAGGTTTACCGAGTTAAATTACCGAATATTTATATTGTAATTTAACCTTGTAATCCTAGTTTAGTGTTTGATTGTGCTTTAGTTATTCTTAACATTGATGCTATGTAAACAATCTGATCATCACGATTATCTTTCACGATATCGTGCCCAGAGAACCTTTCGCCCGACGGGGACTTCGATCCAACCCCGCCGGCTCGGGGTGTGACAACTCAAGTCTATCATGTAAGTCGTTCACCCAATCTTACTAGACTTGGAATTTATTCCAACTTGGAAAAGAGATTTTACTCAAACGACCCGTTGGTGACTCGAATTTAGTCTTTTATCAAAAATTACTAATTCACATTTTTATATCCACATTATTTCCAAATAACCAAGTTATATTTTTTTAAAAAAAAATCCATTTTAACCATCAACTAAATTATTTGTAATAATTTGTCAAAAATGACAAATTTCCCTATTTTACCGTAGAACCGACAACACAACGTATACCAAATCACACACCAAGCATGCATTATTACTCAAGTCATTTTTAGCACTTAATAATAAGTTTAATTTACTTATTTTTAGACAAACTTCGCTGATTAAAATCAGCCACACAATTACGTTGTATTATCACGTTAAATCGAGGTTTTTACATGTTTTTCGGACATAGTTTTCAAGTATAATGCTTTATAAATATCTTAAAACACTTATACATCATAAATTATTAATTTTTATGTTAATATTTTGATAAAATTTTCTGATTGAACTCAGAGTTATAAAACGATGTTTTTTACGAGTCAAAAATAGTCCAAAACGCGTAATTTCGGTCACAATTGACCGTTATATAAATATACTTTTAAATTTACTTGATTTTATACTTTAAATATGTAAAAAAATTATTTTTATTACTGTTAGAATCTGTGCTAAAATATTTTTATAGAAAACTATTATTTTTTTAATTTTTTTTAAACTTATTTAAATAGTTATTTTTACTTGTTAAAAACTATAATTCTTTGTCTATCCATCCTTTGTAATTTTTATAACAAAATAATTATATTTTAATTATTTTATAGCTTAAGAAATCATATCTTATAAATTTCAAAACAATATATATTTTTTTCATACACACACACACATATATATATATATATATATATATGTATGCTTGAAATAGTCATACATACTTACTTACACAAGCTTACATATGTATACATACACATGCATGTATAATCACCATTATGTTAACATATGTGTGTGTGTATATATACATACATGATTTCATACATATATTTTCATGTATATAAGTATATGTGGATGTTAAAACCAATTTAACTTAATCACACACACACAGATACATGTGTATATATGTACATGCATGTGGGAATCCTTTATGTACATACTCATCCATGTACATGCATGTGATGTTTATCATCATCCAACATACATATTGCATGTATTCATGTATATTATGAAAGAACCATTTACACACATATACATCTATACACACACACATCTCCTACATTCACATATATACACCCATTATCATCTTTTATATCAAACCCCATTTGATTTAAAACCCAAAATTCTTAGGTGAACAACTTTGATGTAAAACCCAAGAACAACATGAGAAATGGTGCTTATACCTTATCAAATATATGAAGGTTCTTTGTACACAAGTCTTGCTAAAAGACTTCCAAATTCACCAAAGCTTGTAGTAACTTGAATAATGGAAGCTTGGAACTCAAAAATGGAAATTATAGAGACAGAGAGGGGGGGGGGGAGGATACGTAAGAGGGAGGGAGAGAGATGAAAAGGTGGAGTGTTGGATGGGAATGATGATATCTTTTATAGAATCTTCCAAATGATTTTTCTTTTGCATGCTTGGACAAATGTACACACACTTGTCACCATAAGCCAAAATGGTGGGGATTTTATAAATACAACTGCTATA
Source organism: Mikania micrantha (assembly GCA_009363875.1). Lineage (NCBI taxonomy): Eukaryota > Viridiplantae > Streptophyta > Magnoliopsida > Asterales > Asteraceae > Mikania > Mikania micrantha. Next base: position 41,118,197 of record CM018687.1, on the reverse strand, counting down.
TTCTGAGTCCTACGGTGTGTAAATCTTGTACCGAGAATTTTATCTAAATGCTATTTTTGTTCAAAAATTACTAGAATAATTAATATTACTAGAATAATTAAATTTAAGTTAAAAATAATGACCTTAGATGTCATTCGATTAATTAAATCCCTTTTACGCAGATAAAAGACAGATAAAGTCGTTTGTCTGAAAATTTAACTGTTAACTTTAAAAATTACGGTTTTTCATTGTTAACTCAAATATTGATTTATGATTTGTTATTTTATGCTAATCTAAGCATATCAACTAAATTCCTTAACCGACTCGTCACCAACGTTCGTTTAAACACCGTCGAACGGTACCGAAATCTTAAAAATCACCAAATGCAAACCCGTGCATTTAAACAAACACTCTTTGCTAGACTTTTCTAATAACTTTAATTTATCAATAAATAATAAAGTTATTAACACATTAATTAAAAGAGTTTAGTATACTAATCGTACAAGTTATTCAGACATAGCCGACGGATGTCACATATACAATTACTAGTTTTCAAATCAAGGTAATCAATTACAGGTTTTCTAATCAAGTATTCAGTTATGAGTTTCCAAACATGACATTCAATCATGTTAATCGTTTATTCAATCTTAAAACTAATAGTCATGGTGTTCATCATTGTGAACAAGCTTATACAAATCAAGGCACATACATTCATTCATTCTTATTCTTAATCTTTAACGTTAGTGCTGGGTGATCACAACAAGGGAAACCGGGACCTGTTTTGGTTACGCCAAGGCTGTGGTTAGTGTTTAAATATGTTTTAAACCCTAAATACAGATTGGATGCGTTACGGTAATATGGATTTGGTGCTAATTAACTTTACCAGCATATGTCATATTGACCGGGTTACGTCAACATGGAGTTGTCTTTTGAGTAAACTCATTAGCCCAGCTCGTGTTGAATGCGTTTTCTGACTACTGATCTGACTCCAAATGTAATGTGGGACTTGATTAAATGTTGGTTTTTTTAGTAAATAGTCATTTGACTGTTTGCACACGTTATTCTCACATAATCCTGATGTTTAATTATCTTGTCTGAGTCCTATTTTGTAAACATTATTTTTGGGTCTATTAGTTGTCATTCTTTTGGTAGATAGCTAGAATTCTTGTAACTAAACAAATGTCTAACATTATGAAACTTAGTAATGCATTATGGCTGTTCTTCTTTCAATACTTGTGCATGGTTTAACCATTGATCGTCACCACGCCTTGGATTCCGCACGCGGCGTAGGGATGTGATAGTTATATAAGCATATAATTAGTTTAAGAAAGATTCATAAAGATACACCGATGTTTAGAAAACATTGAAAATAAAAGGGGTTGTATGTCACTTGAAATGTTGAAGTCAATGGTTATTGGGCAGACTTGTGTTTGTAGTTCAGTTCTGCATTAATTAATGTTTTGTAAGTTATTTGTGTTTTAATTTTCTTAATAGATCTTCCTTAAATTTCAATGTCAAGGACATTGCAACTCAAGTCATCAAACTGATATTAAATCCTTAATCAGTTGTCTTAATTGAATATCATACAATGTATGATACAATGGGAACCTATAATGATTTAGGTTCCTTTTTCAAGGTTGATGACTCATTGGATTAATCAAAACGTTCTCAGATTAACCAAATAGGTATTGTAGTTGATTACATTACCGGAATAGTTTCTCGATTTATTTCTGGTGTAAGAATAGTCAATCCTTGTTTTTGATCATTTAGATATCATGAAACATAGAAATATCATATTGGAATAAGTTTAATAACATATCGATTATTTCCATCTATTCCTAGCCATCATCTAGGTAATAATCAACAACAATAACCATTGCATTACGTTCAAAAACTAGATTTAATCCATACATTATCAAACTAGTAGGAGAAGTTGAATCGTTACCCATTCAGACGGATTTTCGGTTGAAAACGATGATCGAATGTTGTAAAAACAATCCCCAGTTCAATCATGTTGTTTCTTTGGATCAAAAGCAATGTTTTGAAGCATCAAATTCGATCAAATCCTGTTTTGGGGTTTGAAAGTTCAAGAGAAGAAACTTTGAAATATTTTTACATGAAATATGATATTTATAGCAGCTTTTATTTGCCGACCCATCTTCGCGTACTGCCAAGAGGCCTGAAAGGGGCTTGGCGTACCGCGAAGAAATCCAGAGAGTTTTTAGATATTTTGGACTCATCGCGTACTGCCAAGAAGAACAAGAGGATCCTTGGCGTACCGCGAAAAATTCCGGAGCAAGATATTTTTTCCAGTTTTTATTGTTTTTTACAATTTTGGAGAATCACGGACTCGGTTTTTCGCACGGTTTTCACCCATGTTTACGACTTTCTCGCGTATTTTCTAATCGTTGCAATTACGATCGTATTATTAACGTGGATTTCAAGCAAGAATGACGTGAACTTTCAATGTAATTGTCACAAAATATTAATGATTTTATTTAACTTAGTAAATAATAATATGATTAAATTATAAATCAATTCTTTAATTTTTTTTATGAAAGGTCTTTAAAAATATATATATTATGTTATTTTAAATACATAATTTTAAAATTCAAATATTTAACCTTTGTAATATACAAATTTTAACCTAGTATAAATTATATTATTATATTAATGTTTTATAGTTGTACGTATGACTTGGGTGAATGTGAAACTCATAGAAGTGGTGAAAAATAAGTTGAATATGTCGGATACTTGATGAGAGAAAACACAATTGTGAAACTTCTGGACGTTAAGTGTTGTTCACTTGTTCTATAAAGCCGCTCAAAAAAATGTCTTTCATGAATTACAGACATTAGATTTTATGCTCTTGAAATTGCTTTGTTTGTAAAGAATAAATGGATGCTCTTTAAATTGCTTAATGTTTAATACACTCCTAAAGAGTAAATTACTGATATGGTCCTTGTGGTTTGCCAGAATTTCACTTTTAGTCCTTAGGTTTCATAAATTATCAATATGGTCCCAAACTTTTGACATTTGTAACACATATAATCATTAGGTTACCAAATTAACCTCACATAATTAAGGATTATATGTGTCAAAAATATCTAAAGTTTGGGACCATATGGGTAATTTATGAAATATAGGGACCAAGAGTGAAATACTAACAAAACACAAGGACCATATTGGTAATTTACTCCACTCCTAAATAAAATGGTTGTTTTTTAGCTATTTAATTATTTGGAATTTTGATTATATTTATTTATGACGTCATCATATTTTTAAATCTGATCTGACCCCTGACCAGTAAAAAGATCGTTTATATGTTTGATCCGGTTTTAAATGCATAAAAATGCAAAATCATGAACTTGTTTACACACTTCCTTCACGAGCTAGTGTCACGACACCTATACCCGTCATTCCCACCCACTCACCACATGTTAACACATGCTTATTTATTTTTTTGGTTTATGTGACACCTAATTTTATAGTTATTTGAAATTCAACTCTTTTTATCTCTTTTTTAACTTTTATAATATTTTAATGAAGAATTATTTCTTTGATTTTTCCAAAACAACCAACGAGAAGAAACAAAGAACAAACCCCGAAAAAAAAACATCATAATTTACATGGGGTTTTCTTCTCATAGTTTTTTATCTTTTAAGATTTTCTAATGATTATTTCTCTTACTATGTAGAAAATATTAACTATGATAAAAGTTTGAAATACGTTTTGAAAAACCAGTAAACTTAAGTCGTATTTTGCAACGGAAATTCTACAACACGGTTTTGTTTTACACAAAATTTATATCACAACGAATATATATAAAAGTAAGCATTTTTCACAAAATTCACACTTAAACGAGCATAAAATTAAATAGGTTACAACACTATGTTCAGAATGTGTGATTTTTTTTTATCGTTGGCATTAACGTGGTTAGGTACGTAAAGAAAAGCGTATTAACTAATGACCACTCAATTCTAAATATCAATACGTTCACATTAACAATACGTCACGATAGCATATTTAAAAATCAATTGTATTAAATTTGACTAGACTGTTATTAAGATAACTATATAACTTTATAATACCCTAATGTGAAAATCTTGTACATATTTAACCCCATTTTACATTATTCATTTAACACGGTTTTTTATATTTATCAATCCGGCTAACATAAAATACTAATTCACATCGACTCATTTATATATGAACGATTAAAGTTTTATTTTTTTTAGTAAAACTAATGTAAAGAAGATCCGAAAACCACTTTAAGATCAAAATAAAACTGGTTGCGATCATACCAGTAATGCACCGGATCCCATCAGAACTCTGAAGTTAAGCGTGCTTGGGTGAAAGTAGTACTAGGATGGGTGACCCCCTGAGAAGTCCTCGTGTTGCAACACCTTTTTATATATACAAAAAAAAAAGATAAAAATAAAACTAACTTACGAGTGGACTCGGTTTCATGCGTGTTGGCGGTAACACGATCACAACCCACTCGAGTAGAGGTCATAGGTTGTGTTCATGGATTCACGAAACTGAGCAAATTTTTTTTTTTTTTTATTATTATTATTATTATTATTATTATTATTATTATTATTATTATTATTATTATTATTATTATTATTATTTAACAGCACGAAACTGAGCAATTAAGCCTTGCAAGTTGGAAGCAAGTTAGGCTCACGGGTTAACTTCCTTCTACATGTTCATGAGTACCCTATGACGTGGGCCTACATACTAAATTATAATGAAGAAAAAAAAGACAAATTATTTTAGTGAGGATGGCGTTGTAACACCTTGTTGAAACGAAAGCCATATGCCAAGTGAAATATGATAGTTTTGTTTATCTTTTTCATGTTTAAACCATACGTAGAACCGTGAACGTATATATCGACTATATCGACTATAAATCAAGAACTAGCTAACAACTACCGTCATTGCTTTGTGTACATACTTGATGAGATCAAGATGTATATCGCTTGCCAATCGTAGGGGTGTCGTTTGGGTTGATTCTTAGGGTTTCGGGTTCTCGCTTGCCAAAGGTTATTTGGTTCTTGGGTTTAATCGGGCTGAGTTTAACGGTTTCCTGGATTGTACTTAAATAAATAATTTTCTATTTTTCAAACAAATGATATCCACACGTATATGTAGCCATATATATATATATGTATGAATGTTATGCAAGTTAAACATGAAAAAGATAAAACAAAACTATCATAGTTCAATTGGTTATATATATATATATACTAGTATATTACCCCGTGTGTTACACGGATTGGATATAAAAAATATAGTTAGTGATAGAAATTAAAAACGGTAAAACGATATTTTGGTATAAAATGATTAAATTATGTATTAATAATTACTTTAAGTAATAAAACAGTAACATAAAATTGTAATAACAATAGTACTAACGTCAAACATTCTTATTTGTAATAATTGTCATATTTGAACTAATTACTTTAAAACTTAATTTACTTTTCCGTCCAAAACTAACTATTTAAAGTTAATATGATAAGTTAATATTTCAAATTAAAGAACATAATTTGAAATTATCATTAAACATACAAGACAAAAAAATGTGACTTTTATTATCACTTTTATAACTTTCGATTTATATTTCATTTTATTGAAAACACATTTGTATTTAAAGAAAACTTGCTTTTTAATAAAACTTTTATTACTAAAAATAACGATTTGATATGTCTATTTTTTTCAATTTTGATTGTTATATAAAATATAATATATAAACCTTTTTAAAGTATGTTTTTTGATAAAATGATTTTATTTTCACTTTATCAAAAAACTATTTTCTAATTTATAAAGACAAATAACATCATTAGTTATTATTAGTATAATCATTTAATATGAAAGATAATATAATTATTTAATAAGAGAGATAATTAGGTGATTGTGTAAAAAATTGACAAGTGTCAACATACTCTTAAAATGTGACATGTGGCAAATTAAGATTTTTGTTTATTATAATAGTAAGATAAGATGTGTGTGTGTGTGTATAGCATCGTTCAAATAAGAGCCATTGTTACTTGATAACTAAAATAACAGTTTCTAGCCGCAAACCCACAAGTTAAAAAAGTATAAAAATATCTTCTCTTATTTTAAAGAGATATCACTTTTATACCCCTTAAACATGTGACTAGATTGGCTTTTTATTTGTTTAGATATTGTTGGTTATCAATTGAATAGAAGAGGGTTCCTAAAAATACCAAAATTTTTTAGAAAACCTATGAAAACTAATCACAATTATTATCAATTAATTTTTTTAGGTTTTTCTTTTTTTTATTATAAGGTAAGAAATGTAAAAAAAAATGAAAAAAATGTAGTTCATGTTATTACATACATGTAACTGGTATGTTACAAATACTCTTTATATATATGTGTAACTTTATGAGTTATATGCGAAACTTTTTTATTTACATATACGTAACTTCGTGATATACATATCTTTATTAAAAAAATCGTTATAACATTTTAACCTTAAAACATTTAGTTTAGTGGGACGTGAGGGGCATGGGTCATGCCCCCATGGCACCCTTCACCTACTATATAGGGATATGATCGAGGCGTGGTGGGCATAAGCATGGGGGTCGTCACGGGGTTCTCGACTGTTGGAGTGAATAAACAAAATCAAAGTTACCATTGAACTTTAAAAAAATAATAAAAATAAATAAATTATTATAAATTAACTATCAAACTCTTTAAACCACTATTCATCTCTCTAAAATAATCATTTTTCACACTAACATAACCATTCTTCTCACTAAAATAACCATTTTTTATATAAAAACCCAATTTACATCCAACTAAAAGACAAGCTGGGAGGAGAAAATTAAGAGATCGTCATCATTCGATTCAGATGAAGGAGCATTCATGTTTTTACGTGTCGTTCAAGGAACGGTAACATCCATTGTGATTAATATTGAAGAAAACTATACACAAGTGTTACGACGAAAAAAATAAACCATACCTGTAAATGTGATAACAAACACTTCGTTGAAGATAAATTTTATTTTGTATTTTCATTATTATTTTAATTTTATTATCTAATTTTTATTTTATTTTTTAATATAAATATAAGTCTTTATTTAAAAAAAATCAAATAATAAAATAAAAATAAAGATAATGATTAAAATGGAGTGATGGGGTGACGATAACAACCTCTAGCAAAGATCATAGTAAGAGTACTGATTGTTGGATATCGTTGTGAGGATTGGTTTTATTTTATTAAAACTGGTTTGATTAGATTTTTTTTATTAGTTAGATTTGTAACTAATATATGCAACAAATTAATTAAATCAACACGGATGTTTCAAACAAGATCATGGTCACTTACATGCAAACACAAATATAAAATTAACATACCAATAAGATAGATAAACCTTTGAAGTTAATGATTAACTGATTGAGACACCGAGATTCAACGAATAGATGTTATAATCACTACAAAAAAAGTTGTCGTTAGAGACTAAATTGTTGGTAGCTGATTTTTCAGTCTCAGATATATAGCATCTAGGACTGATTTATTTTTGGTAAATTTTGGTGACTAATAATCAGTCCCTAATAACTTGATAATTACCTGGGACTGTAATTCAATCGCTAATTTGTTTGTGCCAAAAAAAATTTTTGGAGGTAAAATTCTTAGCTACTGAATTTCAGTCTCTACAGGGTTACTGATATTATAAGAAGTATTGATGTGTTGTAAAACACATCTATTTTTCCATTTGTTTTTGTTAAGTTTCAGTACCGTTTTATTAAGTTTTAAAGTCGATTTAAGTTGGTGCTTCACATTTCTGTAATTTGATGCTTGCAGGTAATAAGCACGTATATTCGGTGATAAAGTACAAAGAAACGAGCTCACGGTTAGGTAAGGACGGACCCGGAAACAAGAAAAGAATAAAACTGAAATCTGGAACCTCTCGAGCTACGCGACACCCACAGCAAACCCTGTCGAGCTACGCTAGAGGTGGGAAAGACCAAGGATCAAGGAATTCGGGTGTTCTTCAAAGGTGAATCAAAGGTTGGGAAAGCATTGGATTGAAGATTGAAGGCCTAGGATCAAGGAATTCGGGTGTTCTTCATTCGGTTTTCTTTGTTTCTTTGTTTTCTTTGATTTCTATGTTTCTCATTCACTTTAAGCAGATTTTGGATTGTATTCATATGATGTTTCTTGGCTAATTTTTTAGAACTACCTAGGTTTTGATGATTGCACATGTTTAACATTGGTTTTTATTGGTTTTGGAGTATGTTTATGTGATGAACTCATGATGTAACAAACTTGGATTGGATTATTGGATGTTTATGTGTGTCTATGATTGTTTATCGATTGATGATTTACTCCTTGAGTGCCTTGGTGAATGTCTTTCATGTAATAGGTGCATGCTAGGTCAATTACTGTGTGTTTTTGATTATTGGATGGTTTACTGCGTACGAGTTTACCATAGGAGTTATTATCTTGATATAAATATATTAGATGTGCAACCAATCTTGATAGCCGTGAGGTGAGAGATTGTCGGTTTGTCTATGGTGTTAGATTGACTAGTTTAGAGACTTTGTGAGAAGATCTTTCTAGTTCGTCGTATATCTGTGTTTACCGAATCCAATAGGAAAACCCAAGTTATCCCTAGCATTTAAGTAAACTGTGACTTTCGCGCTGTGAGGTAGATTGTTCAACAGTTAATTCTTAGGTGTTTTGAGATTATCGTGCCATGAGGTAGATTGTCTAGCGGATACATTTTGAGTATAATTGGATGATCTGTGAGGGAAATCCATCCAACCGGTGGTTTCATGGCTTTTAGGAATCTTAGTTGACAATCCTTGAGAAGGGTCGAGGGTGCTCTAGGTTTCCTTAGAGTTTAATATTCTAAGATCCCGGCATTACATAGTTTCCATTTACCAATAGATCCTTTGTTGATAATGTGTAGGATTCATACCTAGGTAGTGTTCTTTTCTCGTCTGATCTTCGTTTCAGTTTGGTGTCTTTTCATTATTCTTAGTTTTGTTAGCAAAACCCCCCTCCTTATTATTATTTTATTTAAGTACAAATTTTGTATAGATAAGTCATAGAGTCTAGTTAGTACAGTCTGTAGAAGTCTGTGGGTTCGATATCCGGACTTGCTTTGCTCTGCTACATACGATAGGTACACTTGCCTGTCGGTAGCTTAGGTTTTAGAGAGTCTAGATTTATTACTTTGTGTCTATTTTAGAGTCGGTTTTTAGTTAGTTTATTAGATAAGCTCCGTCGACATCAAGTTTTTGGCGCCGTTGCCGGAACTTCTTAGTCGATTGTGCTTACTAGTTTTTTTTCTTATCTGTACATATTTGTGTTTTGGTTTATTTTTAGTTTTATTTTATTTATTTATTTATTTTGATTGATTTTGTTTATTTGCAGGTTTGGTAGTGTATGCAACACCTACGCTCACACGGACCGCCACCTGAGCTTTCTTTGCCATTAAGGAGCGATTCGCAGGACTTTTCTGAAGGTTCTACGAACGAGGTAAGTGCTTCCACTCCTATTTCTGCTGACTTTTCTGAGCACACACCATCTTCTGCTTATAGTTCTTCTACTCACTCTAGCCCACGTTTTCACTTTGTTCCACCCATGGCTGAGCGTCGTACTGTGCATCAGCAGGCCACTGCGGGTTTCACGGGGCTTAACAACCCCATTACACCGCCACCGATACCGAATGAAAATTCGTGGCAGATTCCTTCATATATCATGACCGCTATTAATAATGCTCAATTCAGCGGTCGTGATGATGAAGATGCACCCGCGCATCTTGCTCGGCTCACACGCATCTGTGGTACCTTTAATCTTCAAGGTGCCACCGAAGATGCGATTTTCATGCACCTGTTTCCCTTTTCTTTATCGGGGCGAGCAGCTACTTGGTTTGACTCTCATTCGCCAGGCACTTTTACTACTTGGGCTAGCCTTCGGGATGCTTTTCTTAAAAACTATTTCCCACCTGCTAAGGCCGCTCGCCTGAGAGATGAGATCCATTCGTTCCGAATGGCCCCTGATGAGCCCTACTACCTTGCTTGGGAGAGGTTTCAAAACCTGCTCAGTCGATGTTCCCAACATGGTTTGTCTGAATGGGCCCTTGTAGAGAAATTCTACAATGGGCTCACATATGAGACTCGTGCCAGATTTGACACTTCTGCAGGAGGCCACCTCTTGGGTAAGAGGGATGTGGCTAAATGCAATGACCTTTTTGAGAGTTTTGCTCAGGCCGAGTATGAGCAGCGGTCTGCAAATAGGAATTCAACTCCTATAACTAGTTCTTCCTCGTTAATGAGGGGTGTTCATCATGTGAACACGGACACTAGTGTTGCTGCTGCTCTTGAGTCTTTAGCTAGGGATATTAATGATTCGTATCTAAAAAATTGGCATTGGAATAAAATAAAGCATTGTAGACTAAAAATAGTCTCAAATGAAAGTGACCACAAATTTGGGAGACTGAATTTCTCTTTTTTGAGACTAAAAATAACTTTTATCTAAGACTGATTTTCAGATAAGAATAATCTATATTAAATACTAAAATAATATGCAATCACGGAATGATTTTTAGTCTCTAAAATAATCATATTATGGGCTGAATCCAAGTGATATCAAGGACTAATTTTCTGGTCTTTAACACATATTTTTGGAGACTGATTTCATAAGTGAACACAAACCTATCAAAACACATCTGGGACAATACAGAGAGTTTAAAAGGAGTGATTTTCAGTCCTTAAAACTACATTTTGGGGACTGATAGACCACAATATTCAAGACTGATTGTCAGTTACAGATATGATGTATAGGGACTGAAATGATGTGGTAATTGATGAACAAATTAAGGACTGAAGTTTGGTTATCGGTTACTGACTGTTGTTCCCTGATAATACAAAACAATAGGGACTGATTTTCAGTTGCTAAGGCTACTATCTAGGACTAGGCATCCGTTACGGATTTTTCAGTCCCTAATCAGTCTCCGATGACCATTAGACACTGATTGCAAAACATTAAGGAGTGATTTTTCAGTCCCAAAAACCCTACTTTTTGGTAGTGAATACGAATATGAACGGGTTCTCGGTTCACAGTGCAAGCAGTTATAGTGGTTTGTGGTGGTTATCCAGAAAGCATGAATCGGATTCTTCTTGTGTTTTTTGTTGTGCGATTGCAACCGAAAGACTTAGAAGCAATGTATATATGTAATATCAATGTAATAGCTATCTAGAGGATTCAAACTCTATACCTATCCCTTATCTTCCACGTCATTAACATTGACACCTAAACAACTCGATCATAATCCACATTGAATTTTGTTTATGTAATGAACCAAAAAAATGATATCCAAGATTCCATCTAATTTTCATTGATCAAGATCAATATTTATATACATCATAAGCTAATATAACTTACAAAATTAACAAGGGAAAGAGGAAACGAAAAGGTGTAATAAGTGTGTATTACATAACACTCCCCCTCAAACTTATTACTACTCATCATACACTTTTTAATAAAATATATTTCATGATAATATTAACTCGATGCTTCAGGACCGATAAAATAATTGATACTGCTCGATCAATTATGTTGCCTCATTAAAACCTTACCAAAAAAACTCAATGGGACAAAACTTAGTCAAGGAAAAAGAGTACAACGTGTATGATGCTCCCCTATAATTTAATAAACATCTTTTAATCTACGAAGTCCAATTTTATGTGATAGTTGCTCGAAACTGCTTCTAGGTAAAGACATTGTAAATAAATTTGCTAGATTTTCACTTGATTTGATTTGATGAACATCACTTATTTTATCCTTTTGTAAGTCATGTGTTGATAAGAACTTTGCTGAGATATGCTTTGTTCTATCACCCTTGATATAACCTTCTTTGATCTGAGTTATGCAAGCAGCATTGTCTTCATAAATAATTGTCGGGTCTTTCTTGATCTCTTCTAATCCACATGCTTATTGTATGTGATTGATCATTGATCTTAACCACAGGCATTCTCGACTAGAATGGTATAGTGCTATCAACTCAGCATGATTTGATGAAGTTGTTGTTAATGTTTGCTTTGTCGACCTCCATGAGATTGTTGCGCCTCCATATGTAAATACATAACATGTTAGAGACCGTGCTTTATGTGGATCTGATAAATATCCAGCATCAGCATAGCCAACAAGTTGATATTTTTCATTTTTCTGCTAAAAGAGACCTAAATCTCATGTCCCACAAAGATATCTGAATACATGTTTTATTCCAGTCCAATGCCTGTGAGTTGGACTTGAACTATATCTTTCTAGCACTTGTACCGCAAATGTAATATTAGGTCTCGTGTTATTTGCAAAATACATAAGCATACTAATCGCACTCAAGTATGATACTTCTGGACCAAGTACTTCTTCACCCTCTTCTTGATGGCGATAAGGATCTTTATGTGCTTCTAGAGATCGGACAACCATGGGTATGCTAAAACGATGAGCTTTGTCCATATTAAAATGTATTAACATCTTTTCGATGTAGTTTGACTAATGAACAAATGTACCGTCGCAAAGATGCTCGTACTGTAAGCTGAGACACAATTTTGTGGTACCAACGTCTTTCATTTCAAATTATTTCTTTAATAGTTCAACAGTTTTTTCAATCTTATCAGGAGATCCAACTATGTTTATATAGTCAATATAAAATGCTATTATAGTGAATTTTAAGAGAGATCATTTTATAAAAACACATGGACTGATTACATCGGACTTGTATCCCTTCCTTTTAAGATATTCGCTAAGTCGATTGTACCACATATGACCAGATTGTTTTAGACCATATAATGATCTTTTGAGTTTTATAGAACACATGTATTTAGGTGTTAATTTTAATGCTTCAGGCATTTTTAATCCTTTAGGGATTTTCATGTAGATGTCATTTTCTAGGGTCTGATATAAATGTGCAATGATCACATCCATAAGTATCATTTTAAGTCCTTCAGAGACTGTTAAGCCAATTAAAAATTGAAGGGTTATCGCATCCACTACAGGGGAATATGTTTCCTCATAATCAACTCTAGGGATTTGGGAAAACCCTTAGGCCACTAGCCAGGCCTTATATCGTAAATTTCGTTCTTTTCATTTCGTTTTATTGCAAATACCCACTTATAACTGACTAGTTTGACGTCTATGGGTGTTTGAACTATAGGTCCGAAAACATTTCGCTTTTCAAGTGAATCTAACTCAGCCATCAAGGCTTATTGCCATTTTGGCCAATCATTTATGTGCATGCACTCTTCAAGAGTTTTAGGTACGCAATCATTTTCATTTATTACGTCTGTTGCTATAGCAAAAGTGAATATATCATCCATACATGTTTTATCTCGGTTCCATATCGTACTATTTTGTACATAATTTATAGAGATCTCATCTTTATTTGGTACCAATGTTTTTTTCTAGAAATTCATTTTCTTTTGAAATTATGTTAGTCTCTTCTGGGACATTTACCTCTGCTGGGGTTTCATTTGTAATGATTTCTGATCTTTCACCAACCATGTTATTTTACTTTTTTCCTTTGCGTGGATTCTTATCTTTTGAGCCAATTGATCTTCCACATTTTTCTTTGTATGGCAACCGCTTCTGGGACTATTTTAATTTGAGCAGGTGTATTTGAAGCTTGTATATGTGACTTTGTCACTTTATTTTGTGTCTGTGAATGCATCTGGCAATTCATTTGCTATTCTTTGCAAATGTATGATCTTTAGAACTTCAGATTCACATTGACCACTTCGAGGGTCGAAATTTGATAACAATGATGCGTTTTATGTTATTTCTTATGTTATAAGTCTTTCTTTATGCTTATCTCCCCCTTAAGACTGGGAATATTGTCTTATCAAAATGACAGTCAGCAAAACGTGTTGTAAACATGTCTCTTATTAGTGTTTCTAAGTATTTAATAATAGATTGGGAGTTAAAGCCAATATAAATACCCAATCTTCTCTGGGGTCCCATTTTGGTGCGTTGTGGTGGTTATATTGAACATAAACCGCAAAACCAAATATTTTCAGATGAGACAGGCTTGGTATTCTTCCGGATACCAACAGTAAAGGAGAATATTCATGATCAACAGTTGATCTTAATCTAACCAGTGCAGCAACTTACAAAATAGCATGACCCCATGCAAAAAATGGTAATTTGTATTGCATCAAGACGATTAACTGCAATCGTTTAATTAAAGATTCAGCCAAACCGTTTTGTGTGTGAATATGTGCTACCGGATGTTCAAAGTTGATCCCAATTGACATACAATATTAATTAAAAGCTTAGGATGTGAATTCTCCAGCAGTATCCATTATACATTTTGAGTAGCCAGAAGACTCAAATGTGACCATCTTGAAGAAGCATCAATTAAGACCAAGAAATAGCGAAATGGGCCACACGAGGGAGGTACAGGCCCATATATGTCCCCTTGAATTCTTTCAAAAAATGAGGGAGTTTCTTGTAATACTTTGGTTTGTGAAGGTTGAGTAATGAGTTTTCCAAGAGAGCATGATGCACATGATAATTCTTGTGATAGCAAGATTTTTAAATCATTGAGTGGGTGTCCAATCGCACTTTTAATTATATGCCCCATCATTTTGCTACCAGGGTGACTTAATCGATCATGCCATATGGTGAATGTGTCTTTATCTTGCGATCTTTTGTTATACAACATATATGACTCAATAGGATTGATATTGTTACAATATAATCTAGAGAATAAAGCATATAGTTTCTCAATAATGGTACCTTAACCATTTTTGTTTGAGATAATTTGTAGGTATTTGATATTGTTTTCAAGTGTTGTTTTTAGGTGGTAAGAATTTTTTTCAGATATCCTTAAAACTAAGTAAATTTTGTTTTGATTTACTTGAGTATAATGCATAATTAATAATTAGTAGTACCACTATATACTAAACATTCAGAACTAGTTATAGTTCTATTGGAGTTTTCAAATATACTTTAATATCTTAGCCATTCGGTGTGTAGTATTTGTTTTCTTGCACCTTTAAAAGACACCCATGTGGCAATTTCTTGCTCTATCGACCAGAACAACTTATGAGTTGTTTCATCATTTCTTCATCTCCTACATCGATCTTGGAACAAGGAACACTAGTTGAATTTGCTTCATATTGTCACACCCCCACCTCTCGTCACCTGAGATGATGTCACTATATACTCTGATATGGTTGCGGAAGCATAGTGGTGATGTCTCAGAGATGAGGTGTGACTTACTTGAACCGATATCACAGCACACAGATTCACTTAAAATAAAAATATTACAAGGGTTCGTAAATCCATCAACTTAACAACTAGGTTTATTACACAATCTAGTACATTTAAGTTCAACTAAGTGAAGTGCATCCTCACCATGTCGTCACCGTTGTCCTGCAAAAATGTTGAATTTAAAACGTCAGCACAAAGCTGGTGAGTTCGACAGTTTATTTAAACAATATGATATGATATGTAAATTCTCAAAAAGTTCAGTTCCGGATAACCATGGGACCCGTATCTAGTTCCTTTCGGACAGTTGTTCGTTCACGAAGATACTACCCGTCGGTAAATATCTTAATGCCTCATTATCTTAATGTCTATCACTAACATTAAGAAGTTGTTATGGAAACAGGTACCAAACATTCACACAAGGGGAGATGCAATCCTCCCAGCAAATGGGTTGTCAGCCAATAGTACTATCAATGGTTCCTGTTCGGCCGCACATGGGTTCACTAGATACAGTTCACGAATGAGGACTTTTGATACTGTGATAGAGTTACTAATGGCAAAATCCCATGAAATCACACAAAAATCACATGAAATCACACAGATATCAGTGCTGCATATCATATGTTCAGAAAACAGTTTACAGAGTTACCCCGATGTTTATAAAACAGTAAAAAGAAAAGGGGTTGTACGAAACTCACTTGATATCTCACAGCAATAGGAACACTCGCAACTGGTGCTAATGATGCGATTCTGCATTAGTTTATGTTTGATATGTTATTTATGTTCCAACTTACTGATTAAATCTTTTTGAACGTCCAATGTCAAAGACATTGTCTTGAAAGTCATCAAACCGATGTTAGATTATTAATTATTTATTTTAGTGACATATCATACAATGTATGATAATGTAGGAACCTATACTGATTCAGATTCTCAATACTAGGTTGATGACACCCTTGATTAATCAGTATAATATCAGATTAACCAAATAGTTAATGTTGTTGATTATAAGGATAACACAGTTCCTAGACAGTTTAATGGCTTAGGAATGATCAATCCTTGTTATTGATTACCCAAATATCATGGAATATCACAACGTAGTATTAGAATAGGTTTAATAACCATGTTTAACATACTAGTCTGACTGTTATCAGAAACATCAGATAATAGTTCCAATGAGTATGTTAATGACTGTGATTAGTTTGAAACACATGGCTTTCACGTTGCATGTCAAAGATTAATCAAACTAATCATCTACATTGTCATAATCAAATGGTTTAAACCCTTATAACCATTGTTATGATTCCATGCAAACCGGGCATTTCAACGGCTCAAAACAAGGATTTATCCGTTAACAATTCGAGTTTGTCATTTCTAATCAATCCTAGCCATCATCTAGGCAATAATCAACAATCCTAACTATATCATTACGTTCAAAATCAAGATTTAATCAATAAAAAATCAAACCAGAAGGTTTAAAATGAACCATTACCTCTTCTGACGGATTCCTGCGGGTAAAAAGATGATCCAAACTCGTTTTAACACTCCTTTAAGCGTTCCACGTGATCAAGAGCTTAAAAACTGATGATTTGAAAGTTGTATGGATGAATTTTTCGTGGGTGGTGGCTGTGTCGTCGAGAGGAAGGTGAAGAATGAGATAAGGATGAAAAAGTTGATATTTTAAGCAAGTTGCTCGACCAGACCACCCCAGGCGCATCGCCCGGCCACCCACAGCCACCCGGGGCGTACCGCGCGGCCACTACTCACCTTCTAGAACCTTTGAAACCCCGCGCGCATCGCCTGGCATCATCTCTTGGCCCGGGGCGTACCGCCCCAGGGCAATTTCGCCCGTTTTTCGACAGAAACTTCGTTTCGCGTTTCTGGGCAATCCGTAACTCCGTTTTGCGCACGGTTTTCGCCCACGTTCATCATTTTTCGCATACTATCATCCCATATTAATTTTGATTGTTAACTCCACGTGGATTTTAAACACGATCAAATGTGCTCACTCTGTTGCTGACGTAACCCTTTGTACGCAATTATCACACATATATCCTTTTAAATTTTAAATAACGTATTGTTCCTCTGAATAATTGAGTCTCTATGACTTTTGTGTTGCTAAATCTATTTTAATCAAAATATGGTATAAATGGCATCACCTTGTTGTCCCCGCGATGGTGGCCTAGTGGTAAGGGGGTGGGAATCCATAATGGAGGTCTAGGGTTCAAAGCCCGGCACCACCCAATTTTCCCTGGGTCACGCGATTTATCTCCCTCATGTTGGCCGTGGGACCGGTCGGTGAGGGGCGCCTAATGGTGGCGTTCACCATTTTTTTTTTTTTAGACTTGTTTTGAGGCTAGCTAGATAGTATTCTCATATTCTTAAAAGAAAATAAACAAAGTGTCCAACTCTTTCTAATAGCTACACAACTTCAACTTTCTACTACAAAGGTATAGTAAATTTCTACACAACTTTAACATAAAGTGTTTGGTTAATATTTAGCTAACTATTGGTAAAGCAAAATGATTTAAACGTTCGTTCTAAAAGGAGGAAAAGTCCTAAACTCCAAATTTAATCAATTGATGCAAGAGTAAGATTGAACTTCTAAACTCACCTAGGTATACTTAAATAGGCATACTTAAATCTCAAAACAACTCGTGCATACATACTTGTACTCACATTTACATATATAGATCATTTTCATTATAATGAATCAAGTAAAAAAAATCAATGATCATAGGTAAATAAATTTAGAACTTCCAAATAATCAATTCATTTTTTAGTATTTTAAACGTATTTTGTCTTTAATTTAGTTTTAAAAACAATAAACGTTAATTATATTTAGTTGATCATTGTTTTTAGATAAATATTTATGGTGTAATTATAATTGATATTAATAGAAACGTAAGCAATTCAATTCGTTACTCAAAACTTTTGGTCTTATAGTATTTAAACCGACAATATGCTATGGAACAGTTTCTCTTCCTGAGTTACAGTAATTCAATATGGTTGGCGTAATGTTTTTTTATTGAGTATCAACAAAAGATATTTGTTCGTGATTTCAAAACCATTTGTGTTATGGTATCTTTTAACTTTAGCAGCATTGAGATGAACATGTTGAACGAAGTTTTGCTGAGAGCCAATTGTGACTAATTTATATATCTCAAATAATTGGTAAAATATATGAGACTCTTAGGACTTAAATTCTTATGCATCATGTAAGCATATGTAAAAGTATTAGATTGCTTTGTTTGATGAATTTAAAAGCTGCTAGTTAAAAACTATGCAATATTTTGTGTTAACTTGCAATAAATAAAATACGAGTTCATCTTCTATCTAAACCTAAACCAACAGCCGAAAAGCTTTAACAATGTTTATAAACTAAAGCTTGAGTTTAATCGTGACGGTACCTCAATAAGCCGATCAAAACATGTTGACAATTTCACGATCAGGACTGGATTTTCTGTTCTGATTTATACAACACTTGGTTGAAGTTGGAACCTTGATTTGGGTCAATAGAGAAAATGTGATGCACAACAAAAATCACTTTACAATAAACTAGAAGTAGTTTATGGAGCTTTCATAATTTTTTTCTTTCAGAGTTTGCATAATGTATATTTTGCACCATCAGATTCAAGGTTGTAAAACCTGATGCAAAATCAATGAGAATCATAGATGAAATTAGGTATGTGAAAGATATGGTTATACTTAGAAACAGTCGTGCTGATAACGTGTAATGAACCAAAAAATGATATCCAAGATTCCATGTAATTTTCATTGATCAAGATCAATATATTTATATACATCATAAGCTAATATAACTTACAAAATTAATAAGGGAAAGAGGAAATTAAAAGGTGTAATAAGTATGTATTGCATAAGAGTTTAAACAATTAATTAATTGTGTCTTTTAGTTCAAATATTGTTAGTGAGGGGATACGACTATTGCTTCTTCAAGGGCTTACAAATCACGAATATTTGACTCTATACAATTTCTTCCACAACGTCAACGAGTTTTATATTCTTACCAATAAAAAAAAAGTAATTTTGCTAAACTTATTTAGAGGTCAGAGTCTCGACCACTTTGCATATAAAAAGATCAAATCAAAATTTTCGACAAACAATTTAATGAGTCAAAGATGTAGATTTTTGTTTTGATATTGCATTGTATATACATTTTCAGTGAAAGGTCATAAACTCGAATTCGAGCCGAGACATATTTCCTCCGGTGGTGGGATTGGGCATACGCCCTAAAGTGTCAAATCCGAGGGTTCGGTTGAAATCTTGCATTAGATGTCGTCGTACGAAGTCATTAAGAAATAAAGCATTTGTTATCTATGAAGAATGATCAAAAACAAAGGTTGGTGGGTTCAATGTCAAGCCGATCTTTTCTTCGCAGCAAACTAATTTTCTGGCATTTATTTGGTGTAGTGGTGTAGATTGTATTATGTTCTTTTGTTAAGTTTTTTTCTTCAAAAGGAGGATACAACAATAGGAGAGGACGAGTTGTATAATTATATATCTTTCATGATGAAATTATAATCTTTGATTCTACATCTATCCATTTTCTAATCAACAACGCTTATTTTGTAGTTAAATTAACAGATTTTACCAAGTGGACTATCCCACTTGGTAGAGGCATTGCCTCTTAGAAATGAGGTCTTGGGTTCAAATCCAAGCAATGATGAAATATTGGGTGTAGTGTAGGAGCAGGATAGTATGGTTGTTCAAAAAAAATAGTATTAGTTTGTTACCACCTTTTGGTATAATAGAACTTTCATGCATGTTCCTAATACTATGCAACGTTGTAAAAATTGAATTAATCGATACGGTCAAAAATCAACCTAGGTAGGCCATATTCAGTGGCGAAGCTTGACGAGGATCCCAGGGGGGCGAAATAAAAAAAAAAATTCCCAGGGGGGCGAAGTAAAGGTTTTTAAAAAATTTTACACTACGCATCGGGAAATATACACTACTACGTGAAAAAACAGGGGGGGCGGTCGCCCCCCCGGTCCCTTGTATCCTTCGCCCATGGCCATATTGGATCTAGGCCCTGGAAATCGGCCGGATTCTGGTGAAAATTCCAGTGACTTTTGAAAATCCGGCAGGTTTACCGGTGTCTTTTGAAATTCCAGCAAGTCCCATGAGATTTCTGGCATAATCCGTGCGAAGCGTAAGAAGTAACTAGAACGCCCCACATGTCAACTAAATAAGGATATCATCGTCCATCGAAAATTACGAACCGCGCTATATAAATTACAGACCTTCATTTCACAGTCTTAATCAAGGAACTAACTGGATAATTATGGACCGTAATTTAACACACATAATTAAAGACCGACTGCATAATCACGGACCAAATTATCACGAACCGTGTTATATAAAAATCATGAACCGTCATTTTACATGTATAACCAAGGACAAACTGTATAATTACGAACCAAACTTAAAAATCACAGACCACGTAAAAATCGAAGAAAAAACCTATAGCAATGTCATACTCAAATTAAAGACAATAAAATTCTTAATTTTATGCTGTAATTTTTTTAAAAAAAATGATTAAGCATTTAAAAGTTATTCGATTTTTAAAATAGTAATGAAATTTGATTACTTACAAAAAAGTCAACAAATGTATGTTATTCATTTTTTTTCCTCTCAGCTTTAATTCAGACAAATTTTAGTGAAAAAGTGATGACCACAAGATCTTAACCTTTGATTAATTTGATCAAGAGCCCAGAATTTTCCATATCTTTCTTACAAAAAAACCCTTTGTATTTATACTTTTATGAAAATTATATTGAAAATTTTGGTTATATATATATAGGGTGAGGTTATAGTAAAAAGGCTTAGATTTGTGAGAAGTGTGAGAAGGATTGTGGGCCATTAGATATATAATTTAATGGTTGAGATCAAAGTTGTATTAAAAAAGTTAGTGGAAGGGTAATTTAGTCATAGACACTTTTGTTGACTTTTTATCATGTTCCTCTCATTTTTTTAAACAGTCATAACTTTTATATACAATATTATTTTTTTTAAAAAAAATTACACCAAAAAAACGAGCATTTTTTATCTTTAAAACGAGTATAGTATTGTTATATAAAAAAATTAAAAAAAATGTTTTCCTCTACCTGTTATATTTATAATGCGTCATTGTGTCTAATTGTCTATTATTGTGTCTTTTTGTTTGTGAGTGTTTCTTTTTGTTGTCGTAGTGTCTAACTATTTTTTTTATAAATTCAAGAGCTTTAAAAATAATATTGATGAAACAACAAAATCACTTACTTTTTATATGTAAATCATAATGATAAAACAAAACAAATTCATTTAATACAACAATGTGTATATTACACAATAACCTGAATGTAAAACACAATAACGCGTAGATTACACAATGACCTTAACATTAAACAAAATAATGACTATTACACAATGACCTGAACGTAAGACACAATGATGCTATCTTACACAATCATCTGAAGATAAAAAACAATGATAAATAAATTACATAATGACCTGAACATAACACACAATGTGTATATTACACAATTGCGTACCTGAACGTAAAACACAATGACCTTAACGTAAAACAAAATAATGATTATTACACAATGACCTGGACGTAAGACACAATGATGCTATATTACACAATCATGTGAAGATAAAAAACAATGATGAATATATTACACAATGACCTGAACATAACACACAATGATGATTATATTTCACAATGTTCTGACGATAAAACACAATGATGAATATATTACATAATGACATAAACATATATACAATGACGGAAATGTATTTTTCAAAAAATAAAAACAATTTATGTTTTTTAAAATTATAAGTTTTATAAACATAATGGTAAAATAATACAATTATGTACTTTTAATACATAAAACATAAAAAATAAATAAGAACAATTTATTTAATGCATAAAAAACAATAACAAAATAAGATAATATGATATAAAAATAAAACAAAATAATAAAAATATTAAACACAATGATATGAAGCATTAAACACAATAACTTGAAGCATTAAACACTATGACCAAAATACCCTTTTAATAAAATTAGAGTAATGACATTTGTCAAATCCACAATCCTTCTCACCCTTCTCACCAATCTCACACTTTTTACTTGAACCTAATCCTATACACACACACATATATACATACACACATAGAAGTATGTTCAAATAAAAATGATGAGATCGGTGAAAAGCGTAAGAAGGGTGAGAAGGATTATATTGTTAACAAGTGACATTTCTCTAATTTTATAAAAATGGTATTTTGGTAATTGTGTTTAATATTCTAGTTCGTTGTGTTTGATGCTTCAGGTTATTGTGTTTAATGCTTCAGGTATTTGTATAATGTGTTTTTATTATTTTGTTTTATTTTTTATTTCATATTGTGTTATTGTTTTTTATGCATTTAATAAATTGTTGTTATTTATTTTTTTTATGATTTATGTATTAAAAGTACATAATTGTGTTATTTCACCATTATGTTTTTAAAACTCATAATTTTAAAAAACATAAATTGTCTTTATTTTTTGAAAAATATATTTTGGTCATTGTGTTTTATGTTTAGGTCATTGTGTAATATATTCATCGTTGTGTTTTATCTTCAAAACGTTGTGTAATATACTCATCATTGTGTTTTACGTTCAGGTCATTGTGTTATACATTTTAACTTATTTCATTTTTTTTGTTATTGTTTTTATATATTAAATAAATTTGTTATTTGTTTTTTATGTTTTCCATATTAGAAGTGTGTATAACCAAAATACCATTCCACTAATTTTTTTAATATAAATTTGATCTCAATCATAAAATTATATATTTCATAACCCATAATTTTTCTCACACTTCTCACAAATTTAACCTTTTTTATTATAACTCACCCTATATATATATATATATATATATATATATATTTATATATTTATATATATAGGGAAGGGTTATTTTGAAAACTTATTTGAGTTGAGAAAACTTTGAAAACAATGAAAAAAACCATCAAAAATTTTTTTACTGCATCATTAGGGTCATTTTTATAAAAAAATAAAAAAACGCCGACTCGTTTTTTTTAAATTAATAAAAAAGTGATGTAACACGGATGCAACATCGCTGTACAGGTCTGGAAGAAGGAGTTACGTCGGTGTTACATTTTTGGTTTATTATTTTTTAAAAAAATTTCTTGTCGGCGCTTTTTTATATTTTTTTTATAAAAATGACCTTAATAATGTTACAAAATATAAAAAAATTTCCATTTTTTTGTTACATAGGGTTTTTTAAAGTTTTTTCAACTCAAGTGAGTTTTTATTTTATAAGGCCACACGGAGTCGTTGTCGGGATGGCCATGGGGAGTCTCTCACCGAACCGGGCCCGGCCGGGAACACCGCGTCCACGGAATCGGCTTGGGGAATTCGGGGTGTGGAGGCCGATTGAGGCCGAGCTTGGGGAGGGGAAAAAAGGGCCGTTAAAATTCGACCGTTTGCTGCATGCCGTTGGTTTTCAAAAAAAATTCCAATTTTATTCCTATTTAAACAACTTAAACAGCCAAAAATCTTACACTTTTCTCTCATCTTATACATTCTATACACTAAATTTATAAAATTTTCAAGTAAAATAGAAGGAGGTTCATCACGTGGTGGGTCGTGAAACAAAAAATTTAGAAAACCACGACCAAAAAAATATACAAACGGCTCAAATGAACCCGTTCAACACACCCGGGTATCGTCCACAAATGTCATATCCGAATCAACCAAACTTTTACTACGATCCAATGAACCCGGCTCAATATTTGCAATATTCACCGGGCACTCAACAACAATTTAATCTGTGGGAACAATCATATCAACAAGATCAACAAAGTTATCAACAATTCGATCAACAAGTTTTTCAACAACAATCTCCATTTCATGGTAATTTTTATACGTTTATTTTTATACGTTTATTTTTATATGTTTATATTTAACGTTTATTTTTATGTTTAGACTATCGTGACCATAATCAAGATGACTCGGATTCAAGCGAACATAATAAAAGTGTTCAAGTCGAGTCGGAAGAAGAAGAAGAACCGGTTAAGCCAACGGAAAGAAAGCAATAGGAAAGAAAACACCGGCCAAGCGTTGGACGGATGAAGAAGAGGTTGCGTTGGCTAGATCTTGGCTGACTATTTCTGAAAATCCCGATGTTGGTAATGCGCAAAAAAGGGATGGTTTTTATAGAAATGTATTTTTTAACATTTTTTAGGTTAACAAAAAAAATCACGATTGATGCTTCAATTTATATTGTTTATATGTAGGTAACCGACCATTTTCACCAACTCATGAAGGATAACTCAAGGACTCTTGATCAAATTTATTCCAAATGGAACTATTTGAACTCCGCCATGAAGAAATGTAATGGTTTTTACCAACAGACTTCAATGAATCGCAAAAGCGGCGAAGGGGATGAACATGTTTTGAAAAAGGCCATGAAAGACTACAAAAGCGTGGGCAAGTCAAAGGGATTCCCTCACATCCAAGCGTGGGAGCTGGTTCGATACAATTCTTTATGGTGCGACATTCCACCAGTAGGTTGTCAGTCGCAATCTACAACAAAAAGGCTGAAGCCAAACGAGTCTATGGGTAGTGCAAACGCCCACATCAACCTTGATGATGATGAAGACGTTGAAGGCCAACATGATCATGATGGCCCACGCATTTACTAAGAACCGGATAGGCCAACAAGAAAGGGAAAAAGATCGGCCGCGTCCTCCTCGTCGCAAGAGGAGTTAATTCAACAAATGGCGGAATTCAACTCGTTCAACAAAGAGGAATCCCTACAAAGAATTCGCCTTCGAGAAGAAAAATTGCGTGTTTTGCAAGAGGAGAAAGACGCACGCATCCAGTTAATGCGCCAACAACAACAGGCCTTAGACGAACAACAAAAGGCTGTGGATTTAGAGTTAATGATGAAAGACCACACAATTTATCAAGAACCAATGCTACAACTGATTGTCGATCGTAAACGAGAAATTGCTGCACGTTGGGGATGACATTGCCCCTTCTAGGTTTTTTAATTTAATTTTTTAGGTTGTATTCTCCTTTTTTGTTTTTTTTTGTACTCTTTTTTTATTTTAAATTTAATGAATCTTTTTTATTTTATTATTATTATTATTTATTGTTAAAATAATTAATTAAAAATAAGATTTGAAAATAGAAAAAAGTAGGGAAAGCTGATGTGACGCTGATGTGGCAAAGGGGAAAACTGGGAGGACTCCTAGTGGCCTAATGCCCTATATATATATCTATAGGGTGTGGTTATTTTGTTAACCCAATTTATCGTGTTAACCGAATAACTATATCTTATTATTTTGGACACACATTAAAGTAAATTTAAAAGTGTAGGCTTTTTTTCTTATTTTTTATTAATGTAAGTGTGCCCTACATTAATTACATTAATGAAAAAATAAGAAAAAAATACTACACCTTTAGATCTACTTTAATGTGGACCTAAAATAATAAGACGTAGTTATTCGGTTAACGCAATAAGAAAGGGTTAACAATTGATCATTCCTCTATATATATATATATATATATATATATTAACTTTCAAAAATTAAATATAAAAATTCGGATTCAATTAATCCCTAATTCCTATTTCACCGCTTGATTATATGCTTAACAATTTCTACAAAACTAGTGCTAGGTGATCAAGCAACACCGGCCTGCACTTATTAGTTGAATTTTAAAATTTAACGGTTTATAAAATATTATTTTTGTGTTTATATTGTCATATACACAAATTATCATGGACTAACAAATAGTTAATGGTTGTGATGAATAATGATTGAGGATGTATGCCATAATATACATGCTTCTAGATAATAAACGAAAAATACTTTTATTTGATACACTAACTTTATCCAGTTGGCCAGTTGTGATATTTGTGAGAACCCAGTAGCGACATAAGAAAAAATTTAATAAAATAATAAAATATAAGATGTGGAACGAAAAGGACAGTTTTCTATTAAGCTTTCCATTCCTGTCTTAAAATTTTACAATGGGTATATGCTATCAAAATGTGTTTAATTTTGTTCAACAAACATTATAACCAATAAAATGTTTTTTTTTTTTATTTTGTTTTTTTTTGTTTTATTTATTTATTTAAGATGTAATTGCACTACCTTTAATTTTGTCAGTTAAAACACATAAAAGCTATGTTTTATTTGATTTTTGTATCACTTTGTGAACTAAATTCTTAGTATGGCGTCTACATTATATTGTTTGTATGTTTGAATTATATTTCTTTTCCTTTGAAGTAGTAAAATAAATTTGTATGTTCCCGTGGTTTATAAACTATAAATTTTATTTTAGGAAGCATATACAACCTTTTACAATAACACTGAACTATCCGTTTTTTCTGAGAATCCGGAATCATCTGTATCCACCGGTTTTGGTATGACCGGATCCGGTTGCATGTAGTTCGGGTTGCCGGTTCTGGGTTTTTTTCCCACCTCACTTACACGAGTTTGTGACAATAGTTAGATAGTAATAGTGCAATTCTATAAATTAACAAGCCTTGCACTTTGTCTAAACAAGAGTCGTCAAGGTCTAGAAATAGAAACGTCCCTAGTATAATTGGCTATGTGGATTTAGGCTTATTTAAGAGACCTTCAACTAAGTTGAAGTCGTTTTTGCGATTGCGTTGATTATGGGTTGAAATTTGAACTTTTTCGTTAAAAATATAATTAGATATATTAATAAATACATGTACCACATATATATATATATATATATATATATATATATATATAGAGAGAGAGAGAGAGAGAGAGAGAGAAATGTTATTGTACAAATGAATAGTTTTGTAAAAACAATGAGAAACGATCTGGACCATTAATGTGTTATCATCAATGGTTATAAAAGATTTAATGGCATGATAGTAATTAATATGATATTTAAAATGGAAATAAGGGCATAAAAAGAATTTATTAATCTAATTTGTTGACATCACTTTCCATTTAAATAGGAGAGAATCAGTTACGAAAATGGTGGTTGTTTATTTTGCTATGTGCTGCTAGTACATTCTAGCATATATCAGCACATACACATAAACGTATACCTGTTAATAAATTTTTTTTGTATGTTTTCCTATGTGCTAATACGTGTTATTAGTACATGTTAGCATATATCAGCACATATACATAATTATATGCCTGAAACAATCTTTTTTGTTTGTTTTGCTATGTGTTAATATGTGTTATTAGCACATTATAGAATATCTTCAGTCGGTTCGTCCATATATTTGTACGTACTCATCCATCGAATTTTGCAAATGCAATTCAAAAACTCAATGCCTGCGATTTTTTTTATTCGTATATAAGATTACGAATTCGTTTTTTATGATAAAACGTAATATAATGTTAATTTTTGGAATATGTTGAATAATTAAACTGATTACCCACTTTTCTATTTTAATGCAAAATTTAAAAATCATTTAAATACAAATTGTCTATATTACCCTTTTATGTTAATTAATTAAAATGACACATATCAACACTTTATTGGTTCGTACCATTTTTACAAAAAACTTTATTTGTATGTGAACCTACTCCTATATATATATATATAGGGACGTGTTTTATTGAGAACTAAAATTTTGGTAGGAACTAAAGAACTGCATAATACTCTTGTACATTATGCATAAAAATTTTAAAATAGCAAGAGAAAAATTGGAGCAGTTAAAAAACCAACACATGTATAAATCTTAAAGCATAATGTACAAGTGTATTATGCAGTTCTTTAGTTCCTACCAAAATTTTAGTTCTCAATAGAACACACACACACACACACACATATATATATATATATAGGGGACGGTTAACGTACATATTAGTGTTAACGTGCTAAACGTAGGAAGCCACGGGAACGCGCCATGTGTCATTAGGGTAAAGGGTATTATCGTCCATATAAAATTACAGACCGTGATTTACAAAATTACAGACTGACATTTAACACACATAATCACGGACCATCAGATAATCACAGACCAATAATTACAGACCACATTATATAACAACCACAGACCGTAGTTTAACACGCATAATCAAGGGCAAAATGTTTAATCACGGACCAATAATCATGGACCACGTTATATGAAAATCACAGACCGTCATTTTACATGCATGATCAAAGGATCAACTGAATAATCACGTACCAAGCGTAAAAATCACGGACCACGTAAAAAAAACTTTAAAAAACTATAACAATATTATACTCAAATTAAAGATAATAAAATTCTCAATTTTATGGTGTAATTTTTTTTTTAAAAAAAATAAAGAATGTAAAAGTTATTTAATTTTTAAAAAACGAGTGGAACTTGTTGTAACATTATAAAATGTGGTTGTTTCCTCTTTTGCCCTTCTAGTTATATTTTATACTTATTTTGTTAAAAAAGTTGTATAAAGTGGGGACCACTAAATCTTAACCATTGATTAATCTGATCAAAGGGTCCAGAATCCATCCTACGTTTAGTACGTTAAGAAGCATATGTATTTGATCCTTCTTCTATATATATATATATATATATATTCTCAATTACAAAAGAGTATAAATACAAAAAAATCAAATACAAATACATGATCGTATACAATCATATCTTATAATAGTGTACATCAATGACATCTCTAATGTAAAATACAAGCCCTGAGATACATCACACCAAATGGGCATTAATTATTTTCTATATATATAATTCGTATACTACAAAATATGTGACTAGTAAGGTACCCAAACGACATGATCTTCAGGTAGGAAATGACAAACCGGAGTAGTCCCCGGTTTTACATTCAGAACCCTAAACGCCAAATGTTTAGGGTTCCATTTTCCGGTATCTGTATGACACACCGCAACCGCTTTAACTTTTGTACCATCTTCACCTAGCAAAGACACTACATATGCTTTAGTGGTGGTGGTTTTGTGACAATAAAAAACCGCATATGGGTACTTTTGTTTGTGGCAAACACTGCTCTATCGGACGCCAAATTCTTTGCTTCTTCAATGGTGTACTTTTGTAATGGAGTATGCTTTCTAGTGTTTACATATGTTGACACCACTTTAACATTTGTACCCAATTCAGATGCACTAAATCCACCATGCCCTCTTAATGAAGTTGCACAATACTTCTTTTCACCATCTATGCCCTTATCCTCACATTCGTTGATCGTTTTCATCATTGATTCGGATTCTATCGTGTTAGGTTCAACAGAGAAAAGTTTATATATTTTGGGGAGCTTCTTCGATGAAAAGGGTATCGTGTCAGCAACATTTCGCGGTAAAAAAGTTGATGTAGGAGTTGTAGTTTTGGTGAAATGTAAGTTCATAACATTTCCTTGGTGCATGTCTTTTTCAAGGAAGAACATGGCAATGTTTGGATCATCTTTGAGTTGATCATCTGTAGCAGCATACTTGTAGGAAAATGGAGACACCTCTACATGTACTGGTTTTTTCTTGTTATGACAACGAACGATGACACCGCCTTTGCCAACATCTATCTTCTCGCAATCCCCTTCTGGCTCTGGCTTCGGTCTTGGACCATGAACAGATACATCACCACCTTTTCCAACACCAACATTGGTGTCAGGGGCATGAACAGATACACCGCCTTTTCCAACACCAACGTTGGTGCCAGGGGCATGAACGGATACGCCCCCTTTACCAACACCAACGTTAGTACCAGGAGCATGAACATATATACCGCCTTTGCCTATTTGGATATTTGTGCTCTTATCTTCCATTCATCCGGGAAGAAGTAACAAAAAGAACAAGACTAGATTAGTTGTATCGATTTTTGACATATTTTTATTGAAATTTTACAAAAAAAAAAATGAAATTTATATAAAATACCATAAACAAAAACTAGGAAACTTACCATTATTTAGAAGATCAGTGACTGCTTTGGGCATGGGTGTGTTTGGCAACACAGATTTCCAATATGTTTCAGGAGCAACTGCTGCATAGCTCACAACCATTGCCAACTGAAAGTAAGAAAAACAAACATGCAACAAAACAAAATCAGCTAACGATTTTATGCTTGTACTGCATGCATGCATGCTTGTACAAGAAGAGCTAGCTAATTAAGGTATTTACTCACAGAAAGAAAGGTGAGAATACGGATGAACTCCATCTGTGAAAGCTTGAGAGGAAACTGTAAACAATATATGTGTTTTGTGATGAAGAAAGAAGGGCCTATTGAAGCTCCTTTTATAGAGGTGAGACTCCAAGACTCAAAATCAAATAATCAAACAAATATAATATAAAAATCAAAAACCCAATACGTAGTTATTTTTAATTACTACTTAGCCATATATCCTAACTGGGATAGGGGTAAGGTTTGTCTTCAATCCTTATTATATAGTGAGAATATACTGGATAAGTTTGTTTGTTTTCACCTATCAAGATTTTAGCCAAAGCTAGTGTTTCTAAGTACCTAGAGACGAAGGTATAAATAATTATATATGTTTAATTATATTTAAAAATATATAAGACTGAAAACACAAATTTACAATTCATTAGGTTTTTTCCTAACTCGTTCGGGCCACTTAAATTCTCAAGACCGTGCTGTACGTGAGATGTTAAAAAAATAAATAAAATCGGGTCGGTTAATTTTGGTATTTGAAACTAATCTCGATTTAGAATTTGAAAATCTGATTCAATTTGAGATGATTCAAATAAATTGAATCACGAGAAAAATAATATATAAAAACAAATGATTATATTTGTGTAAACATTAATTTGGGTCGCATATGTTTCCGAATCACAAATTGGAATTTGATTCGAAAAAGTGTTTTAGATTTGATTGATCTCGTCTTTAACTCTTTTGTAAAAGTCATGTCAACCCACTGATAAAAATTTCTATAAAGCGTTAGAGGGTAATTATTAAACAGTTTCTTGATGAATAAAATGTCTAAATAATTCAATATGTATTTTCAATTTAATCATTAAGAAACTTGTTCGAGTCAAATATGTCGTTAAAAGGCTACCAAACATGTCAACCTCTAGCTGATTAAGAGATAACATTTTAATGAAATTATTAAAATTGTATCAAAGTGTCCGTCAGTTTATAAATTTTGTACACAACGTGCCAACTTTTATGTATACCAAGTTAAATTTACAAATATAACACTTATTCCGTATGGAATCCTAAAATAATCTTGCATTCTAAGGTGAAGATCTTTACAACATAGGTGGCTAGTTGAGTCATGTTCAATTAGGCTTGCCCTTAATATTGAAACATGCGAGTTTAAATTATAAGAATAAAAAACTATTAGTCAACAAAATGGAAGCTTCTCTAGAAACACCAAAACTTTTATACACTTGCTACTTAACAATTTATCAATAAAAATTTATAATAAATAAAAGTTTTGATAAAAGACATATCAATTTTATAAGTCACTAAAAAATTGGTTTTTCCGTATTTCTCTCTTATTAAATATTTGTAAGATGTATTTTTATATATATTTTTTCATCTGTCCTATATTAAAAAATTATAATTTTATTCAATTTGTTAATAATATGATTACAAATAAGTCATATTCTTTAAATTTATATAACATATATTTGAGAAATATATGATTATATGATATCTTATTTAAAATAAATAATTCTAAAAATTTATTTTTTTAAAAATGTGTAATACACGTACGTGTTTTTAACCTAGTATACAATCAATCAAAGATTATATCAATACGTCTTGACATGCAATGTTTGTTTGTGCCGTACAAATTATGATTTATGAGTGGACTCCAAATGTTTTTGTTAAAACGTGAGGGAAACAAAGAAAGCTAAGTATTGAAGATGAAAATGAAAAGAGATATGAACATTTGCTTGAAACTTGGACTTTTGTCTCCAAATATAAATAAAAAAAATACTTAGATTTAAAATGGTTGTTGAGTGTTCATATCTCGGTTATATTCACCACTTTGACACTTCAACTATTTTTATGTATTTTTTTTCTTTAGAAAACATTACCAGTGATCGTGTTACATCATTAATTTAGGGCCATTTTATTTGGACACCCCACTTTTATATTTTTACACCCCTGCGAGTCGATACGGGCCGTACTGGCCATTACGGCCCGGCATTGAGTACATACAAACATTCCAGAGAATTCCTTGGAATCAGTGAAACATTCTGTGGGACGGGCCGTACTGGTCAGTACGGCCCGTCTTGGCCCAACCTTATTTTTCCAAGCCATTTTGGGTGTCAACCAGTTTTGATAAACCTTGGTACGGCCCGTACTGGCCAGTACGGGCCGTCTTGAGTTAATTTATTTTATTTAAACATAATTTACGTATTTAAATATTTTTTAACGATATACGTTTAATACGTGAATTATTTGAACGATATGTGTTATTTATTTTATTTAAACTTAATTTACGTATTTAAATTTAATTTTTAACGATATACGTTTATTATGTAAGTTATTTAAACGATATACGGCTATTACGTTAATTAAACGTCATAATGTCGTTTTAACTAAATATTTCTAATTAGTTTGTTTACGTTAATTAAAATAATTTAAGTGATATAAAGTTTTTCGCGCAAATATTAAACAACACAAACAGAAACAATACAAATGCAGAAAGAAACATACGTATATACACTGTACAGTTTTATATACAAGGAAACAAAATACAAAAATACAAAATGAACTACGATCCGGATGGTCCAGCGTCCGATCCGTTGTCTGCGTAGACGCGTGGCTCCGGGAACGGTGGAAGCTGTGTCCCGTCCCGTCGCGCATGCTCTGACGCGACTGTCCACTGGACCAAATCCTCGTAACGATCGAGCCGTCGCTCGATGCGTGCCATCCGCTGAGCCGTCTCGTCGCACCGGGCGGCAATCTGGTGCAACAACGCCTCGAGTGGCTCGGTCAGGCGCACCTCACGGTAAACGTGCGATGGATGCTGTGGAGGCTCCTCCTCGCGCGGCGGTGACTGAACCGGCTCCTCCCGAATCGGCTCGGGCTCCGGCATCGGGCCACCTGTAACAGCAAGTGCCAGATCGTCCGGCAAGTCCGTACGGTATGTGTACTTTCACCTTATACTATGTGTAAATACATGTACATGAACAATTATCGCATTATCAGAATTCAGAATACAATACACAGTTGTACGTATTTTAGTGAAAACTTAAATACATTAAGTACAACGCACATTTGAAATATTAGTTGTGGTTATTAAGTGAAAACTTAATTACAGTTAACACAACGAATCAAGAGAAACAACAGTTTACAAGTGAACAACAAAAACATATCGGTTGCGATCTGACGTCCACAGATGACAGGAATCAGATGGCCGACGAATCAGTACAAAAACAATGTGAAAACATGATGTATAGTTGAGTCCGACAGTGAGGAAACACAATTAAAACACAAATGCAGTGTTATTTCAGAATAACGAACTGACAGTGTGTTTGCGTGGGTGACGATTCACACAAACATATCTGTGAGTTTAGAGTTCTGAAATAATGACTGAAAAGTAGAAAACAAAAGTCAGAAAGCAAAACCATCGTCGTATTCGTTCGGGTGACGATTCGAACGAATTACGCGCGAAGGTGACGCGATCTTACGAAACGAAAACGAAAACACAAACACGTCACGAACGAAAATAATTTAATAAAATAAAATAAATAACATTTTACAATTTTGAAACTCATCAAAATAATTAAATTAGTTTATTTTAATTAATTCTATTTAAATTACGCGTAATTTTTCCGGAAACGTAACGAATTTACGAACCGAGCAACAAAAACGAACCCGAACTCACCCGTAGTATAAATACCATGAGTGAGTTCCTTTTTACTCATTTCCCCTCTTTCTTCCCCACTCAAACCCTAAAATCCCGGTTTTGAGAAAACCCACCATTTTCAAACTTCCAAAGCTTGTATCTCACTCATTTCTTAACGAAATTGAGTGATTCTTTCGCCTACACAAAGCTCTCATCATCTACTACACGAAAGTACAACCGATCTAGAGTTTAATCCACTGAAGAACGAGGTAACCAGTTGAGAAACTCACGAAAAATTAGGGTTTTCACCCTTTGTTTCTATCTTCTACCCTAACCGGCTAATCCTCTTCAAAACTTGAAACCTATGACCACTAGAACCACTTCTAACCTGCACCACTTTCGAAAACACCATGGGATCTTGAAAATGGGGTTGCTTCTTGGTGGAGTCACGACCGGCCGAATGAACACCCATTAGTGGGTCGAATGACACCATGGTCGAATGGCCACCCAGACCTTCGAATGAGGCCCCTGACACTTCGGCCGAAAGACCCCGTGCGGCCATATCACCATTCGCCGCTCATACTCCCACCCTCATTCGGTGCCACCTCATTCGACTGCCTCTACCTCTTTCGCCGGCTGCAGCCATTCGCCACCCTCACATGCGAGGCTGGTCCCATTCGTGGGTCACCATTCGACAGAACCACCTTCACCAATCGGCCTTGACTCATTTGAAGGGCTAGTCATTCGCCAACCACCCTCCTTCGTGGACTAACATTTGGCCACCTCAGCTCCATTCGCCAGCCATGAACATCCGGCCACCCTTTCCTGGTTCAGCCTTCATTTGGCTTGTACACACCCTCACGAACGGCTGGAAACCCTAGAGGTCAAGGAACATCAATAGAAAAACTCACTTGGCCCAACAGTAACTAACCAGGCCCAACAGTGGCCTAGGTGGTTATTGCAGCCCATCTAGTCGGCCCATATCACTTCAGGCCCAACATTCCACCGGCCCATGTGTTCCCTTCCGGCCCAAGTCACAACAAAGCAGGCCCAAACCCTGATAACTTTCATTCAGCCCAATAACCTTGTCCAAGCCCACTGCATTGGTTCTGGCCCAACAGCTTGGTCTAGAGAACTCATTTGGCCCACTATTGAGACCAAGGCCCACTGACTTGGCCCAAGGCCTGCTGTTCAGCCCAAGAGGCAGATTCAGGCCCAATGCATCCTAAACAGGCCCATGTAATTGGCCATGTGTCAACCGGCCCAGTTACATTTCATTCGGCACATGTGATAAGAACCATAAACACAATCTTGAACTAAAAGTAATAGATACCCATACTTGGGTTTTGGTTAAGGGTTAATACCAAGGTGACAATAAACTTTGGTCTTTAAAGCATAAAACTTGGTTTAATTATGTTAACAAATTGGGTAGTATGGAGACAAATGGAACACGTATAAACCTAAACTAAGTGATAAATACTAAGGATTAATAACACTTTATCTAAAACTTAAGATTATTCTTGTGTTATTTATTAGGCCTTATATTAAAGCACATGATTTACACCGTATGACAAGATTTATCAATCTCAAGGGTGAATTAAGATTATACACACGATGTAAAGACACCTAATTACAATAACTTATGACACTTGAAACAAGGGCCGAATGACTACCAAGACCCACGAGTGTTAGCCAATTCAAAGGCTAACACATAAAAACACACGAATTACTACAAACTTATACTTACAACTTACAAACAACGTGAAATCAATACAGGATCGTGAAAAACAAACTCAATTACAACTCAGAGCGCGTGCATTCTTTCATTTAAGCTAAGTCAACCCAACAACTACAAGGTGAGTTCATATGCCCCTTTTCTTTAATCTTTGTTGATTTTAAACTCTCGGGGCTGATAAAACATGCTTTACTTTTATTTGTTTAAAAGTTTTGCTTACATATTGTTAATACTTTGATTATTTGATATTAAATTGCTTATTATCATAAATCATTGTATGCATGCTTGTTTGAATTCAAGAATACAGGAAAGATAAGATGATGATGATATTTTTAATATCATAACTCATCGGTACAATAGAATAACTTAGTAGTAAGTTAACTCTTACAACATTTAGTTATTCTTACAAGAAATGACATTATAGCAATTACAAGGAAACATGATGACATGATTACAAGAGCAAAACACAAGAATGATATAAAGATAATATATCTTTACTACATCATTCAATACAAGAGTTAAATAAGTGTAATAAGACTAGATCTTATAATACTTAACCTTACAACTCAACACATATTACAAGAAGAACAGGGAACGTGTAATGATAATCATGATAACATAATTTCATGATAACAACATCATTCACTCAATTAATTAACATAACCTAATAAGACTAGTTCTTATTTAACTTTGTTAATATCACGGAGAACATATGACAATGAGAACAAGAGTACAAGTGAATACAATTACAATTAGTTACATTTGACCTGTTTGCATTATATCACTTCAATCATGTGCCAAGTTGTTCAAGTGATCATGTAAGCCCCTTTAATTCGCTGACCAGTTAGTTTGACGTGACTAAACCGACGATAGCATAGTGGTACCATAGGTTTGACAAACCTCTAGCTGGTAGGGCTAGTATGTTGATCGTATTGATTCATTGGCCGGTAACGTATGACCGGTGACAGGGCGACCTCAAGTCAGGTTCTGGTAAGCGACACATGGTGATATTAATCTACAGTGATAAGTAATTAATCCAGCGAAAACCCTATTGACTAGTAGGTTGAGAAGGTGATCTGCTCTCATGTTACACTACTAGTAATAGATTTCGTTGAGGACAATAGACATACAAAGTGGTAGAGATAAATCGGATGCATTGAAATCTGATTACGTGAGGATTTCAATGGATTCCTTTTAGGCTCTATGCACTATGGTTCAAGGACAAGTTGCAAGGGGTTAACTCACACTCTTAATATTTAATAGAGTATCATCAGTTAACCCACCTCAAGTATAGAATAATACAAGGACAAGATTATATTAATCTAAAATTCCTTAATACATCGAGGGTTATCAACACTTCGGTTTGATAATTAAAACCCATACAGTATATTATTCTATAATCAATACAATAACTGTATACATATCAAATACGATGAACAAACGGGTAATGGATATCTTTAGTTGTATCGCAAGTGGGGTAACAACTTGACTGAGTATGTGGTGGGATAGCGTTTGGGCTTGACCCTTGCGTGATTCCCTATATATAAGCATACTTGATCAGGTGATACACTACTTGTACATATAACTAAAGAGAGGCCATTGGGTGGAACAGATGAAACAAGTATTACAAGCAACAATTATGACATTGTGGATGTGTGCGTGATCAATTCAATGGTTTTCAATTTACTTACTTATGAACTCACCAACCTAGTGTTGACTTTGTTTAAATGCATGTTTTCTCAGGTGACGAGCAGGTGTAGATACAGTTGTGCCAGTGTTAAGCTAGTGGACTCTTAGAAGACCTAGCTTACTTTTGACTGCATACTTTTGGAATGACAAAACATTGAATCACTTTTGTATATCTTGTACAGTTCAAGATATAAACTCATTGATTCTTTTTTATTAGATTTACTTAGTTAAATTATGATGTACAATGTAATTTAACTTTGTAATTCTATTTCATGTCATGATTAGCATTTCTCATTTATATCTCATGTGCTATGTAAACAATCTGATCATTTGATTATCACTCAAAGATATCGCGCCCCGGGAACCTCCGCCCGACGGGAAAACACGATCCGTTCCCGCCGGCCCGGGGTGTGACAGATTGGTATCAGAGCCATGGTTATAGAGAAATATAGGTCATATTCCATAAACGGTTTGGCCTAGACTATAACCTAGGGACCCTCATGTAGATATTATCTGACATAAGATCTTATTTGCATATGCTTTCTGCATCTGATCACTGCACTAACCGATTTTCTTTCGGTTATGATCAGAATGCCGCCCAGGAAGCAACCGACTACACAGACTTCAGCACCACACTCCTCGACACCAACACCACCTGACTCTCCTCCACATTCACCACCACCTCCACCTCCTCCTCCACACTCTCCACCACCAGGCTCAAGCAATGTTCAGATGATAGATCCTGCTACTATCGCCTTGGCAACCCTGCTGAGTACTCAACTGACAAGCCAGCTGAAAGATGTCATCCCAGAGATGATAAACAGGATTCAAGGCCACGGCAACATTTCTGGCCATACTACAGGAGAGGCTAGTGGAACCACTAGTCATACTTCGGACTACTCCTACAAGTCTTTTGTAGGATGCAAACCCCCAAGTTTCACAGGAGTCGAAGGAGCTGTTGGACTGATCCAATGGCTAGAAAAGATGGAGAACACTCTGGACATTAGCAACTGTCCAGAACACCATAAAGTTCGCTATGCAGCTGGTTCATTCAGCAAGCGAGCATTGACATGGTGGAATGCTCAGATTCGAGCAAAGGGAAGGGATGAAGCAATGGCGATGCCATGGGCATAATTTAAGCTTCTTATGAGGAACGAATTCTGTCCGAAACACGAACTACAGCTGCTGGAGACTGAACTCTCGAACCATGTAATGAAGGGAGCTGATCATATGACCTTCACCACTCGCTATCATGAGTTGGTAGCTTTGGTGCCAGAAATGGTACCAACACTGGAAAAGCTGATTGACCGTTATGTGGCGGGATTACCTTCTTGCATCCAAAGTATCGTGTTGGCTGCTTATCCTGCTACTTTGGAGGCTGCTATCTCCCTATCAGCTAAACTTACCAAGGTGATGGTAAGGTCTGGAGTTTTAAAGGATGAGACTGAAACAGCCAAAGCTGGAACTTCCAAGAAGTCGGATAAACGTCCGGCTAAGAAACAAAAAGTGGCAAGGAACTTTGCTGCCACTACTCAAGGCCCAATGCTTAATCAGCCACCACCACTACAAGTCAGGAAGCCCTACACTGGCACTGCACCTTTGTGCAATACTTGTCAGTATCATCATGCGCCAAACTCTCAGTGCATGCAATGCACAAACTGTGGAAAGTTTGGCCACTGGGCAAACCGCTGCAGGAGCACGGGAGCTCCAAACAGAAACAACAATGCAGCTACTACTACTGCTGCTACTGATCGCATGTCTTGCTACAACTGTGGTGAACCTGGTCACTTCTCTAGGGATTGCCCCAAGAGAAATCAACAAAGGGCTCAAGCACCAAGAGGACGAGCCTTTCAGATAGGAGCTGCTGCAGCTAGGCAAGACCCGAACGTCATTACGGGTACATTTCTTCTATCTGATTTCTATGCCTCTATATTATTTGATACCGGTGCGGATCAGAGTTTTATCTCATCCGATTTTGCTAGCCATCTTAATCATGTTGAGGAATCATTAGACTCCCCTTATACTATTGAGATAGCTAATGGCAAACAGATTTCAGTTGACACAGTACTTAGAAATTGCCCACTAACACTTGGTGATCATACATTTTCCATCGACTTGATACCGATGGAGCTGGGCAGTTTCGACATCATCATCGGAATGGATTGGCTAACTCTTAACCGAGTTGAGTTCATCTGTTCCGATAAACTACTACGTATTCCTATGGAAAACAATGAGGTCTTGGAGATTCGTGGAGACCAAGCGAAACGCAGTGTCAAGATAATCTCGTGCATGAAAGCTCGCAAGTGCTTACGGAAACAATGTGTGGCATTCCTAGCTCACGTGATTCAGAAAGACAAGAAAGAAATCAAGATTCAAGATGTACCGATTGTGAGAGATTTTACAGAAGTGTTTCCGGATGACTTACCGGGACTGCCACCCGAGAGAGCGGTGCAGTTCCGCATCGATTTGATTCCGGGAGCAACTCCTGTAGCCAAGTCTCCCTACAGACTCGCACCATCGGAGATGCAAGAGTTGTCCAACCAGTTGCAAGAACTTCTCGATAAAGGATTCATCCGACCGAGCTTTTCCCCGTGGGGAGCTCCGGTTCTTTTTGTGAAAAAGAAGGATGGGACTTTCAGAATGTGCATCGATTATCGAGAACTCAACAAACTCACCATCAAGAATCGGTACCCGTTACCAAGGATTGATGATTTGTTCGATCAGTTATAGGGAGCACAGTACTTCTCAAAGATAGACCTGAGATCAGGCTATCATCAGCTCCGGATACAAGAAGAAGACATACCCAAAACGGCCTTTCGTACCCGATATGGACACTACGAATTCATGGTTATGCCGTTCGGATTGACGAACTCACCGGCTGTGTTCATGGACTTGATGAACCGGGTGTGCAAGCCGTATCTGGATCAGTTTGTTATCGTCTTTATTGATAATATACTGATTTATTCAAAGAACGAGAAGGAACACGAACAACACCTCAGGACAGTTTTGGAGCTTCTGAAAGAGGAACAACTCTATGCCAAGTTCTCCAAGTGTGAATTTTGGTTAAGAGAAGTTCAATTCTTGGGTCACGTGATTAACAGTGATGGTATTCACGTGGATCCTGCCAAGATAGAAGCAATCAAGAACTGGGATGTGCCTACAACACCGACAGAGATCCGATCATTTTTGGGATTGGCAGGTTATTACAGGAGATTCATTTCGAATTTCTCTAAGATAGCCTTGCCTCTCACCAAACTCACACAGAAGTCTGAACCTTTTGTGTGGACCTATAAACAAGAAGAGGCATTCCAGACACTGAAACAAAAATTGTGCAATGCTCCAATCCTAACACTCCCAGAAGGCAGTGATGACTTTGTAGTTTACTGTGATGCTTCCCATCAGGGACTCGGATGTGTTTTGATGCAACGAGACAAAGTCATTGCTTATGCCTCACGACAGCTGAAGATACACGAGAAGAATTATACGACACATGATCTTGAACTGGGAGCTGTTGTTTCTGCACTAAAGATTTGGAGACATTACCTTTATGGTACCAAGTGCACTATCTTCACAGATCACAAGAGTTTACAACACATATTTGATCAAAAGGAGCTTAACATGAGACAGAGACGTTGGGTCGAGCTCCTGAACGATTACGATTGTGTGATCAAATACCATCCGGGCAAAGCAAATGTCGTTGCAGATGCTTTGAGTCGGAAGGAAAGAGTCAAACCCTTACGCGTTCGCGCTATGGGAATGACGATGCAAACAAGTTTGAGAGATCACATTTTACAAGCACAACAGGAGGCAGTGGCAAGAAACAACCTGAAACGCGAGCTCGATTGTGGAGCCGAGAAACATTTTGAGACAAGACAAGATGGAGTTATCTACTATCTGGATCGTGTTTGGATTCCAGCAGTAGATGAACTTCGAACACTCATTTTTGACGAGGCACACAAATCACGTTACTCAGTTCATCCTGGTGCCGATAAGATGTACCAAGATCTTAGGTCATTTTATTGGTGGCCGGGTATGAAGAAAGACATTGCTACTTATGTTGGCAAATGTATCACATATGCCAAAGTCAAAGCTGAACACCAGAAACCTTTGGGTTTGCTGGAACAACCAGAGATACCACAATGGAAGTGGGAACAAAAAGCTATGGATTTCATTACCAAGCTACCCCGCACTTCCAGCGGACACGATTCGATTTGGGTTATCATTGATAGATTAACCAAGTCCGCACATTTCTTGCCGATCAGAGAAACATATAAGATGGAGAAACTTGCAAGACTATACATTGACGAAATAGTAGTGAGGCACGGTGTGCCACTGTCTATTATTTCAGACCGGGACAGTCGATTTACTTCGCGATTCTGGCAATCATTGCAACAATCCTTAGGGACAAGTGTTAACTTGAGCACTGCTTATCATCCACAAACGGATGGACAAAGTGAGCGCACCATTCAAACCCTAGAGGATATGTTGAGAACATGCATCCTAGACTTCGGTGGAAGTTGGGACACACATTTACCACTCATTGAGTTCTCCTACAACAATAGCTACCACAGCAGCATTGGATGTGCTCCTTTTGAAGCACTCTATGGTAGAAAATGTCGGTCTCCAATTTGTTGGACCGAAGTGGGAGACACTAGAATAACTGGGCCTGAACTTATTCAGGAAACTACTGATAAGATTGCCCAGATACAACAACGATTACAAGCAACACGTAGCCGCCAAAAGAGTTACGCAGACAAACGGCGCAAGCCTTTGGAATTCGATGTGGGTGACCGAGTCATGTTGAAAGTGTCCCCATGGAAAGGCGTAGTTCGGTTTGGGGCTAAGGGCAAGCTAGCACCTCGGTATGTTGGACCGTTTGAGATTACTCAACGCATAGGTCCTGTGGCATACAGACTCAGACTCCCTGATGAACTCAGTGGGGTACACGATGTGTTTCATGTATCAAATCTCAAGAGGTGCTTAGCAGACGAAACATTGATCATACCATTGGAAGAGATACAAATTGATGAACAATTACACTTCATTGAAGAACCTGTAGAGATTATGGAACGTGAAGTCAAGAGACTGAAACGAAGCCGTATCCCTATTGTAAAGGTTCGATGGAACTCCAAGCGTGGACCAGAGTTTACCTGGGAGCGCGAGGACAACATGAAAGCAAAGTATCCCCATTTGTTCGAGAATTGAAACCCGACTTCGATGCTTAAATTTCGGGACGAAATTTCTTTAACAAGGGGAGACTGTAACAGCAAGTGCCAGATCGTCCGGCAAGTCCGTACGGTATGTGTACTTTCACCTTATACTATGTGTAAATACATGTACATGAACAATTATCGCATTATCAGAATTCAGAATACAATACACAGTTGTACGTATTTTAGTGCAAACTTAAATACATTAAGTACAACGCACATTTGAAATATTAGTTGTGGTTATTAAGTGAAAACTTAATTACAGTTAACACAACGAATCAAGAGAAACAACAGTTTACAAGTGAACAACAAAAACATATCGGTTGCGATCTGACGTCCACAGATGACAGGAATCAGATGGCCGACGAATCAGTACAAGAACAATGTGAAAACATGATGTATAGTTGAGTCCGACAGTGAGGAAACACAATTAAAACACAAATGCAGTGTTATTTCAGAATAACGAACTGACAGTGTGTTTGCGTGGGTGACGATTCACACAAACATATCTGTGAGTTTAGAGTTCTGAAATAATGACTGAAAAGTAGAAAACAAAAGTCAGAAAGCAAAACCATCGTCGTATTCGTTCGGGTGACGATTCGAACGAATTACGCGCGAAGGGGACGCGATCTGACGAAACGAAAACACAAACACGTCACGAACGAAAATAATTTAATAAAATAAAATAAATAACATTTTACAATTTTGAAACTCATCAAAATAATTAAATTAGTTTATTTTAATTAATTCTATTTAAATTACGCGTAATTTTTCCGGAAACGTAACGAATTTACGAACCGAGCAACAAAAACGAACCCGAACTCACCCGTAGTATAAATACCATGAGTGAGTTCCTTTTTACTCATTTCCCCTCTTTCTTCCCCACTCAAACCCTAAAATCCCGGTTTTGAGAAAACCCACCATTTTCAAACTTCCAAAGCTTGTATCTCACTCATTTCTTAACGAAATTGAGTGATTCTTTCGCCTACACAAAGCTCTCATCATCTACTACACGAAAGTACAACCGATCTAGAGTTTAATCCACTGAAAAACGAGGTAACCAGTTGAGAAACTCACGAAAAATTAGGGTTTTCACCCTTTGTTTCTATCTTCTACCCTAACCGGCTAATCCTCTTCAAAACTTGAAACCTATGACCACTAGAACCACTTCTAACCTGCACCACTTTCGAAAACACCATGGGATCTTGAAAATGGGGTTGCTTCTTGGTGGAGTCACGACCGGCCGAATGAACACCCATTAGTGGGTCGAATGACACCATGGTCGAATGGCCACCCAGACCTTCGAATGAGGCCCCTGACACTTCGGCCGAAAGACCCCATGCGGCCATATCACCATTCGACCACCACCATTCGCCGCTCATACTCCCACCCTCATTCGGTGCCACCTCATTCGACTGCCTCTACCTCTTTCGCCGGCTTCAGCCATTCGCCACCCTCACATG
The DNA here is from genome assembly GCA_009363875.1 of Mikania micrantha. Classification (NCBI taxonomy): domain Eukaryota; kingdom Viridiplantae; phylum Streptophyta; class Magnoliopsida; order Asterales; family Asteraceae; genus Mikania; species Mikania micrantha. The sequence goes on along the minus strand of CM018687.1, from coordinate 41,074,087 downwards.
CGAGGCTGGTCCCATTCGTGGGTCACCATTCGACAGAACCACCTTCACCAATCGGCCTTGACTCATTCGAAGGGCTAGTCATTCGCCAACCACCCTCCTTCGTGGACTAACATTCGGCCACCTCAGCTCCATTCGCCAGCCATGAACATCCGGCCACCCTTTCCTGGTTCAGCCTTCATTTGGCTTGTACACACCCTCACGAACGGCTGGAAACCCTAGAGGTCAAGGAACATCAATAGAAAAACTCACTTGGCCCAACAGTAACTAACCAGGCCCAACAGTGGCCTAGGTGGTTCTTGCAGCCCATCTAGTCGGCCCATATCACTTCAGGCCCAACATTCCACCGGCCCATGTGTTCCCTTCCGGCCCAAGTCACAACAAAGCAGGCCCAAACCCTGATAACTTTCATTCAGCCCAATAACCTTGTCCAAGCCCACTGCATTGGTTCTGGCCCAACAGCTTGGTCTAGAGAACTCATTTGGCCCACTATTGAGACCAAGGCCCACTGACTTGGCCCAAGGCCTGCTGTTCAGCCCAAGAGGCAGATTCAGGCCCAATGCATCCTAAACAGGCCCATGTAATTGGCCATGTGTCAACCGGCCCAGTTACATTTCATTCGGCACATGTGATAAGAACCATAAACACAATCTTGAACTAAAAGTAATAGATACCCATACTTGGGTTTTGGTTAAGGGTTAATACCAAGGTGACAATAAACTTTGGTCTTTAAAGCATAAAACTTGGTTTAATTATGTTAACAAATTGGGTAGTATGGAGACAAATGGAACACGTATAAACCTAAACTAAGTGATAAATACTAAGGATTAATAACACTTTATCTAAAACTTAAGATTATTCTTGTGTTATTTATTAGGCCTTATATTAAAGCACATGATTTACACCGTATGACAAGATTTATCAATCTCAAGGGTGAATTAAGATTATACACACGATGTAAAAACACCTAATTACAATAATTTATGACACTTGAAACAAGGGCCGAATGACTACCAAGACCCACGAGTGTTAGCCAATTCTAAGGCTAACACATACACACACACGAATTACTACAAACTTATACTTACAACTTACAAACAACATGAAATCAATACAGGATCGTGAAAAACAAACTCAATTACAACTCAGAGCGCGTGCATTCTTTCATTTAAGCTAAGTCAACCCAACAACTACAAGGTGAGTTCATATGCCCCTTTTCTTTAATCTTTGTTGATTTTAAACTCTCGGGGCTGAGAAACATGCTTTACTTTTATTTGTTTAAAAGTTTTGCTTACATATTGTTAATACTTTGATTATTTGATATTAAATTGCTTATTATCATAAATCATTGTATGCATGCTTGTTTGAATTCAAGAATACAGGAAAGATAAGATGATGATGATATTTTTAATATCATAACTCATCGATACAATAGAATAACTTAGTAGTAAGTTAACTCTTACAACATTTAGTTATTCTTACAAGAAATGACATTATAGCAATTACAAGGAAACATGATGACATGATTACAAGAGCAAAACACAAGAATGATATAAAGATAATATATCTTTACTACATCATTCAATACAAGAGTTAAATAAGTGTAATAAGACTAGATCTTATAATACTTAACCTTACAACTCAACACATATTACAAGAAGAACAGGGAACGTGAATGATAATCATGATAACATAATTTCATGATAACAACATCATTCACTCAATTAATTAACATAACCTAATAAGACTAGTTCTTATTTAACTTTGTTAATATCACGGAGAACATATGACAATGAGAACAAGAGTACAAGTGAATACAATTACAATTAGTTACATTTGACCTGTTTGCATTATATCACTTCAATCATGTGCCAAGTTGTTCAAGTGATCATGTAAGCCCCTTTAATTCGCTGACCAGTTAGTTTGACGTGACTAAACCGACGATAGCATAGTGGTACCATAGGTTTGACAAACCTCTAGCTTGTAGGGCTAGTATGTTGATCGTATTGATTCATTGGCCGGTAACGTATGACCGGTGACAGGGCGACCTCAAGTCAGGTTCTGGTAAGCGACACATGGTGATATTAATCTACAGTGATAAGTAATTAATCCAGCGAAAACCCTATTGACTAGTAGGTTGAGAAGGTGATCTGCTCTCATGTTACACTACTAGTAATAGATTTCGTTGAGGACAATAGACATACAAAGTGGTAGAGATAAATCGGATGCATTGAAATCTGATTACGTGAGGATTTCAATGGATTCCTTTTAGGCTCTATGCACTATGGTTCAAGGACAAGTTGCAAGGGGTTAACTCACACTCTTAATATTTAATAGAGTATCATCAGTTAACCCACCTCAAGTATAGAATAATACAAGGACAAGATTATATTAATCTAAAATTCCTTAATACATCGAGGGTTATCAACACTTCGGTTTGATAATTAAAACCCATACAATATATTATTCTATCATCAATACAATAACTGAATACATATCAAATACGATGAACAAACGGGTAATGGATATCTTTAGTTGTATCGCAAGTGGGTAACAACTTGACTGAGTATGTGGTGGGATAGCGTTTGGGCTTGACCCTTGCGTGATTCCCTATATATAAGCATACTTGATCAGGTGATACACTACTTGTACATATAACTAAAGAGAGGCCATTGGGTGGAACAGATGAAACAAGTATTACAAGCAACAATTATGACATTGTGGATGTGTGCATGATCAATTCAATGGTTTTCAATTTACTTACTTATGAACTCACCAACCTAGTGTTGACTTTGTTTAAATGCATGTTTTCTCAGGTGACGAGCAGGTGTAGATACAATTGTGCAAGTGTTAAGCTAGTGGACTCTTAGAAGACCTAGCTTACTTTTGACTGCATACTTTTGGAATGACAAAACATTGAATCACTTTTGTATATCTTGTACAGTTCAAGATATAAACTCATTGATTCTTTTTTATTAGATTTACTTAGTTAAATTATGATGTACAATGTAATTTAACTTTGTAATTCTATTTCATGTCATGATTAGCATTTCTCATTTATATCTCATGTGCTATGTAAACAATCTGATCATTTGATTATCACTCAAAGATATCGCGCCCCGGGAACCTCCGCCCGACGGGAAAACACGATCCGTTCCCGCCGGCCCGGGGTGTGACAGATTGGTATCAGAGCCATGGTTATAGAGAAATATAGGTCATATTCCATAAACGGTTTGGCCTAGACTATAACCTAGGGACCCTCATGTAGATATTATCTGACATAAGATCTTATTTGCATATGCTTTCTGCATCTGATCACTGCACTAACCGATTTTCTTTCGGTTATGATCAGAATGCCGCCCAGGAAGCAACCGACTACACAGACTTCAGCACCACACTCCTCGACACCAACACCACCTGACTCTCCTCCACATTCACCACCACCTCCACCTCCTCCTCCACACTCTCCACCACCAGGCTCAAGCAATGTTCAGATGATAGATCCTGCTACTATCGCCTTGGCAACCCTGCTGAGTACTCAACTGACAAGCCAGCTGAAAGATGTCATCCCAGAGATGATAAACAGGATTCAAGGCCACGGCAACATTTCTGGCCATACTACAGGAGAGGCTAGTGGAACCACTAGTCATACTTCGGACTACTCCTACAAGTCTTTTGTAGGATGCAAACCCCCAAGTTTCACAGGAGTCGAAGGAGCTGTTGGACTGATCCAATGGCTAGAAAAGATGGAGAACACTCTGGACATTAGCAACTGTCCAGAACACCATAAAGTTCGCTATGCAGCTGGTTCATTCAGCAAGCGAGCATTGACATGGTGGAATGCTCAGATTCGAGCAAAGGGAAGGGATGAAGCAATGGCGATGCCATGGGCAGAATTTAAGCTTCTTATGAGGAACGAATTCTGTCCGAAACACGAACTACAGCTGCTGGAGACTGAACTCTCGAACCATGTAATGAAGGGAGCTGATCATATGACCTTCACCACTCGCTATCATGAGTTGGTAGCTTTGGTGCCAGAAATGGTACCAACATTGGAAAAGCTGATTGACCGTTATGTGGCGGGATTACCTTCTTGCATCCAAAGTATCGTGTTGGCTGCTTATCCTGCTACTTTGGAGGCTGCTATCTCCCTATCAGCTAAACTTACCAAGGTGATGGTAAGGTCTGGAGTTTTAAAGGATGAGACTGAAACAGCCAAAGCTGGAACTTCCAAGAAGTCGGATAAACGTCCGGCTAAGAAACAAAAAGTGGCAAGGAACTTTGCTGCCACTACTCAAGGCCCAATGCTTAATCAGCCACCACCACTACAAGTCAGGAAGCCCTACACTGGCACTGCACCTTTGTGCAATACTTGTCAGTATCATCATGCGCCAAACTCTCAGTGCATGCAATGCACAAACTGTGGAAAGTTTGGCCACTGGGCAAACCGCTGCAGGAGCACGGGAGCTCCAAACAGAAACAACAATGCAGCTACTACTACTGCTGCTACTGATCGCAGGTCTTGCTACAACTGTGGTGAACCTGGTCACTTCTCTAGGGATTGCCCCAAGAGAAATCAACAAAGGGCTCAAGCACCAAGAGGACGAGCCTTTCAGATAGGAGCTGCTGCAGCTAGACAAGACCCGAACGTCATTACGGGTACATTTCTTCTATCTGATTTCTATGCCTCTATATTATTTGATACTGGTGCGGATCAGAGTTTTATCTCATCCGATTTTGCTAGCCATCTTAATCATGTTGAGGAATCATTAGACTCCCCTTATACTATTGAGATAGCTAATGGCAAACAGATTTCAGTTGACACAGTACTTAGAAATTGCCCACTAACACTTGGTGATCATACATTTTCCATCGACTTGATACCGATGGAGCTGGGCAGTTTCGACATCATCATCGGAATGGATTGGCTAACTCTTAACCGAGTTGAGTTCATCTGTTCCGATAAACTACTACGTATTCCTATGGAAAACAATGAGGTCTTGGAGATTCGTGGAGACCAAGCGAAACGCAGTGTCAAGATAATCTCGTGCATGAAAGCTCGCAAGTGCTTACGGAAACAATGTGTGGCATTCCTAGCTCACGTGATTCAGAAAGACAAGAAAGAAATCAAGATTCAAGATGTACCGATTGTGAGAGATTTTACAGAAGTGTTTCCGGATGACTTACCGGGACTGCCACCCGAGAGAGCGGTGCAGTTCCGCATCGATTTGATTCCGGGAGCAACTCCTGTAGCCAAGTCTCCCTACAGACTCGCACCATCGGAGATGCAAGAGTTGTCCAACCAGTTGCAAGAACTTCTCGATAAAGGATTCATCCGACCGAGCTTTTCCCCGTGGGGAGCTCCGGTTCTTTTTGTGAAAAAGAAGGATGGAACTTTCAGAATGTGCATCGATTATCGAGAACTCAACAAACTCACCATCAAGAATCGGTACCCGTTACCGAGGATTGATGATTTGTTCGATCAGTTACAGGGAGCACAGTACTTCTCAAAGATAGACCTGAGATCAGGCTATCATCAGCTCCGGATACAAGAAGAAGACATACCCAAAACGGCCTTTCGTACCCGATATGGACACTACGAATTCATGGTGATGCCGTTCGGATTGACGAACGCACCGGCTGTGTTCATGGACTTGATGAACCGGGTGTGCAAGCCGTATCTGGATCAGTTTGTTATCGTCTTTATTGATAATATACTGATTTATTCAAAGAACGAGAAGGAACACGAACAACACCTCAGGACAGTTTTGGAGCTTCTGAAAGAGGAACAACTCTATGCCAAGTTCTCCAAGTGTGAATTTTGGTTAAGAGAAGTTCAATTCTTGGGTCACGTGATTAACAGTGATGGTATTCACGTGGATCCTGCCAAGATAGAAGCAATCAAGAACTGGGATGTGCCTACAACACCGACAGAGATCCGATCATTTTTGGGATTGGCAGGTTATTACAGGAGATTCATTTCGAATTTCTCTAAGATAGCCTTGCCTCTCACCAAACTCACACAGAAGTCTGAACCTTTTGTGTGGACTATAAACAAGAAGAGGCATTCCAGACACTGAAACAAAAATTGTGCAATGCTCCAATCCTAACACTCCCAGAAGGCAGTGATGACTTTGTAGTTTACTGTGATGCTTCCCATCAGGGACTCGGATGTGTTTTGATGCAACGAGACAAAGTCATTGCTTATGCCTCACGACAGCTGAAGATACACGAGAAGAATTATACGACACATGATCTTGAACTGGGAGCTGTTGTTTTTGCACTAAAGATTTGGAGACATTACCTTTATGGTACCAAGTGCACTATCTTCACAGATCACAAGAGTTTACAACACATATTTGATCAAAAGGAGCTTAACATGAGACAGAGACGTTGGGTCGAGCTCCTGAACGATTACGATTGTGTGATCAAATACCATCCGGGCAAAGCAAATGTCGTTGCAGATGCTTTGAGTCGGAAGGAAAGAGTCAAACCCTTACGCGTTCGCGCTATGGGAATGACGATGCAAACAAGTTTGAGAGATCACATTTTACAAGCACAACAGGAGGCAGTGGCAAGAAACAACCTGAAACGCGAGCTCGATTGTGGAGCCGAGAAACATTTTGAGACAAGACAAGATGGAGTTATCTACTATCTGGATCGTGTTTGGATTCCAGCAGTAGATGAACTTCGAACACTCATTTTTGACGAGGCACACAAATCACGTTACTCAGTTCATCCTGGTGCCGATAAGATGTACCAAGATCTTAGGTCATTTTATTGGTGGCCGGGTATGAAGAAAGACATTGCTACTTATGTTGGCAAATGTATCACATATGCCAAAGTCAAAGCTGAACACCAGAAACCTTGGGTTTGCTGGAACAACCAGAGATACCACAATGGAAGTGGGAACAAAAAGCTATGGATTTCATTACCAAGCTACCCCGCACTTCCAGCGGACACGATTCGATTTGGGTTATCATTGATAGATTAACCAAGTCCGCACATTTCTTGCCGATCAGAGAAACATATAAGATGGAGAAACTTGCAAGACTATACATTGACGAAATAGTAGTGAGGCACGGTGTGCCACTGTCTATTATTTCAGACCGGGACAGTCGATTTACTTCGCGATTCTGGCAATCATTGCAACAATCCTTAGGGACAAGTGTTAACTTGAGCACTGCTTATCATCCACAAACGGATGGACAAAGTGAGCGCACCATTCAAACCCTAGAGGATATGTTGAGAACATGCATCCTAGACTTCGGTGGAAGTTGGGACACACATTTACCACTCATTGAGTTCTCCTACAACAATAGCTACCACAGCAGCATTGGATGTGCTCCTTTTGAAGCACTCTATGGTAGAAAATGTCGGTCTCCAATTTGTTGGACCGAAGTGGGAGACACTAGAATAACTGGGCCTGAACTTATTCAGGAAACTACTGATAAGATTGCCCAGATACAACAACGATTACAAGCAACACGTAGCCGCCAAAAGAGTTACGCAGACAAACGGCGCAAGCCTTTGGAATTCGATGTGGGTGACCGAGTCATGTTGAAAGTGTCCCCATGGAAAGGCGTAGTTCGGTTTGGGGCTAAGGGCAAGCTAGCACCTCGGTATGTTGGACCGTTTGAGATTACTCAACGCATAGGTCCTGTGGCATACAGACTCAGACTCCCTGATGAACTCAGTGGGGTACACGATGTGTTTCATGTATCAAATCTCAAGAGGTGCTTAGCAGACGAAACATTGATCATACCATTGGAAGAGATACAAATTGATGAACAATTACACTTCATTGAAGAACCTGTAGAGATTATGGAACGTGAAGTCAAGAGACTGAAACGAAGCCGTATCCCTATTGTAAAGGTTCGATGGAACTCCAAGCGTGGACCAGAGTTTACCTGGGAGCGCGAGGACAACATGAAAGCAAAGTATCCCCATTTGTTCGAGAATTGAAACCCGACTTCGATGCTTAAATTTCGGGACGAAATTTCTTTAACAAGGGGAGACTGTAACAGCAAGTGCCAGATCGTCCGGCAAGTCCGTACGGTATGTGTACTTTCACCTTATACTATGTGTAAATACATGTACATGAACAATTATCGCATTATCAGAATTCAGAATACAATACACAGTTGTACGTATTTTAGTGCAAACTTAAATACATTAAGTACAACGCACATTTGAAATATTAGTTGTGGTTATTAAGTGAAAACTTAATTACAGTTAACACAACGAATCAAGAGAAACAACAGTTTACAAGTGAACAACAAAAACATATCGGTTGCGATCTGACGTCCACAGATGACAGGAATCAGATGGCCGACGAATCAGTACAAGAACAATGTGAAAACATGATGTATAGTTGAGTCCGACAGTGAGGAAACACAATTAAAACACAAATGCAGTGTTATTTCAGAATAACGAACTGACAGTGTGTTTGCGTGGGTGACGATTCACACAAACATATCTGTGAGTTTAGAGTTCTGAAATAATGACTGAAAAGTAGAAAACAAAAGTCAGAAAGCAAAACCATCGTCGTATTCGTTCGGGTGACGATTCGAACGAATTACGCGCGAAGGGGACGCGATCTGACGAAACGAAAACACAAACACGTCACGAACGAAAATAATTTAATAAAATAAAATAAATAACATTTTACAATTTTGAAACTCATCAAAATAATTAAATTAGTTTATTTTAATTAATTCTATTTAAATTACGCGTAATTTTTCCGGAAACGTAACGAATTTACGAACCGAGCAACAAAAACGAACCCGAACTCACCCGTAGTATAAATACCATGAGTGAGTTCCTTTTTACTCATTTCCCCTCTTTCTTCCCCACTCAAACCCTAAAATCCCGGTTTTGAGAAAACCCACCATTTTCAAACTTCCAAAGCTTGTATCTCACTCATTTCTTAACGAAATTGAGTGATTCTTTCGCCTACACAAAGCTCTCATCATCTACTACACGAAAGTACAACCGATCTAGAGTTTAATCCACTGAAAAACGAGGTAACCAGTTGAGAAACTCACGAAAAATTAGGGTTTTCACCCTTTGTTTCTATCTTCTACCCTAACCGGCTAATCCTCTTCAAAACTTGAAACCTATGACCACTAGAACCACTTCTAACCTGCACCACTTTCGAAAACACCATGGGATCTTGAAAATGGGGTTGCTTCTTGGTGGAGTCACGACCGGCCGAATGAACACCCATTAGTGGGTCGAATGACACCATGGTCGAATGGCCACCCAGACCTTCGAATGAGGCCCCTGACACTTCGGCCGAAAGACCCCATGCGGCCATATCACCATTCGACCACCACCATTCGCCGCTCATACTCCCACCCTCATTCGGTGCCACCTCATTCGACTGCCTCTACCTCTTTCGCCGGCTTCAGCCATTCGCCACCCTCACATGCGAGGCTGGTCCCATTCGTGGGTCACCATTCGACAGAACCACCTTCACCAATCGGCCTTGACTCATTCGAAGGGCTAGTCATTCGCCAACCACCCTCCTTCGTGGACTAACATTCGGCCACCTCAGCTCCATTCGCCAGCCATGAACATCCGGCCACCCTTTCCTGGTTCAGCCTTCATTTGGCTTGTACACACCCTCACGAACGGCTGGAAACCCTAGAGGTCAAGGAACATCAATAGAAAAACTCACTTGGCCCAACAGTAACTAACCAGGCCCAACAGTGGCCTAGGTGGTTCTTGCAGCCCATCTAGTCGGCCCATATCACTTCAGGCCCAACATTCCACCGGCCCATGTGTTCCCTTCCGGCCCAAGTCACAACAAAGCAGGCCCAAACCCTGATAACTTTCATTCAGCCCAATAACCTTGTCCAAGCCCACTGCATTGGTTCTGGCCCAACAGCTTGGTCTAGAGAACTCATTTGGCCCACTATTGAGACCAAGGCCCACTGACTTGGCCCAAGGCCTGCTGTTCAGCCCAAGAGGCAGATTCAGGCCCAATGCATCCTAAACAGGCCCATGTAATTGGCCATGTGTCAACCGGCCCAGTTACATTTCATTCGGCACATGTGATAAGAACCATAAACACAATCTTGAACTAAAAGTAATAGATACCCATACTTGGGTTTTGGTTAAGGGTTAATACCAAGGTGACAATAAACTTTGGTCTTTAAAGCATAAAACTTGGTTTAATTATGTTAACAAATTGGGTAGTATGGAGACAAATGGAACACGTATAAACCTAAACTAAGTGATAAATACTAAGGATTAATAACACTTTATCTAAAACTTAAGATTATTCTTGTGTTATTTATTAGGCCTTATATTAAAGCACATGATTTACACCGTATGACAAGATTTATCAATCTCAAGGGTGAATTAAGATTATACACACGATGTAAAAACACCTAATTACAATAATTTATGACACTTGAAACAAGGGCCGAATGACTACCAAGACCCACGAGTGTTAGCCAATTCTAAGGCTAACACATACACACACACGAATTACTACAAACTTATACTTACAACTTACAAACAACATGAAATCAATACAAGATCGTGAAAAACAAACTCAATTACAACTCAGAGCGCGTGCATTCTTTCATTTAAGCTAAGTCAACCCAACAACTACAAGGTGAGTTCATGTGCCCCTTTTCTTTAATCTTTGTTGATTTTAAACTCTCGGGGCTGAGAAAACATGCTTTACTTTTATTTGTTTAAAAGTTTTGCTTACATATTGTTAATACTTTGATTATTTGATATTAAATTGCTTATTATCATAAATCATTGTATGCATGCTTGTTTGAATTCAAGAATACAGGAAAGATAAGATGATGATGATATTTTTAATATCATAACTCATCGGTACAATAGAATAACTTAGTAGTAAGTTAACTCTTACAACATTTAGTTATTCTTACAAGAAATGACATTATAGCAATTACAAGGAAACATGATGACATGATTACAAGAGCAAAACACAAGAATGATATAAAGATAATATATCTTTACTACATCATTCAATACAAGAGTTAAATAAGTGTAATAAGACTAGATCTTATAATACTTAACCTTACAACTCAACACATATTACAAGAAGAACAGGGAACGTGTAATGATAATCATGATAACATAATTTCATGATAACAACATCATTCACTCAATTAATTAACATAACCTAATAAGACTAGTTCTTATTTAACTTTGTTAATATCACGGAGAACATATGACAATGAGAACAAGAGTACAAGTGAATACAATTACAATTAGTTACATTTGACCTGTTTGCATTATATCACTTCAATCATGTGCCAAGTTGTTCAAGTGATCATGTAAGCCCCTTTAATTCGCTGACCAGTTAGTTTGACGTGACTAAACCGACGATAGCATAGTGGTACCATAGGTTTGACAAACCTCTAGCTGGTAGGGCTAGTATGTTGATCGTATTGATTCATTGGCCGGTAACGTATGACCGGTGACAGGGCGACCTCAAGTCAGGTTCTGGTAAGCGACACATGGTGATATTAATCTACAGTGATAAGTAATTAATCCAGCGAAAACCCTATTGACTAGTAGGTTGAGAAGGTGATCTGCTCTCATGTTACACTACTAGTAATAGATTTCGTTGAGGACAATAGACATACAAAGTGGTAGAGATAAATCGGATGCATTGAAATCTGATTACGTGAGGATTTCAATGGATTCCTTTTAGGCTCTATGCACTATGGTTCAAGGACAAGTTGCAAGGGGTTAACTCACACTCTTAATATTTAATAGAGTATCATCAGTTAACCCACCTCAAGTATAGAATAATACAAGGACAAGATTATATTAATCTAAAATTCCTTAATACATCGAGGGTTATCAACACTTCGGTTTGATAATTAAAACCCATACAGTATATTATTCTATAATCAATACAATAACTGTATACATATCAAATACGATGAACAAACGGGTAATGGATATCTTTAGTTGTATCGCAAGTGGGGTAACAACTTGACTGAGTATGTGGTGGGATAGCGTTTGGGCTTGACCCTTGCGTGATTCCCTATATATAAGCATACTTGATCAGGTGATACACTACTTGTACATATAACTAAAGAGAGGCCATTGGGTGGAACAGATGAAACAAGTATTACAAGCAACAATTATGACATTGTGGATGTGTGCGTGATCAATTCAATGGTTTTCAATTTACTTACTTATGAACTCACCAACCTAGTGTTGACTTTGTTTAAATGCATGTTTTCTCAGGTGACGAGCAGGTGTAGATACAGTTGTGCCAGTGTTAAGCTAGTGGACTCTTAGAAGACCTAGCTTACTTTTGACTGCATACTTTTGGAATGACAAAACATTGAATCACTTTTGTATATCTTGTACAGTTCAAGATATAAACTCATTGATTCTTTTTTATTAGATTTACTTAGTTAAATTATGATGTACAATGTAATTTAACTTTGTAATTCTATTTCATGTCATGATTAGCATTTCTCATTTATATCTCATGTGCTATGTAAACAATCTGATCATTTGATTATCACTCAAAGATATCGCGCCCCGGGAACCTCCGCCCGACGGGAAAACACGATCCGTTCCCGCCGGCCCGGGGTGTGACAGATTGGTATCAGAGCCATGGTTATAGAGAAATATAGGTCATATTCCATAAACGCGGGCCGGTGAAGGGCGTATCTGATATCTGGGACCACCAGGCCCTCATAACCCCCTCCTCCCCCCTGCGTCAACCCCTGTGCGTAGTCGTCACGAACTGTCTCCGGCTCGTAATAGATGCCTAAGTACACGGCGAACCGCTCGATCGACATCTCGAAGTGCTGGCCGCATAAGGAGAACTCGATATCTGGAGGAAGCTCCGCATCATCCTCCTCTCGAACTGCTGCCTGGTGAGCTCGGTATCTAAATGTGGATAGAAACTCCACAGTGATCAACCGGTAGGTGGGCAGGTCCGCGATATCGAACAAGCGAGTCCACGGCGTGTCCTCGCCGAGGATGGCTCTCGCACGAACCGCCTCCCCGGCATCAGCCAGAAGACCCCAATCTATACAACGGGGCGTCGGCACGCTCATCCGAAGTATCCGACGGCACCTCATCAACGTCGCTGACTGCTCCTCGAACTGGAGCCACGCGTGCTGCGATAGCGCGAGCGACTCGCGATCTAACGGCGGCCCATACTGCTGTGGCATGTCGGCATCCTCCTGGTGTGGCACGTCGGCGTCCATCTCTGCTATAGAAAAGTATAAGCTGAAAAACGAAAAACGACCGAACGTTAAAGAAAATATGTCTAAGATGGCCCGTACAGGCCAGGACGGCCCGTACCCAGTGTGCTCGTCTCAACCAAAACCAGGCCAAAACTAGGCTGGTATGGCCAAGACGGCCCGTCTTGACCATACCAGGCCAAAACTAGGCTGGTATGGCGAAGACGGCCCGTACTGGTCAAGACGGCTCGTCTTGACCATACCAGGCCAAAACTAGGCTGGTATGGCCAAGACGGCCCGTCTTGTTCTTGACTGATTTAAATTTTGAAGGATTAAGACGGGCCGTACTGGTCAAGACGGCCGTCTTGTTCATATTTCGAAAACTTTAAAACGTCCTAAACAGGTCCTATTTCGATCAAAAACCTAATCTAAACACATATTCATGATCTACGGGCGAAAATACATACCTGGTATCGAAAGTTTGAAGCACCAAGACGGGGTGTACAGACCAAGACGAGAGGAAATGTGAGTGTATGTGTGTTGAAAAGTAAAAAATGAAAGTAAAAATTGAATTTAATCTAGAACAGTACGGGCCGTACTGGCCAAGACTGGCCGTACTGTTCTAACTTTTTTTTTAAATTAAAAAAAATTCACTTTTATTATATTTCATTAAAGAATTTGTTTATTACATTTAAACGTCTATGTAGTCGACCAACTTATTTTCATCTAAAAATCTTTGGTATTCTTGCAGCCTGTCATGATATACGAACTCCCAGTCGGATGCGGCATCATTTCGGTAACGTTTCCAGATAGGATTTACTGTTGGCATTGGATAACATCCTTGTAAGGTAACATTAACGAAATGTTGGCCAAGATGAATTAATGATACGACGTTATGTCGCGGCAAACTATTAGCAGATGTCCACAAAGGAAAAATGGTTTGAGGACCTCCTCTGCTGAGAAGTTGAACGATTACGCCAAATCTTTAAGCAATTACTAAACCTGTGTGAGGCATAAACATCCAATGTTCGGCGGGAGCAGGTGCAATCTGTTGCCAATTTATTGTGTTGCGTAGTACATCATAAGAATATGGGTCGTAGGAGTTAAACACATATATGTACAGATCTGCGTTGAAATCCAATTCATGCAAGAGTTGTTGTCGAATAAATGCCCAATGACTTTCATCGAATCCTAAGCCTACGGCTACAGAACGAAAACCACAGTTACCATCTGGCTGGACATCTTGTATGTTTATCATGTAAGGTTGAAGGAGAGGAAGGATGTGATGACCGAAGCGATAAACATTGTTTAATCCTTCTGGTTTCATGTTACGTGGAAAACGGAATTCGTTTTGACTTAGCGAGTCCGATGATGGCATTGCTTTTGATACCGATGTGGAACGGCTGCGCCGAAACACGGGTTTCTGACTTTTCTCGGTCACACCTGTAAACGAACTATGCCTCGAAGGTTCAAATGTACTTTCTTGGGACGCTAAATTATCTTTAACAACGTCTTGCTCTTGCTCTTTTTGTTTCTGTGCCTTTAAAGTTGGACGACCACGTGTATCTTTTTGAACTGAAGGCGCCTTTTTGTCGCTTTTGTTTGGAAATACCTGCGCCAAGACCTTCTTTATTAGACTTTTTTTAATTTCAGGAGGTTTGGAATTTATTTCTTCTGTAACCAAACCCATTTGTCCTATAGCATCTATTTCTTCTTCTTCTAACAGTGTTGGGTTAGCTGCGTTAAGTTTTGTCCAAAAAATATCTATATCTGAGAGTGGTATCTTGTTATCTGCATAATTTATAATTAGAGTTAATATAAATATAAAACTAAGTACGTGCGAAACATCTAATATTTACATTTAATATTACGAACCTGTGTTGTAATATTTTGATATATTACAAGCGCACGGCAACCCACAACTCGTCCAAAGCTGGTGGCCACACGTCATATTTTTGTCACGCATGACTCTTATTTTGTATTTTTCCTCGACCAACAAATCAAGAGCTTTATAGGACACATTTCCTCGAAGGTTATCAAATATTGGTAGTTTATGATTACCCATAGTTTTAATCAAGCTTGTTTCAAAATCATGTTTCATTTCCTGTGCTTGCACGATTTCATTTACGAAACCGACAAGCGAGGCAAGCGTGCTGTTTGGTGATCTGAGGAATCGTTTTAGGTTCGAGTGCTGACTTTCCACCCGGTTTGTTGTACGTTGACCAAAGTTGCGCGTTCTATTGGTCCATGCTGTTACAAACATATCTCTGTAGCTGTTTAACCAGGTGTGCGTCAGATACTCCAGAACCCCTGAAATGAAACAAAAAACCAATGATGACATGATTCAACATAATGATGGTATATGATGCTTACTTTTTTTGTCGTCTTTGATAAGTCTTTCGTACAGACGGTTGTAGTTGTAATCGTATAACTCTGTTGTCGGAGAGTTACACAAATTCGCCCATCGACCTTTGAATTTCTTCCAGTCTGCGTCCGAAAAGCTTGCCTTGCAGTGTTTGGCAATATTTTCGTCTATGTGCCATCTACAGAGATATTTTGCAGCTTCTGGAAACACTTTACGGCACGCATTCATAACAGCAAGGTCTCGATCTATTATGATCACACGTGGCTCCATACACTTATTCAACATACTCTTAGCCATTTCCAAGACCCAGACGTAGTTCTCCTCACGCTCTTTGCTTACGAACGCGTGAGCAATACTAAACGTCTGGTGTGTGGAAGTCACGCCAACAATTTGAATAAATGGAAGCCTGTACTGGTTCGTTTTGTACGTTGCGTCCATCATCAGTACGTGCGGAAGTGCACGCCACCAGCAATACGATTTTGGATGACAGAAGAAAATGTCTTCCACGACGTTTGTTTCAGGATCCTCCCGGGTATAGTAAACGTACCGCTGACTGTGAAGCACGTTTTCCAGGAACTGCATCGGAGTATCACCGAATTTCTTCTTGTTTTTTAGCTTCTGCTGTAAATTGTATACATCCCTAGGGACGGATACATTTGCAGGGTTATGTTTCTTTATGCTCGAAAGTATGTTACGAGGATCCATGTGCCGCTCGGTCAGATTCTCAACCAGATCTTCTTCCTCCTGAGTGAATCTTCTAACATATGGATGACCCTCTAGATTCTGAGCAGGTTCGTGATTGTGATCGTCGTTAATCACCTGTAATTTCCAGGATTCACGAACTTCGTTGTATAACCCTATCAGTTGAAACGGACAACCGATTTTCTTGTTGCCTGACCGTCTAAGGATTGCGATGCTATTGTGCTCGCCACCACGGTCACACATGAGGCAGACTTTGATTACACTGCCTGTTGTCTTTGATTTCTTCGTTCTTCTTTTGACTACAATGTAACCATTGTCTACTGCTCTACTTTTCACCCACCCTACCAGCGCTTCCTCAGACATAAACTCCTGACATATAAAAACAATAATAAATACCTTAAATGTATAGCGATAATATACAATCATTAACATTTATGTTTCATTTAAGTTACCTCTTTGGTTTCCCAGTTAACGTTTGAAGCCCCCGGCTTTTTTTCATAACCCTCCTCCGTGTAACTTTGTTTACTGTCGTCATACACGAACCCATACGATGCTTGACTGTCAAAGCCGACATCAGCGTTAGGTTCAGCATTCAGATCTATCGTGCCGTATGAATACTCAATAGGAGGCTCTTCGTTCAAATCTGGCACGAAATAGTTGAAAAAACTCCCGTCCCAAAACGACATCGTTACAGATATGAATTATCTTGAAATATATTTAATTCGAAAGTTACGCGTTCGTTTGAAACGATTCATGCTTATATACAAATTTGAAAATGTTCAATACGGCCCGTACTGGCCTATACGGCTCGTACTGGGTCAAATCAATATCCTTTTGTCAGAATTGAAAAAGCAAGACGAGCCGTACTGGCCAGTACGGGCCGTCTTGCCGAGCCGTCTTGCTGTCAAATCATTGTACTAGGTTGCAGGGTATGTCTGTACGATGAATGAGACGGGCCGTCCTGGCCAGTACGGCCCGTCTTGCTCCCAATCATTGGCACAGGTTGTCAGGAGCGAATGTTTGACCGAGGACTGAGACGGGTCGTACTGGCCATTACGGGCCGTCTCAAGGGTGTATTTTTAAAAAATGTGGGTGTGAGAATAACAACACCCTTAATTTAATGCTCATACTATAAAAAGGACTAATTATTTTATAAAAAAGAACTGTGGGATTTTTCATGACGAAATCTTTCTCCTTTGTAACTACTTTTATATAAATTTAAAGTTATTTTCTTATAAACCTTTTTAATTGTGTATTTACTTAATTCAAAATCAAAATTGTATATATCTATCTTTAAATTTATAAATTGTGTATTTACCACAATAAAAATAAAAGATTATGCATTTATTTATTATTAAAAATAATTACAGAATGACTATTTAGCCTTATGTATATTAAAACTTTAAAGCTTATCAAATTTTCATATTTGCGCTTTCTTAACTAGTACGTTATTTATTTATTTTTTTTGTCTTTTCGATTTTTTTAGTTATTTTGGTTTTTTATTATGTTACGCTAATAATTTTTTCGTTTAGAGGATGTTTGATAGCCTCTTAATGATACATCTTAATGATTCATAACCTCTTAATAGATACGAGCTAACCTTAAGTATAAATGATTAAAATTTAACATTAAGAGGTAATCTCTTATCCATTTAGATTTAAGGAAATATTAAGAAGTTACGAACTATTAAGATGTAGTCTCTTAATAACCATTAAGGTGTAGTCTCCTAATAACCATTAAAATGTAGTCTCTTAATGACCATGTATTAAGATGTTACCAAACATTCGCTAAGTTTTCTTTATTAGGTAGACTAAACATACGTAGACAAACAAAATAATCAAAAGCAAAAAAGAAAACAAAAAACTTAGTAAAAAGACTAGAGGTGAGCATGGTTTGGTTCGGTGTTGTTATAAACTTTTTCATAATTACCAAAACTGTAACTTCGGTTAATTTTAGATTTATATCCATAACCATAACCAACTGATTGGTTAACCATATGTTATATATGGTTTGGTTTCGGTTAAATTTGGTTAATTATGAAATTATTGAAAAATCAAGAAAAACTTGTAAATAAGCTTATGAATTAGAAAATATATTGATGATACAAATCTAAATGAAGTTTGTACAACTTTAGAGTGAATGAGAATAAGTGAACAAAAAATAAAAATCACAAACTCTAGCCCATCTTCTAACATATTTGGTCTCACATATGACCTTTAAAAAAGATTAAAAAAGAGGGTGACTCGTTTCATACTCGTATAAGCTCGATTGTGTCTGAGCTTCTAACAAGCCGCTATTATGTAGCTCGCTAACCATCTTGACTCATTTACACTACAAAAAACTCATTAACTAAACATAATGAAAAATATAAAACCAAAAAAGTAAAATGAATATAAAAAGCTAGTTAAAATGGATTAATATGAAAAATCAGAGAAATATAAGTTTTAGCAGAATAAAGATACATTTATTTTAAATAAAGTATATCAAATCGGTAGACTAGAAATACTTTTATTTATGAGTGAAGATATATTGGATTTTGGTTTTGAGTTAAAGTAAACATTAGTTATGTGTGATTTTTATTTCAATATGAGACTAGCTCATTTGATAGAAGCTTTGTCTCTTCGATATGAGGTTCGGAGTTCAAACCTATGCATATAGTATATTTAATTAAAGATAATATAGAAATAAGATACATTTTTTGTTAAGAAAATGAATTTAGGAGATAGTTCTAGTAAAGACCTTAGGAAGTGTTTGGTATGCATGAATGAATGATTGAATGAAATGAGTCATTACGTTGGAATGAAAAGAAACGTGTTTGGTAAACACATAGGAATGAAATGCACCATTTCACAAGGAATGTGATACCTTTACTTTTGATGATTTTCATTCCTTGAAGTAGGGGTGATTTTTCTTCATTCCTTCTCTTGAAGGAATGATTCGACCAATGACCCGACCCATGATTCGAATCATGATGTGAACAATGACCCAAACCATGATCTAAACCATGACCCAAACCATGGCTTAAAAAATCACCCAACCCTTGACTCAAACAATGACCCAACCCATGAACCAAACCATGACCCGAACCGTGAACAAGACCATGACCCCATCCACAAACAAAACCATGACCCGATCCATGAAATGCCCAAACAACAGCCGACCAATGAACCGACTGATGATATGAACCATGGCTCGACCCATGATTCGAACAATGATTAAAACCATGACTTCAGTGGTGGACCCAGAAATTTTTTTCATGGGGGGCGAAAATTTTTTAAAAGTTATATATTTAGAGTTCGATATATAATATTTTTTTATTTTGTTCCGATCGGGTTAGGTCAAACCGAGTCGGGTCATGTTAAAACGACGGCAGTTAGGATGAATGCGAATTATCATGAGTGCAGGTCAGAATGAATTTTAAGAAAAGTTAGTTTGAGTTTAAATGAGTCATTTTATAAAACATCAATTCCGTTCAAATTAAAATGAATTGTAATAAACAAATAGTTTAATTGAATAATTTTTTATCAAATATATTACTGATCAGTGTTACCCGTTTGAATTTATTATATTTATTCAGTTTTTAAGTTACACATCTTGTTATTGAATTGTCTGCCTAGTTCTCTACGGAGTTTTATTTTTTAAAATCTATCAAAAACATCTATAAAGGTTGTTATAATTTCTCCAAGAAAACAAGTATAGGTATCATTTAAATTTTCATCACAAGTCTGATTTTACAAATTTAAGGGGTCGATTGCAAAATATTAAGAGGGTCGGTCAAGATTTTAACATATATATATTACTGAAAAAAAAAAATTCAAGGGGGGCGGCTGCCCCCCCCCCCCCCCCCAATATTCTATGTAGGTACGCCACTGCATATCAAAAACTAGTTGTTGGCTTTGTTTATCAAAATCAAAACCAGTTAGAACCGAAAACAGTGAAAATGGTTTGTGCACTCTAGTTTGGAAGTTTTTTTTTTTCCGATGGGCGGCCCATAAATTTAGGCGAGAAGCCCAAAAATATTAAATGTTAAGCCTTATAATCAAGGCTGTCACTAAGAGATTATGTGTCATGTGTGAATGCTAAAAATGAGCCCTTATGTGTGCGTGTGTGATAATTAATTTGTAACTAAACATGAAGCGAGTTAATTTTTTTTTGACCAAAATTTTAAATTGTAATAAGTTATTGGGTCAAATGTTTAAAGAAATTTTTTCTTTTAGCTTTTATAAAATTCGTAACTGTGTTAATTTTTTTTGAACAACTGCAACCGAGTTAAAGTAAGTTTACAAAGTTTAGGCATGAAGATCATATTTTAATCCTTCAATTTTTTTAGGCCTAAAGCTCGTAATTTGAAGGCATAAAGCTCGTAAAATTTTAACAATTAATCAAAGAAATATAGATGCTTTCCCATAAATTTTAAGCACGAAACTCAATATTTTAATTCTTATATATATCTCATAAACGAAAAGCCTAAATGTTAGGCGAGAAGCCCAAAAATTAAGATTTTATATATGATTGAAGCCCACAATTTTTAGATGTCAGTTATATTATATATGATTTTTGCTTGAACTATTTATATTTTATTTCACAATTTTATTTTGCTCTTTTTTGATGTCATTACTTGTGAACTTTTGATAAATAAAAAAATGCTATAAAAATCTAAAGAAGGCGTACACCGGAAACATGAAATTAAATTAAGCTTTACTTTTAGTCCTTGATCTTTTTGTTACATTTCTTTCTTTTACCTTTCTTTATTACAATTTAATTACTTGCACTTCTTTCTCTTTTAATTTTTAATTTTTCTTTTATACAAATTAAAACTTGTTTGTATTACTTGTTTAATTTGCCTTGATTAATTTTGAAAAATTAAATATTTGTAAAAACAATTAGACTTGATTGAAACACTTAGTAAAAGTTGAGTGAGTATAAAGATTAAATAGAAAAAAAAAGCCCTCTAGTGATTTAATTGAAACTTTTGATAAACTTTGTTGTTATTTTAAAAAGTTACCCCTTTTTATATTTCTTTTTATGCAATACCAACCACTTCTTCTGTTAACTTTTATCTATTAACTTTCAAAACTTAGGTTTTACTCTGAACTTTCAAAACTTGATAACATTCCACTAGTCAGGACACAATATATAAAATTTGGGGGTTGGTGAGCCAAGAAGAAGCGGAATCATTTTGGTGATATTTTTGACTCGTTAACCCAAACAACATTTTAGTGGAACCATATATAAAATTATTCATTTGTGTCCCAAAAAAAAAAAGCAAAATAATGCAATTTTAGGTGGTGATGTATGTAAATAAAAAAAGCACAAAGTGCCTTTGAATATGAAGCAATCAGTTCAGTCTTGATAACAAATCATAGAAATTCTCAGTCCAAAAACTCCACCTCAATTCCCTAACGACTAGATGTTTTTCTTTCTATCAAAATATAAAACCGTATCACGTACTCCACGGGTCGGTTTCGGTCCTAACTTCAGATGGCTCAACAACTTCTGTTTCACCAGAGGGTTCAGATGAATCAGTGGCAGAATCTTCACTTTTCTCAACTCTTCCCCATTTTCCGCCAAGAGCAACCGCCATCATTTCATATATCTTCCCACCCAATTCAGCTGGATTATCAGGCTAAACATTCCCAAAATTAAAAAAAAAGTCCTTAATAATTGGATGATCAGGGTTGACTTCCATTTTTCTTCTTTTTTTTGAACGGCCAAGGTCTCAATCGTGTGAACCCACTTTCCATGAGCCACCACAACCACCCCAGGAGGAAACCCCACTGGGAAAACCCCTGACCCTCCTCAGACCCTTTTGCGACTTTCACCTAGCTGCTGTTTCATCCAGTCACAAAGTAGGATATACTCTTGCTTATTTTCTCTCACTTTAATTAACCTCGTCTGTGTCACCTAAATGTCAAAAAAAAATAAAATTTCAGAGAACATAAAACACACATTTAAACCACTAAAAAAGGGAAAATTCTCATTTTGTCCATTTGACCTAAGAATGGACCAAAATGTCCAAATATCCATCACTTATTTGTTAATAAAGTTTTTAAAGATAAAGAAGCTGATAGACATTTGGACATTTTGGTCCAAGAATGGGTCAAAGTAAACAAAATGGTAATTTTTTCAAAAACAGTTGGTCAAAGGTCAACTTACCAAGCTCAAGATCTTCCTTGCTCACATCAACAAAAATTTTTTCTTTGTATGTTTGAAGGTTCTGAATTGCCACTTCATCAATAGGCTCAACTAAATATAACACTTTCAATTAAATAGGAAATAATTATAATATGTAAACAAATGAAACTATAATTTTTAATGAAATTGAAAAAGAAATGCATACCTCAATATAATAAATTGCATTCTGCTTTTCATCCATATTATCAATGTATTCATCTAAGCTTATCAGTTCATCTTCACTTTTAGATGAGAAAAACCTCAACAGTGGAGTTATTCTTTTATGATTTAACTGTAATTAAACTCAACTAATTACTTAATACTTTTATTGCCCACTTAAAGAAAGTAATAAGATCCAAATTGTATATTAGGTGATTGAATTTAATGTTCGAAATTCATTTTTGGTTCACTTCTAAAAATAAAATAAAGCAATAACTTACTAATATAAATTGTTGTCCTCCACATGACAACAACCATAATTATACTTATAGATTGAATGATTATTGTGTAACTTCAAAACTTGAAACTTATTAACATGATGAAAAATTTAGTTGATTTGTTTAAAATTTGTATATTTAGGTAATATAAAACAATTTTTTAAAAGAAAATTAAACATTCACCTTCTTTTAATCTTTCATTTATTATTTTAAATAATATTCCTTCTAATCATGTCGAAAGAAAAAATAATTTTATCATATCATATTAATTAATAACATGATAATTAGGCATGGTTTTATTATGTATTTGTGATTTAATTTAGTTTTATCATTTTTTGGATGATTCAACCCGATCACGTACATTCGAATTGGTCAGAAAAAATAAAATAATTAACATATAATTTCAAAAAAAATCTCCCGACACCCATAAAAAAGGTTTATAGGTCCACCACTGTGTAGTTGTGTTTGGTGTTCTTAACAGATTTTTTTATGAATTTATAAAAAAAATTACACATGTGTAGTTTTGCCATATATGTTTAATGTTATCTTAACGTACTAATTAAAGGGATTAATTACCAATTAAAACAAAAGTAATTCTTGTTCGTATTAATTTTAAAATTGTATGTTTTAGAAATCAGATGAATATATTGAATAAAGAATATAATTACTAAATAAATAATCGAACCATAATTAATCCTGTGTCAAATATAGTCGAAATCAAAAATATTAAGATAATGATGATGGAAAACTGTTAAAAGTTATTCAAATATTTAGTCAAAGATGTTGGATGCTTGCGTGGAAGATAGCTGGTCAATTAAGTTTCCGAGTATTTTGGTTTTACTATGTCAGTTTGAATAGTCTTTTGTACGTTGTTTTAGTTGCTATTTTGGTTCCGTATTTATTTCATTTGATTGTTATGTAATCTGCTATTTAAAGCAGTCTAGTTGATAATAAACAAGCATTCGAGTTCAATCTTTTACATTCAATTTTGTGAGGTTGAGTTAAACTTAGTTTCTGATTCCAACATTCTGGTATCAGAGCTACGTTCTGATTCAAGTTCTTTGTCAATTCTCAATTGCTGTTATGGCCAACAATCTGATAAACAACAACTCATTACCATCGGTACCGATCTTTAAAGGCGATGGGTATGAGTTTTGGAGTATACGTATGAAGACCATTCTGATGTCACAAGACCTGTGGGATCTAGTCTCAAATGGATTCGATGAAAATGATGGAGATCGAACCAGGCTCAGAGATCACCGGAGGAAAGATGCGAGGGCACTGTCTATAATTCAACAAGGCGTACATGATGAAGTATTCTCACGTATTGCAGCAGCCACGTTGTCTCGGCAGGCTTGGAACCTCTTGCAAACGGAGTATCATGGTGATTCTAAAGTTCAAGCTGTTAGACTACAGGGTCTGCGACGAGATTTTGAAACAATATACATGAAGGATGGTGAAGCTGTGGCAGATTTTCTATCTCGAGTCATGAAAATTGTGAATCAACAAAGAGCTTACGGTGAAAAGATCTCGGATCAAACGGTTGGGGAGAAAGTTCTTCGAAGTTTACCAACACGATGGAATCATGTTGTCGCAGCTATTGAAGAATCAAAGGATTTGTCTGTATTATCCTTTGATCAATTAATTGGCTCTTTACAAGCACATGAAGGAAGGGTAAACCGGAGTACTGAAAGTCCTGTTGAAGAACAAGCTTTTCAAGCTGTGAACAGAGAAGATGATAGATCTAGCTTCAATCGAGGTCGTGGCAGAGGTGTCTTTAGAGGACGTGGCAGAGGAAGAGGCAGGTTTGGTGGTAGAGGAAAGAGCTCTATCCAATGTTACAACTGTAACAGATTCGGTCACGTAAGGGCAGACTGTAGAAGCGAGCCTCAAGTTCAAGCTGCAATTGAAGATGAAGAAGAAGATGAAGACGAATACAGGTTGTTTATGGCCGTAGGATGTGAAGAAACCTGTGACAGTGGCGTCTGGTACATAGACTCCGGATGTTCAAATCACATGACTGGAAAGAAGGAACTGTTTAAGCAGTTGGATGAAAGTAAGAAGGTTAAAGTGACAATTGGTAATGGTAAAAGCATCTCGGTTGAAGGCGAAGGAAAAGTGAAGTTAGAAGTGAACGGGGGAAGGCATGGATTTTTGGATGATGTTCAATTTGCACCAGACTTGGGATACAATCTCCTAAGTGTAGGCCAGCTAATGAAGTCAGGTTATATCCTCCTTTTTGATAATAATGTTTGTACTATTAAAAAGAAGGAAACCGGTGAAGTTGCATGTACTATTGGTATGACAACCAATAATACTTTTCCTTTGAATTTCACAAAAGGAAAAAGCCTTACCAGCTTTCTTTCTGTAACTAAAAGAAATGATTCTATGATATGGCACTGTAAACCCCATAACTCCCACATGTGTGACACGTGTTTAAAACGTCATCAAAGTTTAGGTCCCAGATTTTTTTCAAACCAACAAATGTAATTAACACCATAAACACCTCATTTACACACGACTTTACAAAATAATTGATGTTAGTTAAACATTCAATAACAAAAATTACATTTGAGTTATCACCAAAAACCTTTGTTTAACACCAACAAAGAAAAACCACCAAAACGTGTTTGATCCGAATCCTTGCGAGGCAAACCGATCACGACCCCGTTCAACCCTTCCGTTCACCTGAAACACCATAATTAAGTCACCATTAGTTCATTAGAACTAAGTAAGATCACCATGCCCGACCACACGAGCTTACATGACCCAAAAAGTCAATTTTGGTCAAATTTTACTCGGGGCGTATGGTTTAGGCGTATCTGGGGCGTATCACAGACAAAATCCAAAGGTTGAGCTGAAGGAGGCGTATGATACGCCCCCCCCCCAGGCGTATCATACGCCGGGCACCACCTGCACATCTATTTTTGCTGTTTTAAGCCATCTTAACCCCTTTCGCTCAAATACGACCGTTCCAATACCCCCATAAACATTATATAACACCATATAATCATATTAAACACCTTAATTCACCAAATTATAACCATCATAGTCATAATATCAAACGATTTACTAACGGGTCGTTTGCACCCAAAACTCCTTTGAAATCTTATTCCACAAGATTTCTCAAGATAAGTAAACCACACCACTTGTGTTTTACAAACTTGATTACACCCAACAAAGAACATTCACACACCATGTGAATAATTCAATGTCATGATCACACCACTTGTGAATCAAAACACCAATTTGAGTTGACTTCAATTACAATTCACACACCTTGTGAAATAATTCAAATCCTTCAACACACATACAAATTAACACCAAATCAATCATGAACTAGTATTGAAACACCATGTTTACAATAATCAAGCAACATATATCACCTATTGCTTACTATTGTCTAACAACAAGTACTAGTTCACCTATTCCCCATAAAGTCAAATCTTCAACAACATTCATACATGTACACACCTTTACACATAATAAGTAGAAGATTTAGGTGACTTACCTTGTTCCAACGCGCTATCCTCTATAACCAATTCCTTCCCGGGTCGTTTGGTTTCACCCACACCTTCACTATCAATTCCTATTATCACAACTAATAGGTTTAATATAAAGTTTGACCACAATTAGTCAACATACACCCCAATGTCAACATTTTCAATCTAATTTGTTTCCAATTGACCCTTAACCATATCAATTCACCATTGTTGATGTTATAAACCCACATAATTCACATCACCATTGGTTTAAACCAATTTTAAGTTAAATACCCTACTTGGCATTTCATCAAACACCTTGTATGCACAAATTCATGTGCTAATGATCATTCATCATTAAAACACCTATGTAACTCCATTATTATGTTTAAAAATGATCAATCTCAACAATTTCACCACAAACTACAACAATATAGTGAATATCATCAAATCCCCACCTTTAAACACTACTTTACACACCATGTTCATCAACTCCATGAAAACCCCAATTCCCCCATTTTCATAACATGTAAATCATGAAAGAAAACAATCAAAAGTTGTTCCTATATGATTATCAACATCATTAACAACATTTGACACTCTCAAAACACCAAATTTGAGAGTTTTACCCATCAAACCCACACCCCCTATGGAGACCCACGAAAATCCCATCAAAAACACCCAAAAATCTTACCTAGATGTTGTTTGATGCAAGAGGAACTCCAATTTATACTTGCATTCAAGATCAAGCTATGAATCATGCACCAATTTGAAGGATTTCCAGAATTTTAAGCTTTCTCCTTGTCTTCCCTTCTCTTCCACGTTTTCCAGCACACACACACACACATAAAAGTGTGAAATGTTGACCAAGTCAACATTTAACCCCTCTTTTAAGCCAAGTTTCATCTATTGGCAGTTTTGGTCCCTCTATTACTAGTTTAAACTAACTAGTTACAACTAACTAAGTTAAGTTAGTAAACACCCAACATATTGTTAAAATAAACAAACACTCTTAAAACACCCACCAAATTAAATAAACACAATCATACACCAATTATGCTTAATTTTATAATATTTCACCAAAATGGGATGTTACAAATTCCCCCCTCCTTACAAAGGTTTCGTCCCCGAAACCTCGTTACACCTCAAAAAGGAAAGGATAAAATTTCCACATTTCATCCTCGGACTCCCACGTAACATCCGAACCCCGTCTGTTCTTCCATTGCACCATTACTTGGTTAATCGTCTTATTCCGAAGTTGCTTGACTTTTCTATCCAAGATAGCCACCGGTTTCTCAATATAATTGAGTTTATCATCAATCACCAAATCTTCCATTGGCACATAAGCCGATTCATCCGCCAAGCACTTTCGCAAATAAGAGACGTGGAATGTATTGTGAATCCCACTCAACTCCTCCGGTAGCTCTAAGCGATAGGCAACCTCGCCAATCCGAGCTATAATCTTGAATGGTCCAATAAACCGTGGACTAAGTTTCCCCCGCTTTCGAAAACGAATCACACCCTTCCAAGGAGAAACCTTTAACAACACAAAGTCTCCCACTTGGAATTCGATCGGCCTCCTCCGTTTATCCGCATACGATTTCTGACGGTCTTGTGCCGCCTTTAAATGAGCTCGTATCTGATCGATTCGTTCGTTTGTCACCTTTACTACCTTTTTGCTGGCGAGTTCCCTTGGTCCCACTTCTCCCCAACACACGGGAGTTCTACATTTTCTCCCATACAAAACCTCAAAAGGAGGCATTCCAAGACTGGAATGATAACTGTTATTGTAAGAAAACTCCGCCAAAGGTAAGTAATCATCCCAACTTCCCCCAAAATCAATGATACACGCACGTAACATGTCCTCAAGCGTTTGAATAGTCCTTTCACTCTGACCATCCGTTTGAGGGTGATACGCTGTGCTCAACAATAGTCTCGTACCCAATTCCTCCTGAAAATTCTTCCAAAAATGAGAAGTGAACCGGGTGTCACGATCAGACACAATAGTAACCGGTACTCCATGTCGAGACACCACCTCCTTAACATAAATTTCAGCCATTTTCTTGGAAGAATATGTCTCCTTGATCGGTATAAAGTGAGCACTCTTTGATAACCGATCTACGATGACCCATATCGTATCATAACCGTTCCTAGTCTTAGGAAGCTTCGTGATTAGGTCCATCGTAATATGCTCCCACTTCCACATTGGAATCTCCAAAGGTTGCAATTTGCCATACGGTTTTTGATGCTCCGCCTTAACTTGAGCACAAGTCAAGCATTTTTCAACATACTTAACAATATCTCGTTTCATTCCCGGCCACCAATAGTTAACCCGCAAGTCACGATACATCTTCGTGCCTCCCGGATGAATCGAATATCTCGATTTATGGGATTCCTCCAATAAAGCCGTCTTTAAAGGACAAGTGTGAGGTATCCACACCCGACCCCACCTTGTCTTTAAACCCCGACTATCCTCATCCAATTGATGAGCTAACCCCTTAATTCTATCACGTTTCCAATTCTCCTCCTTTAAAGCTTCTGTTTGAGCAGCTTTAATTTGATTCACCAGATCCGAAGTTACCACAATTTTCATTGCCTTTACCCGAATAGGTGAAAGTTCCTCCTTTCTACTCAAAGCATCCGCCACTACGTTTGCTTTCCCCGGATGATAGAGAATTTCGCAGTCGTAGTCTTTGAGTAACTCCATCCAACGTCTCTGCCTCATATTCAATTCCTTCTGTGTGAAGAAATACTTCAAACTCTTGTGGTCGGTATAAATAGTACATTTCACCCCATAAAGATAATGACGCCATATCTTTAATGCAAAAATAACCGCCGCAAGCTCCAAATCATGGACGGGATAGTTAATCTCATGAACCTTCAACTGACGTGAAGCATAAGCAATAACTTTCCCTCTTTGCATGAGAACACACCCAAGACCAACATATGAAGCATCGGAATAAACCACAAGATCATCGGGTCCATCCGGTAAAGTTAACACCGGTGCTTGAGTTAGTCTTGTCTTCAACTCCTGAAACGCCTTTTCTTGTTCGTCACCCCATACAAACTTAGTATCCTTCTTTGTAAGCTTTGTCAAAGATGAAGCAATCTTGGCAAAGTCTTGAATAAACCTCCTGTAATAACCGGCTAAACCAAGAAAACTTCTAACCTCAGTTGGAGTCTTGGGTGGACTCCATTTCATAACCGCCTGAATTTTGAAAGGATCGACATGTATACCATTAGCATTCACCACATGCCCCAAGAATTGGACTTCACGTAACCAAAAGTCACATTTTGAAAATTTGGCATACAATTTCTCCTTACGAAGCGTTTCAAGAACTTCACGCAAATGGCATGCGTGATCAGCTTCATTCTTGGAATAGATAAGTATGTCATCGATAAACACAATGACTGACCTATCTAACATTGGACGACACACCCGATTCATTAAGTCCATGAACGCCGCCGGTGCGTTAGTTAACCCAAAGGACATCACAAGAAACTCATAATGCCCATACCTCGTACGAAAAGCCGTCTTTGGAATGTCTTCCTCTCTAACCTTCAACTGATGGTATCCCGATCGAAGGTCGATCTTAGAAAACCATGAAGCACCTTGTAATTGGTCAAAGAGGTCGTCAATCCTAGGTAATGGATACCTATTCTTCACCGTGACCTTGTTCAACTCCCGATAATCTATACACATTCTAAAGCTCCCATCTTTCTTCTTGACAAATAATACCGGTGCACCCCAAGGTGAGATGCTCGGACGAATAAAACCCATGTCAAGAAGTTCTTGCAACTGATTCATCATCTCTTGCAATTCAGATGGCGCCAAACGATATGGAGCCTTAGCAATAGGTTTAGCCCCGGGCACCAAATCAATTCGGAACTCCACATCCCTTTCGGGAGGTAATCCCGGTAGTTCATCCGGAAAACATCCGAAAAATCACGAACTATAGGAATGTCTTCTATCAACTTCACTCCTTTCTCCGAATCCACAACATAAGCAAGAAACGATCGTCCACCATTGTTCAAATATTTCATAGCTTCGATTAAAGAACATAAGATCATGCCACCACGTTTCTCCCCACGAATACACACCTCATGTCCACTAGGAGACATCAATTGAATAATCTTATGTTTGCACACAATGTTGGCCCCGTGAGCCGAAAGCCAATCCATCCCAACCACCGCATCGAACTCCCCCAATACCATAGGTATCAAATCAATATCAAAATCCTCCCCATCGATTGTTAATTTACATTTTCGATAAATATCACAAACTAGAAAGCATTTAGAATCCGCTATTTCTATTTCTAGAGGCACCGACAATTTCTCAACAACAAAAGACGAATGGTGTATAAAATTCGTAGACACAAATGATCTACTAGCCCCCGAATCAAATAAAATGTAAGCAGGCAAGGTATTGATGAAGAAAGTACCTGTCACCACATCAGGTGTGACTTTGGCTTCCTCCGCAGTGATTTGAAAGGCCCTACCCTTGGGTTTGGGTACCTCCACCTTCTTCCCACTTCCTTGCCCCTTGAAAGATCGATTTTCTCCTCCACCAAATCCAGCCCCCTTAAGTTCCGGACATTCACTCCGAATATGCCCCGGTTTGTAGCAATTATAACATAAATTCAACGGGCTCGAGCATTGATTTGCAAGATGACCTTGCTTCCCACACTTGTAGCAAGATAAGGGTCGTACCGAACAATCACCCATGTGGTCTTTCCCACATTTAGTACAATGCTTAACTCCCTTACTTGAGTGGAACTTTGTAGGTGAGTTAGAGAACTTCCCCTTTTTAGACGACCCCATCTCCTTCTCCACCTTCCGCTTTTCACCGCGGTCTTCCTGTCGCTTTAACTCCAACTCGCGCTCCCGAGCACAATCAATAAGTTCCGCCAATGTCTCACACTTTGATGGTGTAAGAAATTCGCGGTACTTGGCATTCAACATACTATGGTATCGATTGATCCACATCCGCTCCGTTTGTAGCAAATCAGGACAAAATCCAGCTTTGTCATAGAAGATGGCGGTAATCGTATCAATACTTTCCTCCTTATGTCTCATATGAAGGAATTCTTCAGTGATTCTGTCAATCGCCGCCTGCGGACAGAACCGTTTAAGGAACAACTCCTTAAAATCCTCCCATTTCAGATTTTTAATGCCATCCCTACCCTTCTCCTTTCGAAGAAGCTCCCACCAATCCTTTGCTCTTTCGCGCAACTGATTCCCCGCAAAGATCACCTCATCTTCCGGGTCACAATGGCTCGTCTCGAACGTGCCCTCCATGTCTGTTATCCACCGTTGACTCTGTAATGGGTCAACTTCACCCTTAAATTCGCTTGGCTTGCAAGCTACAAACTCCTTGTAAGTTACTTTCTTTGGAGTTCGTTCCCCATCTCGCCCCCCTCTGAGATTTGCAAACTCCTGTTGAATAAATTCCCTCATGGAGGCTTGCAGACCCTCCATATGGTGAGGAATCGAAGCTTCCAATGCTTTTGCCACCTCTTCTCTCACCATAGTTTGCAATTCAGTGAAATTAGTTTCATGACCTCCACCATCATTAATGTTATCACCACCAGCCATTCTACGGCTGAAACAAGTTATGCGATACATTAGTTTTGCTATATAGTTCATACAACTAAACACGCCATGAAATATGAACTTAAAAGCATCACAACATCAATCTCTTAACACCTTACCTAATATTCATAACCATATTATGAATTGGTTCCATCAAGGTCATATCTATGTCAAGAATATAATCTTATGTTGGCCAGACATAACACTATACACTTCACATATCCAATTCCTTAACTTCACCTCCCCATAACATGACTAAGAAATTCGGTTCAACAAGCAAATTCACACCAAACACCAATAAACATATATAACTAAGGTAAACAATACACAAACTTGTTACCTTAAACCCCCGGCTTCGTGATCGGATCTCGGATCAAACATCATTCCCCATATCAAGAGCACAACGATTTGAGTTCAAGTGTTCGCGACGCACTTGAATCCCTCAAACCAATGGCTCTGATACCAACTTGTAAACCCCATAACTCCCACATGTGTGACACGTGTTTAAAACGTCATCAAAGTTTAGGTCCCAGATTTTTTTCAAACCAACAAATGTAATTAACACCATAAACACCTCATTTACACACGACTTTACAAAATAATTGATGTTAGTTAAACATTCAATAACAAAAATTACATTTGAGTTATCACCAAAAACCTTTGTTTAACACCAACAAAGAAAAACCACCAAAACGTGTTTGATCCGAATCCTTGCGAGGCAAACCGATCACGACCCCGTTCAACCCTTCCGTTCACCTGAAACACCATAATTAAGTCACCATTAGTTCATTAGAACTAAGTAAGATCACCATGCCCGACCACACGAGCTTACATGACCCAAAAAGTCAATTTTGGTCAAATTTTACTCGGGGCGTATGGTTTAGGCGTATCTGGGGCGTATCACAGACAAAATCCAAAGGTTGAGCTGAAGGAGGCGTATGATACGCCCCCCCCCAGGCGTATCATACGCCGGGCACCACCTGCACATCTATTTTTGCTGTTTTAAGCCATCTTAACCCCTTTCGCTCAAATACGACCGTTCCAATACCCCCATAAACATTATATAACACCATATAATCATATTAAACACCTTAATTCACCAAATTATAACCATCATAGTCATAATATCAAACGATTTACTAACGGGTCGTTTGCACCCAAAACTCCTTTGAAATCTTATTCCACAAGATTTCTCAAGATAAGTAAACCACACCACTTGTGTTTTACAAACTTGATTACACCCAACAAAGAACATTCACACACCATGTGAATAATTCAATGTCATGATCACACCACTTGTGAATCAAAACACCAATTTGAGTTGACTTCAATTACAATTCACACACCTTGTGAAATAATTCAAATCCTTCAACACACATACAAATTAACACCAAATCAATCATGAACTAGTATTGAAACACCATGTTTACAATAATCAAGCAACATATATCACCTATTGCTTACTATTGTCTAACAACAAGTACTAGTTCACCTATTCCCCATAAAGTCAAATCTTCAACAACATTCATACATGTACACACCTTTACACATAATAAGTAGAAGATTTAGGTGACTTACCTTGTTCCAACGCGCTATCCTCTATAACCAATTCCTTCCCGGGTCGTTTGGTTTCACCCACACCTTCACTATCAATTCCTATTATCACAACTAATAGGTTTAATATAAAGTTTGACCACAATTAGTCAACATACACCCCAATGTCAACATTTTCAATCTAATTTGTTTCCAATTGACCCTTAACCATATCAATTCACCATTGTTGATGTTATAAACCCACATAATTCACATCACCATTGGTTTAAACCAATTTTAAGTTAAATACCCTACTTGGCATTTCATCAAACACCTTGTATGCACAAATTCATGTGCTAATGATCATTCATCATTAAAACACCTATGTAACTCCATTATTATGTTTAAAAATGATCAATCTCAACAATTTCACCACAAACTACAACAATATAGTGAATATCATCAAATCCCCACCTTTAAACACTACTTTACACACCATGTTCATCAACTCCATGAAAACCCCAATTCCCCCATTTTCATAACATGTAAATCATGAAAGAAAACAATCAAAAGTTGTTCCTATATGATTATCAACATCATTAACAACATTTGACACTCTCAAAACACCAAATTTGAGAGTTTTACCCATCAAACCCACACCCCCTATGGAGACCCACGAAAATCCCATCAAAAACACCCAAAAATCTTACCTAGATGTTGTTTGATGCAAGAGGAACTCCAATTTATACTTGCATTCAAGATCAAGCTATGAATCATGCACCAATTTGAAGGATTTCCAGAATTTTAAGCTTTCTCCTTGTCTTCCCTTCTCTTCCACGTTTTCCAGCACACACACACACACATAAAAGTGTGAAATGTTGACCAAGTCAACATTTAACCCCTCTTTTAAGCCAAGTTTCATCTATTGGCAGTTTTGGTCCCTCTATTACTAGTTTAAACTAACTAGTTACAACTAACTAAGTTAAGTTAGTAAACACCCAACATATTGTTAAAATAAACAAACACTCTTAAAACACCCACCAAATTAAATAAACACAATCATACACCAATTATGCTTAATTTTATAATATTTCACCAAAATGGGATGTTACAGGCACCAGAGATACGGTCATCTATATGAGGATGGTCTTAGGCAATTACATGCAAATCAAATGGTGCATGGTCTACCAAAGATTAAAGCATGGGGAGTATGTGAAGGATGCATTTATGGGAAGCAGTCTAAAAAATCTTTTCCGAAGCAAGCAAGCAGATCTTCTAATTTTCTGGAGGTGGTTCATTCGGATCTATGTGGAACCATGTCCATTAAGTCTCTTGGTGGTAATGTGTACTTCCTATTGTTCACTGATGATTATAGTAGGATGTCTTGGGTTTATTTCTTGTCTAAAAAATCTGATGCTTTTACAAAGTTCAAGGTGTTCAAAGCTAAAGTTGAAAATGAAGCAGGTGTAAAAATAGTGTGTCTTAGAACAGACAGAGGAGGTGAGTTTTGGTCATCCGAATTCAATAAATTCTGTGATGAAAATGGTATCCAGAGAGCACTTACTGCACCCTATACACCCGAGCAAAACGGTGTGGCCGAAAGAAAAAATAGAACCATAATGGAGAGAGCAAGAAGCATGTTACAAGCTAAACACTTAAGCAATTTTTTTTGGGCTGAGGCGGTTGCAACTGCAGTATATTTAATGAATCTATCTCCCACAAAGGCTGTTGAAAATAAGACTCCATTTGAGGTATGGTATGGTAATAAACCTTCTGTTAATCATCTAAAAGTTTTTGGGTGTGTTGCTTATAGTTTAAAACCAGAACAACACAGGAAGAAACTTGATCCAAAGTCTTCTAAATGTGTGTTCGTTGGTTACTGCCCTCATTCTAAAGCATATAGATTGTTTGATTTAAAGAAAAAGGTTATTATTATAAATAGAAATGTGGTCTTTGATGAAAATTCAAAATGGTTGGAAGGTGCTTTAGATAATGATGGTACCCCTACTGGTGTACTTGATATAGAGTCACAAGGAGATGATGGTGACTTGGCACAACAAGGTGCAGATGATGGGGCCACAAGTACAACTAGTGGAGAAAGTCATGATACGTTAGGAAATATGCAAAATGGTGGTTCCAGTCAAGGATCCATTGGATCAAATCATGTTGAAAATAGTGGGTCCAGTAATAGCACTAGTGGTCAACATACTTCTCATAGAGTTGTTAGAAGTCATACCCCTGTAAAGTTGAGGGATATGACTGATGTCTATGAAAATATTGTACCTATTAAAAATCAAAATGCATGTCAACTTGCATTGGCTTTATTAGAGCCAGTCACAATTCAAGAAGCTCTTGGTCAAAATGAATGGGTGGAAGCTATGGAGTCTGAATTAGAATCACTAGAAAAGCACCAGACATGGTCTTTATGTGATTTACCATCTGAAAAAAAACCCATTGGGCTAAAATGGGTATTCAAACTCAAGATGGGTGCAGATGGTAAGATAGTTAAGCATAAGGCTCGTTTAGTTGCTAAAGGGTATGCTCAAGAATATGGAATTGATTTTGAAGAAACTTTCTCTCCGGTTGCTCGATTTGAGACAATCAGACTGATTCTGTCTCTTGCGGGTCAGTGTGGTTGGCCAGTTTACCAGTTTGATGTTAAATCAGCTTTCTTGAATGGCGTCCTACATGAAGAAGTTTATGTCACTCAGCCACCAGGGTTTGAGATTCAAGGCAATGAGGATAAGGTGTTCAGACTACACAAAGCTCTATATGGGTTAAAATAAGCTCCTAGAGCTTGGTATGGAAGGATTGATAGTTATCTAGCTGTCAATGGATATGAAAGGAGTATGAATGAGCCAACCATGTATGTCAAACAAGGTGAAGGTACAGATTTTATTATTATTTGCATTTATGTAGATGATATAATTTATACCAGTTCATCAATGGGTTTAATTGAAGAATTTAAACAAAATATGGTAAAAGAGTTTGACATGACTGACATGGGAAAATTACAATATTTTTTGGGGCTTGAAGTGGTTCAAAAGGATAATGGAATATTTCTGTCACAAAAGAAATATGCCACAGATCTTTTGAAAAAATTCAAAATGCTATGTTGTAATCCTTGTGATACACCTATGAATACTAATGATAAGTTCACATTGGAAGATGGAGGAGAACTAGCAGATGGCTACAAATATAGAAGTTTAGTTGGTGGTCTCATTTATTTAACACACACCAGACCCGATATTGGCTTTGCGGTAAGTATAATGTCACGATTTATGCATAAACCTTCTGTGATACATTTTGGTGCAGCTAGAAGAATCTTAAGATATTTGGCAGGAACAACTGATTTTGGGTTATGGTATGAACGTGGTTTGAAGGTACAACTTGCAGGATTTACTGACAGTGATTGGGCAGGTTCATCACAAGACATGAAAAGCATTTCTGCAAGTGTTTTCACAATTGGTTCAAGCGCAATTTCTTGGAGTTCAAAGAAGCAGGATGTGGTAGCTCTTTCTACTACTGAAGCGGAGTATATTGCAGCTGCAGCCAGTGCATGTCAAGGAGTTTGGCTGAGAAAGATGTTAGTTGATTTGAAGAAAGAACAGAAGGAGCCAACTATTATTCGATGCGATAATCAATCTGCTGTG
Source organism: Mikania micrantha (assembly GCA_009363875.1). Taxonomy (NCBI): domain Eukaryota; kingdom Viridiplantae; phylum Streptophyta; class Magnoliopsida; order Asterales; family Asteraceae; genus Mikania; species Mikania micrantha. The sequence goes on along the minus strand of CM018687.1, from coordinate 41,036,947 downwards.
TTTATGACTAAAAATCAAGCATTTCATAGAAGAACCAAGCATATAAGTATAAAGTTTCATTACATTCGAAGTTTGGTGGAGAACAAGGAAGTCATATTAGAATCGTGTGATACAAATGAACAGGTTGCAGATATTTTAACAAAAGCATTGGGAGCAGAAAAGTTCAGATATTTTCGAGACAAACTTGGAGTGAGGAGAATTTGAATTATGGGGGAACGTTAAAAGTAATTCAAATATTTAGTCAAAGATGTTGGATGCTTGCGTGGAAGATAGCTGGTCAATTAAGTTTCCGAGTATTTTGGTTTTACTATGTCAGTTTGAATAGTCTTTTGTAAGTTGTTTTAGTTGCTATTTTGGTTCCGTATTTATTTCATTTGATTGTTATGTAATCTGCTATTTAAAGCAGTCTAGTTGATAATAAACAAGCATTCGAGTTCAATCTTTTACATTCAATTTTGTGAGGTTGAGTTAAACTTAGTTTCTGATTCCAACAAAAACAACAAAAAGTTTCGATCATCCCACATTAATTAATGATCAAATCCAATCACCGACCTTTAATTCAACAAATTCCAGGCCAGTAGATTAATAAAATGCTTCGATTTAATTTTTAAGCATTAGAATATAGCTAATGCACGTATGTATTATTATTTATTAATTATCATCAACCTATCCATTTAACTAACAAAATCTAAAAAAATTGGAAAATATCAATAAACTATAGTCCTCGATCATATATCATGCATGCATGCATGCATCATCATACATACATATAATCGGGTTACTCCACGGGTACAATGGCAAAGCATAGCTGCCGGTCTTTACGAAACGACCACACTTGAATCATCGTATCTTTCTTCAAAACCCTAATGTGTTCTTCAACAAATCTGTACCAGTTTGTCTTCAACACAAAATTATCGGTGTGTTTCATATGCCAAGTCTTCAACCACAGCGATTTCTCATACATTTGCAGCATCGGACCCACGACTCGAACCGCAATGCCTTCTTTGGTTCCATAAACGGTTCGTATCTCATCAGCAGTCAAGAATTCATCTGGTCGTGTCTTTAGTTGCTTAATGGGCATGTTCAATCTGTTTTGGTTCGCGTTCAGATCACTTCCGTACAATTTTTTCTCGATCACAAGCTTCATGTCTATCCCATACATCTCACCAGTGATGAACCGGTGCAACCACTCGGTTGCATCAACTTGATCATGCTCCACCACCGGCTCACGCTCCATCAATCGCACCACCTTCCTCTTCTTGGTCTTGTTTTCATTCTGATCAGTCTCCCTGCGAGCAAGCAACTCCTTTTCAAAAGAAGCAAAACAACGTTGTTCTTGAATGGACCTGCAGATCGAGACCATAATTACCAATAACATTTAACATATATAATAAAAACTTATAAATTATTTAACTACGTTTTATACCTTTCTTCGGACTGCAAATCTTGATCTTGAACGTTGAGCGAATGAAGAAGATCCATTGTGAGAATAATGATCGATCACTGATTAACCTAGCGAGTACTGTACGTGTGAGTGCTCGCTTGTTATATATATAGACGCACAAATGATCAGGTTTGACATTTGTGCGAAATTAAAAGTTTCATGTATCCAGAAATTATAGGCGAAATAAAAGGATATAGATTTTTTGAACCATAAATATCATGAAATAAAAAGATAGATATGAGTAGAGTTTTTGTATCGGATCAAACATCTCTAATCGGTATATATATAAATATCCAAACTTATCCGGGGATTGATGCCCACTACTAGAAAAAATAGCGTTCCTGATGCAAATTTGCATTTCCGATGGATTTCATTAGATGCAAACTTATCCCAATGGTGGATAATATACAAGTGAACTTAGACATTTCTTAACAGTGTGGGGAAGCCTGAATCGTTCTATCATGTTTTCATTAGATGCAAACCAACTAATATGGTGTGGGATTTCATCATGTACTAATTGATGTGGGATTCAACCCATATTAAGTAGTTTCCTTTGGATCAAAAACAAAAACAAAAGAAACATATATTAGACTCTATGATATTTTTATCTTTCTTCGCAACTAAACATTTTATTAATTATATTAATTTCGTTGTTGGAAATTTGTAGTAAGATATAACACATTTGAGATGAACTGTTTTTTATTAATTAAATTATATTTTTTGTCTGAAATTCGTAGCAAGTTGCGACAAATTTGTGACGAGATATTTTATTAATTAAATTAAATTTGTAGTGTCGGAAATTTGTAACAATAAGCGACGCATTTGCGACAAACAATTTCACTAACTAAATTATTTTTTTTTGTCGGAAATTTATAGCATGTTGCGACACATTTGCGACGAAATATATTATTAATTAAAGTAAATTTTTTTGTTGGAAATTTGTAGCAATATGCAATGTATTTGCGACGAAAAATTTTATTAATTATATTTAAATTTTGTATGTCGGAAATTCGTAGGAATTTGCGAATAACAATTTTATTAATTAAATTAATTTTTTTGTCGTAAATTTGTAGCAAGTTGCGACATATTTGCGGCGAAATATTTTATAAATTAAATTAAGTTTTTTGTGTCGTAAATTTGCAGCAATCTGCAACGAATTTGCGACAAACAATTTAACTAGTAAAATTAAATTCTTTTGTCGGAAATTTGTAGCAAGTTGCGACACTTTTGCGAAGAAATATTTTATAAATTAATTAACTTTTTTGTGTCGTAAATTTGTAGCAATATGCGACGCATTTGTGAAAAAAAATTATTAATAAAATTAAATTTCTTTTGTCGGAAAGTCGTAGTAAGTTGTGACACATTTGCTGTAATCCCCAGGGTTTACGTTTCAATTTTTAATATTGTAAAGGTGTTCGAATTCTAATAAAACACAATTTTGAGTAAAAATATATATATATATATACATATAAATTCTTTATATCCATTAGTGAAATAAACTTAAAAAAAAGGATAATAAAAAAAACTAATATGTACGTAAATATATGTTTGTTATAATCAAAATGTATGATATATAATAATAATAATAATAATAATAATAATAATAATAATAATAATAATAATATAATAATAATAATAATAATAATAATAATAATAATAATAATAATAATAATAATAATAATTTTGTTTTAAATATATAAAAATTAAAACAATGATAAAACATACACAAAATTATAACTATTTTACTATTACTAGTTTTTTTAAATCTAAATAAATTTACAATTTTTATAACAATTAAAAACATTGTTTTTTTTTTAAAGTTAAAGGACTATTAGTGACAAGTTTAAAACTATAACAAAGAGATAAAAGGGGAGGGACTAAAACTGCCAACATCCTAAAGTTTCATTTCTTCCTTACCCAGCTCCCAGACCAGCCCCGACCCAAGACCCGCTTGAGAACCAAACTTCGATCCAGCTGGCCAAACGCGTAATCCAGCTAAAATCAGATGTTTTTGGCAACTCCCCTAATTGCGAGAATGATTCCAACCATCAATTTTGAATATTAACGAGTATTAACGCACCAAATCGTTTCTTAAAATAGAAAAGTTAAACCCGGATATAAAATTCGCATGTAATCACTATAAAACTGAAATTAAATCTATAATCTACTCCCTTGGCATATCACGAACAGTTCTGTTAACAAATATTGAACAAATAAACACATTAAAAAGGTTGTCGAGCAAGAACGATCGCAGGAGACCGCCGAGACCCGAACCCGTTCAAAACATCATCAAAACAAGTAAGTTAATCTCCTTGGTGTTCGGTTTACAATATAGATTGATAACCATATCGTTATCAACACTCACTGGCTGTCGTTTGAACGAATCAGAAGCACAAAGTAATTGGGTTTATCGAAGGGGAAGATACATACTTATATATTAGATATATTGGGACATGAGTATATAGCCCTTTGGATGAAGAGCTTGGCTGTTGGGAGACCCAAGTTCAAGCCATGTTAGGCACCCTTATTCCATCCAGATTTTATAATAATGAGTAAATTACACAAATCGTTCTTTACGTTTTGAGCATTTTTCACCATTTGTCCTTCTCGTTCAAAATTGACTTAAATCATCCTTTATGTTTCTAAATGTTGCTTGCTTCGTCCTTTTGCGCTAGCCCTGTTAAAAATTACATTTAAATAGACATTCAATGCACTTTAGGGTATTTTTTTTTTTAAGTTAGAAGGACTACTTGTATTATTGATTGCTTCGAAAATGGTGGTGAGGGAGAAGCAAGCGAGTTAATTGATCTGTGTTTGACCATGAAAAACTCATTCTTGGGCTAATTGATCCATCATTGGATTGAACCAGAAGATTTTTCTTTCCGATCAGTCGATTTGCGGGTTAATTGATCTGGGTTTGACCACGAAAACCTCATTCTTAGGAGCTTCTTAGGAAAAAATTAACGGGGTTCGAAAGAAAAGGACAAGTAGTGAAAAATGCTTAAAACATAAAGGACGATTTATGTAATTTACTCAAACATAAAGGATGATTTAAGTCAATTTTGAACGAAAAGGACAACTCGTGAAAAATGCTCAAAACGTAAAGGACGATTTGTGTAATTTACTCTATAATAATAGTTCAAAAAAAAAATCCTAAGATTTATTTATTTTTATATATTCTGTTAACTAAATGATGAATTGATTCAGATTAAATTCTAGTATAAAACTAAAGTGATATATATTAACAAAAAAATATACATATTACGTGATTTTAAAAATAATAATCACTTTATGTGTTTAATATGCACCTATATTTTTAAGGTCAATAAAACATATTTTAAACATTTTTAATTCATACTTGTTAGATATCAAAGTTTAAAGAAAAAATAAATAAATTATCTTTACAAAAATATACGTATACTTGAAAATTTATTTTAAAAGAATAATTTTGAAAATTCATAAAAAATATATTTTTATTTTTATAATTATATTTTTTCTTTATTTTTTTTATTTTATTATTATTCAAATCTTAAATACATTACCTTTAAGATTTTGGGATTTATATAAAGATCATTTTATTTAGAAATAATGATTATTAATTGTTTTTTTTTTAAGAACGATAGACCTTCAAAACAAGTTCAACTAAATGATGTGAAACTCTTTTTACAAGAGTTCTAAAAGTCCGTAAATTCTTTAAGATAGATTTTACACCTATATTTTTTTTAAAAGGATTAATTACAAGTTCATTCATTTTAAAAGATTTTTTTTATTAAAGAATGGATGGAATATTATTCAAATACTATCCTTAGGATTTCCAAATACAAAATAATAAATAAATAGGATATTCAATATTCTATTTTACTTATTATACAACCATACGATAATTTTATTAAATATCCTTAAATCACTTATTCTAGTTTATTCAAATAATAATGTTGATTAATAAATGAAGAGAATATTTTATGTTCTATTTTATTTATTATTCAATATTGTAAGAATATTTATTTAATAAATAGTTCAAGTTATCTATTCAAACTTAGATACATTTCATTAGAATGCCATAGTTTTAGGATTTTGAACATTGAACTTTAGGATACTAAGACTTTGTTGCTCAAATTTTAGGGTGACTAGAAAGCATTTGCTTCCTCATTTATTATTCAAGGATTGTTGACTATCTAAGCATTCAACCAAGTGAGTTTCACTCATACTCCCTCTTTTACATTTTGTACTTTTGGGATGTTGCATATGTCATTATTCAATCAAACTTTGTTCTAGAGTCAAAACCAATTAGATGCAAACTATTTGTCTAAGTTGTTCGACTTATGTGCTTAGTATGCCTACTTGTTTATATTCAAAGTATTATCTTGTTAGTCTATGTGTAGTCAATGTTACTAGTAGCCCTTGCAATATAACTTAGGATATTATATATTGCAAAGGTGAAAGCGCATAAAATCAATGAAACTAGTAATCTTTATACAATAACGTGGTTATTGAAAAATGCAAAGATGAAAGAGCCTGAATTCAATTGTTGTAACTAGTAGCCTTTATTTAATGACTTGTGTCATTAAGTTAATAAAGGTGAAAGAGCCAAAGAATCATGTTAAACTTGTAGTTATACTTGCTTTAGGTCTTATTGATTTAGACTTTGTTTGCATTTAAGTTTTCAAACATATTCGTATATATATATTAAACCGTATGAGAAACTCACCAACTATTCATATAGTTGACCCAAATTTATTTTACATATGTAACAGGTTAAGACGAAGACGTGGTGAAGACATAGGATAAGCATAGTGGACCTAGATTTAATTTAAAATGTTAGATTTCGAATGTAATGATAAATTAGTCCTTGTAATTCTTTAAATGTTTGTAATTGTTTATTGTTATCAATGAATGCATGTTTTAATGTTAATAATGAATGTTGTAATTATTCAAACTTATTAATAGCACCATGAGCTAATGAACAGTCAAGCTCGCGCCCCGACGTATTCCGACGTCGGTCGGGGTGTGACATTTGCTGCAAAAAATTAATAATTACATTAATTTTTTTTGTCGAAATTTGTAGCAAGTTGAGACACATTTGTAACAAAACTTATCATATTTTTAATGTAACTTCTTTCGTCAATATTTTGTCGTAATTATGTAGCTATTTGTGACAAAAAATTGCGTAGTAAATTTTCGTAGGAAAAACCATGTTTTTCTAGTAGTGGTCCGTAATAATATATATATGCTAGCTAACACACTACTCATTACCCTTTCTAATTAAATAAACACTTGTCAAATATGAATAATATAGTAGATTTTTTATATTAATTTGGGAAATTTCAAAACATAAACTCCGATCCAAAATTAACTTTAATTGAATATTCATTCTATTGTCACAAAATGAACATGTATTTTTATATTATGGTGGGCAGATACAGTTGTAGGTTTTAAGAGAATTCATAAACAGAACCGGAATTACAGCAATCAATTCATCTTTACTATGCCAAAAACCGATAAAAACGAATAAAAGATCTGAACATATCAACAGTGGCGGTCCCAGAAATTTTTTTCATGGGGGCGAAATTTTTTTAAAAGTTATATATTTAGAGTTCGATATATAATATTTTTTTTTATTTTGTTCCGATCGGGTTAGGTCAAACCGGGTCGGGTCATGTTAAAACGGCGGGGGGTTAGGATGAATGCGAGTTATCATGGTGCAGGTCAGGATGAATTTTAAGAAAAGTTAGTTTGAGTTTAAATGAATTATTTTATAAAACATCAATTTCGTTCAAACTAAAATGAATTGTAATAAACAAATAGTTTAATTAAATAATTTTTTTTATCAAATATATTGTTGATCATTGTTACCCGTTTGAATTTATTATATTTATTCATTTTTTAAGTTACACATCTTGTTATTGAATTGTCTGCCTAGTTCTCTACAGAGTTTTATTTTTTAAAATCTATCAAAAACATCTATAAAGGTTGTTATAATTTCTCCAAGAAAACAAGTATATGCACCACCACCACCACCACCACCACCACCACCACCACCACCACCACCACCACCATCTTCATCTGTTGAATTTCCTTCTTCTATAAAAAGGATTTGACTAGCTTGCTAAATACGAAAGTTTTAAAATATTAGCATGGATATAACAGTAATTGAACAATGAGTGTCAATCTCAAAAGATATTGAACAATGAAGCTACTCATCGCACCAAGGTGAATCATTGATATTGAACCACGATTTGAAAGATTACAACCTGCCAACTTTGTTTTATTTGTTTTACAAGTGTATGGTTTCTAATTTTTTGCTTAAGTGGCCATCTAGTTATTAGTGAAACTGATGTTAATCATAAACCAGAAAATAACGTAACGTAGATGTTCTTTTTTGACATGATATCTAACATTACTTACCTAGAAAATAAGTTAATAGTAAAGATTTACTGTCAATGAAGCTCGAAGGTATAAATGGACCTTCGTGTCTACGATCTATCACTGGCCACATACGTTTGGTTCAACCTTCCTCACGACAATTTTTTATTATTTTTTTTAATTAAAAACATTTTAGAAAAAATCTACATTTTTAAACTGTTTTAGAAGGTCTACCAACTTTTTAGTTTTTTTTTATTGCATACGCCTATTAGTACAAGGTTTTTAAAATTGGATTATCGATTAGGTTATTTAAAAAATGGTTTACCTCTGAAATTAACCAACGTTACACACACAACAACGTACATCAACAACACCATAATGCACGTCCCAACACCATCTAGTTTGATATTAGTAACTCAACACGTCCACGTGATAATCACTATATTTTTCTATATATTTTCTTGAACTAAGGATTTCAGATAATATGTAAGTTTGTGTCCATTAATGCTAACTAGGTGTTACCATCCGCACGTTATTGCGGATAATTGCAAGTTTATGTTAACTAGTCTTGGTAATGATTTTGATAGGATAAGTGTTGCAAAAGCTTGCATTAAACAACAACCTGGGTATGTATGTTCAATTTAGTGTTTTCGTGTGTGTATCGAATGGACTGAACCATGAATAAAAAGAAGCATACACAAAATCTACTTGATTGATACCAATCATTGCAAGAGCTTCAAATAACCCATAGATGTAACTTCCTATGTCAGTTTGAATTTTGAAATTTTTTGCTAGTGAACTCAAGTTCACAATAGGAAATTGTAACCTCCAAGACAAAAAAAGTATACACTTTGAGTTTTCTAGTCAAATATATTCTTTAAATTAATAAATTCAGAAAAGTAATTAACCACATACAATTATAACATGTAAGCCATACGTGGCCTAATGAGACCCACTAAAACAAAAATATCTTATGATGAAAACATAATACTTCAAAACTATTGTGGCCAAAATATAAACCCAATAAATACCTATTCTCTCACTTGCCTCCTTTTAATACATATAATAACTAGGGTGAAACCCGCGCTTCGCGGCGGTAATCGGGCCAATTGATAATAAAGTTCTGACATAAATGTTTATCCTTGTAAAAATGAGCATTGAAAACATGAAAACGAATTTATCAACACCAAATAAAAAATCCGAATATATTTAAAAAACATTGATGCCCGCGCTTCGTAGCTTTAATCAGACCAATTTATAATAAATGCAAGACTTGAACCAGATTTAAAAAAAAATTATACCCGCGCTTCGCGGCGTTAATCGGCCAATTGATAATAAATGCAAGACTCGAACCATATTAAAAAAAAAAGAATTTATACCCACGCTTCGCGGCGTTAATCGAGCCAATTGATAATAAAAGCAAGACTCCAAGCAGATTAAAAATATATATATACACACGCTTCGCGGCGTTAATCGTTGCAATTGATAAGAAATACAAGACTCGAAACAGATTAGAAAAAAAAAGAATGACAACCGTAGCAGCGTCGGATCCTTACAAAAAAAAATACCACTGTTCGGATATCGTTACAAAAAAATGGGATTACAAAAAAAGAAGGAAATACCACTGTATCGTCATACATCCTAAAACAATAAATCAAATCGTCTGCAAAAGTTTTGAGGGTTTGTTAATTAATTATTGTTATTATTATTATTTAATTATTTTATAATAATTAGTATTAACATTAATCATTATTATTTTTGACTTTGGTAAAAAAAAAAAACTAATTAGGCCGTCTTTTTTTACTTTGGTAAAAAAAAAAAAAAAAAAACCCAATTAGCACTTAGACACCACTATTAATTTTGACTTTGGTAAAAAAAAAAAAAGTTAATTACGCCGTTCTTTTTGACTTAGGTTAAAAAAAAACAAAAAAACAATTACCACTATTCATCAAACTTGTAAATGTATGTTTTATAATGGTTATGCACTTGTTATTTACTAAATGATTATGCTTGATTAGAGGTGACAATTTTTACCCATGTCAAAAGAAATGAGTTGGTTTGGGTAAACAATTGTTAGTATAATGGGTTGAAATAGATAACACCATAATATTGAATGAGTTGAGATGGATGACACTTAAACACAATGCGGGTCAAGATGTGTAACCAAAAAAATATTTAAATGCAATGGATTCAAACATTTAAGAATGATTAATAACATATTTGATGAGAAAATCACTAAAAATTATCCAAATAAACTATTTGTTTACTTATAACACATCTTAAGTCAAATTAAATTGACGTTTTTTAAGAACAATCAATTTAGACCAGAACTTATTTTGCTTAAAACCTGTTTTAGCTTGCACCCATCCTGACCCATTACCCGACCCGACCCGACACGATCCGCCCATTTTGCCAGGCATATGCTTGATTCTTGTTAAATTTATGCTAACTTATTGATGAATTGAGTCAAGACATGTTCCTATTTTCGTAAATTTATGTTGGTTATCCTATCTTTTTGTTATGTAGGATTTCTGGTTATGGCCTGATTACTTATTTGCTCATCAATTGAATTTAAAAAACCTTAAATTTTACTTTGTTTCATGGCTTAAAAATAGTTAAGTCATTCATCTTAAAATGATGCATGTGTTATTTATAGCTCTATCTCAACGCTTTCTACTTGAAATTGATGTAAAGTGATATCCAACCCAATGGTATCACATACTAGTGTAAAATTACAACAACCTTACCCGGTTTATTCACACTTTTTAGTAGGGTCTGGGGAGAATGATAGATACAAACATTACCTCTATCCCAATTGTGATAGAGAGACTGCTCCGAAAGAGTATACGACTCAAAGTTATCATTTAAAGTTGATCATCCCAATGATTTTAACGTTATTTTTACAAAATAATTGGTAAATGGAAATCGTGTGAGTTTCTTGCCTACAAAAAAGAGCTTGTTTATTACACATAACTTGTATATTACGTTGATTGAATAAATAAAAGATTAAATAACAGTTATTATATAATAAATAATTATAATTAAAACTTTATAAATATCTAAAAGTATATATTTTTTATACAAGAAAGACGAAAAATAAGATTAAAGATATAAAACTGAGTTGTTTATTACTTATTAGTAAAAAATTAGGCTGGCCCAAGAGAAGCACAGATGAATGGCCCAAAGTTTATCGGGCTATCCAATCCAGCAACCATAGAGGAAACCCTAATCGCACCATATAAGCTCCTTCAACATAATCATCCGACCGCTTTTCTAACCTGTGAGATCCGCTAGGTTTTTGTTGATCTTCACTCCGAGAAATGGTAGAATCCTCTTTTCAAATCCAAGTTTTGACCATGTGAGTTTGAAATCTGTTAATTTACATTATGTAACTGTGGTTGTTTTTGATGATTGAAGGGTAAGGGAACTGGGAGTTTCGGAAAGAGGAGGAACAAGACACACACACTGTGTGTTCGGTGTGGTCGCCGGAGTTTTCACTTGCAGAAGAGCCGATGCTCTGCTTGCGCTTATCCTGCCGCTCGCGTCAGGAAATGTAAGTTTTTTCTGAATCTTATTTGTGTATAGTTTGATTTTGTGAATCTTTAACGTTCGTCTTTTTGTTTTCAAGAAATTGTGGTGTGATAATGTAATTGCTATTAGAAATTTTTAGATATCTTGTGAAAATTATGGACTATTCAGTTAGGGTTTTTGTCATTGTTTTGATTTCTTGCTTATTTGATATTGAGCTATTTTGATCTTAGTTTCTGAAATTCATTAGGGTTGTTTGCTGCTATGTGTTTTTCATGATAACCAAAGTTTACTAATTTCCAGTATTTCGTTTGCATCGATTTTGACTTTTATTAATCGACCTTTGTTCCATTCTTCTTTTAGTTTTGTGTAAGTACTGGTTATCTAAAATCTCTTTTGCATCGATTTTTACTTTTAATAATTGACCTTTGTTCAAGCTTTCTTTTAGTTTTGTGTTAGGATGACTCATCTTGAATGAAATTGGTTATCTAATCTCATTTACATGAATATGGTAAGAGTTTGGTAAATGTAATTAAAGAGGCACTGTTTTTTAAATTCCTTATATTGTATTTGTGTCTTCTTTTATCTTGCATAGATGTTAAGATGCCCCTTTTTCTATTTGGGGCATTAGTGACACATTTATTCTGATTTTGACTAAAGTTTTGAGATCATTTGCTGACTGTGGTTTTAAAAATGACAAAATAAACTGGTTAGGTTATTTTTTATGGGCTGGAGTGGTAAAAATGATCTGATTTTATCATGTTGAACCTGTTTTTTGGTTTTATTTAAGATCATTAGCATGTTTTAGTCTTTTTTCTAAATGATAAATATGGTTCATTAGTATGTTACTTGTGCATGACTTTATATTCTATAAATAAGTAATATCAAAAGGCTCAACTGCTGATTTGTTTACATATCTTTTCTAAAGTTCAAACTCTGCTAAACTGTCAAAACTGAACAGTTAAAGTGTTAAAAAACCCACAAACTGGTAATCATCTGGTGTAATTTGGTCAAATTTAACGCTTTATGATGTATGAACACCTTGACTGTCACTTGGTATATGAAAATAAATTGAACTAAATCTAATCTTGGCATGTTAATATGATGATTCTTGGATCATCAATTGTTTTTTTTTCAAACTCAATTCAACATTTATTTCCATTTGATAGTTGACATTTATTTATCTTTAATGTGTGTTTCTGATACAGACAACTGGAGTCAGAAGGCAATCAGAAGGAAAACCACAGGAACTGGTCGAATGAGGTACCTTCGTAATGTGCCTCGTAGGTTCAAGAGTGGCTTTAGAGAAGGTAAACCTTTTGTGTGGATTTTGAATCAACTGTACTAAAATTGCTAATCTGGCCTTGAAGATCATGAATTTATGTTATTATTATAATTTTTATTAAACAGGAACTCAAGCAACCCCAAGGAGCAAAGGAGCTGCTGCCAGCACCTAGATTTGAAAGAAGATTTTAATGTATTTTAGTGCTTTTGCTTTATGTTTGTTTGCTTGTTATAACAAGTGGAATCTTTGATGCTTTATTTTTGGTACTTGAGTAAAAGCTGATACTTTGTGTTGAATTCTTTTTCTATTTATGCATTATGCATCACACCTAAAATTGTTGAGCTGCTTATGAAGTCTTTTTTCTATTTTTATGATGACATTTAAAAACACTTTTTTTTGGGTGTTTGGTTTTTTCATAAAACAAAAACTCAACAGAAAAGTTGACTGAAAGGTATTTAAGTTACAGGTTAAGTTTATTTTGGCTGATGTTTCTGTTATATTGGTTTGTGGCCCAAGTTCTGATCTTGAGTTCAACCTTCTTTTCATTTTGTTCTCTCTTTTATCTGCTTTAGTTCAATTATATAGGGTTGATTAATGGGTTAGGACTCTATGTTACTTGTATATAATCAAGTGCAACTAAATGAATGTTTTTATTTGTTTTTGGTCGAAGATATAAAGGGATGTTGCATGCATGACGACCATGCAGTAACTTGACACAACTTGCTCATATTTCAAAAATAAAATTGTCCAAAATCTTTTGATTACATATTTTTAGTCAAGTTTTGATACATTGTGACCTGTTTTTTTAGCCGAGAGCTGGCTTGAGTGTAAACAACACTAATAGATCTGCTCGGAGGGCAGATTATGAGCCAACATGAGTTGGGTTTTTATTTTTTAAGCAGGAACTTGATTGATTTGGCTTGACTATTTAATACCTCTAACTACAAATCTGTGCCATACTGAAATTGAAAATTGTTGATCAGTAAATAAGCAGTAATTCAAGCCAATTTCCTCGTACAAACGATGTTGTTTTATTATAATAATAATAAAAGATCTAAAGATCTGATTTAGAATGTCAAACACGATACCATTTTAGTTTTGTTAAGTTTACACGATTGCTTACAGTTTCATGATAAACAAATTACCTATATATTAAAAAACTAGCATTAGAAACCCATGTATTACATGGGTTGAATATATACAATGTTACAAATAATAATTTTATAAAAAATTATATGTTAGATTTATCAGCTAATGGTGAAATAAGAATTATTAATATCTAGAAATTATAAACAAATAATAATAATAAATATTCAGTAATTAAAAAATTATATTTTAAAATAATATATAATTTAAAACTTATTATAGTTTATCAAGTTTACTAAATTAGTAAATAATTAAATAAGAAGACTAATACATTTTAATATTTAATTATTAAAAATTGCTAGAATTTATTACAAGGGAGAGACGGGAAAACAAATTTCAGATTTCACCAGAGTGTGACACGTGTCTCCTAAATATACACCTTTATTAGAATAGGTAGATTGACTCTGATAAATAGTTTTTTTATTATATTAAATTGTTTTTTTTTAACTTTTATTATTTTAAACTATTTTTATTTTGTTATGAAATAAATTAAATAAATCATATCTATGTTTTGATACATGGGATCGTGACCAGTGTTTTTGTGGCTAGACCAGGAAGTCAGGAACCGAACCATTTATAATATCTGTTTTTTTTTAATTCGGTACGACCTGTGAACCAACAAAACGTCCAGTTTAACGTTTGGTCTGCTTATATGAAAACATTCGCCAAATGTCAACGTTGGTTAAAAAATTTTTAACGTTATATTTATCATTGCATGTGCGTTTATATTTTTTTGGGTTTTAAGATGGATAGATTGCCGCTTTTATAACAGAACATCTTTAGAGTTTTACGCCAAAATGATATTTGTTCACGTTTTTGTATATGTATTTTCATATTTTGATACTCAGGGTCACAACAAAACATTTGACGCGACGCGTGGGTTGCTAATCCTCTAGTTACAGTAAAAGTTATAAAAATAAACAAAGTGTAATCATAATCCTGTCTCTTGTACAAGATCCGAGCTCTATGAACCCAAAAAACATAAACCATCCAAAAAGGTTTCAATGTTTGAGCCAGTAGTTTCGAAGCTGAGACATGTGCAGCAGTATCTCATCCCGACCTTGATTCGTAACACTGCTAGTCATAATCCATGGCGGTACCGCTTCAAAGTATTCACTGATTAAATCTTGAAAGTCTTGAACATTTTCTTCAGGATGCTTTCCACCATTTTTTTTCTTTTTCCGCTTGTCACATTTTGTAAATATTATCGTCATCGGGACCTTACATGCAAAAAAAACTCATGATCTGTAAAACCGAAAAAACTAACCAGAAACTCTAAACCGAAAAATCCAAACCGAAATAACCAAGCCCAAATATAAACCAACAGGTTTGGTATAAGTTTTCTAAAAAACTGAAAGTTTGGATTTGGGTTTGGTTTGACCAAAAATAAAAACCGAATACATGCATATTTATGCATATATCACCTTTCAAAAATTTAATTATTTATAAACCCTCTATTTTTTTTCTTGGTTCTTGATACGAAAAGTCATATAAAAATTGTATATTTTATTATTTTTTTTAGGCTTAGGATATGAAAAACACATATGATTTTTACTAAATTTAAATATTTTTGTATATAATTTTAAACGTAAAGCAGTGTTGTAATTCAAATATTTTTAGCACAAATGCAATATTTTGGTTCGTAAATGAGCATAATTTTAGGCCTGTATATTTATAAACATAATTTTAGGCCTAAGTAGAAAACTGAAAAACTGAAATCCAAACAGTATTAAAAACCCAAATACCAATTTGGTTTTGGGTTTGGGCTAAGCAAAAAACCGACCCATGCACACTCCTGGTATAAACAATATGATTGTCTCCTTATTAAGTGTCAACTAATTGGGTTCCTACCAAGTACCAACAACAAAACAAATTATCCAAGGTATAATGAATCTACATATTTACCCTTTATTTATCATAACCATAAGATTCCAACACCAGAAAACTCATGGGTGACCAATAAGCAGGTAAAACATAGCTAATGCTAGGCAAACAAGCATCAAGGATTAAAGGCAGAAACAAGTGAAAGCTTGATTTGAACCTTGGACTTCTACTAAATGGAATAAGAGTATAAAACAGCTTATTCTATATTATATAATCAATTTGAAAACCACATTCAAACACCCCATATCACCTAAAAGAAATGAAATAAGAGCTTGAAATATAAATCAGTGATCTAGTGATAAATAAAAGATGTGAATTACCTGGTTCTGACCCAACCAACTTGCATATTCAAGATCAATTTTTTTGGCAGGAATGCTAGCATCAATGAGGAGGAAAACCGAGACCAGTGTTGACCGGTTTATAAAATAGTCTTTAGTGAACTTGTTCCAGTCTTTCCGAAGCTCATTAGGTGCTGATGCGTATCTGTCCAAACCATCATCAATCTATCAACTGATCAAATAACATTAAACAAATAAATCTTGATAAAATGACTCTTTAATCAAGAATTCATCAAGATTGCATAAAGAAGTATGAATAATCATAATCGGTTGATTTATGTATAACTATACACGGAATGACGCACTTTAGATTAAACTTGGCAAAGTAGGCTGGTTAGGAGGTAACTGGTTAGGATGGGTGCGGGTCAAGATGAGTTTTAAACGAAATTAGTTTGGGTCTAAATGGGTCGTTTTTAAAAAACATCAATTAAGTTCAAAATTTGAACATTTTTTGAATGATTTTCTCGTCAAATATATTATTGATCAACCCGTTTGATGTTATAATGCTAACCATTTCAACCCAAAATATAATAATAATTCACCCAAATCAACCCATTCATCTTCAAGATTGTCAGGTTTACTTTTGATTAATTTAAAATAATTAAGTTTAAATCTTGAACGTACCCGTATCCCGGCAAATCCACCAAGTACCAACTGTCATTAATCCTAAAGTGGTTGATGCATTGGGTTTTCCCTACAGTTACAAAACAAAGCAAAACATAATAGATATGCATACGAATTTTCATGTAAACTAAAGATAAAAATGATCAAATAAAGGACTTTAGTTATGATCTTATAGCATTATTGTAAAAAAAAAACAGAATTGAAACACAAGGAGAGTGACTGAAGTTTATGTTCTTGGAACTTGTATTCAACTCCTCTTTATGCACTGTCAAAAGCCAAGAAACAGACTCCTTTTCATACTAAAAGCAGAAACCAAGTTTAAGAGGTGCTAATTTATCAAGGAAACTAATTTGCTTCAAGCTTTTTAGGTACTCAAAGGCAATAACGATCTAATGAAATGGATCCAAGAGACATTAAATCAAACACCTGGCGTGCATACCTGGCGTCTTCGAAGTAAGCGCAAGCTTCTTCCTCCTAACAATAGAATTAACCAAAGATGATTTCCCCACATTTGAACGCCCCACAAGAGCAAACTCCGGTGACCCATCTTCTGGACAAGCCTCGGTTTCAACGCTGCTCTTCACAAACTCCGCTGAAATCACCTGAGCATCTCCGGCATACTTGCTCAACACGATGTTCGAACCTTTCAAGATTCTGGGAGGCTTTTCGGAAGATAATTCAGTGTCCGGAGGAATGAAAAGCTTTTCTTTTGCAATCTGTAAGGTGGGTTCTTCTGTAATTGAGAGATCTTGAAGGATTTCGAGAGAAGATAGAGGTTTTATGGTGGATGTTGATGAGAAGTGACATGTTGCAGGTTGCGGGGAAGAAAGCGCAGCGAGGATTAAGAGGGTTTTGGGTTTAGATTGAAGAATGAATCTGGTGAAGAGAGAAGATGAGTGGTGGTGGATTGGAGTAAGAGAAAAATGAGTGAGGAATGCCATTGTTGAAGGTTTCTTGAATTCTTGGTTTATTTATCAAGATTCAAGAATCTAGGCTAGAAAACCATGGGAGATAAACATGTTTTAGGCACTAAGTAAAAACTCATGTTATCTTGTGAGGTTTAAAATATAGATCGAACATAAGATTTGGCACATGATTAGATGAGTAACTTCAAAATGATTTGTTAAAAAAACATTCAATTAGATATTTAGACATGATATTGCCGGTCAACGATAAAAGCTGTGTAATGTCACATCAGTCAATCAAGAAAAGCATATGATCGTAAGATGTTTAACGATGTCACCTAATACGTCATGTAAGGAAACACACGACCCTAAACTTAGTTTACTTATTGGTCTCGATGTCTAATACAGTTCTTGTCGACATGTTTTTTTTTGTAATAATTATTATTTATTTGTATGACGTGATGAATTATTCCTTGATGTGAGTGCATTTTTTGGTTTTTAAATTATTTAACATGACGGTGACGATCATGACTACCACGGTGATAGCAATGTTGATAAAACTTGGGTGATGATAATGGTGATGACTTTCCTATTGATCACAACAGTGATAAAATCGATGATTCTTGTGTAAAGAGAGAGTTATATGAAACCAATAAGGTATGGCGTATCTTATCGTTATTCTTCAATAATTTTATAAAATTCTATCCATATATAATTGTTTTTGGTGCTCTTTTCTCATGGATGGTTAGTGAATTGGGCCTCTAATATAGGGCATGAAAATGCTTGGGTTCTTGTCAATAAACAAACCAAGAAAAACACAAGTGGTGAAGTAAAATAGGATACGACTTAAATGTAATTGTTGTGTGTGTACAAAGGGAACCCACACTTGTAAAAACTAACACGGAAAACAAATTGTCGGTTTGATTTGCAAGATAAATATGAAATAAATAAGAGTGGTTAGATAATAGTTATGAAATGCGAAACTTACTAAAAAAATCTTTTATCTTTTTTTTTTGAACGGCGAAGGTCTCAATCGTGTAAACTCACTGTTTCCTGGTCATATCACCAAGGTCTAGTTACCTAGACCTCCCATGAGCTACCACAACTAGGGGTGTCGAAAATACCCGAACCCGACTAACCCGACCCGCACCTGAACCCGAATAAGCTTAATAGGGTCGGGTTATTCGGGTCAAAAATGTTAGTCGGGTTATTCGGGTCAACCCGATTAACCCGAACTGTTAATAGGGTCGGGTTTCGGGTATATTTTTAAAAGTTAGTCGGGTTTCGGGTCAACCCGAATTACCCGAATAAGAATTATTTTTATTTTTTTATATATATTAGTTATTAAATGTAAGATATATTTAACTTTTTACAAAATTATGACAATGACTATTAATCAAATTATATATGAAAAATAAATTATTTACATATTTTTCATTGAATTATGTTTGTACAATGAATTATTTGTAGAAATTTAAAATTAGGACAAGATAATAACACATAGATACCAACCCGACTAACCCGACTGACCCGACCCGAATAACCCGTGACCCGACTAACCCGAACGTTATTCGGGTCGGGTTGCGGGTTAATAATTTTTTAGGAAAAACCCGACTAACCCGACCCGATTAACCCGAAACCCGATCGGGTTGACCCGATCAACACCCCTAGTCCACAACCACCACAGGAGGAAATTCCACTGGGAAAACCCCCTGACCTTCTTCTAGTTAAATTCAAGAAAAGTTCTTAAGAATACAAATGCAATAGGTGTATATAAAACATCTTGTCTCAAAAGCATGAAAATTTACTGGCAAACTGAAATGATAGAACCCCACGAAATGTGTCCAATCGAAACTCTATTCTCTCATGCTAGATCTGGCCTGAGAGCTAAACTATTTTTTTTCATCCATCTTTAAATTTTCACACATGTTGTTCGAAGTAGAAATAATTGACTAAGGGGCTGTTTGTTTTTCTAAAAAACGTCTGCGAAGGTCTGCGAGACCTCTTTTGTCTGCACCCTGCAGACCAAGGAAAGATGTAGGGTGTTTGTTTTCTCGCAGACATTTCATTAAAAAACGTCTGCGAGACCTCTTCTTGGAAAAGAGGTGGACCATTGTCTGCGAGACCTCTTCAAACCTCTTCTTGGAAAAACGTCGCCCCCTTCTCTTCTCACCCCCAGCTCCATTGTCAATCGCCACCATCTCCACCGCCGATCGTCTGCCCCCATCTCCACCGATCGTCTACAGCCACCATCTCCACCGCCGATCGTCTGCCCCCATCTCCACCGATCGTCTACAGCCACCATCTCCACCGCCGATCGTCAACCCCCATCTCCACCGATCGTCTATAGCCACCATCTCCATCGCCGATCGTCTACACCCACCATCTCCATCGTCAACAGCCACCATCGTCTACAGTCACCTTCTCGATCGTGAATCTACCGCCTCAAGCAACCGATCGTGAATCCTCCACCGCCTCAAGCAACCACCGGAAGTTACTCCTCCACCGCCGCTCGTGGCGACCGCCGTCGCCTTCACGAACAACACCCATCTCCACCGTCGCATCTAGGGTTCGCGGCGCAAATCACGGTGTCGCGCCCCCTTTCACTGTGTTCCTTCGATCGACGGCAGTGGTGGACGGTGGTGGCTCAACGGTAGGTGGAGGAGGACGACTGGAGATGAAGACGGTGGTGGACGGTGGTGGCTGGTCGACGGTGGGGTTGGGGTTGGGGAGAAGACTGAAGAGGTTTTTGTTTGAAGAGGTTTTTGAAAAACAAACACCCTCAAAACCTCTTCTTGCAGAGGTTTGGTCCACCTCTTCTGTAAAAGAGGTTTGCAGACGTGGTCCGCAGACCGCAGACGTTTTACCTCTTCAAAAACAAACACCACCTAACCAGCGTTAAAACAAAGCAAGGCATACAAAAAAAAATGGTGAACGCAAGGCATACAAAAAAAAATTGGATTGAAAATTACTTGAATGTATTTTCAGGTGATAAATTGGGTTTCTCCAACATAAATTTTGTGTATCCAGAATTCATTAAGGAGGATGAGACTTGACACTATTACTGTTTACTAAACGATCGTGTGTTCGAATATGAGTTAAATGCAATTTGCAACCTTGTGGTTTATATTTTACTGGAGGTTGCAACCCTCATTTTTTTATTTTTGTAACTTGCAACCCTGTGTTTTTAAAAAGTCTACGACATGCACCCATTCAGTTAAAATTAACATAACTTCGTTATTTATGAATGGTATTTTTGTAATTTATTATTTATTACTAAATTAATAGTCTTGTACATTTTATTGAGATTGATTTGTATACTTTTGATTTACATGCATATTACAGAAAATCAATGGCTTTGACTTTTATTTGGGTTACGAGTGTTTGTAAGCACCTCAGGGATTATTATGTCGAGCCTGTTCAGTATAATCGACTCACTGACAGTTTTTGATCATACTTGTTCGAATAACATCAACAACTTTTTACCACAAGTCAGTATCATATTAAGGCTAGCAAATATGCGGTAGCTGTTCACAAATCGATTTTTTCTCTTGGCCCAAACTAATTTGGGTTGAAATTCTGTTAGGCGCCAAAATATCCTCATTCAGGATATTTCAGGATCCGGGATATTTCAGGATCCAGAATATTTCGGGATCAGGGATATTTTCAGAATATGAATATTACTAACAATTATCTCTGTTATTTAATCTTTATTGCGAGATTTCAGGAAATTTCAGGTTGAATATTGACTGCTCCTATTATCAAGGAAACGTGATGCAAATAGCTTTGACCACTATGAAGAAAATGGGAAGTGGCTGATTTGAAGAGGTCTTCCATGATGAAAACGTGCCGGAATAATAGGAACTGATTTGTGAACGTTG
Source organism: Mikania micrantha (assembly GCA_009363875.1). Classification (NCBI taxonomy): domain Eukaryota; kingdom Viridiplantae; phylum Streptophyta; class Magnoliopsida; order Asterales; family Asteraceae; genus Mikania; species Mikania micrantha. The sequence goes on along the minus strand of CM018687.1, from coordinate 41,015,549 downwards.
TAAAACGTCTATAATAGATTTGTAGTATAAATATTGAGGCAATGGATCGATATAGGACACTGGCGATCGAACGAACACACAACATTCACTGATTTAGCATTATAGTATCGATTACATTGTGCTCTTTCTATTGTATTATCTTAATTTGATTATTAATAATACTAGGCAGAGTGACGATTGTCACCTCCCGAGGTTTTTATGCCGGCAATCCTAAGGGATTAAGGGCTTTTCCTCGTATAAATCTCGTGTGTATTGCTATTTTTCTGTTTGGTATATTCAAATATCCTCAGGGATATTCAGGGATATCCTGAACATATCCTCAGTATATTCAACATATTTGTTTGTTACACACAATACCCCACTTTTCTAATTCGGTTTTGCTAAAAGTTAATCTTGTTAATTTTTACCCGAAACAAATTCATTTTAGTTTCATTAAAAAACACAACTTTTTTTTTCAAACAATTTTGTTAAGTTTAATCATTTTTAACTGGTTTATTTAAGTTTTAATTAGTTTCTTCTGTTGAATACATGAGCATAAATTTTATACAATATGTATGCAAATCAAGAGCGTACAAATCATTGTCAATAAAATGCATAACTTCATAAGACTATTAATTTAATAATAAATTACAAATTTACCCTTCATAAACTAACATAGTTATGTTAATTTTAACTGAAAGAGTGTAGGTTGCGGTTTTTTTAAAGTACAGGGTTACAAGTTGTAAAAAAAAAAAAGGTTGCGACTTACAACCTAAAGTTAGAAATAAACTACAAGGTTACAAATTGCATTTAACTCAATATTAATTTTCCTGCAGAATTGGTGACTTAGTGGTAGGTATGCTCAGGTGGTACTGTTGGACTGCTGGTGGCACATAATTTATTTTTTTCATAAATGTTGCAATATAAAAAATAACAAGTTACCACATAACATTGTTATTCGTTTGACAATTACACACGTATGGTCTTATGCTTTACCATTTGTTACTCTCAAGTGATAATGCTGAACATTGTTTCATTTTGATGGGCTATGTGATATGTTTTGATGGTTCATGTGATATGTGTAGATTCAATTTTTACTTTAAAGTTATGAATCAAACTTTTTGCCACACAACAGTTAGGAAAAAAACTAACATATTGAGTAACTTGCATCTCTCTTAAGAGTCAAAAGAAATCTCCCAATTCGCTGCCCTTTCTTGGTCACCGAAAAAGCAACGAGCTTCCGTTCTTAATTTGAATGATTACCCAATTGCAATAATCGGATTCATTGATAATCCTGGTATAGTAGATGCTATCACACATATAGGCATACTCAATGGATGCTTTAGAGATTTCAATGGGAGAAAAAGTAAAGTCTCATTAGTTCCAAAACAATCAGGTAGAAAACCGCAAAAATAACAATGGTATATTCTTTTAAACCAAAATAAACAAAACATAAGAGTTTTACATTATTATATATTATTACTATTATTCAAATTTCAAATCAAAACCTGCTACTCATCAGCAGAAAGGAAACAAATGGCAAAATTAGCCATCAGGGATGAATCTATTCAATTTTCTGGCGTTGGCTTTTCAAAGAAGGTCTTCTTCACCCAATCAAATGGCTGCAATCCACAAAACACATTTGTTATTTTGGCTGCACATTTGTTTTATATATATATATATATATATATATATATATATTCAGGGTATGCTTGTTTGTTTGTTTATTTCTCGTTAACAGAAACATAAAACCCAAGGTTTATAATTTGCCCAATCAACATGAAATAATCAAGCAACGGCAGACAATGAAACAAACAATTCAAAGTGATGACAGGAAGAACCATCAAGTCAGTTATATTTCCTGGTATTGTACAGTTGTTTTTATTTTCACCTTGCGTCTAGGCGACACACTGACTCTTTGCACATAGAGTGCGCCAAACCACTAAAATTATTATGAATAAAAGAAATGAGTAATAACTGAACGAATGCAACTATTTGAGTGTACCTGTTTAAGAAAGTAAATATGATGATGCAATTAAAGTCATTTTAAAATCTGGCAAAACCAAACAAAGAGACTGAATTTTCTTAAGAAAAAGTGATATTAACTGACGATTAAACTACCTATCTATAGCTTAATAAAAGGCGCAACATTTGTTTGACATTTCAAAAATCAAAGGCAAAACCAACAAAGGGACTAAACTTTCTTAAGAAATTAAGTTATATTATCTGATGAATAAACTACTTATCAATAACTTAATAAAACATTAGATAAATCCTCAAGCTTCCAACACATTTGTGCAAAAGTCATCAATGTCTTGTACTAATAAATCTATTAACGACTCCAATGCATATTGTATTCTAATGCTCAATTGGCAGAGAACACCACCAAACGCTATAACACTTAGTATTCAAATCATTAACCCAATAGCAGTCTCTCTATTCCTAAAGGTAGAGGTAAAACTGTCTATATCTTACCCTCCTTAGGCCCTGCCAAACTGCCTTAGCTTAAATTGATAATGGTGGGATATCTTGAGTATGATGATGAATGTGCTAAGCAAATAGAGCGAGAATAGAAGTTACCAATAGATGTTTTCCCAAAGTAATGTTATAAATTAATTGTATAAAGCCTACCCAGCAATATAACAAAGTAATGCTGTGCGCAAAAGTCAAAATAATAATTTGAATAAAATCTGAAAATGCTTAATTCGATGTCCATAGGCCATACCAAGAAAAAAAGAGTAACTTAATTAATACAAGCTTATCTTTTATGACCATTTTCCCAAGCCAATCAAACCAAGTTTTGCAACACAATTGAAACCCAACACAAATTAGCCGTGAATACTATGGCTGTCAAAGCCTCAAAGGCACGTTGTGCGCCCAGGTGCTTAGACGCAGCCCTGCGTAGCACATGCGCTTCACCTGGATGGGTGCACTCTCTTCAACCCGTGAAATCATGAACCAAAACATGTACAATAGTTTCTTACTTTAGAAACATGCCAACTGTGAATACGGCCAAGTAGTCTCAGTTAGGCAGTTTCTGTCAACTGTTTCATTTACACACCTAACACAAACTTGTAGAAACATGTGTTGACATGTATGTATACAATTAAACATGGTTGTAGAAGTCGCTAGTTGGGCGGCGATGTACCGCCTAGGGATTAATCGGTGCTAGGCAGATTGAAATTTTTATATGTAATTTTACAAATATATATTATATACACACGTCAATATCAATAATTTAGTATAATACTTCAAATAATTTAAAAAATAAACTTAAATATACTAAATAAAGTACTTTAAAGTGCAAACTTATACCCTGATTTCAAAGTTTTGAAATGAATTTCAATGTTAACTGGCTGGATTCGATGTTTCAGAGACATATTAAGGATTTTTGATTGAGAAATGTCTAAATAATCATGAAATTGGTCTCTTTTTACTAGAAAAAAGTCAAAAAAGTAAAAAAAAACAAAAACCTGACTAGGCCGACTAGGCGCCGCCTAGGTCAAAATCAAGACAATAGATGGGCGCGCCTAGCGCCTAGGCGCCGCCTAGGCTGATTTTTACAACAGTGCAATTAAGTAAGATAGAAAAAATGACCATCACAATTGGTAAAATGTAACAGTCATTTGCAACATCAAAACGTTCAATAGAGATCAACATAATTTTGTTTTAGTATATCATAATGTAGGTTCTTAGGATAGTGAGATGGAGATGAACCTTACCTCTATCCTAAGTAATAAAAGGCTGCTATGAGTGAGACCTTGTGATAGCCAACAGGTTCGTAATAAACAACAAGATCCACGAATTACAGCCACACCACTCGAAGTTCCTGTTGAGCGATCCTAAATGGACTCGCACGCTACATACAACACCACGAATAAATCCAAAATTAGGTTTCCAAGATCACCTCCTAGCTCGCTACAACTAAGATAGCAATGGAATATCTGATTTCTTGAATAAGAAATCAAATTGAAAATTGTAATTTTATCAGAAACTGTCTTTCATTCCATCACATGAAATACGAAAATAAAACAGACCCACTACTTGATTAATTAGACCACGAAATAAAATAAACATAAACAACGAAATTAAATAGCTTGCTTCTTCTATTACGTGGGATATTTCCAGCTGAATTAATTGGAATCATGCGGAGCTGCTTGAACTAAGCTCACCCAAGTCAGATGTTGTTGCACTTGCGGCTGTTGCTCCATTTCTGAATCACGTAACCCGACCTGGTCATGCTTCTGCCTATCATCCTCCCCTTCTAAAGAAAAGTTTGCCCTCAAACTTGGCAAAGTGTCATCCGGATCATAATAAGGCTGAAGATCGGCGACATTAAAGGTGGCAGCAACGCCATACTCACCTAGAAGGTCGATCTTGTATGCATTATCATTGACCTTAGCAATTACACGAAAAGGACCATCAGAGCGTGGACTCAATTTGGACCGCCGTTTGGAAGGAAAACGCTCCTTCCTGAGATGTACCCAGACAAGATCTCCTGGTTGAAAGAGAACATGCTTCCGATTCTTGTCACGGCGATATTTAAGCAACTCATTTGACTTGGTAATTCGGTCATGAACTGTTTGATGGAGAGCTTTAATGTCAACAACCAAATCACTAGCCTCTTTACTGAATTTAGTAGAGGTATCCAGTACAGCTAAATCAAGGGGTGTAATGGGATTCATGCCATAAACAACCGTAAAAGGACTTAAACGGGTTGTTTTGTTGGGCGCACGATTATAAGAAAACTCAGCAAGTGGTAATAGCTCCTCCCAACTACGCAGGTTGGTTTTAATGAGAGCACGAAGAAGAGCACCCAAAGTGCGATTTGTAACTTCGGTCTGACCGTCAGTTTGGGGGTGGCTCGAAGTGCTAAATTTGAGAGTAGTTCCCAACTTTCGCCACAAAGTAAGCCAAAAATGACTGAGAAACTTGGTGTCACGATCACTAACGATTGTCTTCGGGACCCCATGCAGACGAACAATCTCCTTAAAATAGAGATTTGCGATGTGAACAGCATCATTGGTTGTATGGCAAGCAACAAAATGGGCCATCTTTGAAAATCTGTCAACAACCACCATGATAGCATCCCTCTGTTGGCGAGTGCGTGGTAGTCCAATGATGAAATCGATGCTGACATCTTCCCAAGGGGCGATTGGAACCGGTAATGGTAAATATAAACCATAGGGGTGAGAGTGACTTTTGGCACGCTGACAAGGTAAGCATCGACGAACATAGTGTTGTACATCACGAGCAAGTTTTGGCCAAAAGAAATGAATCTGTAAAAGACGACAAGTCTTATCGATTCCAAAATGGCCTGCTAATCCCCCTTCATGGACTTCTTGAATTAACAAGGTACGAGTACCATGTTGTGGAATGCAAAGTTGTCGACCCCTGAAAAGAAATCCCTGATGCAGATGAAAATTACCAACAGCATGTCTTTGACAGTTAACAATCAAATCTCCAAAATCGGGATCATTGAGGTACTCATCTTTTAAGAACTCGAATCCAATAACCCGCGGTTGAAGTGAGGTGAGCAAAGCGTGTTTGCGTGATAAAGCATCAGCCCCTTTATTGAGTTTGCCAGATTTATGCTTGATGATGAAGTTGAAACTTTGCAAAAATTCAACCCATTTAGCATGTCTGGGTTGCAGTTTATGCTGCCCTTGGATAAACTTAAGCGCTTCATGGTCAGAGTGTAAAATGAACTCCTTGGATAGCAAATAGTGTTGCCAATGATCCATCGATCTAACAATGGCATAAAACTCCTTGTCATAAGTAGAATATCGACGTTTAGCATCGTTTAATTTTTCACTAAAATAAGCAAGGGGCCTACCAAGCTGTGATAAAACAGCCCCGATGCCGACACCTGAAGCATCACATTCGACTTCAAAAACTTCTTCAAAACATGGTAAGGCCAATATCGGTGTGGAAGACAACTGTCGTTTGAGCTCTTCAAAGGCTAGTTGAGCCTGTGGATTCCATGAGAACTGTTTTTGCTTAGTAATCTCTGTCATTGGAGCCACCAATGTGCTGAAGTTCTTAACAAACCGCCGATAAAATGATGCTAGCCCATGAAAACTTCGAACTTGTTGAATAGATTGTGGTACTGGCCAATCCCGAATAGCTTGAACTTTCCTTTCATCGACCTGAATGCCTTGGGCTGAAACCAAATAACCAAGAAACGTGATCTGAGAAGATAAAAAATCGCATTTTTCTAAATTCCCATAAAGTTTATCACGTGCAAGGACCTTGAACAGTTGTTGTAGATGATTGAGATGTTCTTCTTGCGTCTTGCTGTAAACAAGAATGTCATCAAAATAAACAACTATAAATCTACCCAGAAAAGGTTTTAACACTTGATTCATCAACCGCATGAAAGTACTGGGTGCGTTCGAAAGACCAAAAGGCATGACTAGCCATTCATACAGCCCCTCTTTGGTTTTGAAGGCTGTTTTCCATTCATCACCTTCACTTATACGAATCTGATGATATCCGCTGCGTAGATCAACCTTGGTAAAAACAGTGGCTCCATGCAATTCGTCCAATAAATCGTTTAAACGAGGAATGGGAAAACGATACTTGATGGTAATCTTATTGATTGATCGGCTATCCATACACATCCTCCACTCACCATTCTTCTTCGGAACGAGCAATGTGGGAACAGCACACGGACTGAGGGATTCTCGAATGAGACCCTTAGTCAATAAACCATCCACCTGTTTATGGATTTCCTCAGTTTCACGAGGGTTGCTTCGGTAGGCGGGTTTGTTAGGCAAAACGGAACCGGGTAGAAGATCAATCTTGTGTTGAATGGTACGAAGTGGGGGTAGACCGGAGGGAATGTCCTCTGGGAAAACGTGAACGTAGGTTTGGAGTAAAGGCTGGACAAGGGGGTGGGGTTTAACTGGTGGGGAGATTTCATCTTCGATGCTCAAAGTGATGATGTCTCGGGCAGGTTGGTATTCATGTTGTTCTAGCTGCAAAAGGGTGGTTAATGGTAACGGGCTTTTTGAGGCAGTTGAGGATAAGGTCATAGGAGTAAGGGTTATGCGGTGGTTTTGATGGGTGAAAGAATAAGTATTGAGGTATCCATCATGGGTTACCCTACGATCAAATAACCAAGGCCGGCCCAAAAGAACATGACATGCATCCATAGGAATGATGTCACACCAAATCTCATCAACATAGGTTTTGCCAATACTCAGAGTTAACAATACTCGTTGAGAAACTCGTATTCCCTTTCCATGGTTTAACCATTGAATCACATAGGGAGATGAGTGAGGAACAGTAGTTAAATTCAACCTAGAGACTAAAGTCTCAGAGGCCATATTAATGCAACTTCCCCCATCGATAATCAAGGAGCATACCTTATGAGCAATCGTGCAACGGGTGTGAAAAATGGCTTCACGTTGTTGATTATCGGTCTGGGATGGAGCAGTACTAAGTGCTCGTCGGACCACGAGGCAGTCGCCTTCATCTGGACCCACAATTTCTTCGAGAGAGGCGGCTTCAAGTATGGTTGATTCTGTTAGTACTTCATCGGCAGTGGAGTTAGAGAACTCCTCAAAGTCGGCCAAGGTGACCACTCTTTTGTTCGGGCATTCAGAGGCAATGTGTCCGAGACCTTGACAACGAAAACACCTACGAGGGGCTTTGCCAGGGGTGGTAGATGTCTCGGATACTGAAGCGGGTTTTGAAGCTGTGAATGGTTTTGGAGGTACAGTAGCTTTGGGAATGGTTCGTACAGCCTCTCCTTTACCCTTTAATCTTTGCTGACTATCCACTTTGTGAGCCAAAAGTGTTAGTTCTTCAAGGGTAGTATAGGGGTAGAGTTCGATAACATTGGCTATACGGCTTTCTAACCCACCCAGATATCGAACCAAGGTTTGAGGATCATCCTCTGGAAGATCACATTTCATGATCAAATGTTCAAAATCACGAGAGTATTCCTCAGCGGTCTTCGTCCCTTGTTTGAGATGATGTAATTGAGAATAACTGGCTTGAATGTAATAGGAAGGCAAAAACTTCTGTTTCATTAACCGCTTCATCTTTTGCCATTCTTTCACTTTGGGTTTGCCCTTCCGTTCTCGTTTCGCACAGGTATTAGCCCACCATGTAGAGGCGTACTTCCGTAATTTCATGGCGACAACCTTAACCTTTTTGCATCAGTAAGATCTTTGTAATAAAAAACGCATTCAACAGTTCGCAGCCATTCAATAAACTCATCTGGATCCAATTTACCATCATATTCTGGAATTTCGACCTTGATGTCGTGCGAAGACCACGACCCATAACCCCCTCTGTAACTGGGACCGGAACTATGAGCATTCGTCTCCTCTTCGTCGTAATTATGCGCATCAAAAAACTTGCGCTGAGAAATTGATAGTTCTCGAATCTGTGCTTGCATGGACGCCATCTAGGCGGCCATAGTCTTCTTCTCGGCTTCAAGGGTTTCGAGAGCTTTCTTCAATTCAGCACTACTACGGGTAATCATTTGGCTCTGATACCAAATGATAGCCAACAGGTTCGTAATAAACAACAAGATCCACGAATTACAGCCACAACACTCGAAGTTCCTGTTGAGCGATCCTAAATGGACTCGCACGCTACATACAACACCACGAATAAATCCAAAATTAGGTTTCCAAGATCACCTCCTAGCTCGCTACAACTAAGATAGCAATGGAATATCTGATTTCTTGAATAAGAAATCAAATTGAAAATTGTAATTTTATCAGAAACTGTCTTTCATTCCATCACATGAAATACGAAAATAAAACAGACCCACTACTTGATTAATTAGACCACGAAATAAAATAAACATAAACAACGAAATTAAATAGTTTGCTTCTTCTATTACGTGGGATATTTCCAGCTGAATTAATTGGAATCATGAGGAGCTGCTTGAACTAAGCTCACCCAAGTCAGATGTTGTTGCAATTGCGGCTGTTGCTCCATTTCTGAATCACGTAACCCGACCTGGTCATGCTTCTGCCTATCACCCTGACTTGGAAAACCCTTTCTAGAAAAAAAAAATTACAAGTAGCATAAAGTATTTATTAAAAAACAGGAACATCTACAAGAATAACTAGCACCAACACACCTAAAAAGTGTAGGATAAGCCAAGACACCAACACCCAGCTAAACTAAACCCATATGTCATCTAAAAACCCTACCTTTTATGATTTATCCTACATCTGTTTCCAACCATGTCCTTTGAGAGCCGCATGTGTAACAAATCATGCTTAATCTGCTAATTTCATGTCAGTTTGTGCCTCTCCACCACCTCTCCTCTGTGAGGGTCTATGCATGCCCAAACTGTTTCAATCTCTCCATGATCTTATTACTCATCCATGTCAACCCCAATTTATCCACACACACACACACAAAATAAGAAAAATAAAAACTAAAAAAAAAAAAAAAAATTCAATACACTTTTTTCAAAGATGGAGCTATTTTCAGATATTGATATATATAATAATTACATCCCTAATTTTTAAGATTATGACCATATCTTATAAACAAAAAAATGTATTGAAGTTAATGATCATCCAACAGATAAGCAGCTAAAGATTGACCACAAAAGTCAATATAATTTTAAAATATCAAGTCAAGAAATCAAGATACGGATCTCTACGTTCCCTAAATTTATCTTATGAGATAACCGCTTTGCAATTTGAAAAAAATAATTTCCATAACAATTCATGAAATCAATAAATGATCTACAACACCAGCTATACGATGATAAATTCAATCAATTCCGGAATCGATCAATCGAGAAAATTAAAATCCAAAAATTGGGTGAAAATGAAAAACCTGAACGATCCAAACGGCGGTGGTAAAAGCAGCAACTCCCCAAGCGGCCGCGGCCTGGATATCGGTGGCTTGAGGACGGCTGTTTGGCTTGACGAACTTGAATGCAGCGCCACCGGCTCCGGCCATTGTCTTGGATGCTTTTCAACGTAGAAAGTAAAACCTAGCAAGATTGTTTCAAGTTTTGGTTAACCGACTGCCTGTGCCTAAATCCTCCCCGTTTATAAATACCCAAGCACCGTTGAATACGAGAATATATATTGACCGGAAATTTAATTTTGAGACCATAATGCCATTACTATATTTATTTGCATTCTAAAAAAGACATGATATTTAATTATAAAGTATAAGTCTTTTTCATGTATTAACTTTCATACAAATTTTGTACTTTAAAAACCATGAATAGAAACAATATAATTAGAGTAAAAAAATGACTTTTAAAGCAAATGAACATGACTTTCTTAAGTCATGAGTGATAATTTACATCTTTTATTAACAAGAGAATGTGGGTAATTAGGGGTGTTCAAAAAAATCCGTATCCGAAATATCCGAAAATCCGAATCTGAAATATCCGAGAAAATCGGATATCCGGAAGTTCAGATATCCGAAACTTCGGATTCAGATACATATTTTGAAAATTTTCGGATAGTTCGGATATCTAATATCAGAAATAGTTTTTTTTTCCGGATATTCGGATACTTTTTTCGGATATCCGGATATTTTTCAGATATTTCTGATAATTTTCGAATATCCGGATAATATTCGGATATCCAAAATATATATTTTTAAAATTTTTTATTATTTTTTTTCTAGTTTCGGATATCCATTCGGATTCTGATATTGAAAACCACTATCTGAAAATGAACACCCCTATGGGTAATTAAGGTGTGGTTACCGGAAAAAAGGGGTGGAGATGTGGGATAGACGGAAGTGAAAAATGGGACAGGTGAGCATGTTCTACAACCTCCTATCAAAAGCGTCGGTAACTTGTTGGAAATCGCCCGTGATTTCATTTTAGGTATTTTAAACAGTTGGATCATTTGTTTAGGAAGTTGATTCCACCAGGAACCATATATATATATATAGGGAAGGGATCATATAATAACCCTCTCTAATTGAGAAAACTCAATAACTCAAATCCAATGGTTCAAATTTCCAAGATTGAATCTAATGATGACATGTGTTACTAATTAATTTTTAATACAAAAGGGCATTATGGTCTTTTGTCTTAATTACAAAAATCAGATTTAATATAAGAGTGACAAGTGTCACACTCTTAAAAAACCATATATTTTCCTATTTTTAAATTAAAGGTTCCTCCCTTGATTTTTATACATTTATAACTTTTTTATACTATGCTATTTTTTTATAAAAATTACACTATTAAACTCGTCATATTTTTCTCGTTATTTTATTATAGTCATGCCAATTTTTTTTTGGGCATTCGTAATTACACTAACGTAAAAAACATAAGTACAATAATTTTTCTCTTTTTTCAAAAATTTTCCATCAAATTTTTTTTTCTCTCATCTTAAATATATATTACAAACTTATTTTTTATTATAAAATTTAGTTAATTAGATAAATTTATATCAAATAAGATAGAAAGTTAGATAATTGTAACGTAAAATAAATAATAAGTTACAGCTCGTTACATCAGTGTAATTATGAATACTTTGAAAAAATTCAGCTCGTTACATTAGTGTAATTAGGAACACTCTGCTCGTTACATCAGTGTAATTACGAACACTTTGAAAAAATTCAGCTCGTTACATCAGTGTAATTTCGAAAACTTTAAATTTTTTTGACAAAACTATACTTGAATTAAAGATAAAAATGTGACAAATTTAATGGTGTAATTATTTTTTAAAAAATAATAATGTATATAAAAGTTATGAAGGTTTAAAAAAATGGGGGGTAAACTTTTATTTTAAAAAACAAATCAAGTACACCTCACAAATCTCCAAAATACCCTTAAAGAAATCTCAACCACTCATTTTTCTCAGATTTAATATGGACCACACATTTCAAATTCATTAAATTAAACAACCAATCAAATTGGGTTTATAAGTTACCTCAATTAACATGGGTTACCATTTACTCCTTACCCTATATATATATATATATATATATATATATATATATATATATATATATATATATATATATATATATATATATATATTATATATATAATTTCACATGTTATGACTTGGACTATTAATTTTGGGTCGAACCCACATGTATGACTATTTAAACTGGTTAGAGTCAAATCTAGCAAGTTAATGGTTTGACCTGTTTGGATAAATTTATATAGATATGACCATTTCAAATAAGTTACTGAAAGTTTTTTTGTTTCTTTAAAGTCATTAAATTTAATTTGGTGAATAAATAATATGTAATTATCAGATTAATAGGTTGTCAATGATAGGCCTGTTCAAAAAGATCGCGGCTCAAGGCTCACTCGAATCTTGCTCTAAAAAGGCTCGGCTCGAAAAGAGCTCGTTAAAAACGAGCCGAGCCGGAGACAGGGTTGGCTTGGCTCCAGCTTGACTCATGGCTCGACTCGTTGGGTCGGCTCAGGCTCGGCTCAATTTTTAATATATATATTAAATTAAATACACACACATATATTATATTACACACATACATATATATTATACATAATATAAATACAATATCTTATACACATATTTATATAAATATATATTGGATTTTATATATTAGATTGCAAAAAACAAAAAAAAAACGAGGTGGCTTGTGGCTCGATGTTTTTTACGAGCCGAACTGGAGCCAGAATTTTTGGCTTGGAGGTAAAATTTCGACTCAGCTTAAAAATCAACGAGTTGAGCTGGAGCCAGGTCTAGCTCGGCTCGGCTCGGCTTGACTCGATTACAACACTAAGTTTCATTAATTATTTTTTAGAGTAAATTGCACTTTTGGTCCTTTATGTTTTATTAAAAATTCAAAGATGGTCTTTAATGTTTCAAAATTTCAGAATTGATACGTGTGGCGTTAAAATCTTGCACTGTAGGTCCTTTCTCCGTGATCACTGTTAACTTTTGAATTAAATGGAGGGCAGAATAGTAAAATCACTCTTGTTGCACTTCGTAATTAAAAGAGGGGAATAACTCCCCTTTTTCCATACGTTCAAAGTATTAGGGTTCCAAAATCGTTCCAAAATCGATCCAACCTCAAATCGATCAGGAATGTTAAGTTGTTTCTATGGAAGGCAAACTATCATCCGTGTATCGCGAACATCTAAGAATCTGGATGGCGATTTCATGTTTTCCGTGAGCATGTAAGTAATTTTGTGCCGAATTCATGTTTTCGGTTGATTTGAAGTAATTTTTATCGTTGTTGGACAAATTAGGGATTCCAAGTGTGGGTAGATGTAGAAGGTTGTGAACAATGCACGGAGATGGAAGAAGAAAAGTGCAATCTTGAAGAAGCGAACTATAGTCTTCAAGAACCTGTCAAAGTGAGAGATTTAGAAAAAAAGAAATGGAAGAAAATGATGATATGCAGCTGGAGTTTTTTCTTATTCTACTTTTTTTTGTTAAATGATGTAATTGGTGGCAATGTTTATTAGATTATTAGTTGACTATTTTTAGTCAACTATTGTTATGTAATTTTGTTGAAAATCAATGATGTTTATGGTATTATTAGTTTGGCTTATTGTCCAAAAAATATGTACACATCCAAGTTAAGCATTTATAGTGATAATTTGCCCAAATAACAAAACAACATATGCATAATTGTCAACAAAACCAAACAAGTTCCCAATCAAGTTCTTAATTCATGCACAAACATAACATAACAATTAGGTACCTAAACTTGTCCCTTGCATGCCCTGTGATTATAGCCTATGTTCTTACACTTGCTACAAACACCTTTAGTGTTCTTTTTGGACAGCCTGCCACTTTCTGCTTGTTCTTTAGTCTTAATGGCTGATTTATTCCTTGCTTTTTTAGGCATGCCCTCCTCGTTGTGATGTTTAGGTGGTGCTAATGTTGTATGAACATGAGTTTTCTCCCACAAAGATCTTCCATTAATAGGCATTATCTTGAAAGAATAAACATCCCTCCACATTTGCAATGTATAAACCAGATGAACCCAACTTTCGAATACTCCAACCTTTTGTCCATTAGTAGCCATGAACCAAATAGCAGCTACAACATGACAACATGGTAGTCCTGTTGGTCAAATAAAAGCAGATTTACATTAGTAATGACAATATTTGCAATCCTATTGATAAAATAAAATTCATGCCTATGATTTCCCACATCCTGCATGAACAATTCTTTTCCCTTAAATCAACAACACGTTGGTGGTTAAGTTTACCAGACACTTGATTTTGATCCCCACCATTCCATTGAACATGGTAATTTGTTGCATCTTTTTTTGATTTTTTCAAACAGCTTTGTTGCATTTGGTGTTAGCAGCCCTTCACTCCTTTTATGATGCTCAAAATAGTCACAATACTTCTCATTAGATGCTCCCTTATGTATTCAAGTGCACAAATGATGGGTTTGTCCCTACCTTCCACTATGTTTCCATTGAAAACCTCACACATGTTGTTCAGTAATACATTAGATACTGCCCTACCTATACACAAACGAAAAATTATCCAAAACCATACTTAAATACAACCATATCTCACACACATATAATAATTACACATACCAGAGAAGTGGGATCTAGACCAATGTTTTGGGTGGATTTTAGACAACCACAAATGGGCTTCCTTGTTGAATTCCTTTAATTTGTCCATTGACGTTGTAAATTCAGGAATTGTTGTTGATGTAGCACTATCCTATAACATATCTTTATATAGTTTTCCTCTGAAGGCACCCTTCATATTTTCGTGGATGTGCCGGATGCAGTACCTTTGTTCCGCACAAGGAAACACATTTGTGATAGGAGGCAGAATCCCCTTTTTAACACAAAGATGATGCTAATCAGAACGCCATGTAAACATTAGCAAGTTATAACAGTTGCATAACATACCTTTTGTCTATCAGAAATGAAAGTAAAATTAGAATTTGCCCCCAAGTCAAGATCTTGACCTAATTGTTGCAGGAACCAAGTCCATGAGCTGTGTTTCTGACTCAACAATTGCATAGCAAACATGGTAGATTCCATTATTGTTATCAATACCTACTGCAGATAAAATCTGAACTAGGAATGGTCCTTTCATGAACGCATAGGCCAAGAAGATCCCTCCCTGTTGCCTTAAATCCATGTTTTAGACCCCCTAAACAAACATAGATCTTTTTGAACTCTCTTATGCTCTCACCTGGATTTGGGTTTGGTTCCACCTCAATCCTTACTGTGGTTCCTGGATTTGTTTGTCTCAACTGATTGGCATAATCCCATAGCAAGGCATATAGGGAAATGAAGTCTCTTTCAACCACATTCTTAGCTTTGACCTTTGCCCTGTAAGCTTTTGTCTTTGTGATACCAATTTTATACTTCCTTTGGAACTATTCTTGAACCACTTTGATAGGTATAGTTGGATTCTATTCTATCGGTTCCAACTTTTGTGAAGATAGGAAAGTAGAAGTACCTGCATTGATATATCTACTTGGAATGCGTTTGTGTTCATTTAATAGAGTTTTAATAGTTCAAGTTTCAGAATCTTTTACTTTTGAAATGAGCATAACCCATGGACACAAATATTGATGAGGGTTTGTCTTTTTGCCCCTCCCACCCACATTGATGAGATTTTGTCTTTTACCCTTATTATTTTGGTTTTTACCTTTGCTTTTTGATTTTTCTAATATCACCCCCTTATTTTTTTTTTTTTGCTTTTTGACTAGAAACCATAACCCCACTCTCATCTACTTCAAACTCAGGCAAAACCCCATGGCATGCAGCCCTTAACCTAGCTTTATCATTTTTTACAACTTTGATAAGTCTTCTACTTTCTACAGAATGTTTTCTTATCAAGTTCTTGGCCTCTTCTTTGGTAACAAATTCCTGGCTTAAGTAAAAGTTAACCACATTTTCATTGAACCTTCTGAATTCAAAATCATTTTCAACTACTTCATTCTCTAACACATCTTCTTCCCCATGTTGCTTCTCATTTAAATGGTCTTGTACTTCAAAATCAACATTCAACAGGTAATCAATCATGTCTGTATTAGGGTCATTCATGTTATTATCCCCATTTTCAATAAACTCACTATCGTCCTCACTTTGATCATAACATTTATCCAAATTAGGACCTGTTGAGTATCCTGTTGCTCATCATTAAACTTGTGTTCTACTTCAAAATCAACATTCTACAAATAATCAGTCATGTCTATATCAGGGTGAACCATAATATCATCCTCATCTTCGATAAAATCACTATCATCTTTATTTTCCTCATTACATTCATCCAAACTAGGTCCATGTTGAGTCTAAACATTAATCATGTGACACCTCGCAATTTCCAGGTCAGCATTTATATTATTTTAATAATAATGTGTATTATTATTTCATACGTGGCACTAGAATAATTGTATTTAGTGTGACACGTGGCACAAAAATCCAAACACTCCTATAATTCGAGGAATTATCGCACAATACTCGCACGTGTTTTGAATAACGAACGTTGGTGAACGGATCAACCCACAGTACACTATCACTTCACTTAGGTCCTAGAAGACCTAGAATAGGTAGAACAATACTCACGAGTCAAGAAACGATGATCGTAATCGAGAAATTCGCGAAAATCGGTTCAAACTATGAAATTGGGCTTATTGGGCTCAGCCGAGACCCATCGCGGTACGCGATGGGCACCCAATTGGGCCTTCGCGGTACGCGAAGCCTATGCGAGAGAATTTGAATTCTCCGAAATTCATCGCGGTACGCGACGACCGATCATCTTCCACCATCGCGATACGCGGCATGTTTCGGGAACCGAATGATTATTTTAATCGTCGCGCTACGCGACAATGCTTTTTGACAGACGTCGCGGTACGCGACGACACCCAGCATGCAAAAATCTTTATAAACCCAATGTTAATCATTTCAGCCGATCCTACTCTATTCCTCTCGACCATTCTCGACATATCCGACCTAAAACGCTCTGAAGAAACCATTGCCATCAGTTTAGAGCTACTTTGAAGGTGTTCAAAGCCTTTGGTGAAGAGTTGAAGGTAGAAGGAGCAAGAAGGAAGCACCACCATCACTTGTGACAACCCATGAGCTGCTCTCAGGAGGATTTCAAGTTGCTACACCTCTGTTCCAGCTTCATCTCAGCCTTCTTGAGCTCTCTTGAGGTAGTTCTAGCCCCATTTTGTGTTTCTAGCACTTAAAATCACACATGCAAGGGGGAATACCCACATGCATCACCATCACCCACTTAATCACGAAATTTTGTAGTTCTAGATCTGTTATTTGATGATAATACTACTGATTTGGTGATTCAATGATGATCCATGGTGATTTGCATTGGATATGATGGTTATTTGTTGATTTAGTCATGAAATTGGTACTTTTAACAACATGCATGTATGATCTAGCATGATTCACATGATATTTGATATTGAGATGTTGTTAGTTATGATACTTGTGATGATTTGCAAGTATTAGAAGCTTTGATTTGGTCAGGAGCATGAATATTTACATTATTACTAAATATGGTAACTTTAATGTTACAAGATGTGCATTTTTGATGAAATAGTCACTTGCATGTTAATAAATCAATGATGTATGCTTAAAATGATGATTTGAAACTAAAATGATGGTTATTGATGTAATAGAATGGTTAGAAGCATCAAATGTATGATCTTTATGAATGTTACTAAATATAGTAACTTTTTGGCATTAGGTTATTCCAGGATGATGAGTTTGATAATGTTGTGTGTCTAACATGCTTCTTTGATGATAATATGATGTTATTAAAGGATTAATATTGATAAAAGAATGAGTTTTGTGTATTTATCATGAGTTACTATAAATAGTAACTTTATTTTTGCAAAGTCTATAGATGATAACATGTTTATTGCAACGGATGCGATTAAAGGTTTATTAGGACTAAGATAATGATGTTTTGATGATATTGGTTGTTAAACTTGATGAAATATGCTTATTTTTGTAACTTTCTAAAAATAGTAACTTTTACGTGCAAAACATGCTTAATCGGCTATGTGTAACTATGTGCTATGTGATAACATGCTCACTTAGGATAAAAATGCATGTTAGAATAATCAGATTATGATTTATTGCATAATTTGCTTAATGTGGAAACTTTCCTGGGTTTCTGGTTTGCTTAACTTACCATACACACAAATAACATCATCTTGGGTTTCTGGTTTGCTTAATAGCCATCCACGCTCATCATTAATGACTAAATAATCACTCATTACAGAAGATGAACCTTCCACCATGCTTGAAGACCGATAATCGATATGAAGGAGCTAAGATTGAAGACCGATTTTTGATATCGATTTCAAACAGTCATCATTTCGAGGGCTTCAAACGAGAACGAAGTGCAACAAGAGTGATTTTACTATTCTACCCTCCATTTAATTCAAAAGTTAACGATGTTAACGGAGAAAGGGCCTACAGTGCAAAATTTTAATGCCACAAGTACCGATTCTGAAATTTTGAAACATTATGGACCATCTCTGAATTTTTAATAAAACATAAAGGACCAAAAGTGCAATTTACTCTATTTTTTATGTTTAATATGTTGAGGAAAATATAAATAATGATATGGATTTTAAAAAAAATTAAAACATTTTTTCTAAAAATAAAATTATATTTGTACTTTAGATACTCATGAAAAAATTAACCAAAATTTTTAAACCAAACGCTTTTAAAACCTTCATAATCTTCTAAAAACAAACGTTATATTAAAGTATATAATGTATTTTTATTCTAAAAAATAGAACTAGAAAACATTATAATGAATAAAAAATAAGACTAAAAACAAACTTTCATCATATCCGTCGTCACAAATAGATAAACAAAAAAGTAGGCACTATCATTCAAAATTCTTTCCTCACAATAATACAAACAAAAAAAATAATACAAACATCATGTTAGACTTTCTTTGTTGCATCATCTTTTTTGGGTCTACTTTTTGGCCTTTTTTCTTTTAATGGAGGGTTTTTTTTTGTTGTTTGTGCAAGATCTAACATTATGCATCTTTTGTTGACAATTTTGGCAAGACATTTTTCTTCCAATTCCAACCTTTGGGTTCTTTTTTTCTTTCTCATTGGTACTTCCTTTTCTCTTTACTATTGGTGATGTTCTTTTAAGTGGTCTATGAAAATAACTCTAAACACTAACCTAGACTTAACTTAGACACAACGAGTTAAAATCGAAAATCCTAAACTAGACCACTACGGATGGCAAGTGTACCTATCAGTTGCAGAATAGTCAATGGAAGTCCGGATATCGAACCCACGAGACACTGATCTAACGAAACAAAACTAAAAAGTGATTAATTAAAAGGGGGTTTTGAATAAAAATGTAGAAACAATAAATTAATTCAACTAATTATCCTAATTGATTTTTAAAAGTATATTAACCCTTAGAAATAGATTAACAAGTTTATTTAAAACAATGACACATAACTTTTGATAAAAACCTTAACAAAGGAGAAAAGCTTTACTTAGGTTGGATTACTGTTGCGATTCTTAGAAACAATTGACTTTGGTTGAAATGATGGAACTAAGAGCTTAGACAACAAAATATAGACAACCTAATGGATCCTGGATCATTTAGCAGATGCAACCAACTAGGAAACCCTAATCTTGCAATATGCACATTAGTTAGTTGGATCACCTTCCGGATTTTTCCAACAACACTCTTGTACTCTAACAGATAAGTTACCTTCCAGATATTCCTGTCCCAATACACCAAAGATGCAGGAGTAACCCTAAGATGTCTATTTTGACACGAAATGACAATAACACAAAGAATTCTAAAGAAACATCCCTCTTGGGTAGTTACTAAGGAAACTAATGCTAAAGACCACCCGACAAGTCTATCACCTTTCGAATTTTTATATTTGGAAACACACAAAACCTAAAAACATCAATTAAACCTTTTTCCTATGGCTAGTGATATCAAACAAGCTACAAACTAGTCATAACACAAAGTCAATGACCTAATACGCGTCTAACACTAAAAGACATTCAAAAAACACATATGGAACATGATAATAATTGATATAATCTAGATCAAGCATATAAAACTCATCAATAAGACATAATAAGATCTGTTACAAAAGTATTGTCCATCAATATTCGAACCAGTAGTCAATAACAACCAAAAATCATGGAAACTAGTATCCAAACCTAAGTAGAAATAGAATCAAGTATTTAGGCGATCAACATCATTTTCAGTCAACAAGAATAAAAAACAATGGATGAAAATGCACTAAAACTACCGAAAATAAAGAACAAAACAAGAATAAGATGTAACCAAAGTGCCATCACCAAGAATCAAGCCTTATAGGACTCCCTATGCATCCAAAGCTTCAAAAATGCCTCCAAAAACCTTCAGAAATGCCTCTGGTTCGAAAAACGGCCGAACATGCATTGTCATTGTGGCTGAAAACGCTCTTACTTTATACCTTACGAATTAGGGTATTTTTCCTTGAATTAGGGTGGTCACGTACCGCCTATCATGTCCATTAAACACTTGGTGTACTACCAAGGACAAAACACTCGGGGCTCTCCCAAAATTCTTGGCGTACCGTGATGCCTGACATTTACAAACAGATTTGTCTTTTTCTTCTATCTTCACCCGGGGCTCGATTTTCTCGTGATTTAGACTCGATTTCCATTGATTTGATTCGACAAACCTGTAAAAATAGTAAAATTTAAAAAAGAAACTAAATTAACCTTAAACGACATATTTACAAACTAAAATCGACTCAATTTCACATAAAAACTGGATTTGTTATTCAACACATCAAAAATACCCATACTTGAACATTTTTCGTCCTTGAAAAAGATCTGCAATGGAATCACAACTAGGAATTTGGCTTTCAAATCAAAACATTTTAATTAATTCCAAAACACATACGCATTACCCGCGCTTGCTAGTGTTTTTATCCACTTAAACCCAACCACCGATATATAGGCTCTTTAATTGTGATTCATTATGTTCAAGTGATTCAATCAACTATGGGTCTTACATTCGAATCATACAGATCAACCTAATCCTGATAAAAACTTTTAAGCTACCATTGCATTCGAACACCTAAGTAAATTAAAATCAAACCTTATATGGAATGGATGAAGGTATGAGCATTTTGCTTATAAATTATTGTGCCTAACTTAATGGTGTTTCACTCGGTCTCTATCCGGGGTATGACACATAAGCTTCAGCTCTTATTTCCGCTTTTTTTTTCTACAAGCTCAACCCATTTAGTGGATTGGTGGATTATATTTCTTTTAAGCAGGCACCATAAGTCTCGTATTTATTTTCATAAAAAGAGAACAGATGTACCAGGTCTAATTTTAAAAACATTAGGCTGCTTGTTTGCGAAAGTTTCTCTAATCACAGTTAAGCAGTTTTAGTATCCCTATATTTCCTAAGGCATAAATCCACAAGAATCATGAAAATTAAGTAAATTATATCAATCCTCTAGAACCTTTCTATCAGTTGGGCCTACCAACATATCCCAAATTAGATGCGTATGTTTAACTTTTTAGAAAGCCCAAAAATCCCGATTACACCTATCATTTCCAATTTAATTGCAAAAACTAATCCAAGGACATTTTCCAACATTCTATACAATATTTACAAGAATTACCTGACAATTTGAAAATTCGACTCAATTTATAACAAAACAACCATAAACATATATAAAGATGAATTTGAACAAAATAAATAAAGAATAAAAATTGGAAAAGACTTAGCTTGTTTTGTGTAACAGCCGTGCGTGTCAAATCCAAAATAACATGTTCGTAAAGTATTCCGTTCATGATCGATTTATCGTAATCCTGTTGGTTGCCTTTTCAACTATAGATACGTTAAGTCATTGCTACCCAAATGGAAATGGTGGTCCAAACCAAACTGCTAAATAAGATCTAAACAATCAAAACAAGATTAAACTATAAAAGAAAAATTAAAAACAAAAAGACTCAAAACCTAACTAAAACTGAAAAGATTCAACAACTGACTTAATTAACTAAAACTGAATCAAGTTAAACGGAAAATATTTTTGTATTTTATTGGTTTTAATTTTTCTCTTTTTAAATATTAACTAAAAATTATAAAATTACCAAATTAATTACTAAAATTTACAAAAATTTTCAATTTCAAATAGACACAAGTCTCGCATACCCACACTTAAAACCACACATTGTCCTCAATGTGGAATGCGAAGTGGTGAATAAATCAAAAGAAAATATGTTACAACAACATCTGCACGACTTCCCTGATATGTGACATTTCCCTCGTAAGTCGTATCAATCGCCATCCAATCCAATTGTAATCAAACATGAATCCTAATTCGTAATCAGAACATTCAAGAAGAATTTGGCGATCCACTAACACTCACAAAAAACCATTAACATACATATGCATAATAATAAACGATAGACAGTGATAACCAATCATAGACAACCATAAATATATATACAATAACCTAGTTTAAATACAACTGAGTGTGAATCAAAATATAAGTGGAATATATACTAACGATGATGATAAAAACATCAATAAAGACAAAGTACAAGATCTACAAATACAACTACAGTGATGCGGGATATCTAATCATGTGGCTCATCATCTTATCGCTCTGGCTGCTGCTGATGTGGATCTAGAACCCTAAACCAGTCTATAATCTCCATCCCCATATGTGTCATGATAAGACGCTGTGCTCCACCCTGGCGCTATAACTCATCGCAAATAGTCTTTAGTGTAATGCGTGTAGGGCGAGGCTCTCTGAGAGGATAGGTGGACTGTGGCCTCTCTAATCCGTGTAAGATCATTTGATGCTCCGGTGGTAGGCCTATTTGAAGCTCCTCGACATCCGGGGTCCCTCCGGGGTCGGTCTAGCTGGCTCCCATCTAGGTGGGTCATCCATGGGACACATGCCTACTAAACTCATGTAATCTAAACTATATTGCCCGGTATCAAGCCATAAAGTCAAAAATCAATGAGGAAATCTGCGGAAGACCCCAAGCCTAGTCGCTATCCAGAAGATATAAGGCCCTAAATCTACCTTGGTTGTCTGTCCACCACGACGAACCCTCGCAAATGATGAAAGTAAAATGCAGGTTTGGCAGGGCGACGACGAATCATACAATACATGCAGAACAAATCCAGCTGGCTGCACTTCTCTGCACCGGCTCTACTGTATCTCGCTAGAACCTTAGAAGAGTATGATCTCTAAGACGTCGATCGTCGATGGGAACTGGCTCATCGTCATTGAGTGGTAGAACATTTGGGGTAGAATACGAGATCTCTCTTGCCCTGCGCCTACACGATGCCGAACCTTTGGCCCCCTTGGCCCCTGCAGCAGAACTCTCTTCTCCTCCCGACATCCTGCAACAGTGGTGTACAACAGGAAATATATAACAAAATTCTTCAAAATTAAACATTTTACAACTTAATTTTAATCGTAATTACAATTTTACATAAATTTAATATACAAGTGATAAAATACAAAATAAAAATTTATCTACAAAACTTTTCTTATTGCAAAAATAAAACAAAATTGGCCTCCAGATTCCTCCACTTACCGCCAAGCGCAAGACTTGGCGGCACGCCGCCCCTTTGTGAAACAAAAAAAAAAAACGATCGGCCATTGATGGTGACAACTGAACCCAAATTGGTTCCAAACACACAGATTAATCCAAGCAATTTGATTCTAAACCTAGTTACTACTACAACAATGAAACACTAACTTTGATCTAAATCGAAAAATTTAAAAAGAAAACGAGTTGTATACCTGATCACGGCTATGAGACGGAGGTGGTGGTGTGGTTTAGATGAACCGGAGGCAGTGTTGGCATGACAGCTTGTGGCGGTAGTCTGGTGGTGATACGGTGGCCGGGGTGGTATGTGGTGGTGGTATGGTGTTTTGTGGTGGTGGTATGAGATGAGTATAATTTTTTTTTTGTTTTCCGAAATCCTTCGCGTAGCATGAAGATATGTTGGGGAAGGCCTTGGCTGTACGCCAAGGTTTTCGGTGATTTTGAATTTTGAATTTTTTATAAATTAAATAATAAAAGTTTCATAAATTAAAAACTTAAAATTTACTTAAATTAATAATTTGAATTTACTTACATTACAAATTTATAATTTAATTATCTAGAATGCAATATTAAACCTAATCGGGTTTGATGCGGCTTGAGATTCGGGTTAATGTGTGAAATGCTACGTGAAAATGGCATATTAATCGTTCTAAATACCTACACTTAACCTGAAATAGTCCTATTGTGAAGTTGCAAGACATACCTGATCGTTTAAGCATATATTGCAACACTTTAAAAAAACAAAAACACGCAAAACTACAAATAAATTGAAAAATAAGAAAAGTAAGATGAAATCAATCAACATATCTTACAAAACTCTACAAATCATGCCTAGCCCTATGTCCTATCATCATTCACGCAACTCAAGGAGGGCTTCCTCCTTTTCAATATCAATCAGTCCTCCGATGTATAGCTTCAACGATGACCGTTGACCTTCCATGTTCGTCCTTCTGATTCTAGCTCAACTGCTTCATGTGGAAAGACTTCATTCACGACAAATGGTCCTTTCCATTTAAATTTCAGTTTACCTGGGGATAATCTGAGCATCGAATCGTAAACTAGGACCTGATCACCCTTTCTAAATATAACAAAAGGAAAATAATTACAAAAATACCCGTAAAAACGTAACAAAAGGAAAATAATTACAAAAATATCATATAAATATAAAAATTAAACTCAATAAATGAAATCGAAATATGAATTAAGAATGTTCAGACAAATTTATTTAATTCAAATTTCTGACGAATTAACGAGTCAGAATTGAACATTTGAGTTATTTAGGTATAGAAACGATTTAACTAAAAATTTATTATTTTATAACCTTTCACTAAATTATTTAAACAAACTGAAACAAACTATCTGATTTATACACCACTTGAATCATAACCACAACCGTAATAGACTAAATTGTAATCGGTTTTAGAAACCGACCCATCCACGGATCATACCGTGATGGTTACATTTAAATTAAATTTGTCAATTGGAAATCATTGGTTGCAAGAAAGAAATATATATATATATATATATATATATGAATACTCGTCCATCGAAAATTGATTTGTGTTAATGATGGTTCAATTCATATGATGAAACCGACAATATTTAATGTCGGTCATTAACAAAGAAACGATCAAATAAATGGCATTCTTAATTTAGTGTATTAAATAAAAAAAAGCAAATCAAATGGCATCCGTTGGAATGCAATAAACATATTATAAGTGAAGCAAATAAACAAATGACTCCACAATTCCAATTTAATCTACCTTATTCCGGTCATTGAGACGATAGCTCCGATAACCTACCTTCGTCCCCTCAATCCTAATCAACCACCTTACAACCGCCACCACAACCGGTAACAACCGAAAGAGAGATTCCAGACCAGCATTTCAAGACACGACACCATGCAAATAGTGTGATTGTGTTTACCATTTTGGTTTCTTTTACGGTTGCTAACTCGTCACTAAGGACACCGAAAACAAACCATACGTATAGACGTTGGTTTCGTCGTTTAGGTTACTGATTTTCCTTTCAGTCATGACTTAAGAATTTTGAGTTGCTGACGATTCGGACTAATTGCTTACTATCTGATATTACTCGCGGAATAGTTGTTAAGGCTAAGGTACGGATTTTCTTTTCGTTACTTATAGTATTGCTCTATTCATTTCATTAAGTTGAACCGTTTGGTTTTCGACCATCCGTTGGTTCAAATTTTGAGTTGTTATGCATGCGATATAATTATTTAAATTGTATTCATTATCGTGTGTTCCGTTAAATTGACGTATGAATTGTTTCATGCGACTTTGTTTAGATATTTGATTGTTCTTTATTTGTAAATTGTTTCGACTCCGGTACCAGAGCAAGCCTCCGGTAGGTGATTCTATCGGTGCGTCATTGGGGCATCAATGACGTAGCACTTTCCGTGACGGTGTGACTGGTTCACGGCGTCTCTATTAAGTACTCTGATAGTACACTTGTGCACCTACTGAATTTTGAAGAGGCGTATGGACTGGACCTAGGATAATTGTTTTGTTTTGGTGAGTGTTGATGTGTGCCCACATACAGCTCACAATTTGATACATTAGGCCGACGGGTCTGTGTACACCATTAGAGCTCAAAATGGGCATCTCCTTACCACACGAATTATTTGATTATGTATTCGTTCTGATTAATTGAAATTGTTAATCGTATGGTTAGTTCGTTTTGACAATCGTTATCATAGTAGAAATGCTTCCGCTTTCTTTGCCACCACTATCTATTGTCGCTTTTGTAATCGTTTTTTTTTTATTTCTCATCATTACTATTGTTCTTCCGTTACTTAGCAATTTTTGGCTCAGCTGTATTTTGTTTTGGTGGTTTTCCTTATTTTCAACAGGTACTCATGGGATTAATGGGATGTGTGAAGAAAAGATAAAGATGATTAAAATATTAAAAAAGTTTAGATAGATCAGTATGATAAATATGTAATTAGTATTTATTTATTTATTTTATTTTGTAAATTGTGTATTTATTAGGGTTAAATTCATTAAATAGGGAATATGAATTGTTCTGATTTCTGTAATAGTGACACGTCAGCCCTAGCCGGGTTGGGGTGTTACAGTTATGGTATCAGAGCTAAGGCTCTTTCCTGTAAAAAAACTTAAACCAGTAAAACATGAGAGATTAATGGGTAGACATCGGGTTAGGATTCAAAATTTCTGATAAGTC
Organism: Mikania micrantha; assembly: GCA_009363875.1. Taxonomy (NCBI): domain Eukaryota; kingdom Viridiplantae; phylum Streptophyta; class Magnoliopsida; order Asterales; family Asteraceae; genus Mikania; species Mikania micrantha. The sequence continues at coordinate 40,988,832 of CM018687.1, read as the reverse complement.
AACACTATTTCCTAAATTATGTAACACGTTTCAGATGTCGTCTGAGAACACGCAACCCTGCAATTTTTGGCTTTTGTTTTTTTTTTAACAAAGTCAAAGTGATCAATCAAAATTGTTTAGATCAAGAGATAAGTTTTTAAAGTGGTAGGTTGAAACCATTGTTTTCTTTTTAAGATTATTTTATTTACTGCATTATTAGTTTTTTTACACTAACTAAATAAATATTTATCAATTGTGTTTAAATAGTTAATCTTGAAAATTTGATTCAAGAGGTCACGAGTTCGAGTTCTCTCCGAAACAACTTTTTATTTATTTCATTATAAAAGTGTGTAAATCATAACCGTTCTGATACAAAAACGTTAGAAATCTCTAACTTACAAAATTACAGAATATTTACAAATGTTAATCAACGAGTTAGTAAAAGAAACCAATTCGACCGGGTTAACGTTAAAAGGTCTAAATTACCAAAATCTAACCGATTAAGTATAAGAATTAATTCGTTTATACTAACGTGAAATCACATAAAAATACAGATTTATGAATCGTCAAAGAGTTGGAGTGCGTGCGTATTTATCTTATTACTAGTTGCATTAATTGCTAAGGCTAAGGTACGTATTCCGCTTATTTAAATCATAGTATTTTCTGATTTGAAATCTGTTTCTGTAAACCATTTCTGTAATCATTAAATTTCGTTTCTGTATTGTTCTGATTTTTGATTAACATGATATGATATCGTGTTTCCCTATTTCGTTTATCATGCAATAAATCTAAATTAGGTTGTACTCATTATTGCATGATCCGATTATGAGATTATATGGTAATTTATCTACCCTACTGAACCTACTGAACTTGGTAGTTTATCTACCCTACTGAACTTTATGAACTTGTATTCTGTTACCTGAGCATTCCCCTATCTGTAAGGATGACTACAGGCCCATTATGGCGGCAACCATAATGTGGAACCATCCGTGACGGTTAGTTGAGTTCACAGCGTCTCCATAAGTACTCTGATAGTACATTGTGCACCTACTGAATTCTGGGGAGACGTATGGACTAGTCCTAGGATAATTTTAAACTGTACTTTCTGATTCTGGGGGATAGTGACGTGTATGCCAACAATAACTATCTCATGTGTCTGGTAAGCGGGAGTAGCTACCCGTGAACCTTACACTTTTGTATGTACAGTCGGCTCGTGGTGTATTCTGTAATGTTCTAATTATGGCTTAAAATATAAAATGTGTTAATGTTTCTAAAATATAAAAGTCAGACAACGGATTACTGTTCCGATCTTGTTCTTGACCACTATCCGGTTATATTTTCACTTGAATTTTTTTGATTTTTCACCACCTTCTAAATTTCTTTATTACTGTTGTTCATCCGTTACTGAGCATTCTTTGGCTCAGCCGTATTTTGTTTTTTTGGTGTTTATCTCTTTTGTGTAGGTAATCAAGAAAACCAGGCGGGGAACTTTTGAGAGTAAAATCGGAGCTAAATCTGAAAATTTCCGTTACTGTAGTAAATGTAATAATCAATACTTAAAACTTAAATAATTGTTTTGTTATGTTAGTTATCAACTTAAGACTTATGTATTTATGTGTTAAATACATTTGGGATTGTTGCATGTACTTCTGATTCCGTATACGTGATATGTCAGTCGTAAACCCGGTTGTGGTGTCGCAGCTATGGTATCAGAGCTAAGGCTCTTTCCTGTAGAAAACATAAACTAATATGACATGTGAGGTTAATGGGTAGACATTGGGATATGATTATACGAATGCTAGGACTTTACATTCCGATTTATTCTTGTGTTGATTAATTTGTAGCATCCACTTTTAGCTGTTAGAAAACTTGGCTGTTATAAAATCTAACCACCTACTTAGCTTTAGGACGTTTCTAATGCAAGTGTACCACTTCGAAAAATTATCGGATATCATTCTGGAACAAGATAAAGACTTCTGGACATTCTTCTAGACACAGGTGAAGAAATCACCATTCTTACAAAATTGACTACGTGTTATCAAACATGACACATTAGCATTGGTTTGAACTTTGATATTCATTTGAATCTTGTATCACATATTTTATGGTCTAATTTCTCTATGTAAGCTTTTACAAGTTATTAAGGATACATGATGGAGGGATAGTAAGTGCATTGTTGTAAGGTAAATTGACGATCACGGTTCTAGAACGTAATCGTGAATTTACAATTACATATGTGTGCTACTGGAATTCTATTATGTTGATCAGTTTACCTGGTATCTGTTTAGACTTTTCTGATCCTCCTATGTTATGCTCTGCAATAATTTGCACTCTGTTGAAACTTCTGCTGTTAACTCAAATTCTATACCATGAAATCACTCACATCTAATCTAGTTAGAACCGAACTAGGCATTTCAGATAATCTCGTTGTTTGTGAATTTCATAGTGTTTTTTATTCTGAGAAATTACCTAGTATCCCACCTTATCGTGAAGTAGAATTCACCATTAATATCATTCCTAGTGTTGAACGAATTTCCAAAGCACCTTATCGTATGGCACCAACGGAACTCAAGGAGTTGAAGGAGCAATTAGAAGAGTTATTGGATCTGGGATTCTTTCGACCCAATGTTTCGCCATGGGGTGCACCTGTATTATTCGTTAAAAAGAAAGATGGCACAATGAGATTATGTATAGATTATCGAGAAATCAATAAGATTACCATTCGTAATCGATATCCGTTGCCACGCATCAATGACTTGTTTGATCAACTTCAAGGTGCAAAGTCTTTTCAAAAATTGATATGGGTCTGGTTACCATTAATTAACAACCAATGACTCAGATATTTCCAAATCTGTTTTTCTTACTCGTTAGGGCCATTATGAGTTTGTAATAATGCCATTCGGATTAACCAATGCTCCAGCCGTGTTCATGAATTTGATGAACATGATATTTCATGACTTTCTTGACAAGTTTGTCATTGTATTCATTGATGATATTCTTGTATACTCGAAAAGTAAGAAAGAACATGAAGATCTTCGAGCAGTAATTGAAATCTTACGACATAAGAAGCTATCTGCAAAATTTTCAAAGTGCGACTTCTGGCTAGACAAAGTTGATTCCTGCTGAGAGAATCATGATGGACCATCAAAAGTTGAAGCTTTTACAAAATGGCCTACACATACCTCGGTTACAGAAATCCGAATCTTTTTGGGCCTAGCAGGCTATTATTGTAGATTTGTTGAAGGATTCTTGAAGATTGTCTTACCTTTTACACAACTGTTAAGAAAAGGAGTCAAGTATTCTTGGAATAATGAACGTGAGAAGAGTCTCCAAGAATTGAAGAAAAGATTGGTATCTGCCCCGATTCTTAGTTTACCTTTGGGCATAGGCGGCTACCAAATTTATAGTGACACTTCTAAGAAAGGATTAGGTTGTGTGTTGATGCAACACGGTAAGGTTATTGCTTATGCTTCTCGGCAATTGAAACCTTATGAAGTTAATTATCCAACACATAATCTCGAGCTAGCTGCTGTTATTTTTGCATTGAAGATCTGGAGACATTACCTATACGGAGATTCTTGTGACATTTTCACCGATCACAAGAGTTTGAAGTATATCTTCACTCAGAAAAAGTTAAACATGAGTCAGAAACATTGGTTAGAATTGTTGAAAGACTACGATGCAAATATTCAATATCATCCAGGAAAGGCTATTGTGGTTGCCGATGCCGTTAGCCGGAAAAGTTCAGGGATGCTATCGTCTTTGCATCTACAACGAGAGATTATAAATGATCTAGAAAGACTAAATATTGGCTTTCAAGTAGGTAACTTAGATGGATACCTTGCCAAATTTCAGATCGAGCCTGATTTAATTTCTCGAATTAAAGAAGCTCAAAAAGAAGGCGGTGAGTTGTGGGCAATAACATAGAACTTAGAGATAGGGAAACAATCTGAGTTCAGGATAGATGAAAACGGAGTTATATGGTGTGGCAAACGACTATGTGTTCTTGATAATGCAATACTTCGGGAATCATTATTATCCGAGGCACATAGTTCACCATTTTCTATTCATCCTGGATCAACAAAGATGTATCGAGATCTTCGACAACATTTCTGGTGGAACAGAATGAAAGAAGACGTAGCAAAATACGTCAGTTATTGTCTTACTTGTTAACAAGTAAAGATTTAACATCAATGAGCAAGTGGTCTACTTCAGCCACTTGATATTCCATTATGGAAATAGAATGATATTTCTATGGATTTCGTTACCGGACTACTGAAGACATTCAGGAAGAATGATGCTATATGGGTCATTGCTGACAAATTGTCCAAAGCTGCATATTTTCTTCCCATTCAGCAAGGACATTCGGTTAGTAAGTTATCCAAAATATTTACGCAAGAAATTGTCAGATTACATGGTACTCCAGTTTCTATCATATCGGATCGAGAACCAAGGTTCACGTCTCACTTCTGGAAAGGTCTACAATCTGCTTGGGGTACTAGACTGAGGTTTAGTACTGCTTTTCATCCTCAAACTGACGGTCAATTAGAACGTACAATTCAGACACTCGAAGACATGTTGCGAGCATGTGCCTTAGAGTGGACAGGAAACTGGGATAAGTACTTGTGTTTAGTTGATTTGCCTACAATAATAGTTGGCAAGCTAGTATCGGCATAGCACCATTTGAACTATTATACAGTCGTAAATGCCGAGCACCAATCTGTTGGGATGAAGTTGGTGAGAAAACAATTGAAGGACCCGAACTTGTTCAAATTACCAATAAGAAAGTCGCCATTTCTCGTGAACGTTTAAAAGAAACTCAAAATAGACAAAAGAGTTATGCAGATAAACATCGGCGTACATTAGAATTTAACGTTGGTGATAAAATATTTCTCAAAGTTTCACCTTGTAGAGGTGTTCGTCGTTTTGGATTTAAAAGAAAACAAAGTCCAAGGTTTATTGGACCGTTTGAAATTCTGGAACGAGTTGGCGATGTTTCGTATCATCTAGCATTACCACCGCAACTATCTCACGTACATAATGTCTTTCATGTATCGCTATTGCGAGGTTATAATTATCATCCTCTACACATAGTTAATTATCCAATTTCGGATATCCGTGAAGATCTATCATATGAAGAAACACCGGAAGCGATTCTTGACAGGCAAGAAAGAGTTATGCGAAGAAAGTCTATTCCGTTTGTTAAAATTTTGTGGAAGAATCATTCGGAACGTGAAGCGACTTGGGAATTAGAAGATATGATTCGCTCTCAATATCCGAATCTTTTTAAATCGTAATTGTATTATTATATACTCTATATCTGTGTTTAGTATTCTGTATCTATATTATCTGTGATAATTACTTGCTCTGAAAACATATCTGAAATTCTGTAATAAAATTATTACAAAGAGCTTAGTATTTGAGTAAGTAAAGTAAAACAAATAATTTCATAAATCTCATAAATCTAGAAAATGAATCGTTCAGTAAACTATGAAATTTCGAGGACGAAATTTTTCTAACGGGGTATAATTATAATAACCGAAAAATTTAACTGTTATAAAACTTTAAAATAAAATATATAAACAATAACGATAAGTTAAGTACCGAAAATCCGAATTATTTTGAGAATTAAATTAATTAAATTTATAAATTTTGATTCGATTATTATAAATAAACCGAAACATATAATCTGATCATACCTAACATTTATAATAAGCTAAAATTCTATTTTGATATTAGTTGATTAAAGTAGTAACATCTAATAAAATATTACTCGAGTTAACTCACAACCGGATACAACTAAATTGTAAACTAACTTAGAAACGGACCTATATTTGAACCATATTTTAATTCTAACTATATTTATTTTTTACTCTAAATTAGTTACAAATATATATATATATATATATATATATATATATATATATATATATATATATATATAGGGGAAAGTTTCCCTAAAAATTCTATTTTGCCTAAGAAGGCTAAGAAGGATTTTAAAAACTTGAAAACCGACTCAAACAAACTCCGATTGAATTCATTTTTACATCATTGGAACCGGCTTGTCGAACCCTAAAACCCAAACCTTAAATCGTAAACAATAAACCCTAATACTAAAGCCAAAACTTTAAAAACAAATCTTTAACATAAAGATACAACTTAAAAGCTAAAACCAAGCCCTAAAACCTAAAATCTAAATCTAGTTGTTAAAACGAAAACTTAATATATAATATTGTAGGGTTCGATGAGACGGTTCCAATGCCATCGAAATGAGTTCAATCGGAGTTCGTTTGGGTCGGTTTTGGAGATTTTAAAAATCCTTCTTAGCCTTCTTAGGCAAAATATACTTTTTATTTGATCTTTCCCCTATATATATATATATAAATATATATAAAACGAAGTCTTCATGTGGAAGTAAAAGAACCGACTTATATGTATATATATTATATAGTGAACCAACATTAGAAATCTCCTATTCCAACGCATCTCAGCTCTTCACCACTACCGGAAGCCATGATCGACCAAAGAGTGTTAATCTAGTAATGATACTGTTTTTCGGATAACAATCACTCTTGTATCGCAACTTGAGGTAAAGTTCTAAACCGTTTTAATTAGTCAAGCAGGGTTGTAAATCCATAGTTTTAGTTTTCATGTTAACTTAAAAAAAAAAAAAATCTTACTAATTGTAACTGGAAATGAAAGTTCCATAATTATCTTTTGTAAATTGGATACTATACATACGTATATATCTATTTAAAAAGTTTAAATATAGTAATTTAAAATATATATATATATATATATATATATATATATTAAAAATAAAACCTTGCCATAGCTTTACTGTAAGTATATGTTGAAGAAGATCAAAGGATGAGAGGCTAAAGAATAAAAAAATAAAACTAAAAACTATGGGTGGTGTTACAGATTAGAAGCTTTGGTGGAGTGGTTAAATACATAAGCACACAACTAGGAGGTTGTGGGTTCTAATCCCCCTTAGCACGTATTTTTGGCTTTTGTTTTTTTTTTTTTAACAAAGTCAAAGTGATCAATCAGAATTGTTTAGATAAAGAGATAAGTTTTTAAGGTGATAGGTTGAAACCATTGTTTTATTTTTAAGATTATTTTATTTACTGTATTATTAGTTTTTTTTACAATAACTAAATAAATATTTATCTATTGTGTTTAAATAGTTAATCTTGAAAATTTGATTCAAGAGGTCACGAGTTCGAGTTCTGTCTTTTTTTACAATAACTAAATAAATATTTATCAATTGTGTTTAAATAGTTAATCTTGAAAATTTGATTCAAGAGGTCACGAGTTCGAGTTCTGTCTGATACAACTTTTTATTTATTTCATTATAAAAGTGTGTAAATCATAACCGTTCTGATACAAAAACGTTAGAAATCTCTAACTTACAAAATTAAAGAATATTTACAAATGTTAATCAACAAGTTAGTAAAAGAAACCAATTCGACCGGGTTAACGTTAAAAGGTCTAAATTACCAAAATCTAACCGATTAAGTATAAGAATTAATTCGTTTATACTAACGTGAAATCACATAAAAATACAGATTTATGAATCGTCAAAGAGTTGGAGTGCGTGCGTATTTATCTTATTACTTGTTGCATTAATTGCTAAGGCTAAGGTACGGATTCCGTTTATTTAAATCATAGTATTTTCTGATTTGAAATATGTTTCTGTAAACCGTTTCTGTAATCATTAAATTTCGTTTCTGTATTGTTCTGATTTTTGATTAACACGATATGATATCGTGTTTCACTGTTTCGTTTATCATGCAATAAATCTAAATTATATTGTACTCATTATTGCATGATCCAATTATGAGATTATATGGTAATTTATCTACCCTACTGAACCTACTGAACTTGGTAGTTTATCTACCCTACTGAACTTTCTGAACTTGTATTCTGTTACCCGAGCATGCCCCTACCTGTAAGGATGACTACAGGCCCATTATGGCGGCAACCATAATGTGGAACCATCCGTGACGGTTAGTTGAGTTCACGGCGTCTCCATAAGTACTCTGATAGTACATTGTGCACCTACTGAATTCTGGGGAGGCGTATGGACTGGTCATAGGATAATTTTAAACTGTACTTTTTGATTCTGGGGGATAGTGATGTGTATGCCAACACTAACTATCTCATGTGTCTGGTAAGCGGGAGTAGCTACCCGTGAACCTTACTAACTATCTCATGTGTCTGATTACTGTTCCGATCTTGTTCCTGACCACTATCCGGTTATATTTTCACTTGATTTTTTTTGATTTTTCACCACCTTCTAAATTTCTTTATTGCTGTTGTTCATCCGTTACTGAGCATTTTTTGGCTTAGCCGTATTTTGTTTTTTTGGTGTTTATCTCTTTTGTGTAGGTAATCAAGAAAACTAGGCGGGAAACTTTTGAGAGTAAAATCGGAGCTAAATCTGAAAATTTTCGTTACTGTAGTAAATGTAATAATCAATACTTAAAACTTAAATATTTGTTTTGTTATGTTAGTTATCAACTTAAGACTTATGTATTTATGTTTTAAATACATTTGGGATTGTTGCATTTACTTCTGATTCCGTATACGTGACACGTCAGCCCTAAACCCGGTTGGGGTGTCGCAATAATGTTACAAAACATGCTTGTTGGGTTCTTTGAACAAAAGGATCCATTTAAAATTAGAGGGTTTTTGAAGGGGGCTTGTTGGAGCATAAATGCATGATAGATGGATGTATGAGTGGATGACTGAGATGCTTGTAGGGTTCTAAAAATTTCTATTGTGATTTGGGTCTGGCGGAAGAGATGGAATGGGCGCTAGCAGCATTAACAGACACGAATCATTATCAAGATTTGGATATAGTTTCTCAGATTTATAATGGGTTTATTAGGGTTTATTCTAAGTTGGATATGTTGGATGATATGGAATACTATGTTGAGAAGATGTTATGCCACACGTTTGTGGTTGACGCATATAACGTATATATGCGTGTGTCATTATTTAAGGGATAAAAGTAAAATTGCACTAATTTTAACGTTGTTTTATTTATTATTTTAAAAAATAACGCTAAAAACGTTGGTTGGTCAGTTAATCATACATCATGAGCCGAAGGTCTCCCTAGAAGCAACCTCTTTATTTCTACAAGGTAGAAGTAAAACTGTCTGCATCTTACCTTTTCAGACCCAACCTTAGCCTTACTAATGATAGGGTTATACTGAGTACGATGCTAATGATATTGTTGGGAGGACGTTGAAACACAGGATGTTGTTTCGGTCCCATAAAGATGTTGAAAGCACACTATGTTCTTATTTTTGTATGGGTGCGTATCATAGATTATATGTGTTTTTGGAGTTTATAAAGGATTCATGTTAACTTGCAAGATCTAGTTATGAGTTCTTGGTTGTTGGTTACCGTAGAGCCATGTTATGTGAAAACATGAGCGGACCTAAGTTAATTGGATCAGGGTCACGTGACCTTATTGAATTTCAATTTGTTAATAGAACGTATATCGCGAAATTTTCTTTTACCTCATAAAATATTTTGTAGTGACCCCATAAATATAATAAAATATATAGAATGATTATTGGATGAATCATGATCCTTCTTTTAAAATAGATTTCGTGTTCAAACTCAAAGGGTGCTATCTTTTCTTGTTTTTTTTTTTAATAATTCTAAACTATGATCACACTAAATGTAAGATTTGTTTATTTCCAACAACATTGCGTTTTTATTTTTTGTATTTAAATAACAATGCATTTCAATTTCGATATCTTATGTTATTATTTATCCCATCCGACTCAACTCAAGTACACAGCCTTGTGACCCGAACACGATTCAAATTTTGTAACATCAAGTTAAAAGAAATAAGATTAACAGAAAAAGTGACCCCATAGGAAATAAATCCTGGGTCTGTCACTGTGCGAAAAAGTTGATTTGATGATCAAAGATTTGGAAAGACATATGAAAGAGCGGATACATTATTAAGTCATTAACATGTTACATTAGCTTATGTTTGTCGCGGTAGATTTTATATATTAACAAACCTTGTAGTTGTCCGTCCATACAATTTATTTTTTACACAAAACCCACATTTGTATGTTCTTGGACGTTTGTGGGCAAGGGCTAAACCCCTTCTAACCTTCATTGATATTTGATAAAGCCATACAATACATGATTTTTTTTAAGCTAAATGGCTTATATAGGGCTCACATGTTTGCGAGCCCTACGTTGTAACAAAGAACCGGAACAAAAATGAGTACGTGATATTAGAAAATTAATATGGAGATTGACCTTTGTAAAACTCCCTTGTTTTCTCACCCTTATCCTGTACAACTACCAAAAAGGTAGCCGAAGCTAGAACTTTAACTACTGAGTCTATAACTTTTAACAAAGACGAGGGAGTTGACTCGTTGAGTGAGAATCATCCATCCCGCCTTTTAGGTTTTTCAAAAAATAAACTTCTAAACCATTGTTTCCAAGGAGCATCCTGTTGTTGCTCCAGCCATGAAAGAAAGCAGCTATCCAACAAGCAGAAAAGATTTACATACAGAAGTTGATACCTCACTGGCACGAATCGAAAGTTGATCACTTGAACAACAGGCCATGTGCCGCCTTCTACGATTAGTGCTGGAAGGAAGTCTCGTTTCAACTCGTCCGTAACTTGAGTAACATTCTTCCCTGACGCAAAACCCATGTAAGTGAAGAACAAGAATAAATCCACGGGCCCGAATAGGATCTCGTCAATTGCTACTTTTGTAGCAACAAACCGCATGGATTTTGGTGGGTATTGAAGTCTATTCATTAAAAACCGATCAAGACCTTCATACCTACAAAAACCAAAAGAAATCACATAACATTGCGTGTTAGATTAGAGCTTATGTTTTACATGTACAATCAGTATTTTATTAATCAAAATCCAAAAGAAATCACATAACATTGTGCCTTAGATTAGAGTTTATGAGCGCCTCCTCTCTCCTCCACACAAGGGCGTACCACATTACGAGCATCTTTGAAAATTGAAAATTTTTTTAGTAGTATATATGTTAAATCCCTATCACCCCCTCCTCACCTCCAATAAAAATTTGCAATCGTCCTTCTTTTACTTTTAGTTTTTAAGTGTTAAGTGATATAAAACATAGTTGAAAAAAGCTTAGCTAATAATTATACCTAATTTAAAATCAAATTTAATATTAATTTTTAATAATTTAAACCAACACTAGACCATTTCAAACAACTTTATTTTTAAATTTAATAACATATTAACATAATGCTTGAAGTCAAATTTACGTAATTGGATTGATAAAGAGATTTTTAAGCGATAGTTATATATTTGTTTTGGGAAAAAAAAGAGTTCGTTAGGAAAGGATTTCTATATGTTATTTTGGATATATTTCAAAAAATAAAACCTTGTCCATAACAACTTTAGACATAGTGTTTTTTTATTATGCATTTGTATATGAAATTTAATTTGATTGTTTTTTTTTAACATAACCAACCCGACATGAACAAAAAATATTGATTATTTAACGATTAGGGAGTAAACAAGCCAAGCCCAAGCTTGTTAAGGCTCAAGGTCGGCTCGTTTTGACTAAATAAGGCTTCTTGAGCTTGGCCTGTTATAAAATTTTCAGGCTCAGGCTCAGGCTCAAACTCAGCTCAGTTTACCTTATTTATTTTTAATTATTGAATTTATTATTTTAATTACTAATTTAATATATATTTAGAATTATACTTTCCAAATTTTAACATAGCATATATGATTTTACAAATATACACTTAATAGAATGAATAAAAAATTATAAATAAAAAGCTCATTTAGGCTCGCGAGCCGGCTCGAGCTTGATATGTGAAGTTTGGCTCAGGCTTGATAACTAAGCATGCCACATTTTTATGTTCGGCTCGTTTAAGCTTTATACTGGTCTGATCCCGAGTAGTTCACGAGCCGACTGGATTCGTTTATACCCAATAACGATACTCAAACGACCATAAAAAGTTTCAACTCTCATGAAAAAAATTTCTGGATATATCGTTGCTCCTCAACTTCAACAAGTATGAGTCATACACGTATTTTACGTAGGCGTGGATGGATTCAAGCCCACTCTCCTACCCGACCCTCTCACATACCACATACGACCATGTCCGTTGCATGGGCCTCACCCTCAAAAAACCTTGCTCTAACCACCCTCCCTCACAGAGTCATGCCACCTCACCCACAGGGAGCCAATGCACCGGCCATAAGAGATGGTCATATGTACACAGAAAAACGACATTTTTGTATCGCTTGAATCTTGAAATTCCCATCATTTACCACAAACATTGTTATTAGTAAGAGCATAACAAATCACTAACCAGAAATGACCAATCGGACCCACAAATGCCATCCCGTAGAGGCTTGTGGTAACAAGTCGTCTCCAGTTGATCCGTAAATCTCGATCATCATCCTGTTGAGTTAAAAGAACATTACTTCAAACCTCTGCAAATTACAATAATCTAATATGCAATTTTAATCATAAACATCCAGCATTATGGCACAATCAACACATACAAATGATCAAATAACTGGTTTTACGCCAAATAACCATATCATCCGACCACAATTTGCTCAAAAACAATCACAAATCGAAACAAATTGTTGAAATTGAACAACACTTACAGAATAAAAAAGGTATTTTTTCTTGGCAGCGGTGGCACGCGTAACAGCTTGAGCAACAAGATCACCAATCCCCCAAATTAAACCAGAGCTGAGTACCTGTGTTTTTAATGGATGCGAAGCTAAAAAATGCTCATACCATCTCCAAATCTTCAACATTTCATCAACTTTGTTCAACCAAAATTTTGGGAAATTCAAATTGATTGAAATTTCAATTTATTGAACGCTAAAAAACTTAAAATTGTATCTCTATAATTCAAAGTTAAGGAGATGAAGACGAAAACGAAGATGATTCTTCCTTCTGGCTAGAATCATGATGAAATTGTGTGAATCTTTATGGTTTGAATAGGGTTTGCGGAGAATGAAACAGAAATTTGAAACCTCTGCTAATAACGTTGGTTGAGATTTAATTTAGGTGTTAACATGAAATCGGGTATGGATTTTAAAACAGCGGGTTTGGGCCTGGGAATTCGGATCGGATCATACCCTTTTCATTTCGGCTAAAATAAAATTGGTGATTCTTTTTGGACATTAAAGTTGCGTGGAGCATTTAATATGGTTTGGTTACTTAGGTTCGACCCACCCAAAGAACAAGACGGAAATTATGACTCTAGTATTAAATTATACAAAATATTAATTATATTTTACATTAAAAATCGTCTTATATTATCAAAATTTTCATTGGTAAATATTAATAATATATTTTTTTCAATCCATATAATGTATAAGGTAATAACCTGAAACTAAATGTCAAGCTTTTTAAAAGCTTTAATTCATTTGTTTGTTTCTTTATGCTTTTTTAACCAAATTAGCATTATTGAAAAAACTTAAAATTATAAGATTGGGTAGCATATTATATCATTGTTATTTTTTCCACATTTTTTGAATGCTTAGTTGTTATTAATAACATCAAATTAATTTAATAATTGAATTTTATGTTATGTTTATTATATTTTAAAGTGTATAATTGTTTTTGATAGTTTACAGATCAAATTCAAAGAGTCCGGTGGTGTTCTTGAACCGACACCATCTACCACAATCCACCATCTTTTGACTATATAACCATATAACACATTCCTATCAACTACCACCTACCAATAATTTAAAAATAAAACAAAAAATATGTATGATAAAAATTTAATTTTTAAGATGTTTGGGTGATTTGTGTGTGTTTCATATACAAATTGAAAAGAAAAATGAAAATTTAGAAATGAACTTAATGCAAGAATAAAATCATTAAATTAAACATATTATAATAGAAAAGAAAAATGCAAAAAGAAAAAGAAAAAGAAAAAAGAATTGGTCTTCAGAGTTCCACTTATGAGACATTTAGACATGGTGGATGAAATGTGAGAGTGAGTTTGCTACGCCTATAATTAAATTTGTTAGTAACTTAATTGTGTGTGTGTTTAACCTAAATGTGTAATTGTAGTGTTGTTTGATGTTGCTGTAATAGCCTCCAATGTCCGGCTGATGACCTGGTCCTGCTAAGATCACCATAAAACGCACCGTTAGTCTCACCACAGGAGGGGTATCCTGTGGTCGGGACTCCGGCGTGAGAATAAGAACCGGTCGTAGGAGGAATAGTCAACAACTGAGTATATGAAAGTAGTGAGAATGTATGAGTTCAATGTGTTGTATCGTTCGAATCTCCAAGTCTTCCTTTTATAGCCGCTAAGCTTTGGGCTTGGTAGAACAGCATCTTCCTCTTCCAGACCTTATCTTCTAACCATCTGATCTGCATAACTTGATTGTGGTAATATTTCCAATTTGGTGTTAATGTTTGACTTATAACCAAATTGTCCAATTCCCATCATGAAGTAGTCATGTCCTGCGAGTCCTGCAGTGGTGTTTTTGCAGGGACTTTCATTAAAAGGATTGATTGTTATTTCCCATGTAGAAACACTTTGCAGACCTTCCTTATTTGTATGACCACTCCTTTTATCCGGTGGTCATAATGTTTATTTTTTTGTGCCGCCCAAGCTTATCCGTATTGTTGGCAGTTCGGGTAAGCTTGGTTGGGCTACTCTTTATCCGAGCTGAACGTTGGTTGGGATGTCTCTTAGCTCGGCTAAGGAGATATACTGACACCCGTCATCAGCCCCTTAGTCAGGTTTCTCTTTTGGCCTGGTCAATGGAGATGCCTGACTATTACTTTTCTTGGTTTGCGTGTGAGGGTATCTTTAGGTCGTGTCATTTGCATTTATTTGTTTAATATTATCATTATTATTATTTTATATTTGGAAAAAGTGTTTTGTTTCCTCGGGAGAATACGTCTTGAGAAACACGGATATGATGCTCCATGTCCCATCAGACGGTTTTCGTCATTTCCTCATTAATGAAGACCCATTAAACCGCCGTTCCTTTTCATTTTCAACCATCACTGCTTCGGGAAATTTCCTTCATCCTCTCTTCTTCTAGGCTTGATTTGTTAGTTGTAGGTTAGTGATCGGCTTTTGCTTCTTTTGTTTCATTGTCATCAGTATGTTGAGTCTTAGTGATATGACCGATTACCACTCGGAGTTATCGAAGAAGGACTTCCGAGAGTTCTGTGCGCTCTATGACATTGGGCCGGAATGGCGGCCTGTTCTTCCGGCCAAGAATCAGAGCATTCTTGATTGTCCACCGGGGTCTATTGGTTTGTATACCCGGTTCTTTGAATTTGTGAATCTGCGCCTCCCCCTTTTAATTGTTTGCATAAACGTTCTTGAATATTATCGTTTGAATCCTTGTCAGCTTGCCCCGTATGGGTTTAGTAAAATCACACATTTCGAAATGGTCTGTAAAGTCGTTGGGGTGGTCCCTACCATAGCGTTGTTTCGTTGTTTTTATCACTTGGCTAAGAATGGCGATTGGCTAACCATCCAACGCCGCAAGGATCCCTCTTGCCAGTTTGTCTTTCCCTCTAATGTCATTTAGCATTTTCAAAAATCGATTGAAAATCTCTAAAGCATTTTCAGGGACGACTAAGTCATTTTTGGGGCCCAAAGCAAGATAGCAATTTGGGGCTCTTCGCTAATAGTTTGTTAAAACCCTTGTCCTTTTATTCGAGATTGGGGCTGACCATAATAAATTAAAAGTTTTTTCATGGATTTATAAACTAAAAAGTTTCAAGTTTTCAACTAAATCAAATTCTACAAGTTTTTTCTGCATGAATATTATAAAAAAAGAGTATTCATTTGGATTTTCTTATATTCTTATTCTCTTTAGAACCTACAAATCAAAAAAAATAACCCACGGGCAAAAAAAAAAACGACATATAATTTCTTTTTAAAAAAAATAAAGGTCATATATTTTTAAGAGCTCTAAGTCGTTATTTACATTACTTGACTCATTAGACCAGCCCTAAGCATTTCATTTTGGAGAAATTACCAATTGGTCGTCTGGTCGCTCGGATATTGGTTTTTTTAGAAACCGCTCCCTTAACAATTGAAATTATCTTTTTTTTTTTTTTTTTTAATTTCAATTGGTGTGAGTGCAAAAAGAAAGATTGAAAAATTTAAATTGGAGAGAAGAGTTTTTTTTTTAACCAAGGAAAGAAATAAATAGGTTTCGGTCTTATTCAAGATAGGTCAAGGGCGCGTCGGAACGCTCGGTAGCTACTTAGTCTCATTCGACAGTCTAATATCCTTGTACTGCTTTTTTCTTTAAAAAAAGAAAAAGGTCGATTTAGTCTCTTTCCCTTCCACCGCATAGCTTTAGCGGGGCGTGAGCGCCTGAGTGACAGGAGTGTCACGTCCCTCTCACCATTACAGAGCAGGCGTAAGCTCAGTCACGGTATGAGAGGAAGACAAGAGGGAAAATGAGAAAGGGGTGATGGTTACACACGCGTATGCGAAGAGGAGTGATGTAAATAATTGTTTATATGACGCCTATATAAAATAAAGACGGGCTGATGCTTACACATAGTCTTGTAGTTTGGGGTTTTTGTATTTGAAACTAATATCATACAACACCATGTATGAATGCATATTTTGAGTCCTAAAGTTTTTCTTTTAAATTCTTTATTCCAGTTGTTAGATATTTAATAAATTTTGCATTGATGAGGGTTATATCGTTTGTAAATTTGTGATTAAGACTTAAGAGTGGGAAGAGATCGGTGCTTCATCAAAGTGAGTCCAGCTTTTTTGTTTCAAAGGCCTTCCTTATTGTGAACTTTATTTCCATTTTTTCTTCCAACTTTACGTTTTAATAATAGTTTTTATGCTTAAGATACATGCGTACGGATGTAACTAGATTATGTTAACATACTTAATTTTATTAAATATTAAATGCTAACAAATTTATATCTAAAAGTTAGTTTTTATATGCTGTTTATATTAAATATTAAATGCCACGTATCTTTTGATAAAGTTTAGATTTTTCTGTCTTTTCTTTTAGAAAATTAATTATTTCCTTTAATTTGGTAATGATAAGATTATCACTTAAGTATCAATTTTTTATTTCCTATAAATCTTTTTTTTTTTTTGGAAAATTCATGATATTTTAAAATAGATGTAGTTTTTTTTTGAACGTCAATAAGAATTTTATTCAATAGAAAAGCTAGCGGGTAACTAGCAAGGAAAACATACAGAATAAGGAGAAATATAAAAAAGAAAACCCAAGCCTATGTTTTTAACCTAATCTACTCTACCTAGTCTAATAAAGGAGTATTATTAGAAGACACGTGTCGCGTTGTGGTGAAATATGAAAGCAAATTTCTCGCCTCTCTGCTAATAAATATTAATAATTTTAATAATTAAATTATATAACTAAATGATAAAATATATAAATCTTCTTATACTAATAATTTTTAAATATAGTAAAAGTTAATAAACTCATAAAAATATTTTAGTTATATCTTATCTAAATATATAAGTTCATAATTATTAAATATTTATTATTATTTGAGATTATTGAATTATATTTTTTCAAATGTATAACCCGTGTATTACACGGTTTTCTACGCTAGCATTTAAATATATAAACAAGATTAAATTGTTTCCATGTATGTTGCATTTTTCCATTCAGCCTAGTAAATAAACATGTTAGGAATTGGTATGGTCTGCGAGAGAAGAAAGAAAAGAAATTGTGGTGGTCGAAACCCTAAAATAAATAAATAAATAAATAAATAAATAACTAAAGACTTTTAGTCTAGCGTATCTTTTGACTTATTTTATGAGAGGTATTGGGATCGAGTCTCTCTGGAAGCAGGGGTTTTCTCAGTAGTGGGTTGTCTTCTTGAATTGGTAAGATATAGGTGATGCGACTTATATATGAGCTTTCATTTAGCGACGTGCAAACGAATCGACAGTTTCCATTTAAAAAAACAAAGAATGAGTGTGAGCACAGATGGCTGCCTTGGTACTACTAGGAGTGCGAGAATATCACCCCACCTGCCAGGAGTGATGTATTGGTGTGGAGTTGATGGGGTGTTGGTCTCACCATTACCTATGCATTGACGGGTGAACCTGTTTAACTAAATAGGTTAATTGCATCAACATGAACATGACTTGCTTAATTTAACAAGTATTAAATTGTTGGATATAACCTAAAACCTGTTTATTTTCTTGTTTGAGAAATTGCCACCCCTAGGTACACTTTTGGGAAAGTCATTAGATTTCAAGCTCCCAAAGAACATATGCTTGGTTAGAATTGTGTACAATTTTATCACATAAAAATGGTAATATATAATCTAGTAGCCATGGTGTAAGCTTACATAACATGTTCCTTGATGCTCAAACAAGCGTGTGTGTGCAGACACAATGAAGGTGATCAGAGTCAAGTGCATGGTAATCACATGAATGACAAAGTCGACAAGGAAAGAGTCCGACAAAATATATGTGGTAGAAGAGTTACCGACGAGAGAAATCGTGGAATTAAACGGATCTTATTCATGATTTATCTCGGTCTGCAGGATGAGAGGGAACTCTGCTGAGAAGCCAAACTAAAGTTGCACCAACAAGAGCACCAGAAAGATGAGCAATGTGATTTACATTCTGTAGAGCACTGCTGCTGCTTGCAAAACTTGTTGAAGCTTGGGCTGCTTCCATCACCTGGAATCACCATCATTATGAGTGAAATAATTGTCTTAAAAATTATGAAATAAATAAATAATGCAATAGTTTAAAATTGGATCATCTTTCTAAACATTCTTAATTGCATATTTACCCAATCCAAAACCAAAATTTCATATATTCTAAACCCTCTTAATTGCATATCTACTCAACCAAAAACAAAAATTGCATCTATCCCCACCTTTAATGAATACAAAATCAAATTTATCCATTTTGTTTATTTTATTAAAAATAAATTATAGAATAACTATTTTACCCTTATATGGATTAAAAATTTATAAATTCTTAATTCCCAAATTTTTATATTTACTCATTTTTCACTAGTTTTTTTTTTGTCCTCGTAAGGTTTTTTAGTTTTTTTAAAGTATGTTTCACTAATGTGATTTTTTTTATTATCTTTTTGCGTTTTCAATAACTTTATTTTACTAGTAGTATAGTAGACTAAGCATAAGCGAAAAAAAAAAATTAAAAAGCACAATAAAAAGGCAAAGTTAAGATAAAAAATTCATTAGCAGATAAAACAAAAAAAAAAGTAAAGAGGATAAAAACAAAGCTAGTAAATGGGTAAATACGAAAAGTTGGGGGATTTTAAAGATTTAATAAATATAAGGGTTAAATGCAATTTTAGTTTGGATTGGGTAAAAATGCAATTAAGAAGGTTTAGAGGAGGATATATGCAAATGCCCCTTTTATTACAAAAACTAAAATATGTTAATTTGGAAGAATACATACCCTTTCAATAACAAATTGGCCCAGTATGAGTACTTCAAGGATCTTCCTCCAGTCAAAAGAGAGCTACAAGTCAACAATAGTGAAATACTTTTAACACATTTTTAAAAACTTCTATCTCAAAAAGTCATAAGTTAATAAGCACTTTTAACAAAAAACCCTTTTGAGGTTAAATAAACAATCCCAAACAGGGCCTAAATGGGGATTCTAAATTTCAAATGATATTATTTATGAAATAAAACCTACCTTAACAAGGACACTGATTGCAAAGAGACCAAATACTGCACCAGAGGCTCCAACCGAGACAGCATTTCTTGGGAGTACAAGCCATGAAACAAGATTTGCTCCAGCACCAGTTAAGATATAAGACAGCCACACACCAAAACTCCCTTCCTCTTCTTCAACAAGCTTTCCTATCGGCCAACAGATCAACAAAAATTCACCCACAAATAATTGGATCATGTGCTTATATAGTTTACAAACTTGTCTTACCAAAGATGTATAAGAAAAAAAGGTTGCTAGAGAGATGATTCCTGAAGAACACATAAAACATACGATAAAGGAAATTTGAGTAAGGTTTAGATCAAAGCTCAGTATTGTTGACAACAAAGTTATAACAACAACTGCAAACACTTAAAAATTACTCATAGAAAAGCTATTGGTAGGGTCTAGAGGAGGGTGGGATGAAGGCAAACCATACCTCCATCCCTGAGGAAAAGAGAGGCTCTTTCAGAAACCCTGGTTCCAAAATAAGCAGAGACAAATATACTGACTTCAAAATATAGAGGTGGCAAAATGGGCAGATCAAGTTCAATTCCCACTTAGGGCAATTTTCCTTGGAGGCGACCTAAGTCGGGTATTACCATGTACGTGGGTTCCCTCGGTCATCAAGAAAACAATGGGGCAGATCATGTAACGTATATGGGTTGAAATGGGACATTTTCTGTACATGTTGAAACGGGAATGTCAGATAGAAGGGGCTGGTATTCTTCAAAAGATAATCCCAGGTTAAAGATAAATAATTTAGGAGGTTGTATACAATAAAATAGAATTTGGGTCACATGATATAAAGCATTTAGCATATTTTAACCATTTGACTTGTTTGCTTAAAATATATTATTTTTTATTTTGCCTGTTTTGAGGCAAAACACAACTCAATTTAACCAATTCAAAAGTAAATGGGTCCAAGTCACCACCTCTACTTTTTTTACAAAATATAAAACCAAATCACCCTTAAATAGTAAAGGTCTCACCAATTTGCATGACAGAAAGTTGAAGTCACAAACTGGTACCAAACTGGAAAATTGTGGTATAAATACAAAGCTTTGATCTCACGAACCTGGATCAAATATCAAAATTATCATGCAAGTTTGCAAAAGAAAGTACCAACAATTGTTCTGTTATTTTCTTCTTTTGGTGTTAACTGCTAAGATATAAACTATTATATCTTTTCTTGTGGCAACAATTTTTGGTTATTTAACTTTTTTTTTGTCTATGCACTATATATGGTGAAACAATGAAGAATATATTCTATATGTTATGTATCAAAGAAAAACAAAATACATAAAATTAACTTAAACCTGAAATATGTGGTCTGCTACATATATTCCAATGTTAATCAATAAAATCCAGAATATCCCATTCACTTGCTTTTCAGGTTTCTTCTCACCCATTTTCCCAAGCTCCAGCTGCGATATCATATCTAAAATTATAGCATAAACTGCTTAATTTTCTTGTGTGCTGTGTAAATGACAGTTGAGCAACATCAATATAAGAGTAAGATACCAATCTAAGGATCATATTCACTCAGTAAAACCATTACTTGAACATAATATATACCAGCAGAATATAACATTATAAGACTTCAATTTTTCACAATTTGTTGTTTCTGTTCCTGTTCAGTGTATAAAATCAGATGCGAGCCCCTCCTCGGGCAGATTCCAATCCTATCCGGAAAAGGAGGGAAATGTATTTGGTTTCAGTTATGTCAAGATTTATGCTTTAGTTTTCAACATAGTTGTCAAAATCCCTCGGGCGCTCGCCTAGGCCCCAGAAAAAAG
This sequence comes from Mikania micrantha, assembly GCA_009363875.1. Lineage (NCBI taxonomy): Eukaryota > Viridiplantae > Streptophyta > Magnoliopsida > Asterales > Asteraceae > Mikania > Mikania micrantha. The sequence continues at coordinate 40,967,353 of CM018687.1, read as the reverse complement.
CCAGGCGCATGAAAGGCGCCTGGTGGCAGACGCACTCCGGTGACTTTCCGGCTAGATTCCAACAAAATTTTGGAATATTTGGCAAAGTTCAAAAAAATTCAACCATAAACCAGTCTAAAACAACCATAAAAAGGTTTTATATTTTAAAAACTCTATATAACTAGATTATTAATTGTTTTATAGTTAGACTTTATATAATTTTTTTAAAATTTTTAAGCTTAAAATATGTCAAACCTTTAAAAATGGCAAGTTAATAATATACGCCTAGTTTAAATAATAATATGCGCCTAGTTTAAAAAAACCTCGCCTTTTTTTGCGCCTTACGCCTAGGCTCCGGGCACGGCTTATGCGCCTTGAGCGCGTCTTGTGACAACTATGGTTTTCAAAGTCTTTTTTTATTCCCTATTTCTTATGTCTAATATAATTCTGTTCTTGGTTGTTAGTAGAACTAGCCAAACTGATCTACATCCAATCCAAAAAACCAGTGTAAACTATGAGATATCTGTTTACAAGTGTTATATTGTTCCACAAAAGAAGTCAAAATAACCCTTAGGTTCCAACTTAAAAACTGTAAAGAATTGAAAGTCTAACTGATGCACACAAGGTGTTTGATAAAATTTCTCAACAAACACTTCGATCCCAATTTATGGGTGATCATCATTTAACCATATTTAAACAATTAACCAACTGAAATCAAATTCTACAGTTACCGGAGTCTTTCATCTTGCAGAGGAGACGAGATCGATGAATCCGGTGAACGAGAAGGGGGCGGTTGAATCTACCGAAGCTTCGAGAAACAGATGGACGATTGTAATTGGATTTGAAGGGTTGGTAATGCAGAATCATGGGCATAACTTTACATGTTGATTGAAAAGATAAGGATTTGTTAGAAAGATGGTGCCGAATAACTCTCAATTCCGCCATTGTTGTCAGCTTGATGAAGCAACTACCTGAAGAAAACCTCCCGCCAAGTGTACGTCTATAGTCGACGCAAATTTAGAGGCAACAAACGAATTAGAAGGGGCAAAAATCGATCGACACACGAAACTAAAAAACAAACCTAGGGATGACAAAAGATGCAACAAGCCAGCAAGAACCCCTCACATAAGGGAACATTGATGTCAGGGTTGTGTTCACTTTTGGGTAAGATTGAGTCTTAACTGAGTAATCTGCGAATAGAAATTACCGGCAGTCCGGCATGCCAACAACAAAAGAACGAGTACGAACAACTAAATTCCATCAATACGAAAGCAACATTCACAAGCATATCCAAACCAGAACCCCAAATCACCTGATCAACCGTAAAATACGAATGCTAACGTTCCTAGATCACCAAATCACTAAATTCAGCAAAAGATTAGGGCCAGAAGATAGTTTATGGCATTTATTAATCAAATAAGATGACAATGCAAATATGAATTAAAAAACACCTAGTAAGACCCAAACTAGAGACAAGTGACTTGAACACTTTAATTGGTGGATGATTGATTCACCCATTTGTGTTGCACGCATACTTGAACGCAAGACTTTTCATAAAAAGTTAAGAGGGTAACCATTAGGTTAGAAGCTCATACTTGTTTGATTTTTATATGTAGGTCAATTTCTAGTTTGATTTCCTAATTTTCACAATCCGTTGAACCCTAATTGCACTTATAAAACATAAATGTCGTATCATAAAACCAAAGAATTTACTCTTTGTTGTTTGATTATTTGCAAACTATTGAGAGGTGTTCATCGGTTTGGTTAACGGTTTGTTCGGTTTTCAAAATTTTCGCCTAACCGAAAACCAAATCGAATTCAGGAAATAGTTATCCAAACCGAATTCAGTTTCGTTTGATTTCGGTTAAAATCGAACAAACCGATTAAGAACCAAATAAAGCTGTTAGAAACCAAATAAACCGATCCGAATAAACTAAATTCAACTGAATAAACCGAATTCAACCGAATAAACTGAACAAACCAAATTAAAAAAAAAACTGAAACCGATAACCGAATTCAAAATTCGGTTAAACTTTTTTCAGTTTTATATGGTTAACGGTTTTTTTGAACACCCCTACTACTCAGATATAATATCTACTGAGATGTAATATGGCTTTTTAAGGCGCATATATATATATATATATATATATATATATATATATATATATATATATCATGTCATATGAAGGGTTACCATGACCCTCACTACTACGAAATGGTCAATTAGTGCTAATGATGGTCGACATATTAAGGTTAGTAATTGTTAATTAAGGTTAATGATGGTCAATTAAGGACAATGTGGTCAGTTAGAGTTATTTAGGGTCAATGATAATCGTTAGGTGTTAATAGTGACCGGTTAAGATATAAAAAGATCAATATTTGTCAAGAAAAGTTTATTTGAGTCAATAATGGGCGGGCGGTTGTAGCCATTTAAGGCTAATATGAGTTGATAGTGGTCATATTGGTAAATATGAGTCAATTTAAATCAAATATAGTCAAAAATGAAAATATTGAGGACTATCATCCAATTTTAAATAATAATCTAACACCTAAGAGTCTTATTATTAACGTCAAGATATACATGACATATTATAATTTAAATTTTAAGATATTTATCCTATATAACCATATAAGATAAATATCTTAAAGTTTAAATTTTATTATTAAAATATATAAACCTTAATTTTAAACCATCAACCTTGCTATGAATAACTATATTTAATGTTTTTCATAAAACGTGTTTAGTTTTAACCTTAATTTCACAATTTAAAATTTAAAATTTTAATTTAATATTACAGAAATTATAATACGATACATCAATGAATTATTTATCAAAATTTTATGTTTGGGACATAGCCAAAAGTTTTGGTCCAATTTCCGTTGGCACACACCCCCAAATATCGATTTAACAAAACCTAAACAATTCTAGCATATTCCAACTTCTATTCTAACATGATTCATTTTGTGTGTTGTACCCAAAGATCGTTAAGAGATATGCAAGTACGGGATACATAATAATATATGATTCGAATATTGATTATTTTAGAGGATAGGTTGAATCATATAGGGTAGTATTTAAAGCATGCTTAAAAAAACTCAAAATTCAATTTGATTCGACTTGAAAATTACTGATCTTTCAAATTTAAGTCCTATTTGATTCGAAATTAAATTGAATTGGACAATTTGAATGCCTATTTCTTATTATATTTGAAATCCAAATTAAAAATATGCGTAACTTATACAACATATATAATTATAAGAACACATTATACACTATATATATTTGTAGTTGTCACTTCAAAATAATATTAGCATGTAATTTTAAATGTAACCACTTTAAATTTTGATGATTGGTTTGTCATAGATAACATGGGAACTACCAATTGCGTAGTTGCCTAGTTAGTTTAAGGAGGAGCTAACTCAAGTGCTTCTTAGTTATTACCTTTATTGATTCTATGAGAGGTTTTGCTTTTAAATCTTAGCCGATTATTATTACCACATAATTAGAGAATAACTTATTTATGAGGTTCCTTCTAAAGAGCTCGGGTGTATGCTTAGAGTGTCAAATCTAATAAAATCCCGTCTTGAATGTTTTCATTACAATTCATTATAAAAAGAAGAAAAAAAAGAAAAAGATTGAGGAGAAACTTCCTGTTGATAAGGTCATACTAGTGAAAGTGGTTCCTACTGCTAATCGCTCATTTACTACTAACAAACTGAGGGGTTCCGTTTGGTCACCACCAATTTGTTTTTGATAAAATAAGCACTTTAGGTTGTTTACTTAAATCCATATTAATGCAATTAATTTTGTTTATTACATGATTAATGTACATGTTTTCTCTTTGTGTATAAATGAACTTAAGATTCACTTGTTACGCAAGGAACAACACAATACACACTTGATATTAGAACTATGAGGAACTCAAAATATTTATTACAAACTTAAAAATGAGCACTCTCCAAAATATTATTACTTTCCTTTTCCCTCCAACAACAGGCAATCGAACTAACATGATGGTATAAGGTCAACCGAACCTCATGAACTTTTTATAATGTTATATAAATCTTAACCGATTCCTAATGAATTTTGTTACTGTCTTCTGTAAAATTTTGACTACCTTGATAAAACACAATTTAAAACCACTTTAAAACCAAAACTAATAAAACTAATACTCAAATAGATCAATTTGTATTACTCATGACGAAGTTTAATTATACCAATTATCAATATAACTCAATATCTAATCAATCACAACTCACATTAAAAAAGTAGTAAGACTTAATTTGTATATCGAGTGATTGAATTTGACGATCAAAAGTTACATTTGGTTCCCTTCTAGAGAAACTAGACTATGACACTAGCTTATCACTATACACCGATGTCATGCATGTCACAACAACCATAATTATAGATTGAGTGTTTCAATTTGCTTAATTGTCTTCTAAAGTTTTTCTAAATCTTGATTTCTGACAATTGTACGTGTTTATTGGTTTGATTTCTCTAAATCATAATTATAAATTGAGTGTTTCAATTTACCTTCTTTGAATCTCATATTTATTGGTTTGAATAGTAGTAATTCGAATTAAACACTACGTCTTCGTGTTTTTATACTTTTTAGCAAACCATAAAGCATTACAACTTGTAAGTGCTTGTTACCAAAAGCTTGTAAAACTCAAAAATAACAAGTGTTTTTGTTACCAAAAGCATGTAAAATTTAAATATGAAAAGTACTAGTAACATTATTCTTTTTCAAGCTTTGTGTGTTTTTAAAAATACATAAAAGAAGTAAAATTATTAACCCAATTAATTAAGAAGTAGAAGTTTGAGGATCAACTCTCTTCAACACTAAAGCAATCGCAATGCCACATCTTAATTTAACTTTAAATTAACTAATTAAAACTATCCTAACTAAAGAGAAGAAGTGAAACCCTAAACTACCATGCATAAATTACTTCCCCTATCCAAACTACTTGTTAGATTTTTCTTTTGCTACACTTGGTTTCTTCGATAAGTTTACCTGAGAATCGAACCCGAACAGACGAATCATGACATCGATCTACGGTGGTGTTGGCGAGCACCTAATGGAACCCTAGTCGTTTAATTACTTGAACCCACGTACCCCTTATAATTAAGAGGGTTGAGTTTACTAGATGTCACCTAATTTTGAGTATTATTGTAATCCATATATAATGACTTATTTCAATGTAAACTAAAAACATTACCAAATATACACACGTACAAGAAATTAATAAACACATCAAAAATTTTATTCAATAATCAATATCAAACTGCATGAAGTCATGATCAAGATAATCCTGTTGAATCATATATCTTGCAACCTAATTATAATCAAATTAATTAAAAAAACTAACTAATGGATCAGATGACTTCTGTGTAGTGCCTTCAAACTTTAAAAAAAAAAAAAAAAAGTGAACAACGCCTTCAAACTAAACAACACGAACAACTGCAAAACAAAGTCTTTGATCGACCCGAAACGCCAAAACCCGAATCACCATGTTTTCTTTGAACCCGTTTGTGTGCACCAGTTTGACCCAATTAGTTTTGAACACCAAGTTTTCGTTTTTCATCTTCCATTGTGCAAGATTCAACGTTAGTTTACGTCTTTTTGGATCAAAAACCTCCACACTAATCGATTCTCTGATAACTCCTGTCAGTTTCTTCTTCTCATTCATCGACAAGAAGCCTGTGTTGTTCACTTTCAAAATCGGCATCAAAAGCCTTCCTTGATTCTTGTCACAATCTGATTTTGTCAGCTTCTTCTCCATCACCAGCACAACGTCTGACCCACCAATGCTTGCTATAAAATGTTGGATAGAATTAGGGTTTTCTGAATCATCATCTTCATTATTACGACCAGCTGTACTGTTGTTATTAAGTGCATGAACGTTGGTCCTCTCAGAACGATGATCATCTATTTCCATATGATCATCTCCGATCTCAGAAACTGAAGCTTCGTCTGGAAACCTTGTTGCAGGTTCTTCTCGGGTGAGAAATGATCTCCTTCCATCAAATTTGATGGTGATCTTCCTGATCTTTGAACGTTTTTGGTGCATGATTCTGGCTCTTTCTTCAATCTGACGCAGTCTTTTACGCATGATTTTGACAGTAGTATTATGGTCATCATCATGAAAACCCATTGCCCACAACATATTAGCGATCTTCCATCTGCCTGCTCTTTCACACAAATTTGCGTCTTTCTTCGTGTCTGTTATACTTTCACGCTTTTTTGTGATTTTCGCCATTGATGGATTGTTGATTGATTGATTCTGATGATGAGAAGACGAAGAGGAGCAGAGATTGATTTTGGAATGTGAAATTGGAAATTAATTAACCAACAATAGTTATATATATATATCGGATACGTACAACTTGATATATATGATGAACATAAAATATCTTTAAGATATCCACGGCTACTTTTTAGGGATTTTAGCATTAATTCTAAGATTTTTGTATTAGATTTCAAGATTTTTACTAAAGCCCGTTAAAAACCTTTAAGTAATGATCCAAAGCATAAAAAAATTAAAAAAATAAATAAATTACGGTTTTGGTCCATTTAGTTTAAGTGTTTTAACTCATAATAAAACACTAAAATATAGAGACAAAAACCTTAATGTACTCTAAAATCAGGCTCTTGCTTTTTCGATTTTTTATAAAAAATTCCTTCGTTTATTTGATTTTAGAACATAAAAAAGATAAATATTTATAAATGAGAAAGTTATAAAAATATATAAATCACAAACATATTTTTACCGGCCAAAATTTTTTTACTTTTTTTTCTGTTAATATTCCTTCTGTGAGAATATTATATAATTACGTTTTTTTTTCTAGAGCAAGATATTAGATGGTATAATTTAAAATTCGAAAGATATTTTACAAATGAAAGACACATCACAAATTACTTATTAATCTCAAGATGAAAGATCAAACTTCTTATTTGTAGAATATCAGTTGATATAAAGGAAATGTCAATACATGGCTAATTTTTAGGGATTTTAGCATTAATTCTTAGATTTTTATTAGATTTCATGAGTTTTACCAAGCCGGTTAAAGCCTTTAATTAATGATCCAAACCATAAAAAAGAGAAAAACAAATAAATAAATTACGGTTTTGACCCGTATTGTTTAAGCGTTTAAAATATTTAAACTTAAAATAAAATCTTATATCGATACAGTTAATGTGATTTAAACAACTAACGTTTTAGCTACCAACCATAGTCAAGTTTGGGGGCCAAATCTGCATTGATAAAAGATTTTTATTTTGAGTTGAAATAGTTAAAAAATTAAAATACATTAACCAAAACCATAATTTACTCAAAAATAGACGCTCACTTTTTTGACTTTTTATAAAAACTTTCTTCTTTTATCTAATTTTAGAACGTAAAATAGATAAAACCTGAAAAATTTGACTGTATTTTTTAAAGAGAGCACACATATAATTTTTACTAGCGTGTATTTTTTAATGTTTTTTCAGTTAACATTCCTTCTTTTAGAATATTAAATAATTACGTTTTTTCACGAGCAAAATATTTATTGCTATAATTTAAAATTTGAAAGATATTTTACAAATGAAAGACACATCACAAATTACTTGTTAATCTCGAGTTGAAAGATCAAACTTCACATTTTTATAATATCATTTGATATAAAGGAAATATCAAAGTAAACACTTTTTAGTATATAACTACAACTAGCTTAAAATCACATATATTACGATGTTGAAAGAAAATAATATGTTCCACGTACGTATTTAGTAACAAAAGGTAATATAATCAAAAAACATCCACACCACGTAGTTTAATTAAGAGATAATTCTACACAAATATAACTAACTTTTCTAAATATTCTAATTGAGTTACTGGAACTTTTTTTTGCTCCAATTAAGTAACTCAACTTAGTATGCGTGTTCAAATTTTATATAAATAACCTGAATATCATGCTATTGCTATAATCATTTTATAAAACAAATTATAAATTAAAATTTATTTAAAATTATCCACATTTACGCACGATATTTGGAACAAATTAAGTTTAAAACATTAAATATTGAAATACATTGTTTGAATTTTTTTTTCAAATATATTGCGTAAATATGGATGATTTTAAATAATTTTTAATGTATTATTTGCTTTATAATATGATTATAGCACCACTCAACATATTAAATAAGTTAAATATGTAGAAAATTAGCAATAACATGCTATTTATGTTATTTATATAAGATTAGAACACTCATACTAAGTTGAATGACCAAATTGAGACAAAAAAGTTTCAATTATTTAATTAGGACGGCTAGAAAAGTTGGTTATATTTGTGTAGATTAATCCCTTTAATTATCCACATGTTTCACAGATTTTGAATAAAATATAATTTAATTTGCTAATATACAAAGTTTTCAAAATATGATCAAAAAATTTTACTGTAATAATTATAAATTAGGTTTTAATTTTTACATTTTTTTCAAGTATGTGTTAACATTTTTATGTAACATAATTAACCAATTTTAATTTATTTAATTAAAGTATACTTATTCTTCTTTAAACACACTTAAATTAACTTGAATTAAAATTTATATTAATACACCTAACTTTGATTTTTTAAAATTACTTACTCTTTATTATTATTTCTATATAGTATATTTTCATTATTTAAATCATCTAATCGTATTAAATGTTTAAAATTTTTTAAATAACTCATAAAAAAATTAGTATCATTATTGTTTTATTTTGAAATATTTTTAAAAATATACTTTGAATTTGAGAATAGTTAAAAAATTTAATATAAACTATTAAATAAAAATATAAAGTCATTCAAAAGCTTCGTAATTAATTTAAGTATATTTAGTTAATAATATATTAATTATTATACATATTATGTTTCATTATTATTAATCCCTATGTAGATAATATATATATATATATAGGATTGGGATCAAATAATAACCCTCTCTTACGGCGATAACCCATTAACTTTGCCAAAACGAAGCCGAATCTTGAATTTTTTTTTGAACATCATTGTAACACAATTAGAACACCATGTTCAGTTTTGAGTTTGGGCTAATTCATCACCGTTTAAAAAATATCATCGTTGTAAGGTTTTTGCTACAGTACTGTAAATTTTAAATATTTAAACACCTACAGTACTGTAAGAGCTCAAACGGTGATGAATTAGCCAAAACTCAAAACTGAACATGGTGTTCAAATTGTGTTACAATGATGTTTAAAAAAAAATTCAAGATTCGGCTATTTTTTGGCAAAGTTAATGGGTTAGCGCCGTAAGGAGGGTTAGCATTAGAACCCTTCCCTATATATATATATATATATATATATATATATATATATATATATAGTGGATTAATAAAATGAAAACCTTGTTTTAGTGAGAAAACCATAAAAACTCATCTAAAACGAACGTATTTTTTTTTGAATTTTTTTTACAGGTTTGTAATATTATTGGACACATTTTTATAATAAAAATCAAAAAAGCGCCGAAGAAATATTTAAAAAAATATATTTTATAAAATTTTTTACTAATGTAAAACATACGTAACATTACGTCAAATCTGACGAAATTTTTTGACGTTTTTACGTATGTTTTACAATTTTTTTAGTTTTGTTACGTATGTTTTACATGCGGTTTGCTGGGTTTTCAAACTAAAAAATGGTTTCTAAATTATCCATACCCTATATATATATATATATATATATATATTATATATATATATATATATATATATATATATATATATATATATATATATATATATATATATATATATATATATATATATAGGGATTCATTCTGTTAAGAACCAAGAATTTGTAAAGAACTAAAAGAAACATATTTATAGCCACAAGATTTCAAGGTTTAAAAGTAATTTCCCTTAAAAGTAAAGGAAGTTACTTTCATACCCTTCAAACTTGTGGCTAGAAATGGTTCTTTTAGTTCTCAACTAACATTGGTTCTCATTTGAATATCCTCCTATATAAAATTAAATAGGAGAGCAATACTAGAAACAAATATACAGGTGATCTAGAATGATGAAATAATTTTTATTTATTAGATTTAATAAATATTTCTTAGAAATGTTTATGACTAATGGTTTTATGCATGTGTTTCGTGACACTGAACAAACCAATTTAAAAAAAATAGTGAATGCAAAAACAATAAAATTATTGTTTACAAAAAAAATAAATCTAAGACTCAAGTTAGGGGGGGGCTATTCTAACCTTTAACCGTTAAGTTGATGCATGGGCATCTCTCTAACGTTTTTTAATAACATCTAACAATAAGTGTTATTGTTTAAGAGACACATTGACATCACCATTTAAAAGAAACATACACAGAGAAAACCTCCTAAATCAACGCAAAGCATCTTTTTGTTATAAGTGAAACTCAGACTTAATATCTTTTATTAAAAAGTAAGAAAATATTGTCAAAGAATCTAAGGTATCATAACTTATAGATCCTAAGGAATATGTTATCAATAAATTCAAAAACAAAGAGTACAAACTTAGATTCCACCCTATTACAACTAGATCTAAAATACAAGACACAAACCCTAATCTTCAAGATATTTGCATAACATAAGACTCAAGGATACAATACAATACAATACTAGAAAACAAACATCAATAAGATACAAATATGATCTACAAGTGTATAGACATATAGATTCACCAATATGATGTAATCTATACCAAACACAAAATCAAAAGCAGATATTCGCGAAGAAGATGAAGAATGAGAATGAAGCGTAGATCGGACACTTCTTAGAACCATAAATGAAAGACTCTAGATCATATACAAGTAGAGATACAAAGATTTATCTACTTGATGAATCTTTCTCAAAAACCTAGATATAATCGCAGAGACCAACCAAGAGAAGAGTTAGAAAAAAAATATCCTCAACTAAACCCTCATCCTTTTTATATACAAACGTACACATATCATAGACAAGAAACCCAACTGCAGCTACAAGCCCAGACCATTCAGCTTCAGACCGAAAATCTCCAAATAATTACAAGCCCAACAAATAACTTCTTAAGAGCACTTGCCAACTGCTACCATGCATAAAAACACTTATGTCACACTCCCACTTCTCGTCACCTGAGATGATGTCATTTGTCACTCCGATGTGGTTGCGGAAGCATAGTGATGATGTCTCAGAGATAAGGTGTGACTTACTTGATTCAGTATCACAACACACAGATTAACTTAAAGTAAATACATTACAAGGTTTCGTCATTACAACCAACATTACATTTTACAACTAAGTTTATTCCACAACTAACTTATTTAATTACAAATGGTTGAAGTGCAGCCTCACCATGGGTCACTGCCTTCCTCCAAAAATGTTTAAGTTTGAAAGATCACTACAAAGCTGGTGAGTTTGTATAGTCCAAGTTAAACCATATGATATGACATACAAGTTCTCAAATATACAGTTCAAGATAACCATGGGACCCGTATCTAGTTCCTTTCTGGCTGCTCCATTCTCGTTCTATAAGATACTACACGTCGGTAACATCTCAATGCCTCATTGTCTTAATGTCTATCACAACATTAAGAAGTTCTAAAAACAGGTAACAAACATTCACAGCAAGGGGAGTTGCAAACTCCTAGCAAATGGGTTGTCAGCCGATAGTACTATCATTGTTCCCCGTTCGGTCACACATGGGTTCACTAGATACAGTTCAAGAAATAAGGACTTTTGAGTTATGTGATAGAGTTCTGTTCTACGAGCAAAATCCCATGAAATCCACAAGTTCTCAAATCACATGTAATCACATAGATAACAGTGACACATATCATATGATCAATAAAAGTGTCGCACCCCGAGAAATCCCGTCCCTTCCGGGGCGCGAGCGGCGGCAGATTGTCAGGATCGCAGTCTCCAGTCACACAACATGCGAGACCTATATGTCTGATTACACACGTACATCCAATAACTTGGATAAAACAATTTTGTAAAATCAGAGTTGCGGAAGTTTAAAGGTATCAACATAGATAAAGTTTATAAGTTGCGGAAGCGTTAATTAAAAGTTTTCAAAACAACACAAGTTTAATGTTTGCGGAAGCGATTTAAAGATGTTAAATTATACATAGCATATCAAATGATAAATGTTTCTCAAACGTCCTAAGACACTAGAGCCGATGCATGGGACTCCGCCTAGCATCCTATCCTTGTGTGCGTGCCTTAGTTACCTGAGAAAACATGCGAGAAAAAGGTCAACACAAAGGTTGGTGAGAGCACAGGTTTGTAATCAGCAGTAAACATCAAATGTTTAAAGTAAATGTTTAGCAGGTCTATTTTTCAATACAATGCAATATCCATTGATAGCTAGTCAATATGAGTTATATCATATGCGGGTTCGCAACCGAAGCTAACATGCTGCCTCCCACCATATCCATCCAAGATATGGCAAAATGTCGTTTGGTCAATTATGCACTGTTCCGACCTCCAGTCGGGGTGGCCATTCGGCTCGCAACAGTGGGGCTTGTCAGGCCTAAATAGTACTATTCAGAATTACCACGCTGAGCGCAACGCGCTATTAACGTTTCGAGGTGTGTTTAATGAGGACTTATCAGTTTTGTGGATGAATGCCACACATATGCATATACGATATTAGCATGTACAAAAATAACCAAAAGTGTGTAAGTTGTTCAAAAACAGTTGTATGCAATGTTTTCTCCCCCAAAGGTAGAAAATGTAAAAAGGGGCCGTGAACTCACCTTAGCGAGGTGAACAAATGTAAGCGTAAGCTCCTGTGTCGTCAGGTAGTCAGTCACCAGCTACCTATATCGTATACTGTACGTGAGTTCGTGTAAGTGATCGTGTTTCGTGTCCAATAACTCTCGGTTGATCATGTTTGTCTGTGTCGGTCTACATTGACCGTGTTTGACCGTGTGTGTCAACGACCCGTTTGTGAACCATGTGTTGTTTGTGTATTGTGTAACATTCGTGTTAGTGCTCGTTGTGTGCAAAACGCGTAAGTCGCGTCCATGGACAACTTACCATTTATAGTAACTTTCCATTTATAGCAAGTTCACAAGCATATTGATTTTAGAGTTCTAGCATGCTCATTAGTCCTACGTGATCATGTCAACACATAGCACATCATCATACAAAGTCACATACGTCCTTTATATCATGTTATCACACAAAAGTTTTCTAAAATGGAAAGTTTCCATTTATAGCATATGTGACATCGGAAACCATCTAACTTAGCATCTAATCATCATGTTATAACATATTAAGTCATTTAGTATGTTCAAATCATACAAAATATCCATGGGTCGGTTTTTGTAAAATTAAAGTTACCATAAATAGTAACTTTGTAGTTTTTGCATCAAAATGACTATCTAAACATTTATAAACCATTATTATGCCACAAATCATCATAATAACCAATCTAACATCATTTAAACATGTCCACATAACCAAATTCATCATCTATCAATATTTCATCAATAAAAGTTACTAAATATAGTAACTATGTCAAAATGACCACAAACATTATCAAAATCACATTCTAAGTGTTCAAATCATCATCTTAACATCCTAATAGCAATTCTACATACATGCAAGTTCACCATTTCATCCATAACATCATTTTGACAAAATAAAGTTTCTAATAATAGAAAGTTCATCCAATATCATGTTTTTAATCATTAAGATCATCATCTAATCTTGCAAGAACAATTATACATTATCAAGAATCATCCCAACATCAACAAAATCATCTAGAATGCCTTAGATCATACATGCATGGCATCTTTTCAATACTTTATGAACAAATCATGAAATTTACACATACACATCATCATGGATCTTTACAATTCTCAATCTAAACATCATAGATCATCAAGAAACACATTTATATCATCAAACCCAGATTCAAAGTTCGTGCATGTGCATTCTATGAGCTTGCATGTGGGTTTTACCCAATGCATGTGAGTGTAGAAGTGAGGAATGGGCATTTTAGCCATGAGAGATGTAAGAACTACCTTCTAAAGTTTCAAGATGGTTGAGATGATGACAAGAACAGCCCCAACGCTCCTGGAACTTCGAATGGTGCAGGTTCGAGATGATGGTGGTGGTTTCAAGCTCCAAGTATGGCCTCCAAGCTTCAATCTTCTTCAACTTTGAGCTTCAAGGACCTTCAATGGCTTCCAAGAGGTCTAATCAGAGTGCATCAGTTGTTTGGGAAGAGAAATGGCCGAGAGATTGAGTGTGGGATAAGTTAAAATGAGTGTGTAGAGGTAATGATGTGTTTTGGGGTTTTAAAAATAGAAATCTGCGAATCTGATCCCAGGCGCATCGCCTGACGAGGTGCGTTGGCACCTAGGCGTACCGCGCGAGAGCTTTTTACCGGATGCCTACTTTTCTTTTCGCGCGCATCGCCTCAGTTGGGTGGCTGTGCCTAGGCGTAGCGCCTGGGCCTCCAGGCAAGCCCAATAAGCCCAGTTTCATCGTTTCAATCCGTTTTTCGATGATTTCACGCTTATAACTCATCGTTTAACATCGTTTGACCTTGATTGCTAATGTTCGGTCATCTGTGACTCAATTGTCATTCAATCGTTTGCTCACCAATGATTCGTGAGGCTCATGTGTGTTTCGATAATTCCTCGAATTATCGGTGATCGTTTGTGTTCGTGTCTAACGAAGTGTTTGCACGCTTGATTAATCCTAATCAACGTGTGATGCACAATTCAATAATTCCCCGAATTATTGTCTTGCGTTAGTGTTGTGTTTGCCACACTTGGTTTCCAAAACCAATGTGCAATGTACGATTCGATAGCTCTACGAACTATCGTTTCGCAGTAGTTTGTGTTCAACTCATCTAATCAAACATAATTAAATGAAATGCAGCAAGTATAAATGTGAAATGTAAAGAATGTAAGAGTCGCAATTCACCTGAAATCGCCGGGTGTCACATCATCCCCTTGTTGAAAGAAATTTCGTCCCGAAATTTGGTTTTTGTTGGTAGTGTTCGAGAAGCAAGAGTGTTTGAGAAAACAAAAATTTTCTAGTTGTCACATCGTCCCCTTGTTGAAAGGAATTTCGTCCCGAAATTTATTTGTTGTTGTCGGCGTTCGACGTTGTCTGTTTGAAGAGATGGGGATATTTGCGCATCATCTGATCTTCATGTTCCCACGTGAATTCAGGTCCGCGTTTCGAGTTCCATCGGACTTTGACAATCGGGATCTTACTTTGCTTGAGTTGTTTGACCTCACGGTCCATGATCTCTACCGGCTCTTCCACGAACCGTAGTTGTTCATCCACCTGGATCTCATCCAGTGGAACTATAAGTGTCTCATCTGATAAGCACTTTTTCAGGTTCGAGACATGAAATACGTTGTGAACTCCGTCGAGTTCGGTTGGCAAGTTGAGTTGGTATGCCACTGGACCAACCCTTTTTAGGATCTCGAAAGGTCCAATATACCGTGGGTTCAGTTTGCCTCGTTTGCCAAAACGAATGACGCCTTTCCATGGCGAAACTTTCAGAAGGACTTTGTCTCCTACCTGAAATTCCAGAGGTTTTCGACGTTTGTCGGCATAGCTCTTTTGATGATCACGAGCTGCTGCCATGCGGTTTCTGATTTGCACGATTTTCTCCGTTGTTTCGTGTACAAGTTCCGGGCCAGTGAGCTGACTGTCGCCCACCTCCGCCCAACAGTTAGGTGATCGGCATTTCCTGCCATAGAGTGCCTCGAAAGGCGCTGCTTTGATGCTTGTGTGGTAACTGTTGTTGTAGGAAAACTCTACCAACGGTGGGTGAGTCTCCCAGCTGTTTCCAAAGTCTACTACGCATGCTCGTAGCATATCTTCGAGGGTTTGTATTGTGCGTTCGCTCTGGCCATCAGTTGTGGGTGATATGCTGTACTCATATCCAACCGCGTGCCAAGCGACTTTTGCAATGATTTCCAGAAGTTAGAAGTGAATCTGGCGTCCCGATCCGAAATGATGGAGATTGGCACTCCATGTCATGAGACTACTTCTTTGACATATATTCTGGCTAGCTTTTCCATCTTGTCATTTTCCTTGATCGCAAGGAAATGTGCTGACTTGGTCAGTCGGTCCACAATTACCCAAATAGTGTCACATCCACTAGGTGTTCGGGGTAATTTGGTAATGAAATCCATGGAGATCTGTTCCCATTTCCACATGGGGATCTCAGGTTGTGTGAGTAATCCAGAGGGTTTTTGGTACTTGATCTTGACTTTGGCACAAGTCAAACATTTGCCTACGTAAGTAGCAATGTCGGCTTTCATGTGCGGCCACCAGTAAAGTACCTTCAGATCGTGATACATCTTATAAGATCCAGGGTGAATGGAATACCGAGATTTGTGAGCCTCGTCCATCACAAGGTCTCGTAAGTTCCCGTAATGTGGAACCCAGACGCGTTCCATGAAATATTGTAAGCCATCGGCTTTTACTTTAAGGTGTTGCTCCATTCCCCTTAGTGATTATGCCGCTAGGTTTTCAGGTTTAAGTGCCTCCACCTGGGCATTACGTATCTGCTCAGGGAGGTTGGGAAGGATGGTGAGTTGTAAAGCTCGTACCCTCTTGGGTTTCGAGGTGTTTTTCCGACTCAGGGCATCGGCCACCACATTGGCCTTCCCCGGGTGATACTTGATAGCACACTCATAGTCGTTTAGAAGCTCGATCCAGCGACGTTTTCGCATGTTCAGTTCCTTCTGCTTAAATATGTGTTGGAGACTCTTGTGATCGGTGTATATCGTACACTTTGTGCCGTACAAGTAGTGTCTCTAGATCTTGAGTGCGAATACCACGGCTCCAAGTTCTAAGTCGTGGGTGGTGTAGTTCTTCTCGTGGACTTTCAGTTGTCTAGAAGCATATGCGATCACCTTGTCGCGCTGCATCAGCACGCAACCGAGTCCTTGTATCGAGGCATCGCAATATACTACGAAATCATCCGTTCCATCAGGAAGTGATAGGATAGGTGCACTACAGAGCTTCTGCTTGAGAAGTTGGAATGCAGCTTCTTGTTTGTCAGTCCAGAGATACTTCTTGTCCTTATGGGTTAAGGCTGTCAGTGGTTGGGCTATCTTTGAAAATCCTTCTATAAATCTCCGATAATAGTCTGCCAAGCCTAGGAATTGTCGCACCTCAGTTGGGGTCTTTGGTGCTTCCCAGTTCTTGATTGCCTCTATCTTAGATTTATCCACATGAATCCCTTGTTCATTAACAACATGTCCCAAAAATTGGACTTCTCGAATCCAGAAGTCGCACTTTGAGAGTTTAGCGTATAGCTTCTCTTTCCGTAGCAGTTCAAGAGTCAATTGAAGATGCTCTTTGTGTTCCTCCTGGGTTTTGGAGTAGATGAGAATATCATCTATAAAGACAATGATAAACTTATCCAGGTAAGGTTTGCACACTCTATTCATGAGGTCCATGAATACTGCGGGTGCGTTTGTCAGCCCAAACGGCATAACCAAAAACTCATAATGGCCATACCGAGTGCGAAAAGCAGTCTTGGGTATATCCTCTTCTTGAATCCTTAGCTGATGATACCCAGATCGCAGATCGATCTTAGAGTAGTAACTTGATCCTTGCAGTTGATCGAACAGATCGTCAATCCGAGGTAAGGGGTATCGGTTCTTGATTGTCACTTTGTTTAATTCCCGATAGTCAATGCACATACGGAAAGTGCCATCCTTCTTCTTTTCAAATAAGACCGGAGCTCCCCAGGGTGAGAAGCTTGGTCTAATGAAACCTTTGTCCAACAGCTCTTGCAGTTGATTGGACAGTTCATGCATCTCCGAAGGTGCTAGTCGATAAGGTGCTCGTGCAATGGGTGCTGCTCCCGGCACCAGGTCTATGCGGAACTCCACTTGTCGAGGCGGTGGGAGTCCTGGTAGATCCTCAGGGAATACGTCAGGATAGTCGCGTACGACTGGGATGTCCTCTATTTTCTTCTCTTCTTCGGTTTTGTCGGTGATAAGCGTCAGAATGGCTGTGTATCCCTTTCGTAAGCATTTGTGAGCTTTCATGCACGAGATGATGTTCAGAGGGGTGTCACTCCTTTCGCCCTTGATGTCTAGAGTTTCTCCGCCAGAGAGAGGTATGCGCACAACCTTGTCGTGGCAAATGATTTCAGCTTGGTTTTCAGACAACCAATCCATGCCCACTACGACATCAAAACTGCCTAGTGTAACTGGCATAAGGTCAATCTTAAATTTGTGGTTAGCTAGCTCTAAGGTGCATTCTTTCAGAATGTGCTTAGTCATAATCAATTTACCATCAGCTAGCTCTACTGTATATTCAACATCTAAGGGTGTTGGGGTAATGGTAAGTATCTCACTAAAATCCTTAGATATAAAGCTTTTCTCAGCTCCAGTATCAAACAATACAGAAGCATAGTTATCGTTCAAGAGATACGTACCGGTTGCAAGGTGGGGATCCCTCCTAGCCTCCTTGGCCCCAATCACGAAGGCTCGTCCCCTCGTGCCATTGTTCCCATTGTTGTTCTGTTGGTTGTTGTTGTTGTTGTTTTTCAGGTGTGGGCAATCCTTCTTGAAATGCCCTGGTTTGCCACATTCGAAGAAACCCTTCGGTGCTTCAAGTTGTTGCTGTTGTTGTGGCTGTTGCTGGGCTTTTGTCATTAGTTCACCCCTGCAGTCTTTGGCTGCATGTCCCCCTTTTCCGCAGCGCTGGCATTGGAAGCGGCCACACTTACCCTGTGCATGGTGGAAGTTGCACTTGTGGCATTTAGGGTGTTTCCCATCATAACCTCCTTGGTTCTGGGTGGTTGGGATGGGTGGGGCATAAGCTTGGGTTGATCCAAACTTACGTTGTTGTGGTGGTGGTTGGAGAGTGGTTGGTTTGTTCAGGGTGTCATCCCATTTCCTTTTGTTGTCAGCAGATTTGGCTACAGTACCACGAGGCAGTAAAAGTCCTTGTGCAACAGCTGAATCAGTAAGTTTGTGGGTAAGTCGCACGGCTTGTTGCATAGTGATGGGATCAGCAGAGAGTACCATGCCCTGAATTTGAGGTGGCAGTCCATCAATGTATTTCTCTATATGTTTGAAGGGTGGGGCTGCCATTTCCGGACACAGATTTGCTAGTTCATATGACCGGGCAGTGTAAGCCTCAACCTCGGAACCAATCATCTTATGGTTCCATAACTCAGTCTCAAGCTTCTGCACTTCACCACGAGGGCAGTATTTGCGGTTCAACATCTGCTTAAAATTATCCCAAGGCAGAGCGTTGGCTGCATCAAGCCCTAGGCTCTGGACGTTGGCATTCCACCAAGTGAGGGCAGCTCCCTCAAACGTTCCAGCAGCGAACTTAACCCTGTCCTCGTTCCTGCAGTTACTCATAGCAAAGGCCGATTCCGCCTTCTCAATCCAACACAATAGTCCAACGGCTCCCTCAGTGCCGCTGAATGAGTGGGGTTTGCAATCCAGAAACATCTTGAATGTGCAGAGAGGAGGGTTAGGATTTGCTCCTGAGATATGCAAAGAATAAGGTTGGATTCAGTATCGGGTAAACGAGTTGCATTAGAAACAAGTGATTGTGGTGCAAGGTGAATATGAACAGATTCATCACCTTGGTTCAGTGGGTTTTGATTACGGGCAGCTTCCCGTGCAGCAAGTACCTCCTCAACTCGCTCGTTAATGAGTGCGTTCAACTCAGCTTGCGTCAAGCTGATGTTTCCACGTCCGCCTGCATTCCTGCGTCCTCCACGTCTTCCAGCCATGATCTTCATAGCGAGATTAAGTATTAGTGTTTGTCTAATGACTAATGTAGTGTGTGCGGTAGGTACTGTAAAGTACATGTAGAGCTATCGGCTCTCCCTATCACGGGTAGTCACGTGCTGTGATGATCGTAATGCATAAAAGATGTGGCATGTGTGCAAGCATCACAATACTAAGCACTAAGTGTTGTGTGGAGACTAGTGGTTATAGACTAAGTTCACTAAATGCAAACCTAATTCGCAATAACCGGAGTCTCTGATACCAATCTGTCGCACCCCGAGAAATCCCGTCCCTTTCGGGGCGCGAGCGGCGGCAGATTGTCAGGATCGCAGTCTCCGGTCACACAACATGCGAGACCTATATGTCTGATTACACACGTACATCCAATAACTTGGATAACACAATTTTGTAAAATCAGAGTTGCGGAAGTTTAAAGGTATAAACATAGATAAAGTTCATAAGTTGCGGAAGTGTTAATTAAAAGTTTTCAAAACAACACAAGTTTAATGTTTGCGGAAGCGATTTAAAGATGTTAATTATACATAGCATATCAAATGATAAATGTTTCTCAAACGTCCTAAGACACTAGAGCCGATGCATGGGACTCCGCCTAGCATCCTATCCTTGTGTGCGTGCCTTAGTTACCTGAGAAAACATGCGAGAAAAAGGTCAACACAAAGGTTGGTGAGAGCACAGGTTTGTAATCAGCAGTAAACATCAAATGTTTAAAGTAAATGTTTAGCAGGTCTATTTTTCAATACAGTGCAATATCCATTGATAGCTAGTCAATATGAGTTATATCATATGCGGGTTCGCAACCGAAGCTAACATGCTGCCTCCCACCATATCCATCCAAGATATGGCAAATGTCGTTTGGTCAATTATGCACTATTCCGACCTCCAGTCGGGGTGGCCATTCGGCTCGCAACAGTGGGGCTTGTCAGGCCCAAATAGTACTATTCAGAATTACCACGCTGAGCGCAACGCGCTATTAACGGTTCGAGGTGTGTTTAATGAGGACTTATCAGTTTTGTGGATGAATGCCACACATATGCATATACGATATTAGCATGTACAAAAATAACCAAAAGTGTGTAAGTTGTTCAAAAACAGTTGTATGCAATGTTTTCTCCCCCAAAGGTAGAAAATGTAAAAAGGGGCCGTGAACTCACCTTAGCGAGGTGAACAAATGTAAGCGTAAGCTCCTGTGTCGTCAGGTAGTCAGTCACCGGCTACCTATATCGTATACTGTACGTGAGTTCGTGTAAGTGATCGTGTTTCGTGTCCAATAACTCTCGGTTGATCATGTTTGTCTGTGTCGGTCTACATTGACCGTGTGTGTCAACGACCCGTTTGTGAACCATGTGTTGTTTGTGTATTGTGTAACATTCGTGTTAGTGCTCGTTGTGTGCAAAACGCGTAAGTCGCGTCCATGGACAACTTACCATTTATAGTAACTTTCCATTTATAGCAAGTTCACAAGCATATTGATTTTAGAGTTCTAGCATGCTCATTAGTCCTACGTGATCATGTCAACACATAGCACATCATCATACAAAGTCACATACGTCCTTTATATCATGTTATCACACAAAAGTTTCCTAAAATGGAAAGTTTCCATTTATAGCATATGTGACATCGGAAACCATCTAACTTAGCATCTAATCATCATGTTATAACATATTAAGTCATTTAGTATGTTCAAATCATACAAAATATCCATGGGTCGGTTTTTGTAAAATTAAAGTTACCATAAATAGTAACTTTGTAGTTTTTGCATCAAAATGACTATCTAAACATTTATAAACCATTATTATGCCACAAATCATCATAATAACCAATCTAACATCATTTAAACATGTCCACATAACCAAATTCATCATCTATCAATATTTCATCAATAAAAGTTACTAAATATAGTAACTATGTCAAAATGACCACAAACATTATCAAAATCACATTCTAAGTGTTCAAATCATCATCTTAACATCCTAATAGCAATTCTACATACATGCAAGTTCACCATTTCATCCATAACATCATTTTGACAAAATAAAGTTTCTAATAATAGAAAGTTCATCAAATATCATGTTTTTAATCATTAAGATCATCATCTAATCTTGCAAGAACAATTATACATTATCAAGAATCATCCCAACATCAACAAAATCATCTAGAATGCCTTAGATCATACATGCATGGCATCTTTTCAATACTTTATGAACAAATCATGAAATTTACACATACACATCATCATGGATCTTTACAATTCTCAATCTAAACATCATAGATCATCAAGAAACACATTTATATCATCAAACCCAGATTCTAAGTTCGTGCATGTGCATTCTATGAGCTTGCATGTGGGTTTTACCCAATGCATGTGAGTGTAGAAGTGAGGAATGGGCATTTTAGCCATGAGAGATGTAAGAACTACCTTCTAAAGTTTCAAGATGGTTGAGATGATGACAAGAACAGCCCCCAACGCTCCTGGAACTTCGAATGGTGCAGGTTCGAGATGATGGTGGTGGTTTCAAGCTCCAAGTATGGCCTCCAAGCTTCAATCTTCTTCAACTTTGAGCTTCAAGGACCTTCAATGGCTTCCAAGAGGTCTAATCAGAGTGCATCAGTTGTTTGGGAAGAGAAATGGCCGAGAGATTGAGTGTGGGATAAGTTAAAATGAGTGTGTAGAGGTAATGATGTGTTTTGGGGTTTTAAAAATAGAAATTTGCGAATCTGATCCCAGGCGCATCGCCTGACGAGGTGCGTTGGCACCTAGGCGTACCACGCGAGAGCTTTTTACCGGATGCCTACTTTTCTTTTCGCGCGCATCGCCTCAGTTGGGTGGCTGTGCCTAGGCGTAGCGCCTGGGCCTCCAGGCAAGCCCAATAAGCCCAGTTTCATCGTTTCAATCCGTTTTTCGATGATTTCACGCTTATAACTCATCGTTTAACATCGATTGACCTTGATTGCTAATGTTCGGTCATCTGTGACTCAATTGTCATTCAATCGTTTGCTCACCAATGATTCGTGAGGCTCATGTGTGTTTCGATAATTCCTCGAATTATCGGTGATCGTTTGTGTTCGTGTCTAACGAAGTGTTTGCACGCTTGATTAATCCTAATCAACGTGTGATGCACAATTCAATAATTCCCCGAATTATTGTCTTGCGTTAGTGTTGTGTTTGCCACACTTGGTTTCCAAAACCAATGTGCAATGTACGATTCGATAGCTCTACGAACTATCGTTTCGCAGTAGTTTGTGTTCAACTCATCTAATCAAACATAATTAAATGAAATGCAGCAAGTATAAATGTGAAATGTAAAGAATGTAAGAGTCGCAATTCACCTGAAATCGCCGGGTGTCACATCATCCCCTTGTTGAAAGAAATTTCGTCCCGAAATTTGGTTTTTGTTGGTAGTGTTCGAGAAGCAAGAGTGTTTGAGAAAAAAAAATTTTCTAGTTGTCACATCGTCCCCTTGTTGAAAGGAATTTCGTCCCGAAATTTATTTGTTGTTGTCGGCGTTCGACGTTGTCTGTTTGAAGAGATGGGGATATTTGCGCATCATCTGATCTTCATGTTCCCACGTGAATTCAGGTCCGCGTTTCGAGTTCCATCGGACTTTGACAATCGAGATCTTACTTTGCTTGAGTTGTTTGACCTCACGGTCCATGATCTCTACCGGCTCTTCCACGAACCGTAGTTGTTCATCCACCTGGATCTCATCCAGTGGAACTATAAGTGTCTCATCTGATAAGCACTTTTTCAGGTTCGAGACATGAAATACGTTGTGAACTCCGTCGAGTTCGGTTGGCAAGTTGAGTTGGTATGCCACTGGACCAACCCTTTTTAGGATCTCGAAAGGTCCAATATACCGTGGGTTCAGTTTGCCTCGTTTGCCAAAACGAATGACGCCTTTCCATGGCGAAACTTTCAGAAGGACTTTGTCTCCTACCTGAAATTCCAGAGGTTTTCGACGTTTGTCGGCATAGCTCTTTTGATGATCACGAGCTGCTGCCATGCGGTTTCTAATTTGCACGATTTTCTCCGTTGTTTCGTGTACAAGTTCCGGGCCATTGAGCTGACTGTCGCCCACCTCCGCCCAACAGTTAGGTGATCGGCATTTCCTGCCATAGAGTGCCTCGAAAGGCGCTGCTTTGATGCTTGTGTGGTAACTGTTGTTGTAGGAAAACTCTACCAACGGTAGGTGAGTCTCCCAGCTGTTACCAAAGTCTACTACGCATGCTCGTAGCATATCTTCGAGGGTTTGTATTGTGCGTTCGCTCTGGCCATCAGTTGTGGGTGATATGCTGTACTCATATCCAACCGCGTGCCAAGCGACTTTTGCAATGATTTCCAGAAGTTAGAAGTGAATCTGGCGTCCCGATCCGAAATGATGGAGATTGGCACTCCATGTCATGAGACTACTTCTTTGACATAGATTCTGGCTAGCTTTTCCATCTTGTCATTTTCCTTGATCGCAAGGAAATGTGCTGACTTGGTCAGTCGGTCCACAATTACCCAAATAGTGTCACATCCACTAGGTGTTCGGGGTAATTTGGTAATGAAATCCATGGAGATCTGTTCCCATTTCCACATGGGGATCTCAGGTTGTGTGAGTAATCCAGAGGGTTTTTGGTACTTGATCTTGACTTTGGCACAAGTCAAACATTTGCCTACGTAAGTAGCGATGTCGGCTTTCATGTGCGGCCACCAGTAAAGTACCTTCAGATCGTGATACATCTTATAAGATCCAGGGTGAATGGAATACCGAGATTTGTGAGCCTCGTCCATCACAAGGTCTCGTAAGTTCCCGTAATGTGGAACCCAGACGCGTTCCATGAAATATTGTAAGCCATCGGCTTTTACTTTAAGGTGTTGCTCCATTCCCCTTAGTGATTATGCCGCTAGGTTTTCAGGTTTAAGTGCCTCCACCTGGGCATTACGTATCTGCTCAGGGAGGTTGGGAAGGATGGTGAGTTGTAAAGCTCGTACCCTCTTGGGTTTCGAGGTGTTTTTCCGACTCAGGGCATCGGCCACCACATTGGCCTTCCCCGGGTGATACTTGATAGCACACTCATAGTCGTTTAGAAGCTCGATCCAGCGACGTTTTCGCATGTTCAGTTCCTTCTGCTCAAATATGTGTTGGAGACTCTTGTGATCGGTGTATATCGTACACTTTGTGCCGTACAAGTAGTGTCTCTAGATCTTGAGTGCGAATACCACGGCTCCAAGTTCTAAGTCGTGGGTGGTGTAGTTCTTCTCGTGGACTTTCAGTTGTCTAGAAGCATATGCGATCACCTTGTCGCGCTGCATCAGCACGCAGCCGAGTCCTTGTATCGAGGCATCGCAATATACTACGAAATCATCCGTTCCATCAGGAAGTGATAGGATAGGTGCACTACAGAGCTTCTGCTTGAGAAGTTGGAATGCAGCTTCTTGTTTGTCAGTCCAGAGATACTTCTTGTCCTTATGGGTTAAGGCTGTCAGTGGTTGGGCTATCTTTGAAAATCCTTCTATAAATCTCCGATAATAGTCTGCCAAGCCTAGGAATTGTCGCACCTCAGTTGGGGTCTTTGGTGCTTCCCAGTTCTTGATTGCCTCTATCTTAGATTTATCCACATGAATCCCTTGTTCATTAACAACATGTCCCAAAAATTGGACTTCTCGAATCCAGAAGTCGCACTTTGAGAGTTTAGCGTATAGCTTCTCTTTCCGTAGCAGTTCAAGAGTCAATTGAAGATGCTCTTTGTGTTCCTCCTGGGTTTTGGAGTAGATGAGAATATCATCTATAAAGACAATGATAAACTTATCCAGGTAAGGTTTGCACACTCTATTCATGAGGTCCATGAATACTGCGGGTGCGTTTGTCAGCCCAAACGGCATAACCAAAAACTCATAATGGCCATACCGAGTGCGAAAAGCAGTCTTGGGTATATCCTCTTCTTGAATCCTTAGCTGATGATACCCAGATCGCAGATCGATCTTAGAGTAGTAACTTGATCCTTGCAGTTGATCGAACAGATCGTCAATCCGAGGTAAGGGGTATCGGTTCTTGATTGTCACTTTGTTTAATTCCCGATAGTCAATGCACATACGGAAAGTGCCATCCTTCTTCTTTTCAAATAAGACCGGAGCTCCCCAGGGTGAGAAGCTTGGTCTAATGAAACCTTTGTCCAACAGCTCTTGCAGTTGATTGGACAGTTCATGCATCTCCGAAGGTGCTAGTCGATAAGGTGCTCGTGCAATGGGTGCTGCTCCCGGCACCAGGTCTATGCGGAACTCCACTTGTCGAGGCGGTGGGAGTCCTGGTAGATCCTCAGGGAATACGTCAGGATAGTCGCGTACGACTGGGATGTCCTCTATTTTCTTCTCTTCTTCGGTTTTGTCGGTGATAAGCGTCAGAATGGCTGTGTATCCCTTTCGTAAGCATTTGTGAGCTTTCATGCACGAGATGATGTTCAGAGGGGTGTCACTCCTTTCGCCCTTGATGTCTAGAGTTTCTCCTCCAGAGAGAGGTATGCGCACAACCTTGTCGTGGCAAATGATTTCAGCTTGGTTTTCAGACAACCAATCCATGCCCACTACGACATCAAAACTGCCTAGTGTAACTGGCATAAGGTCAATCTTAAATTTGTGGTTAGCTAGCTCTAAGGTGCATTCTTTCAGAATGTGCTTAGTCATAATCAATTTACCATCAGCTAGCTCTACTGTATATTCAACATCTAAGGGTGTTGGGGTAATGGTAAGTATCTCACTAAAATCCTTAGATATAAAGCTTTTCTCAGCTCCACGATCAGGACTCGTAAATATGTTCTCTGGCTTCAAACACACGATTTGATGGTCTTAGAACTGAGATTGGATGCTTTAAAATTGAAGTTTTTCGTCTGTGGAGTGTTTGAGTTCGAGAAGATAGAAAATAAAAACAATCTGCATGAATTCTGAATAAAAATCTGATCCTTTATTCCGCCCTTCAAGTCACGTACCGCCAAGGAAGGCGAAGTGGAACTTGGCGTACCGCCAAGAAATCCGAAGTCCAAAGATATTTTGTAATCCTTGCGTACCTCCAAGGACCCTTAGAATCATCTTGGCGTACCACGAAGACCCCCATAGTTCAATACTTAGAGATTTTTCTTCGTTTTTCGATTCCTGACAATCCGGAACTCCATTTCACACACGGTTTTCGCCTATGTTCCCCATTTCTCGCATACTATCAACCTGTAATAATCATAATCGCTAAATCAATATGGGTTTTAAGAACGAAGATATGTGCTTTTGTTTGTTAATGACGTAATCTTCAAACACAACTGTCACCGTCTCCTCCTGTTAGAGAAATTTTGTCCTGAAATTTAGTGAAAACTTACCTGACGACAATCGTTTATGAGAACAAATGAGGATACTTTTCTTTCATTCAATCTTCACGTTCCCATGTATGCTCAGGTCCACGTTGTGATTTCCAACGAACTTTAACGATTGGCATACGACTGCATTTTAGCACTTTCACCTCTCTATCCATAATTTCTATAGGTTCTTCACTGAACTGAAGTTTTTCATCAATCTGAATCTTTTCAAGAGGTACGATCAATGATTCGTCAGCTAGGCATTTCTTCAGATTTTATACATGAAAAACATTATGAATGTTACTGAGTTCAGGAGGTAACTCAAGTCTGTAGGCCACCGATCCAATTCGTTCTAAAATTTTGAATGGTATGTTCCCTAATCTGAAAATGCCCTTCCAAGGTGAAACTTTCAACATTACTCGATCACCTATATGGAATTCTTGAGGTTTACGACGATTATCAGCATAACTCTTTTGACGATCGTGAGCAGCTTTAATTCATTCTTGAATATGTGTAATCTTATCAGTAGTTTCTTGAATGAATTCTAGGCCTATGATCTGACTTTCACCTACCTTCGACTAACAGTAAGGTGATCTACACTTGCGTCCATAAAGTGCTTCAAATGGAGTGCATCTAATATTGGTATGATAGCTGTTATTATATGAAAATTCAACAAGAGGAAGATGAATATCTCAGCTACCTCCAAAATCAATCACACTGCTTCTGAGCATGCCATGCAAAAAATGAAAACTTACTAATAATAGTAAGTTATCCGTCAAACGTAATTTATGTGTTTACACGCAATAAGTGACACTTAACACACGTTTAACAAACACTAATAATCAAACGAGTCACCAACGGGTCGTTGAGTCAAATATGGTCAACACGATCAATCATGATCAAACACGACAACCTAGAGTTGTTTGGACATAAACATGGTCTAGTGAGACCAATACGAACACGAACACGAACAAGGCATGAACATGATAGTGAACAGGAACTCACAAAAGCTATGTGATATAGGTGACAATTAGAGACAACCAGTTCATAGTTTACAGACAACAACTACAAACTCAGGTGAGTTTATAGCCCCATTTTCTATCAAAACTGCTTTACATGAAACTTGGGGTTAGAATACATTGCAAACAACTGTTTTAGATCTATGTCTGGTATGTTGTAAAACAACCTTTTGGGTGTGCTATATCGTAACAAAGTCCTCACAAAACCTTACCGTTAGTTAAACACGAACGAGACGTTATTGGATGGTATTATTGGGTCTAACAAACCCCGCTCGACGACAACTTTGACGGGTTGTTAGGACGAGTGTAATATCGACCTATGCCATAGTTTCACGATAGACATGGTGGAGGCATCTAACAATCTATTTTTAGTTGAGGTGAACACATACACTCGGGACCTATGGTCTAAAACTTAACAAACCCAGTATATATCCCGTTTACTGTTTTTACATTTGCTTAAACATGTGAACTCACCATCTTTATGTTGACATGTTTTAGCATGTATTCTCAGGTAACCGAATGCACGAAGCTAGGATGCACTTGGAGTCTTAGGAAGAGAGTCATATTTGCATTATTTCATAGTTTAAACATCTTATTGTATTTTATGGAACTATGTAGTGTCTTGACAATTATTCCGCTGTTTAAACAATTTTTATTTCCACGGAACTTGAACTATTTTGAATTATTATTTAATATAACAATGTATATTCAAAAGCATATAGAGTCGTATGACCAAAGCTACTGATCCTGCCACGTCAAACCTAACGGCTTGACACCGTTAGTGAGAATTTTAGGGATGTGACATAAGAACACTGGTGAGTGGCATTGGATTCATCATATAACACCACTTCTGAGTAGCATTGGATTCATCATGTAAGACCACTTGTGAGTGACATTGAATTCATCATGTAAGACCACTGGTGAGTGGCGTTGGATTTATCATGTAATACCATTTGTGAGTGGCGTTGGAGTTGTCATGTAAGACCACTTGTGAGTGGCGTTGGATTTGGCATGTAAGACCACTGGGAGTGCCATTGGATTATCATGAAAGAGCACTGGTGAGTGGCATTGGGTTTGATGTGTAAAACCATCTTGGATAAACATTGAGTTTGTCATGTAAGTCCACCTGAGTGTAGAACGTTGTTGACTTTGATAAGTCAAAGTTATGATTATGTGAATTGGTGAATTGCTTATGAAATGAATGAATTGGTTGCTTAAGAATAATGAATCAATTATGCATATGAATCTTGATTGTGAAGATGATAATGCATGTAAAAATACAATTGAGATGTTGGAATTGGTTTGATTTATGAAAGGCAAACCAAATATGTACTAGTGTGATATACGATCATTGTGGTGTTGGAAATCAACAGGATAATGAACGGAGTAGTAAAAATATGGATAATGACCAAACTGGGTGAAGGCAGTCGACAGGAAAGGGCTAACCAGAAATGGATGGCCATACCTACACTGTAGCCGTAGTCTATGGTGACCAGGTCTCTGAATTTCAATGTTTGGCCCTGTTTTAGGCATTATAACGTATTATGACCTCCCAAAAGCTCCCGAATTGATATAGTATAGGACTCACTTAGTTCTTATGAACTAATTATGAATTTTAATGTGTCAGGATAACCAAAATGGAGGCGATCGAGATCGGTTAAGGATGTAAGAATCTAACAACTTGAGGGTTTGAAATAAATTGAACATAAGATTTCAAACTTACGTGTTGGACATGGTAAGGATTTAGTTTATTAACCTCATTTTCTTTTAAGCTTATAAAAAATATGTAAAACACCTCATAGGTGTTATAATATTGTCAAAATAGTTTTGGGACCAAAATTTGATAATGATAACGGTTCAAATATCGTTAAATTAATGTTTTGGGTAGAGGGGGTACAATAAAAAAACATGTCTTTAGTGAAAAACAACTTATGAACACAAATACAATCGATCACCTCATCACAATTTCAATTATAGTGAATGAATAACTTGACGTCCATGTGAAAACCAAACACAACTGCAAAATACTTTCAGATGAAGTCAATACAAAAATATGATACAAATGTTCAGATCTTTACAAGCACAAAACATGAAACATCAACAATCATATATATAGAAACATCAATATGATGATGCTTAACATCTCCACAAATAGCAATGGAAAACCCTATAATATATTAGAGGGATCTAATGTGAACTAAGAGATGAAAAGTAAAACTTTCTTACAGAACACAATTTATTTTTATACAAACAGATCAACAACCACAAAAAAAAAAAAATACAATTTCCCATTTTCAAACAAATTGAAAATTGAGCATCAACAAATCTCAAGATTCAATTACTATACTAAAAACATACCAACTTTCTAAGACAATCCGAAGAAAATCTTAGTCAACAACAAAACATATGATTATGTAACCAAATAATATTAATATCCAACACACAAGAAACAACCAGACAACACCAACACTAAACCAAGAAGTCACAGGACACTATGAAACTCAGAACAATGTCTGAAAACTTGAATCACTTGATTCAGAAACAATATCAGAAAACAATATGATAATACAACAATGTCTTAAAACTTGAATCACTTGATTCAGAAACAATATCAGAAACAATATAGTAATAAAAAGAAATATCATATGATTCTATAACAATATCAGATACACATCTGATCAATGAAAAGTCACACGGATTTTAAAAATTTCAGAACCACGTCTGAAAAATATTGAACATTGTCAAAATCAACATGTAGAGAACATAAAGACTAATTTGATTTATTCAGAAACTATTACAAATTTACAAGTTTACATCATGTCAATACTTTAAATAACCTAAAGACTAATTTGAATAAAGCAAAATTTTTTACAACTTGACAAAAAATATTGAATCACAAGATTCAAGACAACAGTCTAATAACAATGAGAATAATATGGTATTACATCATACTATAAAGACATAGCCAAACAAATTCTAATTGAGCATACAAATCTCACGACTTTAATAAGAAAATCCACAAGAGAGAAAAACAAACAAGGCTGCTAAACATATTCAAGAGTAAACTTGACAATACTACTGACTAAAATACGTGACCCTCATGGTCCGACTAGCCAATCAAAAGAAAAGTATAGTCAATAAGACATGCGGGTCAAAAAAATCATCATGATACGATTTTAGAAACTCAAAAAAACTATCAAGACATGGGCATAACCGAAAGACATTCTTATCTTTGTTTGAGACATAATTGAGTTACGAATTCAATACAAAAAACTTGAGAACTTTAAAAAAATCTTGAGACTGCTGCTACTAGCAACTTTGATCAAGAAAAAAGAAAAATCTCCAAAATATTCGATAATAAAGAAGAACCAAACGCCATGATTTAACCTACGAAGAAATAACTAAAACTATTCGATAATAAAGAAGAATCAAGAAGACTCACCAAAATATTTATGGTTAAGAGTTTTAGAATGGCTTACTGTAGTGTGTAGAACTAGAAGTGAGCTTATTTACGAGAACATCACATCAAATCTCCATTGTTTCTAACTTTTAGGGTTTCTCTTCCAACCAAATGAACACAACGGAATCATGCCCTAGATTTTTATGATCGAGTAGCAACCAAAAACCCTCGAATGACTTAATATAGAACCTCACAAACATACACAGATCAAACTGAGGCTCTGATACCATGTCAAAGAATATGACGTATCACAACTTACAGATCCTTATGAATATGTGATCAATAAACTCAAAAATAAAGAGTACAAACTTAGATTATAAACTATTACAACTCGATCTAAAATAAAAGGGTTCACGATATCTGCATAACATAAGACTCAAGGATATAATACAAAACCAGAAGACAAACACCAATCAGATAGAGATTTGATCTACAAGTGTATAGACATACATATTCACCAATATGATGTAATATATACCAAACCCAAAATCTTAAGCAGATTTTTAAGAAAAAGATGAAGAATGAGAGATGAAGCGTAGATTGGACACTTCTTAGAACCAAAAGTGAAAGACTCAGATCACATACAAGTAGAGATACAAATATTTTTCTACTTGATGAATCATACTCAAAACCCTAGATATAATCAGAAAGACCAACTGAGAGAAGATTTAGAAAAAAAATATCCTGAACTAAACCCTCGTCCTTTTTATATACAAACGTACACATATCATAGCCAAGAAACCCAATTGCAGCTACAAGCCCAGTCCATTCAGCTTCTGTCACACCCCGCCAAGGCGGAACACGCGAGGTACGACGGTCATGGTTTCACAATCATTGTTTACATTGAACGACTTCTAAATGCATTAACCAAAAGAGTTTACAAGTCATTCCTTAAGCCAACATAAGAAAAATAAATGCATACTAGAGTTCACAATAAATACTGTTAACAAGATTTTACAAACATGGCCTAAGTCAATAGACTATGCTAGGAAAATTCTCAAAATGTGTGCTTCCTGATGTAATGTGACTCCATATTCTAACACCCAAAATGCGCCCCCATAATATTCCTTCAATTATCTGAGAAAAACATGCTAAAAACAGTCAGCATAAAGCTGGTGAGTTCACAGGTTTAGACACGTTAAATAAAGTTGTTTCATTTGATCACAAGGTTTTAAAAATGTGACAATTGTTCTCAAAAACAATATCATGAGTTGTGTGTATTTATTATTACCATGAGCTCCCATAACCGAACTCGACATGATTGAATTGCCCCATCCCAATGTTCTATCTCAAAACATTGTATTGATATGAATATTATGCACCCGATTTGGCCTACAATCAAAGTTAGAGCTACTAACCACGGGTGGGGGTTTTCACTCCCAAATAGTACTATTCCCAATAATTCACGTTCACCCACAATTAACGGTTATAGAATAGGGGACTTAAAGCAATAAAAGTAACTCATGTAATAATGTGTTGAACCAAAACCACTTGTGTCAATGAAACGATTACAAGCATGATTTCTCCCCCCTATGAGTTAGTAAAACATTGTAAAAATAGGGGCCGTGAAACTCACTGTTCTTTAGTGGTTGAGTCGTGGTGATCGAGTCTTGCCTTGTTGATGACATACTCAAGTCCTACAATTATATGGACATTTGTTTGAATTTTTAAGGCTAATGATATCACATTATTATGAATATTTACCGATTTTCAAATTGTCGAATGTCAATTTCTTTGTTATATTATTAGGATTATGGACAAAATAGGTTATTTATACCTTGATGATTACGAAATCCTTAATTATCATCCAAAAAAAATTTTAGGAGTAGGAGTTGGAGCTCACTAGAAATCTGATTTTTTTTTTAAAATTGTTTATCTTAATCACCAAACCTATCTAGCATTTTGGTTTTTAAATCGGGTTTCACACGCACGGTTAATTTACAAAAAATATGGAAGAGTTTATTAGGAGGAATAAAAATAAAGGGCTGTTAAAGAGGATAGAACCCACGATCTTTTGTTGCAGCCTCATGAACTTTAACCAGTGGACTATCTTATCATTATTGTTTTTCAAGCATTAGTTGAAGATTTTAATCTTTGTTTCTCAGCATCTATCTTCTTACTTATAACCCATGCT
Source organism: Mikania micrantha (assembly GCA_009363875.1). Lineage (NCBI taxonomy): Eukaryota > Viridiplantae > Streptophyta > Magnoliopsida > Asterales > Asteraceae > Mikania > Mikania micrantha. The sequence goes on along the minus strand of CM018687.1, from coordinate 40,933,670 downwards.
AGTCCAGCTTTCAAAACATATATATATATATATATATGTATGTATATATATATATAGGGGAAGGTTCCCCTAAAAAGTCTATTTTGCCTAAGAAGGCTAAGAAGGATTTTTAAAAACTCAAAAACCGAACCAAACACACTCCGATTGAATTCATTTTTGCGCCATTGGAATCGTTTTATCGAACCCGAAAACCCAAACCTTAAATCATAAACAATAAACCCAAATACTAAAATCAAAACTTTAAAAACAACCCTTAAACATAAAGATAAAACATAAAAGCTAAAAATCAAGCCCTAAAATCTAAATTCTAAAACTACTTGTTAAAGCTGAAACCTAAAAGCTAATATTGTAGGGTTCGATGAGTCGATTCCAGTGTCATCGAAATTAGTTCAATCGGAGTTCGTTTGGGTCGGTTTTGAAGGTTTTAAAAATACTTTTTAGCCTTCTTAGGCAAAAAAAACTTTTTATTTGATATTTCCCCTATATATATGTGTGTGTGTGTGTATATATATATATATATATATATATATATATATATATTCCAGCAACAACTATTCCCAAGCCTTAACGAATTTACGAGGTTAAATTTGTCTAGGTACCTTAGTCAGACAAGTCCTTCAGCTCGAGTAGGAGTTCGGAAGACCTGAGACGTTGGCGAAGGTAGAATATATCAGCAATGGAGACGACTTTGTGCTCAGTGTAAATGTCGCAGGTAAGAGGGGCTGCTCCGGTGGTTCTTAGCTCCCGTCAACGACGATCAGGCTAGCACGTGGTGATGGGAGGAGTGGCCTGGTATTTCCGGTGAAACGAAGAAGTGAAGGGGGCTGCTTAGTGCGATCCGGTGAAACGAAAGTTGGTCTTAAGGAGTCTTATTATCCTTGTCTTTGTTTATGTCTTGGGTTGGAACAAATTACTATAATTCGTCCTCGACGACGGATTATTCGACATTTTTCACAAATTTTACTAACAGAAGCTCTTATTTTCGTATTTGCCACTCCTTAATTTCATTTTGAATCCATTTCTTGGAAGAATATAAGTTTATTGAAATTATAGATTTCGAATCGTATTCCTGCGAAAGAAATAGTAAAGTTGAAAAAACACCTAATCTTTCGAATTCATTGTTGCGGAGTCGATAAATTATACGACCTCTGGTTGAATCATAACGACTTACTTCAATTTTAACTCTATCTCCTGGAAATATTCGTATAAAACTACGTCGGATCTTTCCTGAAACATAACCTAGAATCATATTTTCATTATCTAAACGAACCCAGAACATGCCGTTGGGAAGCGATTTAGTAATTAAACTTTCATGAATCCATTTTTGTACTTTCATTCAAGGTAAAACCTCCTTGAAGTATCAACTAGTGGAAGAAGGGTTCTAGTAGAATAGAAAAACGACGTCGAGCCAGGAGCACCTTCATTCCTATATAAAATGGTGGATGTAAGAATAATAATCCACACTGGATCGTGTCCTTGAAGTCGCACGTTGCTTTCTACCACGTTGTTTTAAACGAAGTTTTACCATAACATTCCTCTAATTTGGAACCAATATAACAATCGAAATATGGTCAAAATTAAAAATCTCTATTTGATAGGGCTTCTTCCTATACCTATGAATTCCATTGGACCCAAAAATGATACACTGGAAGAATCCATTGGGTCTTCCAATATCAATAGGTTGAGTGTTTCGCTCATGTATCTTCCTTACCACATCCCCAAGGGTTAGGCCCACTTTTTACAGGTTAGTGGAATCTTTATGCTCAAAATCCCGATTCAAGTAGTCATTTATTTAGTACCTCCCAAGGAGCAGGAACTGCCATTTTAACCCTTCTCGGGGGATTCCATCCACAAACCCAAAATTTATGGTTGACTGATATGGCTCATCATCATTTAGCAATTGCATTTATTTTTCTCATTGCTGGGCATATGTATAGAACTAATTTTGGGATTCGGCACAACATGAAAGATCTTTTAGATGCACATGTCCCTCCGGGAGGGCGATTGGGACATGGGCATAAGGGCCTTTATGACACAATTAATAATTCGATTCATTTTCAATTAGGCCTTGTTCTAGCTTCTTTAGGGGTTATTACTTGTAACAACAGTGCCGAAACCGGTGCCGGAACAGTGATCGCAACAGTAGCATGAACAGTAAACAGATACAAACTATACACATTCCATTCTATTTCATGTTCATATCAATAGTCAAAGTCATTTCACATTATCAAACAACAGGTTCATAAACATTTAGCAGAAACAAGGTACAGAACAATGGTTCTTGAGTCCGGTAATTATCTGGCAACCCTGAACCATCATGGGTTTATTTGTTAGGATCTATTAGGATAACACGTATGTGAGGATAACCAGAACAAAACAATAACAATTGCTGTTACGGAATGCTAAACCGACGAACTATTCGTATAGATGACGATCTGTACGAATAGATCTGACAGTTTAACGATCTAAAACGATGATTTTAAAGTAGACAACAAAATCAGAAAGTGAAACGTACGATCGTGTTCGTACAGTTAGCGCTCTGTACGAAGACGCGTGTAAGTGACGTTTTCTGACGAAACGAAACGAAAGACGATTCGAACGATTATTAAGTTAAGGAAATAAAATATTTCCTGTTTTACAATTTTGAAACTCATCATAAATAATTTTTAAAAGGAACTATTTTAATTTAAAGTGCGTAAAACGAAATACGCGAATAAATACAGAAACACTTAAAAATAACAAATTTCGATAAATAATTCAACGAAATAATATTTAGAATATTCATTTTAAATAACCGGCTTTGAAACAAATAAAACATAGTCTTTTATTTTATTTCAAAACACGCACGCGTTACGAACCGGAAACGCGACAAAAACGCGAACCGAGCAACCGAAACGAACCCGAATACCCTCGGGATATATAAACGTGGAAGGAACCAATTTCTTTCATTTTTCAAGTTTCTCTTTCTCTCTAAACACTCTTCCCCGTTTTTCTCTCTCTCTCTATAGAATAACCGACTTTACACGATCATATCTCCCTCGTTTCTCAACGGATTTGAGTGTTCTTGGTGTCCACGCGAAGCTCTCATCATCCTCTTCAAGGAAGTACAACCGATATGTAGATTTGACCAACCGATTTTGAGTTATGGATGTTTAAAGGTTCGAATATTTAGGGTTTTCATTGGTATTGTTGTGGTTGTTCGACCCACACACACACACGACCGGTTTAGGATCTTGTACACAAAACACACATTTTGGCAACATTTTAACATGAATGTCGACTCAAGGAACGACCTTGCCCGGATTAGAGCTCGAAAATGGTGTTGTTGCAGGTAGGGTTCGTGAGTGAAGCTGGAAAAGAAGGGACGGCCGAACCTTTTTCCCGGTTGAGTTGCAGGGAGCCGAACCCTTCTGTAGGCCAGCCGAACTAATAGCGAACGTGCCATGTTACATCAACCACCGAACCCTAGTAGTGACGAACCCTGCTGCGTGCTACCGGCCGAACCTGTGACTCCCGGCGAACCCCCCGAGCATAGGCGAACCTTGCATCATAAACGAACCATTGGTTTGTCTACCCCCATTAGCCGAACCTTGCATGTAAATCCTGAGTCCAGGCTACGAACCTTTCACGAGGCGAACCAGCATGCTGTAGCCATGCATTCACGAACCCTGGGCGTCCCAAACAACTAGCCGAACCATTGGTAGGCAGCCGAACCTTCAACCTTAGGAAGGTTCGCTGGTTTGAAAACCTAACAACGAACGTGGGTCAATTTAGTGTAGGCCGGCACCATCCTTGGCCCAGTTTACTTGGCCCATGCGATCCCAATCGGCCCGTATATGGGTGTGTTAATCGGCCCACTTGTGTAAGGGCCCAACAGTTTCAAATTTAGCTCATTAGGAATGAAACTTATTCTAGACTTGACTCACACGTAGCTCGATTAATTTAATTTAGCCCTCATAACTTTCTAAGGCCCAATAACCTTATGAATAGGCCAAGACCACTTAAATTGGCCCTATATCTAAGGTTGACCCGTTGTACATTCGATTAAGTTAAATATTAACCAAATGGGTCACAATGGCAAGTTAGGCCTAACATAAGGCCCACTAGATCTAAACTTCAATAAAAACAATGTTAGGATTAACAACCGGTCTAACCTAGAACATTTTAGTACAATAACCACATGAAATCATTATAGGGGGGGGATGATCATTCATTTGGTTAAACACAAATGAATCTCCTTAAGCTAAGATATCAACATCATGAGAGGAGTACATTATGGATGGAAAACAAGAACCTAAAGGTTATGGTTTGACTTAAATGTTAACACCTAAACCATTGGGAATTTCAAAGACACATGAATAATCTAAATGGTTATTTACACCATCAAGGTTAATGACTCAATAAGCAAACAAGAGATCGCTTGAAAATCAAAGTCTATTAATGGGCCCAAGAACGGCCCAATGGGTTTAATATAAGCCCATCATGTTTAATTACACTTTTCTTAAATTTGTTATGCTTTTCATGAAAAGAAAATAAATTATAAACCTTATCAATATAATTAAATGATTTTCCAAAATAAATGATTAACTTAAAATGTAATAAATTGAAAATGTTTTACTTAAATACTTTAAATGATTCATGTGGGATCTGGGTTACTAATGGGTAATAGTTTAACTTAGATAGAAGGAATTTTAGAAACACATTAGTAATCTAGGACACGTAGTTGCACACCGAGACCAAACCATAGATACGACAATTCCCGTATGTACTTATCGTATACGAATTCTTTAAAATAACTCAGGTGCTAAAGATACTTAGGCAACAATCAAAGAGGGCGCATATCTTTTGTGGTTCATAGCACGGCAACACAGGTGAGTTCATTGCCCCTTTTCTAACTTTTTGTTTTAAAACGCGGGGCTGAGAAGCATGCGTAAACTGTTTATTTAAATTGTTTACTTAAATGCTTTAAATTTATGTGTTTTACATATATAAATGTTATCCTAGACCATGTCTAGGAATGTTTTATGCAGGTTTTACTAATCTTATTCACTTATAAATTAAGTGAATAATCGGGTTAAACTAAACATTTCAAACGAATCAAACTAAACATTTTGACAAATCAATTGGGTGTGTTCAACGAATCAAACGAAACCTTTTGACAAATCAAGTGGGTGTGTTCAACGAATCAAACGAAACATTTTGACAAATCAATTGGGTGTGTTCAACGAATCAAACGAAACCTTTTGACAAATCAAGTGGGTGTGTTCAACGAATCAAACGGAACATTTTGACAAATCAAGTGGGTGTGTTCAATGAATCAAACGAAACATTTTGACGAAACCAGTGTGGGAGTTCAACGAATCAAACGAATCAATCTTTGCAAAGACAATATTCGATGTTCTACAAATCAAGTGTTTGTTTAACAACGAATCAAGTGTACAATTGATCAAAGAATCTAGTATTCTAAGATCAACAAATCAAGTACATCTTGTAACAGAATCAGTCGAATCAATAAATCATTTTCAAGGGAATGCCTGGGAAATATCAGAGATAACATACGCCAAAAACAGACGAAACATAAAATCCTACCTTTCAAGAAGTCCTAGCTAGACCGTTTGAATTGTAGGTCGTATGTTTGAGGATATTTACAGTTTCCCTAACTACTAAGTACCTAGATTGACAGACTAGTCTACTCGAGTATGACCAAAGGCCCCAATCATGAGGACTTAGATTTTATTAAGTGTTTACTTATTTATTTGATTAAGCATTTATGACTGTTTATACAATTGTATGGTTGATCATTATTGTGATGAACTTAAGGAATCAATATAGATTTCAAATTGTTGTATTTACAGGAACAAAGAACTGAAGAATCATTGGGTTAATGGTAAGGGTAAAATGCTTAATTTTCATTAACATCAATGTCCCATGTGGATTAGTATGAGGTGGGACGGCGTCTGGGCGGGTCGTAGGCTCGACTCAGGGGTATGCCCTATATATAAGAATACCGATCTGGATGATACATGTGATGTTAATGAGATTAAGGTTGTTACCCGAGGGTGAAACAAAGGTTTTGGGTATACATTTGAATCATTGTGAATGGAAGTGTGTGTTAGGTAAAAATGCTTAATTATCATTAACAACAGTGTCATATGCATATTAGTATGTGGTGGGATGGCGTCTGGGCGGGTCGTAGGCTCGACTCAGGGGTATGCCCTATATATAAGCATACCGATGTGGATATTACATGTGACGTTAATGAGGTTAGGGTCTTTACCGAAAGAGGTTTTCAAATCATTTTCAATTACTAAACTATATGAACTCACCAACCATGTGTTGACTATATTTTGCATGACTTCTCAGGTGACGAACAGGTCAACTGAAGAGTTACTTCTTGGATTAGGTTATCTGATAGAGGACTTAGCTTTTGGACATGCATATCTTGAAACATCATTATATAGTTTATTTTGAATATCTTGTGCAGATACAAGATTGAAGTTAATGATGCGATAATAGATTTACATTGTTAAATTATAAACTTAACTGATGTGATTTAACTTTGTAATTCTATTTTATTTTAGCAAATTTCTCATTTATATATCATGTGCGATATAAACAATCTGATCATTTCGATTATCACTCACGATATCGCGCCCCGGGAACCTTCCGCCCGTCGGGGAAACCCGATCCTACCCCGCCGGCTCGGGGTGTGACATTACTTCTTTGGTTGCTCAACACATGTACTCTTTACCCGCTTATGCATTTATAGCACAAGACTTTACTACTCAAGCTGCGTTATATACTCATCACCAATGCATCGCAGGATTCATCATGACAGGAGCTTTTGCTCATGGAGCTATATTTTTTATTAGGGATTACAATCCGGAGAATTGAACCAAGAATTCTCTTTTTTCATCATCAATCGAATCACTGTTTGCAACCTAGGATTCTATTTTATCATCAATCCATTCCCTGTTCACGTTTTTTCTTTTTCTTATCAATGAATAGATCTCTTTACTTGTATGACTTAGATGTCTCGTATTTCTCGAAAAAGTGATTCGATTGATGGGATTTGGTATGATACTTATGAGATCGATGCAAGTTATCGAACCTATGAATCTATTCACTTTTTTGATTTGTGATTTTGTGGTTAGACCTTGAATCTAGAAAAAAAATACAAAAAAAGACGAAAAATTCGAATGAATAAATAATCAAAAAATCATGTTTCCCTTATAGTCAAATTCGAAGTACATATCTCCTTTCGATGAATGCCCAGAAAACCACATCCCTTCTAAGTGTTCTATTTCGTATGGTATTTTGTATGACTAAAGGATATATGGATAGCTTACAAAATCTATTTTTTCTTGTCGTTCTTTTTTTCTATTTAAAAAAAGACTATTAAAACTAATTAAAAAGACTTCGAATCACTGAATATATTCCCCGGTCTTCAAAACCGGTATAGTTTACCAAACTTCCATTTCTCCTACCCGTTGCCCCCCCCCCCCTCTTGGCCCTTCCTTTAAGGGGTTGTTGTGTAAGACATGAATAGCGCCCACTAGAAGGCCCATGGATTTTATCATCAACCTGATGAATTAATTTCAAGATATAAGGCTTTCTTATTATAACAGGTTGTTCAAAAGGATCCCCGTTCTTCCATCAAATATTCTGCTTTTTCCTGGAGACTCGGGTTCAAATATCCATGGATTCGTTGTTTGCTTACTGGCTTCATATAGTTCAGAAAACACAAGTTTTCTCGAAGCTTCTTGTTCATATCTCTCATCAAAAGGCGCTACTCGATAATGTCTGTCTAGCAAATCCCCCGCTAACCCGAGTGAAGATTCAAATATTTGTCCTACATTCATTCGAATTATTTTTGTCTCTATTTAGAGTTTTATGTCTTGGAATGGATTCATCAAAATGATTCTTAGCAACATTTTTGGGGTTTCGGTATCTTTGATTACTTTGGTGCTTACTTTTTAGATTATATAAAGATAATCAAATAGAATGGATAATACAAATCAATTTCAATTTTGACCAATTTCTAATAATTAGAATTCAAAATTTGAAAAAAAAAAGAAAAAAAGTGAGAATTCTATTTAGAATCCCTTTTCTTTAGAGAGAATTCTCGGTAAGATTGAGATGAAAACAAGAGAATTTGGATAAGAGCAATAGTTAATTTTAACTATAACTAAAAAAACCAAAAAGGACCCCCAATTCCAATTAGGAATTTGTTGGGCCCCTTAGGAACCAACATGTTAACTAATCGATTACGATAAATAGGATCGGATTTTGCAGTTTTTTCTTCTACAGTACCTCGACGTGACATGAGCGTGAAAGGGGTTCAAGAATCAGTTTTCTTTTTATAAGGGCTAAAATCACTTATTTTGGCTTTTTTACCCCATATTGTAGGGTGGATCTCGAAAGATATGAAAGATCTCCCTCCAAGCCGTACATAAGACTTTCATCGAATACGACTTTCTGCAGAATTCTATATGTTTCTATGAGATCGAGTATGAAATTCTGTTTACTCACTTTAAATTGAGTATCCGTTTCCCTCCTTTTCCTGCTAGGATTGGAAATACTGTATTTTACATATCCATACGATTGAGTCCTAGGGTTTGTATACTTGGTGGAATTTGGCATATCTTAACCAAACCCTTCGCATGGGCTTACTTACTATAAATTTCATTGTTGCCGGTATTGACATGTAGAATGGGACTCTATCTTTATTCTCATCCAATTAATCAGTTCCTCAAAAGATCTATCAGATTATGAACTTGGGTTACAGGTGTGGTTTTGGCTGTATTGACTGAATCTTTTGGTGTAACTGGTTATTCCTTACCTTGGGACCAAATTGGTTATTGGGCAGTGAAAATTGTAACAGGTGTACCTGACACTATTCCTATAATAGGATCACCTTTGGTAGAATTATTGCGCGGAAGTGCTAGTGTGGGACAATCCACTTTGACTCGTTTTTATAGTTTACACACTTTTGTATTGCCGCTTCTTACTACCGTATTTATGTTAATGCACTTCCCAATGATACGTAAACTAGGTATTTCTGGTACTTTATTGATATAGAGAAGATATAGTGTAGATATTTTGAATTCATCGTTTATCACTTGGGGTAGGAACTATAGTATTTTATTGCTACAAGTATGGATTATTGAAAATAATAAGACATGTATTTGGATATTTCCCTTGAACTCCGCAATATTTTTTGTTTGGCATCAATAGTTGAAGGGAATTTTTCGAAGAGAAAATGGATTATGGGAGTGTGTGACTTGAACTATTGATTGGTCTGTGCAGATATGTGCCTTTATTTATATTTATCTGCCACATTTGAATTCACAGGCCTTTCAACCAATCAATACGCCCCAGGAGAGCTGCTTTTGCTAAAACTCAATCGGTTTCTTGAAAACTCTCTTCGGATATGAAACTTTGAGTATTCATGGATGCTCTTGTTATTCCCAATAAGACGGCTTGGTAACAAATCGCTTCTTGTTTTCTACATCGTTATCTCCTCTATTAAAATCTATAATTTTGATTTCCATTTCGTCTTTTTGGTCTCATTTAACATATAATAATAGTAAAATACTTCTATCTATATGAAATATGGAACGGAACCCCAAGGAAAAATAACTGTCTTTTTGGGGAAGAAAAGGACATTTTTTCTGTATTTAACAAAAAGTAGACTCCCTAATTATTTATCGTATCCTTTTTATTTATCCTTTTTTTGTTAGCGGTTCAAAAGTACTTATCTTTCTCATTCACTACTCTTTATACAAATGGATTTGAGCGGAAATGTATCATATGTCGAGATAAAGTAGAGATAAAGACGCTTTGACATCTTCTTAACTTAACCCGAAATGGCTGGGGAGAGCAAAGGTTCCCAAAATTATGAATTGAGCTCGTATTGGCATTTTGGACGTTGCCGTCTTATTGGGAATAACAAGAGCATCCATGAATACTCAAAGTTTCATATCCAAAGCGAGTTTTCAAGAAACCGCTCGAGTTTTAGCCAAAGCAGCTCTCCTGGGGCGTATTGATTGGTTGAAAGGTCTGAAAGAAAACGTTGTTCTGGGGGGATGATACCTGTTGGTAGCGGCTTCAAAACACCTTCAAACGAACCTATATCCTTTTCATTTGAAACCTTGGCACAGATCTAGTATATGACTCTCTGATAGAGATCGAAAGCAACAAGATGATTTTAAATCTTGTTTTCTAACAGTTTTGGGAACGGAAACAGAATATCCTTTTGGTCCTCTGCGAAAAACACCTTCCTTTTTTGAACCCAGTTTTCAAGATATAGACTATAAAGTTGAAATCATAAAATTCAATTTTAGAGTTCGAAGAGCTTTAAAAAAAAACAAGAAGAAATACGGCATGAAACCAATACTAGAAGATTAAGGAGGAAGCATTAGAAGAAAGGGCCTCTCCTTTCAGTCGAGCTAGGCTCAAGACTTTCTCTTTCTAGCCAAGCAAGCCCCCAAAGGAACGTTTCGCACTGGTTTAGCTTGCGATGTGTTTGGAAGCCCTCGGCCAAACGAGTATTTCACAGAGAACCGACAAGGAATTCCATTAATCACCGGCCGTTTTGATTCTTTGGAACAACTCGATGAATTTAGTAGATCTTTTTAGGAGGCCTCAATGACCATAGATCGAACCTATCCAATTTTTACAATGCGATGGTTGGCTATTCACGGCTTAGCTGTACCTACCGTTTCTTTTTTGGGGTAAATATTAGCAAATAAAAAAATAATAAACAAATCGAAATATCTTGAGGGTTAGGCCACGATGTCCTTAAAGTCTATATGCGATAGATAGACTCTTGTAACCATGATATCTTTTCTATTTGCTTATTTGAACATCATTTCTTTCTAAAAAAAATGAGCTGTTTAATTCCAAAAAAGAAAAAGTCTTTTTTTTTACGAGGTATAACTATAAATTGTTATGAAATAGACCATACTCTCTATTAGTGTTATAGTAGCGTATCAAATTGTTACTAATAAAGTTGGTATACTATATTAGCTTCTATCTTCAATATATGTAGTTATTAATCCATATATGGAATTAAAGTAGGATCCAATTCTATTTCTTTGATACATCTGTTTATTCCGATGTAGTTATTAATCCATATTTATTTTTGGTTTTTTCCTGAACCAAAAATAAATAGGTATGGAAGCTTTTTGGGTCGTCTCAGACCTTAGGATTGGTGTTTATCCCCAAAATTTATAGAGACCTTTTATAAACACACAAAGGATTTACTTGTTACTAATACAACCCAATCTATGTTCTTCTTTAGACCCTTTTTTCACTCCGATAGTATCATAGATGTCGGATCGGGTTGTTTAATCTAAACAACACTTCACGAGTATTTCTCTAATACAATCTAATAGATGCGGAAGGTCTGTTAGAAGGATCTCACAAAAACTCAATTGATAAACAAATAATCTTTGAATAACAATAAGAACACAAGAGTAAATTCAAGCTCAAAGATATATTTCTCTCAAAGTAGTGCAAGTGTAAAACCAGACAAGCACACAAAACTAGTTACAATGAGAGGTTATATAGCCAAGGCTACAACCGTATACTCTTAGGAATACAAGTTGGGTATACGAGACAATACATAAAGTAAAGCTTATTCTAGTATATAGAGTGTCTTAACAGGCTAAGACACTCGATTACAACTATTAAAAGTATAGACATTGACTTAACAAAAGACTAGCTAAATACAAAAGGCATTTAATGTAATTGATCTTCAAAGCACCAGATGATCTTTTGCATTTAATGCTGAGCAAGGGAGGTAAGGTGCTTTATCTGAGCATCGGTATGTTTTCTTTGTCCTTACTCAGATTAGCATGCCTTATGTCAGTTCCTTTTGTACTATTATAGTACTCAGCTACAGTCTTGTCAGAGGATAAACTTTGTAAGTGTTTGTCTTTGTCTTGTCTTTGGAGCAAAAGAGAATCTTCGGAAGCTGTTAATTTTTGGAAGTCTTTAGTTCTTCAGAAGCTTTAAGTCTTCAGAAGCTCTGAAGGTTTATCACTAAGTGTTGACCTTCCGAAATGTTTGTCTTGAACATCCTTTAGTAGGAGTGAGTTATCCTTCGGAAGCAATGTTGCTTCCGAAGAGGAACTCCTTCCTTCCGAAGGCTGTTTGTCTGTGTAGTCTCTGATACATAGACAAAATTAAAGTTTGTTAAGCATCAGCCTTTATTAGTCTTTACAGTCTCCCCCTAGGCTGATGCTACCAAAACTTCTATGGAATCACCCTTGGTTTCCTTTCACCCCTCAAAACCTGAGCCCTTGCCTTTACCCACTTCACTCCTACTCTCCCATCTGATCCATTATTAGGATTGTTAAGAGGAAGCTTTTCTTGGTCAAAGACATAGGAGTTTGCCAGCACCATCAGCTGCACAAGATTCAGAAGCTTTATTTCTTCATTGTAATTAGTGAGAATGAAGATCTTTTCTTGTGCATTGAAACTCCATTTCACTATGGGAATATATGAATGCTCATGCATCAGCCCATGGATGTCCCTTAGATCTTCCTGAGGCTGTGTAGATTCTGGTGTGGCTTCTGGTGCAGTTTCTGGTGCAGCTTCTGGTGTGGCTTCTGGTTCTGAGGATACTAAACTAGGCTCAGAGATAGAGGTAATGGTAGTAGTTCCTTTTTTCTTAGGCCTTCTAGCTATGCTCTTCTTTCTTATCATACTTGGCTTGGTTTGAGCGGTAGCTTGATTTCTCTGTTCTCTGGTCTGTTCATTTTCCACATTTGGTCCCACTGCTGCACCTGTTGTTGCAGTGGGCTGTGGACCTGTCTCCTCAGTTGTTGAGGCCTCTTTCCTCCTCTCATCAACTGTTGTTTGTTGTTTTCTTGCAATATGTTTACCCTTCTTCATCTTGAACATTGAAGAGATGGGCATGTTATCCATGGAGGGACTAGATGGAGGAGATGATGGTTCTTCTTTAGGGTTGTGGGGGAACATTTTGGGGAACATGGCTTTTGTTGCTTCCTCGCACATGACTTCCTCTCCTTGTCTGATCCCTGCACTAGAGAGGGGAACTCTATTCTTGCTCATCCCCCTAAACCTAAGCCTAAGTTTAGGCTTGCCCTTTGAGCATGTATTTGCTCAATTAAAGGTAACTCACCTCTGGCTATCTTAGCCTTGATATCTCTGACATGCATATCCATGGTTGAGTTCTTCATAGAGCCTAGCTGCCGGCCATGGAAGCCATATTCAAGAAGGAAAGTTTTCAGCTTGTCTCTGTAAGCCTTATCCTTCTGTGTCTTTGTCAGCTTCTTTTGGACTTTGGATGCAGCAGCTGCCTGTTCCTGCTGCTGCACCCTGTCCAGCTCGGCAGCCATCTGAGGTACCGACTAGAGCAATACTTCATCGAAATCATATCTCTTCTCCTCAAGTAGAGCAGAGAGTCTGATCCGCTCTTCATCTTGTGCAGTGTCTGGTCGGCCCTTCATTTTCTTTGGTCTCCTCTCCTCCTGTTCTGCTTCCTCCTCTGGGGTTAGTTTTCTTTTACCTTTGTCATCTGCTTTTACTTTTACCCCAGAGGAGATGGATCCTGTTGCCTCACCAGGTGGTTCTGTAACTTCACCAGCTGGTTCATTGGCAAGTAGCTCCTCTGTGGAGGAATCATCAATAATGATTGAGCCTTCGGAAACAGCTGCAGCTTCGGAGTTAACCTTAGCATTCACTGCCCCCTCCGGTTGACCAACCATGTTGGTTGATTCCTTATTAGTATCCACAGTTTGCTCAGGAATGGAGGAGAGGTCTTCAGCAGCTGCTGTCCCAGGAGGGGACACATGTTCCATGGAGATAGGCTGTTCCTTAGTAGGTTTTTCCATGGTAGCCTGAGCTGCGGTCTCAGAAGGAGACTTAGTCCCAGCAGGGGACTGTTGAGTCCCAACAGGGGACTGAGGTTCCAAGGAGACATTTTTTGTATCTTTCTCGCTCTCTTTGGCAACCTCCATGGTAGCTTCAGAAGGAGACTTAGTCCCAGCAGGGGAATACTGAGTCCCAACAGGGGACTGAGGTTCCAAGGAGACATGTGTTGTATCTTGCTCGGTCTCTTTGGCAACCTCCATGGTAGCCTTAGAAGAAGAAGAGGAGGAAATAGTAGAGTCATGAAAGTAACTGCTCAAGAATTCATCCCATTCATTAGTCATAATGACTAATGATGGGTTGGATTCTTGTGCAACTTCCTCCTCTGTTGCTTATGGTCCTGACCCCGCCAATGTCACCTTCTCCCCCTTTTTGGTAGCATCAGGGGAAACATAGGTAGTTGTAGCAGGATCAGGATGAAAGGGTGTGAGAATCACTGGGGGACACCTCTTGTGGACCAGAATAGTAGCATCTTTGTTCTAGACCTCAAGCTGCAAGGTAGCAACCTCAGCTTCCAGCTGAGCTACCCTTGCTTGAAGAGTTGTGATGATGGCCGTCAATTCCTGTGCTTTGGTGCCCTCATCCACATGAGTGGAATCACTGGGCGATGGAGTCCTGAGACTAGCTCTTGCACCTCCACTACCAGCTGTGGTTTCTTGGCACCCTGGATTCCCTTCATTAAGAAGGGCTTCAAAGAAGTCCTCCCCAACATAGGTTGCCGCAGGTGAGGTCCTAGTACATGTACCATTGTCCTGTAGATCCTGAGTAGGATCAAAATAGTGGCAGCCTCACCTGCATTGACCCCTTCAGAAGTATTGGAGTCAACCTCTGAAATAATAGGCTCTGGGTCAGGAAACCTAGCTTGTAACTGTGTCACCACTCTCGTAAGTGTATGGGTGGTGGGAGAGAGTGGTTCCTCCACAACTGTAGCAGCTTTTCCTTGAGCCTGGGTAGTAGTATGGGTGGGGGCATTTCTAGATGATAGGATTTTGGAGACTTGGGAGACAGTCTCTGTTCTAAGGGAGTTGCTTCATCAGAAGCAGACTCAATAATTGGAGCATCCCTTTGGATATTCTCAGGTATGTTTTGTGACATACTCTGAGGGCTATAAGGCTGGTTAAAGACAACCACAGGTTCCAGAGGAAGAACCTGTGGGTTAACAGTAGGTGTGGCCTTCACCTTAGGTGGAACTGTGCCCTTGGCAGTTCTTTTCACTTTTTTCTTGATGGGTTCAGAAGAAGGGACCTGAACAACTGTAGAAAGCTGTTCAGGGGTTCGACGGCGTTTGTAGGTGATTGTGATGGGGTGTGGAACTGAAATGGAAGGTGTGGGTTCAACATCTGTAGGTGCAACAGAGCTGTCACCTGCTGGAGTTAGTAACTCCATGGAAGGAAGAAGAGGAGTAAAGTTCCCAGAGAACTGATTGCTCTTCTTCTTTAACTGAACAAAAACCTTGGAGGTGACCAAGGGGGTTTTGTATGTATTCCCAGTTAGTGAGAGGACAGAACCCAACTCACCATAAAATATATGCTGCAAAAACCTGGGATACATACAGAATTTCTTTGGTGATGAAAGATTGACAACCAAATTATTAAAAATAAAAGCAGAAAAGTTAAAAAGTTGGCTGGATATCAAGCCATGAATAGCTGAAGCTAAATTAGATGGAACTTGATCCTATCCTCAGTTTTATTAGAAAGACAGTGCAAAAACAAATGTATGAGGTACTTATAATTATAGGACACTCTACCTTTCAAATAAGTTGTTGAAGGAAGAGGACCTTCGTACCCCATTGACTTAAAGGTCAATGCTACCTCATCCTTAGTGAATGAGACCCTTCTCCCGACATCATGAAGTTGAAGATGCCGACAGATGGTCTCCACTGTAATAGATATGGGATGAGCATCAATGGTGGCATTTAGAATCCGACCATTGGCAGATGAAGAGACATAACAGGAAGCCCAAAATTGTTGGTGATGAGATTCATACACCATGGGCTGAATAGTGAGAGCAAAATTATACCTGCTCCTTTGATAAAAAGGAAATAATCGGTGCGAAGTTAGCATCATATTCTGCCGATAACTCTACTGGTAAGTTATGAGCAGGTTTGAAGGGAAGAAGAGCCATGGCGATCGACGGTTTTTAGGTTAGTGATCGTCGGTTTTTAGGTTAGATTTGAAGATGAAAGCAATTCGAAAAGAAACAGTGAGAGAAGATGAATGAGCGGGAGACCTATTATACCTTCGGATGTCAGCATTTAATATAGAGGCACATTAAAATTTGAGATCCGAATGTCAGAAAAAGGTCTTCCGAATACAGCTCATTTATTATTCAAAATTTTTGAAGTACAAAGTTCTTCCAAGAGGTTATGTATCGGAAGAGGTTCATGAGACCAAGAATGTTCTTTGGAAGATACTTACTTCCGAAGCATATACAAGTATATCATCCGAAGTGTATCTTCTGAAGACTTAGATAAATTCATCAGAATTGTTCTTTGGAAGACACCTTCTTCTGAATAGAAGATTCAAAAGATTTTGCTTCCGAAGATATAATGTATCGGAAGTATAATACTTCAGAAGGAAAGTTATCTTTTGAAGTGTGACATCTTCCGACATAAGGAAGGAATAATGCTTCCGAAGACATAAACTATCTTCTGAAGAGTAATTACTCATCAGAAGATACTTTAAGTTTATCTTCCGAAGAATTATTCATTCATTATTAATTCATTTACTCAAAGTTAATCATCCCAATGGCTTTTATTAAATACCTGAATTTTCCTTCATCAAATGTCTTGGTGAAAATATCAGCCCGATTGTGTTTTGTATCCACTTTGACTAGATGAATCAACTTCTTCTCTGCACAATCTCTGATAAAATGATATCTGATGTCAATGTGCTTGGTCTTTGAGTGCTTAACAGGATTATTGGTGATGGAGATTGCACTAGAATTGTCTATCTGTATAGGATAATTGAACATCTCTACTCCGCAATCCTTCATTTGATTTTGAATCCATATAACTTGTGCACAACAACTTGAAGCAGCTATAAATTCTGCCTCTGCAGTAGAGGTAGAAACACATGATTGTTTCTTGCATTGCCAAGACACCATTCTGGATCCAAGAAATTGACATCCTCCTGATGTGGATTTCTTGCTGATGTTACAACCTCCATAATAACTGTCAGTATAAGCCATGAACTGAAGATCTTCATTTCTAGGATACCATAAACCTAGACCAGGTGCTCCTTTGAGGTATCTAAAAATTCTTTTCACAGCAAGCATGAGTGAAATTTTGGGATTAGCCTGAAATCTTGCACACAAGCATGTTGCAAACATTATATCAAGCCTGCTTGCTTTGAGATACATCAAGGAACCAATCATTGCTCTGTATTGATGTTGATCAACATTCTCCCCCTCAAGGTCAGGACTAAGAGATGTTGTCTTAGATATTGGAGTACCTAGAGCCTTGCAATCAGTGAGTTTGAATCTTTCAAGAATGTCCTTGACATATTTTGATTGACTAATGAAAATCCATGTAGGAGTTTGTTTCACCTGGAGTCCAAGAAAGAAGGTAAGTTCACCCATTGAACTCATTTCAAAATTAGACTTCATTAATGATTCAAATTCCTTGCTGAGAGATTCATCAGTTGAACCAAAGATAATGTCATCAACATAGATTTGTACTAACATGATATGTTGACTGGACTTCTTGAAGAATAGAGTCTTATCAATTGTTCCTCTCTTGAAGTGGTTAGCCAATAGAAATGAAGACAAAGTTTCATACCATTTTCTGGCAGCTTGATGCAGCCCATATAGAGCCTTATCAAGCTTAGAGACATGATCAGGAAACTTTGGATCTTCAAATCCATGAGGCTGACAAACATAAACCTCCTCATCAATTTTTCCATACAGAATAGCACTCTTTACATCCAATTGGAATACTTTGAAATTCTTGGCAGCTGCAAAGGCTAAAAATATTCTGATTGCTTCAATTCTTGCAACTGGAGCAAAAACTTCATCATAATCAATGCCTTCTTCCTGTGTATAACCCTGAACCACAAACCTTGCCTTATTCTTGATGACCACTCCCTTGTCATCCTTCTTGTTTCTAAAAACCTATTTTGTTCCAATTGGATACTTACCCCTAGGTAAAGGGAAAGCTTCCAAACACCTTGTCTTTCAAATTGAAGAAGCTCCTCCTACATGGCTTCTACCAAACTGTTGTCTTTCAATGTCTCAGCAACTTTCTTTGATTCTACTTGGGATAGAAAGCAAGAAAACAAACATATGTTTGCTTCATGCATAGAGATTCTAGTTCTGACTCCTTCTTCAACATTACCAATAATGTTCTCAATTGGATGAGTGTTATGAATTCGAGTTCTTGGAACTACATCCAACTGAGAGGCTAAATTTAGAGTATTTGACTCAAGGTTAGGAACAACCACCTCAAGTTGGATTTCTAGCATGTCTTGTGGTCTTTGAGATTGGACTATTGTGGGATCACTTTCTCTGGGAGAAGAAGTTTCCAGAGTATTTGTTACAACTGAAGGACTCACATTGTCTCCTTGACTCAATGGAACTGAAGTAGATTCACTAAAGGAACAGCATGAGATGTGCTCACTGTCTTGGACTAAGACACATCATTCTGTGCTGAAGTGGATTCTGCCAAGATTTGTCTTGAAGCTATTAGCAGTTCAACACAAAAGTCTTCTTCTCTTGTGGACTGGGAGGAGCCTATGGTAGTTGACTGTAACTCTGGAACAAACTCTTTCACAAGATTAAATGCAGATGTAAGGCTATCAAGATCAAATAGCCAATCAGGACCAGTTCCAGGCTTATTGATAGTATGTTCATTGAACTGAACATTTGCAGGCTCTTCAATAATTCTGGAAGCTTTGATCTATACTCTATATGCTTTTGCGTGTGAAGAGTACCCAACAAAGTAGCCCTCTGCAGATTTCTCAGCAAACTTGGCTAAGTAATCTTTGGTATTCAAGATGATGCACTGACATCCAAATGGTTTGAGAAATCCAATGAATGGCTTTCTCTTATGCCAAATTTCATAAGGATTCATACCATGTGTCTTAACTACCAATAATCTATTTTGGACATAACAGGCAGTATTGACTGCTTCTGCCCAAAAGGTTATTAGGAGTTTGGCATCAGACAACATGGTTCTTGCAGCCTCAATTAGTGTCCTATTCCTTCTCTCGACAACACCATTTTGTTGTGGAGTCCTAGGAGCACTAAATTGTCTTGTGATACCTTTAGATTCATAAAAAGAATTTAAAACATGATTTTTGAATTCTGTTCCTTGATCTGATCTGATTATTTTTACATGGTGATCACTTTCATTCTCTACCCTAAGTATGAATGACTTCAGGGTCTCAGCAGTTTCATCTTTGGTACTTAAGAAAAATACCCAGGTATACCGAGAGAAATCATCAGTAATCACCAAGCAATATGACTTTCTACCAAGACTTTTTACACTTGTGGGGCCAAACAAGTTCATATGAAGCAGATGTAGGACTGTTGTTATAGAATTTATCTCTTTGGCATGGTAAGATGACTTATGTTGCTTGCCTTTTAAACAAGCAACACATTTATCAACACAAATGACTTCCTTTGATGGTAAACCAGTTACTAAATTATTTTTGACAAGTTTATGCATGTTTTTAAGGTTTACATGACAAAGTCTTCTATGCCAAAGAGATGATTCATCAATGAAGCTTTTGAGACAAAGCAGCTTATATTACTGAGAGGTGCGGCTATGCTCATGTCTAGCATATACTTGTTGTTTCTTCTTGGAGCTTTGAGCAGAATTTGATCATTTGGAACCACAAATACTGGTTTCAGAACAATGCATTCATGCTCAGTAAACAACATGTTGTGCTTTTGATCACACACCTAAGATACACTCAGTAAATTGTAGTTTAGTTCTTTCACAGAATACACATTCTCAAAGCTTACCTTCCCATTTGTGATTGTACCCCTACCTTTGACGTATCCTCCCACTGGATCACTTCCAAAAGCAACAGACCCACCAAAGAATGATTCAAATTTGTGCAGGTGAGTCCTATTGCCTGTCAAGTGCCTGGAATAGCCATTGTCAACTATCCACAGGTTGTTCTTTGATTCCTGCTGTCCCTGCACATGACTAGAAGTGAATTAGTTCCTGAAGGGAACCCAAGCCCATGTGTTCTTGGGTTTTCCATTAGCATCATTATAAGTAAATTTCTTTGACATCATCTTAGGTGGGACAGATGATGTTCTTGATGTTGGTGGGACTGGTGGTTGAACAGATGGTTCAGCTATTTCCTTTTTCTTACATATCTGTTTGATTTTTAAGATTTTAGGAAGAGTTTGCTTCTTTTGACTGTCATCGGAAGCACCTGTTGCCTTTCCTTCCGATGACTTGGTTTATGCTGACCAGTTGGGTTTTACTTCTAAAGTTCTTTCTCTTCCGAAGGGAAAATATTTCTTTGGTTTATAGGAAGTCTTCTTGTTATACGCTTCCGGTGTTCTTTTACCTTTGGAAGCCTTTCTTTCCTGATCTGCGGAAACATTCTTTTTCGGAACCCTTCTTAGAAAACATTCTGTTTCTTGGATTGTATAAGAAATCAGCAGCAAAGTGATTTTTATCACCACACATCAGACATACAGTCTGATTGTTTAGAACTTGTTGATGCTGATTTTGGTTGATGGAAGGGGAGCTTTGATTAACAGCAGATGATGGTTTGGATTTTCCAACAGGCTTGTTAGCTTGATGATTTACCTGTTTTCCTGAAAACTGGCCTTTCTCTCTTTTGACCTACCCTTTTGGACTTGTCTGATGGACAAGTAACATACTCATCTGAAGAGATATCCCCATTTTGAATGTTTTTAGCCTTGACAAAAACTGATTGATTTTTCTTAGTTTTCTTAGTTCTTTTATTAGAATTCAAAGCCGGTTTTCCTTTTTCTGGTTTAATAGGAATATCATCCTCATCTGAGCATGTTGAGGTACTTGGGTTTAGATCAGAAAAATTATCAGTTTGATCCACCTTGTGTATATCCAATTCCTCATCATACACAAGGTCAACTACTGGTTTACACCTAATATCCATAATGGGAGTGTAGGCAGATGGAGGCTACACTTTGTTATAACCAAAACCAGCCCCATTTTTATTTACCAGTTCAGTTGTGCTGCTCATTCTGAAGAGCTTTTCATACTTTCACCCTGGCTTAAAAACTTATCTCTATAAGACTCAGCCAATACAAGTTCAGTCTTAGCAGTGGTTAATCTTTCTAAAAGATTGTTAATTTGACACTGTTTTTTAGTGTCTTCATGTTTTAAGCTAGAAATGGTCTTTTCCATTTCTTCAATCTTTTCTTTGTAGTTTCTTTCACATTCAGAAAAATTTGCCTTGACTACTTGTAATGACTCAAGTTCATTATAGAGTTGAGAGTTTATTCTTTTAAAAACATTTAACTTCTCTAAGCATTCAGAGGTACACATGTCATCAGTTACCTTGAATGAGGAAGTAGAATCATTTGCCATCAGTGCACTGTTTGAAATGGAAGCATCCTTCGCTTGAAAGCTCCAGTCTGCAAAATCTTGTTCTGCAATGTTTGCATTGTTTGTTGAGCTTGATGGTCTTTGTTGTGATTGCCCAGAGGTAGATGGTTGAGTTCCTGTGGACTTGCATTCTCTGGCAAAGTGACCTAACTGTTGGCAATTGAAGCATTTGAGCTTGGACTTGTCAAGACCAAACCAAGTTTTCATATTGTGCTTTTTGAACTGCCTGCCAGTTCTGTAATAGAACATCTTCGCTCGAAATGAGATCATGGCCATCTGAAAATTGATGTCCATCTCCTCTAAATCATCTGTAGGAATACCATCTAAGTCTTTTTGGCAAAGATGAAAGCAGTTAGTTTCCTCAGCCATGAGAGCTCCTTGTCCAGAGGTTAGAGGTGGACTTGGGTTTGTGAAGGAATTTAAGTGTGTAGATGATTGAGTTGAAGTTTCATTAAAGGTGGCAAGCGGTGTGGAAGTAGGGTGGTATATGGGAGGATAACTCTGGTAAGGAGGGATGTTAATTGGTGCATAGATTGCGGCTGAACCAGATTTTACATGTAACGATTTAGGTTCCTGAGCATCTATCTCCATCTGGTATGCACTGAGTATACCAAACAACTCACTAAGTTTCAAGGTCCTTAGATTTTCTGCTCTTCTGATGGCAACAGAATAGATATTCCAAGCATGTGGAAGTGATCTAAGAAATTTCCTGATCACATCCTGGTTTTCCATTTTGACACCTGCAACAACCAACTCATCAACAAGTTGGACATACCTTAGATATTGAGAAGTCATCTTCTCATTATTCTGTTGACAGAAGTTCTCAAACTTCTGTTTCAGCATGTCTTTCTTGTTTTCCTTGACATCTTCAGAACCTTCATACATCTGTTGTATTGAGTTCCACAACTCTTGAGCAGATTTGCATTTATTGAATGCATGAATGATTGAGTTTGGAATGGCCATTTGGATAAGCCACAATGCTTTCGAATCCACTTCCATTCTTTTGTAGTCTTCATCAGGATAGAGAGCCGAATCTTTAGGAACAGGAGTTCCACCAGCACCAGCAACAGGAACAGTTGGAATACAAGGTCCTTCAAGAACCGACTTTCAAAGTTTGAAGTCATGGTTCCTGATGAAACCTTCCATTCTAACCTTCTAAGTGTCGTAGTCTTCTGGAGTGAACATTGGTGGCTTGTTGAGAGTACCATTTTCTGTATCGTGTTTGTTAAGTGCAGCCATTTGAACAATTACATAGAATATGGGTTCTTGTAGTAGTTAGATTTAAGAAGAAATGAAACTGGTAACTTAAGGATGGTTAGTCACTTAAGTTCAAGAGCCAAGGCTCTGATACCACTTGTCGGATCGGGTTGTTTAATCTAAACAACACTTCACAAGTATTTCTCTAATACAATCTAACAGATGCGGAAGGTCTGTTAGAAGGATCTCACAAACACTCAAATGATAAACAAATAATCTTTGAATAACAATAAGAACACAAGAGTAAATTCAAGCTCAAATATATATTTCTCTCAAAGTATTACAAGTGTAAAACCAGACAAGCACACTAAACTAGTTACAATGAGAGGTTATATAACCAAGGCTACAACCGTATACTCTTAGGAATACAAGTTGGGTATACTAGACAATACATAAGCTAAAGCTTATTCTAGTATATAGAGTGTCTTAACAGGCTAAAACACTCGATTACAACTATTACAAGTATAGACATTGACTTAACAAAAGACTAGCTAAATACAAAAGGCATTTAATGTAATTGATCTTCAAAGCACCAGATGATCTTTTGCATTCAATGCTGAGCAAGGGAGGTAAGGTGCTTTATCTGAGCATCGGTATGTTTTCTTTGTCCTTACTCAGATCAGCATGCCTTATGTCAGTTCCTTTTGTAATATTATAGTACTCAGCTACAGTCTTGTCAGAGGATAAACTTCGGAAGTCTTTGTCTTTGTCTTGTCTTTGGAGCGGAAGAGAATCTTCAGAAGCTGTTATTCTTCGGAAGTCTTTAGTTCTTCAGAAGCTTTAAGTCTTCAGAAGCTCTGAAGGTTTATCACTAAGTGTTGTGACCTTCCGAAGTGTTTCTCTTGAATAGCCTTTAGTAGGAGCGAGTTACCCTTCGGAAGCAATGTTGCTTCCGAAGAGGAACTCCTTCCTTCCTAAGGCTGTTTGTCTGTGTAGTCTCTGATACTTAGACAAAATTGAAGTTTGGTAAGCATCAGCCTTTATTAGTCTTTACAATAGATTGCGTTAATGCAAAGGAAATGAATGCATTTTATATTATATTATTAAATAACCTGAAGTTAAGTGAACTAGATCTTACGAAGCCTGCTCATGTATGACATGATTCGTATCTGATCATAGATAAGATTCTCCTTAATGAAAGGGAGGTAAATCTCAAATATTGGATTAAAAAAATTTCAAATTATTAATCTCGAGATGGAAGATCAAACTTCTATTTTGTAATATCATTTGATAAAAGGGAAACGTCAATATAAATAATGCTTAGTATATAATTAAAGAGAAAATATCAAATAGAAAGAGGTTTTTAAATAAGAGTAAGAACTAATATAATTTTGATATATGTCATGATAATTTAGATATAACATCTAATTTTTTGTACTACATTTTTATTTTTGTTATTAAATTCTTTTTTGTACTGAATTTTTTTGTTTTTTGTACTGTATTTTTGTTTTTGTACGACGTTTTTATTTTTTGTACTGTTTTTTTATTATATAGTATTTGATTTTTTGATTTTTGTACTTATTTTTTTGTACTGGATTTTGTTTTTTTATACTGCATTTATGATTTTTTTTACTAAATTTTTGTTTTTATTATTTTTAGCATGTCATATGAAAAATTCATATTGGTTCTTACTCTTCTTAGCCAAAAATCTTTCTTAGTATATCTAACCCCTATAATTATAGGGGAAAGATCAAATAATAAGATATGTTTGCCTAATAACAGTAACAATTAATGGAAATCTAACATATGCTATGATAATTTAGACATAACATCTTATTTATTATTACTAAACTTCTATTTCTTTTGTGCTAGATTTTATTTTTTTGTACTATATTCTTTTTTGTTTTGTATTTTTTTGGAATGGATTTTTTTGTTTTTGTTTAATATTTTTTGTTTTTTGAACGATTTTTTTATTTTTTTTGTACTGTATTTTTATTTTTCGTACTAGATTTTTATTTTGCTGTACTAGATTTTGGTTTTTTTGTAAATTTTTGATTTTTTGTACTAGATTTGTTTTTTGTGTTTGTTCTGGATTTTGTTTTTTGTATTATATTTTTTTATATTTTTAGCATGACACATGTCAAACTTTTATTAGTTCTTACTTTTTTTAGGCAAATATCTCTTTTTAGTGGATAAAGTAAAAAATTAAAAAAAATAGTACAAAAAAAATCAATGTAAACAAATAAAAATAAAGTACACAAGTATAAAAATACATAAAAAATACATAATAAAAAAGAATCCAGCATAAAAAATAAAAATATAGTATAAAATTAAAATAATATACACTAAATTATCATTCTTTTAATTTTGTTTAATCATATCACATATAAATATTAAATTAATTTTAACATTAGTGAAAAATATATTTTTATTTGATACTTCTACTTTCCTATAATGACAGTATATTTCTTTGAAATGCTTATAACCAATGGTTTATACCTTAGCTTTTTGGCAGGACAAATTGATTTAAAAAAAAAAGATAAACGAAAATGTAGGTTTTTTTTAAAAAAAAATAATTTTTTTTGAACGGCAAAACTAAAACAAAAAGCATGGATACATAATAGTTTATGATTCGAATATTGATTCTTTCATAAAATAGGTTGAATCACATAGGGGTGTTTAGTATTCAAACCATGCTTAAGAAAACTCGAAATTCAATTTGATTATACTCGAAAATTACTGATTCATGTTGGATCGGGTTGTTTGATCTAAACAACAATTTACAAGTATTTCTCTAATACAATCTAACAGATGCGGAAGGTCTGTTAGAAGGATCTCACAAACACTCAAACGATGAACAAATAATCTTTGAATAACAATAAGAACACTAGAGTAAATTCAAGCTCAAAGATATATTTCTCTCAAAGTATTACAAGTGTTAAAACCAGACAAGCACACACCCCTAACAAGTTTACAATGAGAGGTTATATAGCTAAGGCTACAACCGTATACTCTTAGGAATACAAGTTGGGTATACTAGACAATACATAAAGTAAAGCTTATTCTAAATAAAGAGTGTCTTAACAGGCAAAGACACTCGATTACAATGATTACAAATATAGACATTGACTTTACAAAGACTAGCTAAATACAAAAGACATTTAATGTTGTTGATCTTCAAGGCTTCAGATAATCTTTTGCATTTAATGTTGAGGAAGGGAAGTAAGGTGTTGCCTGACTTTCGGTATATTCGTTTTGTATTTACTAAGACCAGCATGTCTTGTGTCCGTCCCTTTTTGTACTATGAAAGTAATCAGCTACAGTCTTTGTCAGAAGTTAAACCTCGGAAGTACTTGTCTTTATCTTCGGTGCAAAAGAGATTCCTCGGAAGCTTTATGTCTTCGGCAGTCATGAAGCTTTATCTTTTAAGTACCAATCTTCCGAAGAGTTTGTCTTGTACAGCCTTCAGTAGGAATGAGTTACTCTTCGGAAGCAATGTTGCTTCCGAAGAGGAGCTCCTTCCTTCCTAAGGATTTATCCTCTATACTTGGATAACATTGAAGTTTGGCAAGCATCAGCCTTTATTAGATTCTACAGTCTCCCCCTAGGCTGATGCTACCAAAACTTCTAAGGAATCAACCTTGGTTTCCTTTCTCCCCTCAGAACCTGAGCGCTTGCCTTTACCCATTTATTACCTATTCTCCCATCTGATCCATTATCAGGATTATTGAGAGGAAGCTTTTCTAGATCAAATACATAAGGGTTAGCCAACACCATCAGCTGCACAAGATTCACAAGTTTTATTTGTCCATTGTAATTAGTGAGAATGAAGATCTTCTCTTGTGCATTGAAGCTCCATTTCACTAAGGGGATATATGAAAGCTCATGCATTAACCCATGGATGTCTCTTAGGTCTTCCTGAGATTGTGCGGATTCTGGAGCTGCTTTAAGTGTGATTTCTGGTGCTGAGACAGCTGCTTGTTTGGCTTTTGGTTCTGGGGGAGGAGATTCTGGTTCAGAGTCAGAGGGGATGTCAGAAGGTTTTCTCTTTCTTCTCCTAGCCATGGACTTTCTTCTTATCATCCTTGGTTTGTCTTGAGCAGTAGCTTGACTCCTCTTATCTCTGACCTGTTGTACTTCCACATTTGAGCCCACTGCTGCACTTGTTGTTTCAGTGGGCTGTGGACCAGCCTCCTCAGTTGTTGAGGGTTCTGTTCTCCTCTCATCAGCCTGTGTTTGTCTCTCAGGATCAGGGTCTGTTGATTGTTTCTTCCTCGTTGTCTTTTTACACTTATTGATCTTGATCACTGAAGAGATTGGCATGTTGTCCATAGAGGGACTTGATGGAGGAGATATTTGTTTATCTTTAGGGTTTAGGGGAAACCTGTTGGGGAACATGGCTTTAGTTGCTTCCCCACACATGACTTCTTCTCCCTCTTTGACCCCTGTTCCAGAGAGGGGAAACTCTATTCTTGCTCCTCCCCCCTAAACCTAAGCCTCTAATTAGGCTTGCTTTTTGAGCCCGTATTTGCTCAATTGGAGGCAACTCACCTCTGGCTATTTTAGCCTTTATATCTCTGACATGCATATCCAAGGTTGAGTTCTTCATTGGGCCTAGCTGCCGAGCATGGAAGCCATATTCTAGTAGGAAGGCTTTCAGATTGTCTTTGTAGGCCTTATCATTCTGTGTCTTTGTCAGCTTCTTTTGGGCTTTGGATGCAGCAGCTGCCTGTTCCTGCTACTGCACCTTGTCCAGCTCGGCAACCATCTTAGGTACCGACCAGAGCGGTACTTCATCGAAATCATATCCCTTCTCCTCAAGTAGAGCAGAGAGTCTAATCCTCTCTTCATCTTGTGCAGTGTCTGGACGGCCCTTCATTTTCTTTGGAATCATTTCCTCCTGTTCAGCTTCCTCCTCTGGGGTGAGCTTTCTTTTTCCTTTGTCATGTGCTGTCTGTTTTACCCCAGAGAAGACAGATCCTGAGACCTCACCAAGTGGTTCATTGGCCAATAGCTCCTCTGTGGAGGAATCATCAATAATGACTGGGCCTTCGAAAGCAGCTGCAGCTTCGGAATTAACCTCAGCATTCACTGCGTCCTCCAGTTGATCAACCATCTTGGGTGATTCCTTATTAGTATCCACAGAGTGCTCAGGAGTGGAGGAGAGGACCTCAACAGCCATTGTCCCAGAAGGGGACACAGGTTCCATGGAGATTGGTTCTTCTGGACTAGTTTCTTCCATGGCAACCTGAGCTGTAGTCTCAACAGGAGACTGAGTCCCAACAGGGGACTGAGGTTCCAAAGAGACATTTGTTGTTTGTTGCTCAGTCTCTTTGGCAACCTCCATGGTATCTTCAGAAGAAGAAGAAGAGGAAGTAGTACCGGAGTCATGGAAGTATGTGCTCAAGAAGTCATCCCATTAAGCAGTCAAAGTGACTATGGATGAGTTAACCTCCTGTGCACTTTCCTCTTCTCTTTCTTCTGGTCCTGACCCTGCAGAAGGTGCATTCTCCCCCTTTTTGGTAGTATCAGGAGAAACGTAGGTAGTTGTAGCAGGATCAGGATGGAAGGGTGTTAGGATCACTGGGGTATGCCTCCTGAGGTCCAGAATAGTGGCATCTTTAGCCTGGACCTCAAGCCGCAGGGCAGCAACCTCAGCTTCCAAGTGAGCTACCCTGGATTGGAGGGATGAAATGGTATCCGTTAATTCCTTTGTTGTGGTGCCCTCATCTACCGGAGTAGAATCACTAGGCGATGGATTCCTGAGCCTGGCTCCTGCACCTCCATCACCAGATTTGGTTTCTTGGCGCCCTAGATTCCCTTCATTGAGAAGGGCTTCAAAGAAGTCTTCCGCAACAAAGGTTTCCGCATGTGAGGTCCTAGTTCCTGTACCACTGTCCTGTAGACCTTGATTAAGATCAATAGTAGTGGCAGCCTCACCTGCATTGACCCCTTTAGAACTACTGGGGCCAACCTCTGACATAATAGGCTCTGGGTCAGGGAACCTAGCCTGTAACTGTGTCACCACTCTCGTTAGTGTTTGGTCGTAGGAGAGAGTGGTTCCTCCACAGCTATAGTAGATGTTCCGTGAGCCTGGGTAATAGTATGGGTGGGGGGCATTTCTGGATGGTAAGAGCCTGGAGACTTGGGAGACAGTCTCTGATCTAAGGGAGTTGCTTCATCAGAAGCATACTCAATAATAGGGGTATCCCTTTGGATATTCTCAGGTATGTGTTGTGACATACTCTGAGGGCTTTCTGGCTGGTTAAAGGCATCCACAGGTTCAAGAGGAACAACCTGTGGTGTAATTATAGGTGTGGTTTGCACCTGAGGTGGAACTGTGCCCATATCATTTCTTCTCACCTTTTTAGTGAAAGGTTCAGAAGAAGGGGCCTGTGCAGCTGTAGAGAGCTGCACAGGGGTTCGTTTGCGTTTGTAGTTATCTTTATAGGGTGTGGAACAGAAGTGGAAAGTGTGGGTTCAGCATCTGTGGGTGCACGAGAGCTGTCACCTTCTTAAGTAGGCATCTCCATAGAGGAAAGAAGAGGAGTGAATTTTCCAGAGAACTGGTTACTCGTCTTCTTCAGTTGAACAAAAACCTTGGAAGTGACCAAGGGGATTTTGTATATATTCCCAGAGAGGGAGAGGGCAGATCCCACCTCACCATAGAAAATTTGCTGCAAAAATATGGGATACATACAGAACTTCTTTGGCGACGAAATATTGTCAACCAAATTATTAAAAATAAAAGCAGAAAAGTTAAAAGTTTGGTTTGAAATCAAGTCATGAATAGCAGAGGCTAAGTCCGATGGAACTTGATCCCAACCGCCGGTTTTATTAGAGAGACAGTGCAAAAACACATGTATGAGGTACTTGTAATTATAGGACACTCTAGCCTTCAAATAAGTTGTTGAAGGGAGAGGACCTTCGTACCCCATGGACCTGAAGGTCACTGCTACCTCATCCTTAGTGAATGAGACCCTTCCCCCGGCATCACACAGTTGAAGATGCCGACATATGGTCTCCACTGTGATAGAAATGGGATGAGCATCAATGGTGGCATGCAAAGTCCGACTATTAGGAGATGAAGAAGTAGAACAGGAAGCCCAAAATTGTTGGTGATGAGATTCATACACCACGGGCTGAACAGTAAGAGCAAAATTATACCTGCTCCTTTGAAGAAAGGAAATGATCGGTGCGAAGTCAGCATCATGTTCTGCTGATAACTCCGCTGGCAGGTTATGAACAGGTTTGAAGGGAAGAAGATCCATGGCAATCGACGGTTTTTAGGTTAGGGATCGACGGTTTTTAGGTTAGATTTGAAGATGAAAGCAATTCGAAATAAAACGGTGAGAGAAGATGAATGAGCGGGAGACCTTTTACACCTTCGGATGTTAGTATTTAATATAGAAGCACATTAAATTTTGAGATCCAAATGTCAGAAAAAGGTCTTCCGAATACAACTCATTTATTATTCAAAATTTTCTAAGTACAAAGGTCATCTTATAGGTTATGTATCGGAAGAGGTTCATGAGACCAAGAATGTTCTTTGGAAGATACTTACTTCCGAAGAATATACAAGTATATCATCCGAATTGTATCTTCTGAAGACTTAGATAAATTCATCAGAATTGTTCTTCGGAAGACACTTTCTTCTGAATAGAAGATTCAGAAGATTTTGCTTCCGAAGTTATAATGTATCGGAAGTTTAAGACTTCAGAAGGAAAGTTATCTTCTGAAGTGTGACATCTTCCGACATAAGGAAGAAATAATGCTTCCGAAGACTTAAAATATCTTCTGAAGAGTAATTATTCATCAGAAGATACTTTAAGTTTATCTTCAAAAAAAATTATTCATTCCTTATTGATTCATTTACTCAAAGTTAATCATACCAATGGTTGTTATTAAATACCTGAATCTTCCTTCATCAAATGCCTTGGTGAAAAGATCAGCCAGATTGTGCTCTGTATCAACTTTAACTAGATGAATCAACTTCTTTTCTGCACAGTCTCTGATGAAATGATACCTAATGTCAATGTGTTTGGTCTTTGAATGCTTGACAGGATTGTTGGTGATGGAGATTGCACTTGAATTGTCTATTTGTATAGGAATATTGATCAGCTCTATTCCATAATCCTTCATCTGATTTTGAATTCATATAACTTGTGCATAGCAACTTGAAGCAGCTATGTATTCTGCCTCTGCAGTAGAGGTAGAGACACATGATTGTTTCTTGCATTGCCAAGACACAATTCTGGATCCAAGAAATTGACACCCTCCTGATGTGGATTTCTTGCTGATATTACAACCTCCATAATCATTTTTAGTATAAGCCATAAATTGAAAGTCTTCATTTCTAGGATACCACAATCCTAGACTCTGTGCTCCTTTAAGGTACCGAAAACTTCTTTTTACAGCCAGGATATGTGAGACTCTGGGATTAGCCTGAAATCTTGCACACAAGCATATGGCAAACATTATATCAGGCCTGCTTGCTGTGAGGTACATCAAAGAGCCTATCATTGATTGATGTTGGTCAACTTCCTCCCCCTCAAGATCTGGACTGAGAGAAGTTGTTTTGGTCATTGGAGTTCCCAGAGCTTTGCAATCAGAGAGCTTGAATCTTTCAAGAATGTCCTTGACATATTTTGACTGACTGATAAAGATCCTTGTAGGAATTTGCTTCACCTGAAGTCCAAGAAAGAATGTGAGTTCTCCTATTGAACTCATTTCAAACTTAGACTTCATGAGTGATTCAAAGTCCTTGCAAAGAGATTCATCAGTTGAACCAAAGATAATGTCATCAACATAGATTTGTACCAGCATGATATGTTGATTGGACTTCTTGAAAAAGAGAGTTTTATCAATTGTCCCTCTCTTAAAGTGGTTAGCCAATAGAAAAGAGGACAAGGTTTCATACCATTTTATGGGAGCTTGATGCAACCCATATAGAGCTTTATCAAGCTTGCAGACATGATCAGGAAACCATGGATCCTCAAATCCAGGAGGCTGACTCACATATACTTCTTCATCAATTCTTCCGTAGAGAAAGGCGCTTTTTACATCCATCTGAAATACCTTGAAGTTCTTGGCAGCTGCAAAAGCTAAAAATATTCTGATGGCTTCAATTCTTGCAACTGGAGCAAAAACTTCATCATAATCTATGCCTTCTTCCTGTGTATACCCTTGAACAACCAACCTTGCCTTGTTCTTGATTACCACCCCTTGTCATCTTTCTTGTTTCTAAAAACCCACTTTGTTCCAATTGGGTACCTACCCTTAGGTAAAGGGCAAAGATTTCAAACACCTTGTCTTTCAAATTGAAGAAGCTCCTCTTGCATGGCTTCTACCTAGCTGCTATCTTTCAATGCTTCAGGAACTTTCTTTGGTTCTACTTGAGATAGAAAGCAAGAAAACAAACAAATGTTTGCCTCATGCAAAGAGCTTCTGGTCCTTATTCATTCTTCAACATTACCAATGATGTTTTCAACTGGATGAGTGTTATGAATGCGAGTTCTGGGAATTACATCCAGTTGAGCAGCCAAGTCCAGACTTCTCGACTCAAGGTTAGGAAGAACTATCTCAAGTTGAATTTCTGGCAGATCTTGTGGATTCTGAATTTGGACTGTAGAGGAGGGGTTCTTTCTAGAACATGTATTTTCCAGAGTGTCTGTTTCAACTGAGGGATTCCCATCTTCTTCTTGACTCAATGGAATTGAAGAAGAGTCACTCAGTGGGATTGCATGAGATGTGTTTGTTGTTTCAGACTGTGAAACATCAAGGTGTGCTGAAGTGGATTCTGCCAAGATTTGTCTTGAAGCTATTGGCAGTTCAACACGAAAGTCTTCTTCTTTTGTGGACTGGGAGGAGTCTATGGTAGTTGACTGGAATTCTTGCCATTAGTGATTGTGCCCCTACCTGT
This sequence comes from Mikania micrantha, assembly GCA_009363875.1. Taxonomy (NCBI): domain Eukaryota; kingdom Viridiplantae; phylum Streptophyta; class Magnoliopsida; order Asterales; family Asteraceae; genus Mikania; species Mikania micrantha. Next base: position 40,901,097 of record CM018687.1, on the reverse strand, counting down.
GATATATCCTCCCATTGGATCACTTCCAAAAGCAACAGATCCGCCAAAGAATGGTTCAAATTTATGTAGGTGAGTCTTATTGCCTGTCATGTGCCTGGAACAGCCACTGTCAACTGTCCACAAGTTGCTCTTCGATTCCTGCCGTCCCTGCACATGACCAGAAGTGAATTAGTTTCTGATGGGAACCCAAGCCCATGTGGTCTTGGGTTTTCCATTAGCATCATTGTAAGTAAATTTCTTTGACATCATCTTAGGTGGGACAGATGATGTGCTTGTTGTTGGTGGGAATGGTGTTTGAACAGATGGTTCATATATTTCCTTTTTCTTCCATATCTGTTTGATTTTTAAGTTTTTCGGAAGAGTTTGCTTCTTCTGATAGTCATCGGAAGCGCCGTTTGCCTTCCCTTCCGATGACTTGGTTTTTGTTGACCAGTTGGCCTTTGCTTCCGACGTTCTTCTTCTTCTTCTGAAGGGAAAAGATTTCTTTGGTTTGTAGGAAGTCTTCTTGTTATGTGCTTCCGATGTTCTTTTACCTTCGGAAGCCTTTCTTTCCTGATCTTCCGAACCATTCTTTTCGGAAGCCTTCTTATACTGATTATCAGAAGTGATTGCTTCCGATAGTTTTTTTTTCAAAACCCCTCTTGACTTGTTTCTTCCGACTATCAGAAGTGCTAGCTTCTGATACTTTATTGACTGGGTTTCTTCCTTGTTTTTCAGAAGAAGAAGATGACCTGCTCCAAATTTTCTTCTTTTCTCTTTCTATCCTTTCAGAAAATATTTTTCTTCTTGGATTGTATAAGCAATCCGCAGCAAAGTGATTTTTATCACCACACATCAGACATACAGTCTGATTGTCTAAAATTTGTTTATGCTGATTTTGGTTGATGGAATGTGAGCTTTGATTCACAGCAGAAGATGGTTTGGATTTTCCAATAGACTAGTTAGCTTGATAATTTACCTGTTTTCCTGAAAAACTGGCCTTTCTCTCTTTTGAACTACCCCTTTTGGACTTGTCTGATGGACAAGTAACATACTCATCTGAAGAGATATCCCCATTTTGAATGTTTGTAGGCTTGACAAAAACTGATTGATTTTTCTTGGTTTTCTTAGATCTTTTATTAGATTTCAAAACCTGTTTTTCTTTTACTGGTTTAATGAGAACATCATCCTCATCTGAGCATGTTGAGGTACTTGGGTTTAGATCAGAAAAATTATCAGTTTGAACCACCTTGTGTATATCCAATTCCTCATCATACACAAGGTTAACTACTGGTTTACACCTAACATCCCTAATGGGAGTGTAGGCCGATGGAGGCTCCACTTTGTTATAACCCAAACCAGCCCCATTTTTATTTACCAGTTCAGTTGTGCTGCTCATTCTGAAAAGCTTTTCATACTTTTCACCTTGGCTTAAAAACTTATCTCTATAAGACTCAGCCAATACAAGTTCAGTCTTGGCAGTGGTTAATCTTTCTAAAAGATTGTTAATTTGACATTGTTTTTTAGTGTCTTCATGTTTTAAGCTAGAAATGGTCTTTTCCATTTCTTCAATCTTTTCTTTGTAGTTTCTTTCACATTCAGAAAAATTTGCCTTGACTACTTGTAATGACTCAAGTTCATTACAGAGTTGAGAGTTTATTCTTTTAAAAGCATTTAACTTCTCTAAGTATTCAGAGGTACACATGTCATCAGTTACCTTGAATGAGGAAGTAGAATCATTTGCCATCAGTGAACTATTTGAAATGGAAGCATCCTCCGCTTGAAAGCTCTAGTCTGCAAAATCTCGTTCTGCAATGTTTGCATTATTTGTTGAGCTTGATGGCCTTTGTTGTGGTTGTCCAGAGGTAGATGGCTGAGTTCCTGTGGACTTGCATTCTCTGGCAAAGTGACCTAATTGTTGGCAGTTGAAGCATTTGAGCTTGGACTTGTCAAGACCAAACCCAGTTTTCATATTGTGCTTTTTGAACTGCCTGCCAGTTCTCTAATAGAACTTCTTCGTTCTATAGGAGATCATGGCCATCTGATAATTGATGTCCATCTCCTCTAAATCATCTGCAGGAATACCATCTAAGTCTTCTTGGCAAAGATGAAAGTAGTTAGTTTCCTCAGCCATGAGAGATTCTTGTCCAGAGGTTAGAGGTGGAATTGGGTTTGTGAAGGAATTTAAGTGTGTAGATGATTGAGTTGAGGTTTCAGTAAAGGTGGCAAGAGGTGTGGAAGTAGGGTGGTATATGGGTGGATAATTCTGGTAAGGAGGGCTGTTGATGGGTGCATAGAGTGCGGCTGAACCAGAGTTTACATGTAACGATTTAGGTTCCTAAGCATCTATCTCCATCTGGTATGCACTGAGTATACCAAACAACTCACTAAATTTCAAGGTCCTTAGATTTTCTGTTCTTCTGATGGCAACATAATAGATATTCCAAGCATGTGGAAGTGATCTAAGAAATTTCCTGATCACATCCTAATTTTCCATTTTGACACCTGCAGCAACCAACTCATCAACAAGTTGGACATACCTTAGATATTGAGAAGTCATCTTCTCATTATTCTGTTGACAGAAGTTCTCAAACTTCTGTTTCAGCATATCTTTCTTGTTTTCCGTGACATCTTCAGAACCTTCATACATCTGCTGTAGTGAGTTCCACAACTCTTGAGCAGATTTGCATTTCTTGAATGCATGTATGATTGAGTTTGGAATGGCCATTTGGATAAGCCACAATGCTTTCGAATCCACTTCCATTCTTTTGTAGTCTTCATCAGAATAGAGAGCTGGATCTTTAGGCACAGGAGCACCACTCGCGCCAGCAGCAGGAACAGTCGGGATAAAAGGTCCTTCAAGAACTGACTTCCAAAGTTTGAAGTCCTGGTTCCTGATGAAACCTTCCATTCTAACTTTCCAAGTGTTGTAGTCTTCTGAAGTGAACATTGGTGGCTTGTTGAGAGTACCATTTTCTGTATCGTGTTTGTTAGGTGCAGCCATTTGAACACATATACAGAATATGGGTTCTTGTTGTAGTGAGATTTAAGTAGAAATGAAACTGGTAACTTAAGGATGGTTAGTTACTTAAGTTCAAGAGCCAAAGCTCTGATACCACTTGTTGGATCGGGTTGTTTGATCTAAACAACACTTTACAAGTATTTCTCTAATACAATCTAACAGATGCGGAAGGTCTGTTAGAAGGATCTCACAAACACTCAAACGATGAACAAATAATCTTTGAATAACAATAAGAACACAAGAGTAAATTCAAGCTCAAAGATATATTTCTCTCAAAGTATTACAAGTGTTGAAACCAGACAAGCACACACCCCTAACAAGTTTACAATGAGAGGTTATATAGCTAAGGCTACAACCGTATACTCTTAGGAATACAAGTTGGGTATACTAGACAATACATAAAGTAAAGCTTATACTAGTATAAAGAGTGTCTTAACAGGCTAAGACACTCGATTACAATGATTACAAATATGGACATTGACTTTACAAAGACTAGCTAAATACAAAAGACATTTAATGTTGTTGATCTTCAAGGCTTCAGATAATTTTTTGCATTTAATGCTGAGGAAGGGAAGTAAGGTGTTGTCTGACTTTCGGTATGTTCTTTTTGTATTTACTCAGACCAGCATGTCTTGTGTCAGTCTCATTTTGTACTATGAAAGTAATCAACTACTGTCTTTGTCAGAGGTTAAACCTCGGAAGTCCTTGTCTTTATCTTCGGTGCAAAAGAGATTCCTCGGAAGCTTTATGTCTTCGGCAGTCATGAAGCTTTATCTTCTCAGTACCAATCTTCCGAAGAGTTTGTCTTGTACAGCCTTCAGTAGGAATGAGTTACTCTTCGGAAGCAATGTTGCTTCCGAAGAGGAACTCCTTCCTTCCTAAGGATTTATCCTTTCTACTTAGACCACATTGAAGTTTGGTAAGCATCATCCTTTATTAGATTCTACAATTCAAAATTTGATTTGAACTTTCAAATTTAAGTCTGATTTGATTCAAAGTTATATTGAATTCGAGACAAATTGAATGTCTATTTCTTATTATATTCGAAATCCGAGTTAAAAATATACGAAACTTGTCCAACATATATAATTATACAAATACATATTATACATTATATATTATGTTTACTATATATATATTTGTAGTTGTCACTTCAAAAATAATATTAGCGTGTAATTTTAAATGTCATCGCTTTAAATTTTGATGATTGGTTTGTCATAGACAACATGATAACTACCAATTGTGTAGTTAGTTAGTTTAAGGAGCTAATTCATTTCTTCTAGAGAGCTCGGACGTATGCTTAGAGTGTCAAATCCAATAAAATGGTTAAACTCTAGTGTTGAATGTTGTCATTTTAAATCATTCAAAATAAAGTAAATAAATAAGAGATTGAGAAGAAACTTACTGTTGATCTGATGGGGTCATACTAATGGAAGTGGTTCCTACTGCTCATTGCTCATTTACTACTAAGAAATTGAGGGGTTTTCCTTTGGTCACCACCAATTTGTTTTTGATAAAATAAGCCCTAAAGTTTGTTTACTTAAATCCTTATTAATGCAATTAATTTTGCTTACTACATGATTAATATTGTACATGTTTTCTTTGTGTATAAATGAACTTAAGATTCACTTGTTACGCAAGGTAAAACACAATACACACTTGGATGTGATCAAAAACTATATGAGTAACTCAAAATATTTATCACAAACTTAAATATGAGCACTCTCTAAAATACTATTACACTTGTTTTAATTTGCCTAATTGTCTTTTAAAGTTTCTCTAAATCTTGATTCCTGACAATTATGTTTATTGATTTTATGTTTATTAACTTGATCATTTACCTTCTTTGAATCTCATATTTATTGATTTGAATATTATTAATTCGAATCAAACACTACGTCTTCATTTTTTTTTTACTTTTTAGCAAATCATAAAGCATTACACCTTGTAAGTGCTTGTTACCAAAAGCTTGTAAAACTCAAACATTACAAGTGTTTTTGTTATCAAAAGCTTGTAACATCATTTTTTTTTCGAGTTTTGTGTGTTTTCTACAAAATACATAAAAAGAAGTAGAATTGTTAGCCCAATTAATTAAGAAGTAGAAGTTTGAGGATCAACTCTCTTCAACACTAAAGCAATCGCAATGCAACATCTTAATTTAACTTTAAATTAACTAATTAAAACTATCCTAATTAAAGAGAAGAAGTGAAACCCTAAACTACCATAAACTGCCCCTATCCAAACGACTTGATAGATTTTTCCTTTGCTACCCTTGGTTTCTTCGTTAAGTTTACCTGAGAATCGAACCCGAACAAACTAATGATGACATCGATCTACGATGGTGTTGGCGAGCACCTATTAATGGAACCCTAGTCCTTTAATTACTTGAACCCATGTACGTACGTATGTACCCCTTGCATGTGCCCTTATAAAAGGGTTGAGTTTACTAGATGTCACCTAATTTTGAGTATGAGTGTAATCCATATATATTGACTTATTTCAATGTAAACTAAAAACATTAACCAAATATACACACGTACAAGAAATTAATAAACACATCAAAAATTTTATTCAATAATCAATATCAAACTGCATGAAGTCATGATCAAGATAATCCTATTGAATCATATATCTTGCAAGTTGCAACCTAATTATAATCAAATTAATTAAAAAAACTAACTAATGGATCAAAGATGACTTCTGTGTAGTGCCTTTAAACTAAAAAAAAAAAAAAAAAGTGAACAACGCCTTCAAACTAAACAACACGAACAACTGCAAAACAAAGTTTTTGATCGACCCGAAACGCCAAAACCCGAATCACCATATTTTCTTTGAACCCGTTTGTGTGCACCAGTTTGACCCAATTAGTTTTGAACACCAAGTTTTCGTTTTTCATCTTCCATTGTGCAAGATTCAACGTTAGTTTACGTCTTTTTGGATCAAAAACCTCCACACTAATCGATTCTCTGATAACTCCTGTCAGTTTCTTCTTCTCATTCATCGACAAGAAGCCTGTGTTGTTCACTTTCAAAATCGGCATCAAAAGCCTTCCTTGATTCTTGTCACAATCTGATTTTGTCAGCTTCTTCTCCATCACCAGCACAACGTCTGACCCACCAATGCTTGCTATAAAATGTTGGATAGAATTAGGGTTTTCTGAATCATCATCTTCATTATTACGACCAGCTGTACTGTTGTTATTAAGTGCATGAACGTTGGTCCTCTCAGAACGATGATCATCTATTTCCATATGATCATCTCCGATCTCAGAAACTGAAGCTTCGTCTGGAAACCTTGTTGCAGGTTCTTCTCGGGTGAGAAATGATCTCCTTCCATCAAATTTGATGGTGATCTTCCTGATCTTTGAACGTTTTTGGTGCATGATTCTGGCTCTTTCTTCAATCTGACGCAGTCTTTTACGCATGATTTTGACAGTAGTATTATGGTCATCATCATGAAAACCCATTGCCCACAACATATTAGCGATCTTCCATCTGCCTGCTCTTTCACACAAATTTGCGTCTTTCTTCGTGTCTGTTATACTTTCACGCTTTTTTGTGTTTTTCGCCATTGATGGATTTGTTGATTGATTGATTCTGATGATGAGAAGACGAAGAGGAGCAGAGATTGATTTTAGAATGTGAAATTGGAAAATTAATTAACCAACGATAGTTATATATATCGGATACGTACGTACGAGTGTACGACTTAATATCCATGGCTATTTTTTAGGGATTTTAGCATTAATTCTTAGATTTTTATTAGATTTCATGAGTTTTACCAAGCCGGTTAAAGCCTTTAATTAATGATCCAAAGCATAAAAAAGAGAAAAATAAATAAATAAATTACGGTTTTGACACGTATTGTTTAAGCGTTTAAACTATTTAAACTTAAAATAAAATCTTATATCAATACAGTTAATGTGATTTAAACAACTAACGTTTTAGCTACCAACCATAGTCAAGTTTGGGGGCCAAATCTGCATTGATAAAAGATTTTTATTTTGAGCTTAAATAGTTAAAAAATTAAAACACATTAACCAAAACCGTAATTTACTCAAAAAATAGACGCTCACTTTTTCGACTTTTTATAAAAACTTTCTTCTTTTATCTAATTTTAGAACGTAAAAAAGATAAAACCTGAAAAATTTGACTGTATTTTTTAAAGAGAGCACACATATAATTTTTACTAGCCTGTATTTTTTAATGTTTTTTCAGTTTATATTCCTTCTTTTAGAATATTATATAATTACGTTTTTTCATGAGCAAGATATTTATTGCTATAATTTAAAATTTGAAAGATATTTTACAAATGAAAGACACATCACAAATTACTTGTTAATCTCGAGTTGAAAGATCAAACTTCACATTTTTATAATATCATTTGATATAAAGGAAATATCAAAGTAAACACTTTTTAGTATATAACTACAACTAGCTTAAAATCACATATATATTACGATGTTGAAAGAAAATAATATGTTCCACGTACGTATTTCGTAACAAAAGTTAATATAATCAAAAAACATCCACACCACATAGTTTAATTAAGAGATAATTCTACACAGATATAACTAACTTTCTAAATATTCTAATTGAGTTACTGAAACTTTTTTTGCCCCAATTAGGTAACTCAACTTAGTATGCGTGTTCAAATTTTATATAAATAACCTGAATATCATACTATTGCTAATTTTCTATATATTTAACTTATTTAATATGTTGAGTGGTGCTATAATCATTATTTTATAAAACAAATTATAAATTAAACATTATTTAAAATTATCCACATTTACGCACGATATTTGGAAAAAAATAAGTTTAAAACATTAAATATTGACACACATTGTTTGAATTTTTTTTTTCAAATATATTGCGTAAATATGGATGATTTTAAAAAAATTTTAATTTATTGTTTGCTTTATAATATGATTATAGCACCATTCAACATATTAAATAGGTTAAATATATAGAAAATTAGCAATAACATGCTATTTATGTTATTTATATAAGATTAGAACACTCACACTAAGTTGAATGACCTAATTGAGACAAAAAAGTTTCAATTATATAATTAGGATGGCTAGAAAAGTTGGTTATATTTGTGTAGAGTAATCCCTTTATTTAACCACATGTTTCACAAATTTTGAATAAAATATAATATAATTTGCTAATATACAAAGTTTTCAAAATATGATTAAAATTTTACTGTAATAATTATAAAGTAGGTTTTAATTTATTACATTTTTTTCAAGTATGTGTTAACATCTTTTTATGTACCATAATTAACCAATTTTAATTTATTCAATTAAAGTATACTTATTCTTCTTTGAACACACTTAAATTAACTTGAATTAAAATTTATATTAATACACCTAACTTTGATTTTTTAAAATTACTTACTCTTTATTATTTCTATATAGTATATTTTCATTATTTAAATCATCTAATCGTATTAAATGTTTAAAATTTTTTAAATAACTCATAAAAATTAGTATCATTATTGTTTTATTTTGAAATATTTTTAAAAATATACTTTGAATTTGATAATAATTAAAAAAAATTAATATAAACTATTAAATAAAAATATAAAGTCATTCAAAAGCTTCGTAATTAATTTAAATATATTTAATTAATAATATATTAATTATTATACATATTATGTTTCATTATTCTTAATCACTATGTAGATAATATATATATATATATATATATATATAATTAAATAGGAGAGTAATACTAGAAACAAAAATATAGGTGATCTAGAATGACGAAATAATTTTTATTTATTAGATTTAATAAATATTTCTTTGAAATGTTTATGACTAATGGTTTTATGCATGTGTTTCGTGACACAGAACAAACCAATTTAAAAAAAAATAGTGAATGCAAAAACAATAAAATTATTGTTTACAAAAAAATAAATCTAAGACTCAAGTTAGGGGGGCTATTCTAACCTTTAACCGTTAAGTTGATGCATGGGCATCTCTCTAACGTTTTTTAATAACATCTAACAATAAGTGTTATTGTTTAAGAGACACATTGACATCACCATTTAAAAGAAACATACACAGAGAAAACCTCCTAAATTTACGCAAAGCATCTTTTTGTTATAAGTTAAACTCAGACTTAATATCTTTTATTAAAAGGTACGAAAATATTGTCAAAGAATCTAAGGTATCATAACTTATATATCCTAATGAATCTGTTATCAATAAATTCAAAAACAAAGAGTACAAAATTAGATTCTACCCTATTACAACTAGATCTAAAATACAAGACACAAACCATAATCTTCAACATATTTGCATAACATTAGACTCAAGGATACAATACAATACAATACAATACTAGAAAACAAACATCAATAAGATACAAATATGATTTACAAGTGTATAGACATACAGATTCACCAATAATATGATGTAATCTATACCAAACACAAAATCAAAAGCAGATATTCGCGAGGAAGATGAAGAATGAGAATGAAGCGTAGATCAAACACTTCTTAGAACCATAAATGAAAGACTCTAGATCATATACAAGTAGAGATACAAAGATTTATCTACTTGATGAATCTTTCTCAAAACCCTAGATATAGTCGCAGAGACCAACCAAGAGAAGAGTTAGAAAAAAAATATCCTCAACTAAACCCTCATCCTTTTTATATACAAACGTACACATATCGTAGACAAGAAACCCAACTGCAGCTACAAGCCCAGACCATTCAGCTTCAGGCCCAAAAACTCCAAACAATTACAAGCCCAACAAATACCTTCTTAAGAGCACTTGCCAACTGCTACCATGCATAAAAACACTTATGTCACACCCCCACTTCTCGTCACCTGAGATGATGTCATTCGTCACTCTGATGTGGTTGCGGAAGCATAGTGATGATGTCTCAGAGATAAGGTGTGACTTACTTGATTCGGTATCACAACACACAGATTAACTTAAAGTAAATACATTACAAGGTTTCGTCATTACAACCAACATTACAGTTTACAACTAAGTTTATTCCACAACTAACTTATTTAATTACAAATGGTTAAAGTGCAGCCTCACCATGGGTCACTGCCTTCCTGCAAAAATGTTTAAGTTTGAAAGATCAGCACAAAGCTGGTGAGTTTGTATAGTTCAAGTTAAACCATATGATATGACATACAAGTTCTCAAATATACAGTTCAAGATAACCATGGGACCCGTATCTAGTTCCTTTCTGGCTGCTCCATTCCCGTTCTATAAGATACTACATGTCGGTAATATCTCAATGCCTCATTGTCTTAATGTCTATCACAACATTAAGAAGTTCTAAAAACAGGTAACAAACATTCACAGCAAGGGGAGTTGCAAACTCTAGCAAATGGGTTGTCAGCCGATAGTACTATCATTGTTCCCCGTTCGGTCGCACATGGGTTCAATAGATACAGTTCAAGAAATAAGGACTTTTGAGTTATGTGATAGAGTTCTGTTCTACGGGCAAAATCCCATGAAATCCACAAGTTCTCAACAAATCACATGTAGTCACATAGATAACAGTGACACATATCATATGATCAATAAAAGTTCCACAGTAATACCCTGGTGTTTATAAAATATTAAAAAGAAAATAGGTTGTACGAAACTCACCTGAAATCTTACTGGTAGCAGAATATCACACAAACTGGTAATAATAGGATGATTCTGCGTTAGTTTATGTTTAATTAGTTATTTATGTTTTAACTTACTGATTAGATCTTTCTGAACGTCCAATGTCAAAGACATTGCCTTGAAAGCATCAAATCGATATTAGGTGTTTACTTAGTTAATTTAATGTCATATCATACAATGTATGATAATGTAGGAACCTATACTGATTTAGGTTCCTAATATGATGTTAATGACACGTTTGATTAATCAGAATAATCTCAGATAAACCAGATAGTTAATGTTGTTGATTATGATGCTAAAACAGTTTCTAGATGAATTTATGGCTCAGGAACGATCAATCCTTGTTTTTGATTACCCATATATCATGAAATATCATCATGTGACATTGGAATATGTTTAATAACCATTTTTAACATGCTAGTCTGACTGTTATCATAAACATCAGATAGTCATTCCAATGAGTATATATGTTAATGATTGCAATTAATTTGAAACACTTGTATTTAACCTTACATGTCAAGGATTAATCAAACTAATCACATATATTGTCATAATAAAATTGTTTAAACCATTGTAATAATTGTTATAGTTTCATGAAAATCGGGCATTACAACGGATCAAAACAAGGATTTACCTGTTAACACATCAAGTTCTTCATTTATAATCATTCTTATCCATTATCTAGGCAATAATTAACAATCCTAACTATACCATTACGTTCAAAAATAATATCTAATCAATCATTATCAAACTAGAAGGTTAAAACAAACTGTTGCCTAATCAGACGGAGTTTCGACTGCAAAACCACGATCAGGACTTTTAAATATGTTCCGTGGCTTCAAACACACGATTTGATGGTCTTAGAACTGAGATTGGATGCTTTAAAATCAAAGTTTTTCGTTTGTGGAGTGTTTGAGTTCGAGAAGATAGAAAATAAAAACAATCTGCATGAACTCTGAATAAAAATATGATCCTTTACACCGCCCTTCTCGTCGCGTACCGCCAAGGAAGGCGAAGTGGGGCTTGGTGTACCGCCAAGAAATTCGGACTCCAAAGATATTTTGGAATCCTCGCGTACCTCCAAGGACCCTTAGAATCATCTTGGCGTACCACGAAGACCCTCAAAGTTCAATACTTAGAGATTTTTCCTCGTTTTTCGATTCCGAACAATCCGGAACTCTGTTTCATGCACGGTTTTCGCCTATGTTCCCATTTCTCGCATACTATCAACCTGTAATAATTATAATCACTAAATCAACGTGGGTTATGTGCTTTTGTTTGTTAGTGACGTAATCTTCAAACACAATTGTCACAGTCTCCTCCTGTTAGAGAAATTTCGTCCCGAAATTTAGTGAAAACTTACCTGATGAAAATCATTTATGAGAACAAATGAGGATACTTTTCTTTCATTCGATCTTCACGTTCTCATGTATACTCAAGTCCATGTTGTGATTTCCAACGAACTTTAACAATTGGCATACGACTGCATTTTAGCACTTTCACCTCTCGACCCATCATTTCTACAGGTTCTTCACTGAACTAAAGTTTTTCATCAATCTGAATCTCTTCAAGAGGTACGATCAATAATTCTTCAGCTAGGCATTTCTTCAGATTTTATACATGAAAAACATTATGAATGTTACTGAGTTTAGAAGGTAACTCAAGTCTATAGGCCACCGATCCAATTCGTTCTAAAATTTTGAATGGTCCTACAAATTTTGGTGAGAGTTTACCACTCTTTCCTAACCTGAAAATGCCCTTCCAAGGTGAAACTTTCAACATTACTCGATCACCTATTTGGAATTCTAGAGGTTTACGACAATTATCAGCATAACTCTTTTGATGATCACGAGCAGCTTTAATTCGTTATTGAATATGTGTGATTTTATTAGTAGTTTCTTGAATGAATTCTGGGCCTATGATCTGACTTTCACCTACCTCTGACGAACAGTAAGGTGATCTACACTTGCGTCCATAAAGTGCTTCAAATGGAGCGCATCGAATACTGGTATGATAGCTTTTATTATATGAAAATTCAACAAGAGGAAGATGAATATCCCAGCTACCTCCAAAATCAATCACACTGCTTCTGAACATGCCCTGCAAAAAATGAAAACTTACTATAAATAGTAAGTTATCTGTCAAACGAGTGACACTTAACACACGTTTAACAAACACTAATAATCAAACGAGTCACCAACGGGTCGTTGAGTCAAATATGGTATACACGGTCAATCATGATCAAACACGACAACCTAGAGTTGTTTGGACATAAACATGGTTTAGTGAGACCAACACGAACACGAACACGAACACGAACAAGGCACGAACATGATAGTGAACAGGAACTCACAAAGCCTATGTGATATAGGTGACAATTAGAGACAACCAGTTCATAGTTCACAGACAACAACTACAAACTCAGGTGAGTTTATAGCCCCATTTTCTATCAAAACTGCTTTACATAAAACTTGGGGTTAGAATACATTGTAAACAACTGTTTTAGATCTATGACTGGTATGTTGTAAAACAACCTATTGGGTGTGCTATATCGTAACAAAGTCCTCACAAAACCTTACCGTTAGTTAAACACGAACGAGACGTTATTGGATGTTATTATTGGGTCTGACAAACCCCTCTCGACGACCACTTTGACGGGCTGTCAGGACGAGTGTAATATCGACCTATGCCATAGTTTCACGATAGACTTGGTGGTGGCATCTAACAATCTATTTTTAGTTGAGGTGAACACATACTGTAACATCAGTGCCGGAAACACCACCGGAACAGTGATTTGAACAGTAACACGAACAGTAAATCAGGTACACATTTCAATTATCATTCGTATATCATTGTCATTACATGTTATCATAGCACGGTTCGGATTTGATTCAGAAACGAAACTCAGAACTATGATTCATCAGTCAGATAATAATCTGGCATTACAGAACCATCATGTGATTATTTGTTAGGATTTTATTATGTATAACCGTATGTGAGGCTTTACAGAACAAAACGACACGGATATCGTTACGTGAATGCTAAATTGACGGATTATTCGTATAGGTGACGATCTGTACGAATAAATCTGAAAGTTTAACTTTCTGAATGATATCCGATAATTTGAAAACAATATTGAAAAGTATAGTTATCGCCGTGTTTGTACGGGTGACGATTCGAACGAATAAGCGCGACGACTGTATGATTCAATTTTAAACCGCAAATTAATTATTTCTCGTAAATTTAAAATAAACGAAAGATATTTAGTTTATTTATTAGGAATCACAACCTAAATTTATTTTATTAACCTTATTTTAAAACCGAGTCGTTTCATTTCGAAAACGAAGGAAAAACCGACGTTTTACGCGAAACCAAGCGGAACCGAATGAACCCGCACATACCCGGATTATTTAAGACTTTGATGAGGGCATTTAATACCCACATCTTCCCCACCAACCAAGAATTTATCACCTCCACCGTCACTTTCTCTCTCTAAAATCTCTCTACCTTCTCTCTAAGATTTCTCACCCATTTCTCCACGAAATCGACCCATTTTGGTGTCTAAACGACCACCATCACTCGTAGAACTCGAAAGTACAACCGATCTAAGCTTCCAACGGGCGGATTTGAGGTAAAGATCATGTTTTAGCTAAGTTTTAGGGTTGTGAAAACCCTCTTGGCCATCCCTCTTTTGAGCCGGCTCCACGCCTCAAAACCTTAGGAAATCACCTCACAACCACCTTAGGATAATGTAAGAACAAGAACCACTCAGATCCCTCGTTGGTTAGCTCGAAATTGTGGCCACCATTTGCTGAACCTCAAACGTCGAATGGCCAACCCTCAGGTGGCCGAATGACCAACCACCGAATGAATGCAGCCAACCCACATTCGGCCGAATGGCCCTTAGCCGAACCAGCACCTTCTTTGCCGAATAACCCTCGACCGAAGAACCTCCATTCGGCCCAAATCTTGATTCGGTCGGCCCAAGAACCCTCCTATTCGGCCTAAGACTTCATTCGACTGGCCCAGGTCTATTCGGCCATGTCTAGTCGGGTCTAGTCTCATTCGGCAACCATGTATCATTCAATCGGTTGAACTAGCTAGGATCATCATAACATGCATGGGTCAAGTTAATTGGATACATGCGTTATGTGTGTGTGCATGAGATAGTTTACGTGGACCCAGGCATGGGAAGGGAGAAACCTAATAGGATTATTACTAAAACCTTCTAATGAATAATAAGAAGTAACCATGAGGTGGTGGATGCGAGTTGGGCTTAACATGGGAATCTAATCATGGGCATTGCACATCATTTTGGGCTCAACACACTTGAGGAATCATGAGGATCAAAGCGATAACCTAAGGTGACGAGTGTTGAGTTAATTCTTAACATCTAGCCTTAGGAAAATCTTTAAAGACATACAACTAACCTAAATGGTTTACTTAAACTATCTAGGCTTGGTAATCAAAGCAATGAAGGAAATCAATTAGAAAACGAAGCCCAATCAATGGGCCGAGGATGGTCCAATGGGCTTAATCTAAGCCCATCATATGTTAAATAGTTTTCATTTAAATTAATTATGTTTTGAATAAAGGAAATTAATCTAATAACTTAGTAAATTATATTAAATGAATTTTTCTAAAATGAGTAACCTAAAACTAAATAACTTGAAAATAGTTAACTTAAAGCAAGTTAAATTAGAAACAATTGACATGTGGGATTAGTGTTATTAATAGGTAACTAGTTTAGACCAGATGGAAGGAGTTTTAGAAGGACATTAGTAGTCTAGGATACTCAGTTGCACACCGAGACCAAACCCTAGAACCAATGTTTATTATAAATACTTATCGTAATCGAATCTCTTAAAACAACTCAGGTGCTAAAGATACATAAGCAACCACCAAAGAGCGCGCGTTATCTTTTGTGATTTCACTACAGAGCAACACATGTGGGTTCATTGCCCCTTTTCTAAACATCTTTGTTTTAAAACGCGGGGCTTAGAAGCATGCGTAAGCTGTTTTATTTACATTGTTTACTTAAATACTTCTTATTTAATTATATGTTTTACATATATATGTTATTTATACACCTGGACTCCTGTCTAGGAAATTGCTATGCAGAATTAACTAATAAGTTAATTAAATTACTCCTGTGAGTAATACTTTAATTCTAAGACTTTACATAAACCCTTAGTCCATCAAGCTCAAATTCAAGAATCTAAATTCAAAGCTAAACCAAAAGAACTAAAGCCAAAGATTATGCTCAAAGAAAGCTAATCTAGTGTGTGACCTGGAAACAAAAGATCCTAATCAAGAATCAACTACCATTGTGAAATCTTGGAAATTCTAAAGATCAAGAGACTCAAGGAATCAGAAATCATAAATGTGTGTGAATCATTGAAATAATGAAATCATTACAATCTAATGAAATCATTAATACTTAAGTTAAGGTGGATGTCAGTTTTATAGAAATCAAGACCATGTGTAACACACATAAAGTCCCGGCATAAATAGTAGACTCTTGTAGTCAAGCTATATGGGCAATAACGTGAACTATCAAATGAAATAAAAAAAATCAAGAGAATCAAAGAGATCAAGAATCAAAGGATAACCGTAAAGTCCCGGCATGTACAGTAGACCATTGGGTCAAGCTGATATGGGCATCATTAAAATCCCGGCACGCTCAGGTAGGCTCCTGGTGAGTCCTGCCTGATATGGGTCACGTGTGAGAGGGTACAACTTGGACAACCACCAATAACTAGGTCTAATTGATTGAGTCAAATAAGGTCCAATCATCATGTCCTAGTTGTATTTAAATGATTATTTATTTATTTATTTAATTATTTATTTATTTATTTAATTAAACATTTAATATCATGTTTCTACAAATGATTTGGGGAAATCATGATTTCATGGTGAACTCAAAAGATAATGGTAAATCTACTTGTGTAAATCAAATCTAAATTGATGGTGAATGGAGTGAAACGCTTAATTATCATCAATAACAATATGTTATGTGATCCGGTATGTGGTGGGATGTTGGCAGGGGCTTGTTCCCCTACATATGCCCTATATATAAGCATACTTGATTGGATATCATATATGATTGTTGATAAGGTTAAGGTTGTCATTTCGAGGGATCAAGGTAAACTTTTCAGGGTAATCAGATTTTATGAATCAAATGCTAAGAATCAAAGGTAAGGGATGAAATGCTAAATTATTACCAGGAACAATATAATTAAAATAGATAATCCCAATGATTTTAACGCTATTTTCACAAAATAATTGAAATAACGTTAAAATTAGTGCACTTTTACTTTTGCCCCTTAAAGGCCCACAGATATATACATTATATGCGTGCACCACAAATGGGGCGTATCTGCATTAAATAAACATCATTTTAAATAATGACTTCCTTAATTAGTTACATTTCACATATTTTTTTTTCTCCCCAACTAATACCTCGGCTAATGAGTCTTGTAACTGTGAAATGTGATATAGAGACCAAAATATAGAGTATCTAGATTCTTCTAAAGATAACCACTAATTAAAACGGTAAAATATTAATATAATAGGATCTAAAGATAACCACTAATTAAAACGGTAAAATATTAATATAAATCTGCATACCTATGACCAACAGAATACAGAGGAAGATCCACAAGATCAACTTCTAGCAGGTCATCATTTGGTAATCCTGATGTTAATATTGAATTCAAACAAGAATGAAACTTCTCATAGACTTCTCTAGCAGCTAATGAGTGATCAAAAGTGACGTTATACGGCACATAAATAATAAGATAGCCTTCATTAGCCAATAGCCCAAGAAGATAACTGGATACATATTACATATATTATTAGAATTTACATGATTAAAACCACTAATAGATCTTATAAAAAAATATAATAAAGCAAACACCCTTCTTGCCCTATAAAAGCTATTCTAGAATTAGAACACTATGCATAAAGATACCAAAATTAAGGAAAATTTTGAAAAACTTCTACATCATATCCTATTAAAAACTAAAAAAAATACAAGGAAATATAGGGGATGGAATAAAAACCTGCAATGTCCACTACGACATTGAAGCTTTAAGCCTGGTGAGAAAAATGGTAGGATCCATATGCTTCATCAGCTCTACCACTACACCATCATGGTCATCATTGGTTGCAGGAAGTAGTTGTACATTTTCAACTCCATTTTTATTTGTCAACTGGTCCATCAGTTGGTGTAAAATTGGTGATATAATCTGAGGGCTAATGAACAGCAGGTATTATAGTTATATCATATACAAAGAAAAG
Organism: Mikania micrantha; assembly: GCA_009363875.1. Lineage (NCBI taxonomy): Eukaryota > Viridiplantae > Streptophyta > Magnoliopsida > Asterales > Asteraceae > Mikania > Mikania micrantha. The sequence goes on along the minus strand of CM018687.1, from coordinate 40,883,145 downwards.
CTCGGAATTTAGTGACTGTATAACCTGATAGTGATAACACAAGTTAGCAAATCTAACCACCAAAATTCACACACACATAAAACTGATTTGTGAATATAACCTGATAGTGATATTTAACGAAGCACTAAGTCACTCTGAATCATCAAATTTTGAAACTCAATTTGTAGGGTTCACAAAAAAAATGGAAATTGGTAGCGATGTCCCCAAGCACAACGCATGCCTTCATTTTTAACATAAAATCCAAGAAAAAAACAGTAACTGATCTCGTATTTCAAAGGAAGATGCGGTTTAAAAACAACGGTGGTGCAGAATCAACTTCAAATCGACAGTACAGACATTCTGACAACTCAAAATTGCATAGTTTTACAGCTAACGAACTTGAAAACATATTTAAAGAAAAGAAAACGCTAGGTAATCCAATCCAATCCAATCCAATCGAACCATTTATCAGTTATTCCATCAAAATTCGTAACCAAAATAGAACAAAAACAATGGATTATTGACCAAAAAAAATTACCTACAAATCGAGATGCGAAAACTGAGTAATCTGCGAATAGAAACTACTGGCATGCCAACAACAAAGAACGAGTACGAACAACAAAGTCAATTGTTAAAACTCAACAATAACCTATTTATTAGGTAACCAAATTCCATCAATACGAAAGCAACATGCACAAGCATATCCAAACCAGAACCCCAAATCACCTTATCAACCGTAAAATACGAATGCTAACGTTCCTAGATCACCAAATCACAAAATTCAGCAAACATTTAACGGAAAACATATTGCGTGATCCATTCAAGAAATCAATTACAAAAGAAGTAGGGCCATAAGATAGTTTATGGCATTTATTAATCAAATAAGAAGACAATGCAAATATGAATTAAAAAACACCTAGTAAGACCCAAACTAGAGACAAGTGACTTGAACACTTTAATTGGTGGATGATTGATTGACCCATTTGTGTTGCACGCATACTTGAACGCAAGATTTTTCATAAAAAGTTAAGAGGGTAATCATTAGACTAGAAGCTCATACTTGTTTAATTTTTAGATGTAGGTCAATTTCTAGTTTGATTTCCTAATTTTCACAATCCGTTGAACCCTAATTTTACTTATAAAACATAGATGTTGTATCAAAAAAAAAGAACTTACTCTTTGTTGTTTGATTATTTGCAAACTATTGAGAGGTGTTCATCGGTTTGGTTAACGGTTTGTTCGGTTTTCAAAATTTTCCTCTAACCGAGAACCAAATCGAATTGGGGAAATAGTTATCCAAACCGAATTCAATTTCGTTCAATTTCGGTTAAAATCGAACAAACCGACTAAGAACTCATGGGTTGTAAAACACATTCGGTTTTTTAATGATTTTGAGTCGGTTTTAGTTTGTAAATACGTCGTCGATTTTGTTTATTTTAAGATTTTTTTTACACTTTATGGTTTTTACAGGCTTGTCGAATGAAATGAGCGGAAATCGAGTTCGAAACCCGAAGGAATCGAGCCCCGGTTGAAATCAAGAGAAAAAGACAAGTTTTAATCATTTGGAGAGCATTGCGGTACGCGAAGAGGAAGAAAAAGACATTCGCAATACGCGAAGGATTTCGGGAGTTCCCCTCTTGTTTTGTCCATCGCGGTACGCGATGTTGTTTTGAATTAGTCTTCGCGGTACGCGATGTGTTTTGAAATTTGAAAAAAGTCAAGATTAATGCGAGATAAAAGAGGAGACGCTCCCCAGCCGTTTAGATTATCATTGTCGACCATTTTTGAAGAAGGAGAGCAATCCAGGAGCTTTAGGAAGCATTTGGGAAGCATTGGAGAGCTAGAGGACTTGGTTTACATGTGAATTCGTCTTGGTCACTCTTTGTTCTCACTTGTTTTTAATTTTCAGTAGTTTATTTCATCTTATACTATTGTTTCTGAGTGTTCTTGAATGATGATGATGTTATTAGGCTAGTTCTTTGATTCTACTTAGGTTAGAATGAATGTTTGATGATTATTGATGGCTATTGACTATTGTTTTGATTTGTGATGGAAAATACTTTTGTAACAGATCTTAGTATGTCATTTTGATGAGTTTTGCATATCTAATCTTGATTATATCAGTTTATATCATGTTCCATACGTGTTTATTGAATGTCTTTCGGAGTTAAACGCGTATTAGGTCATCGACTTGGTGTTATGACTAGTTTGTGGCTCGTTTGATATCATTAGCCATAGGAAAAGATATAATTGATGTTTTTAGGGTTCTTTATGTATCTAAGTTTAGAAATCTGGAAGGTGATAGACTTGTCGGGTGATCTTTAGCATTAGGGTTTTCATAATAATTACCCGGGAGGGTTGGTTAATTGAAAGACTTAGTGTTATTGTCATTTCGTGTCAAATTAGACATTTTAAGATTACTTCTTGCATCTTTTGTGTATTGGAATAAGAAAATCAGGAATGTGACTTGTTCATTTGAGTACAAAAGTGTTGTTGGAAAAATCCGGGAGGTGATTCGACTAACTAGTGTGTTTATCATATCAAAAAAAGTCAATAGTGTCAATACTCACAAACAAGAATTTTGCTTAAGTAGAGTTTTTCCCATTTGTTTAGGTTTTTCTTAAATTGTAAATCATTTCTTTTAATTAGATTCATTAATATGTTTTAGGGTTTAATATTAGTTTGTAACAGCAAGTACCAGATCGTCCGGCAAGTCCGTACGGTACGTGTACTTTCTACAGTAACTGTGTGTACTTATACTATTGTAAACAGTACTTGAATTAACAGGATCTTAAATACAAGAAATCGTTGTACGTATTTTCGTATAAACTTAAATACATTAAGTACAACGTACATTTGGAACATTTGTTACATTTATTAAGTGAAAACTTAATTACAGTTAACACAACAAGTCACGAGAAACAACGATGTTCAAACAATACTCAGAAACAAATCGGTTGCGATCTGATGTCCACAACTGACAGGAATCAGATGACCGACAAGTTAGTACAAGAACAATGTGAAAACAGGATGTTTAGTTGAGTCCGATAGTGAGGAAACACAATCTAAACACAATTACAGTGTTATTTCAGAATAACGAACTGACAGTGTGTTTGCGTGGGTGACGATTCACACGAACATATCTGTGAGTTTAGAGTTCTGAAATAATGACTGAAAAGTAGAAAACAAAAGTCAGAAAGCAAAACCATCGTCGTATTCGTTCGGGTGACGATTCGAACGAATTACGCGCGAAGGTGACGCGATCTGACGAAACGAAAACGAAAACACGACACGAACGAAAGTAATTTAATAAAATAAAATAAATAACATTTTACAATTTTGAAACTCATCAAAATAATTAAATTAAACTCCTTTATTTAAAATAATTAAATTTCGCGTAAAAATCCGGTTACGCGACGAACTTACGAACCGAGCAACTAAAACGAACCCGGATACCACCCGGGGTATAAAAACCCTAGAATGAGGTTTTTCCTTCATTCTTCTCTTCCCCAACCTCTCTCTAGCTCAAATTTCCGGCCACACCATTTTTAGGGTTTTCAAAACCTTCAAACCTCCATATCTCTCTCATTTCTTCACCAAATCACCCCATTCTTGAACCTACTTGAAGCTCTCATTGTGCTCTACACGAAAGTACAAAGGATCTGAGCTGATATCCATCAGAACTAAGGTAAAATCGTGGTCAAAGCTAACGAGTTTTAGGGTTTTCATCCCTTTGTTTTGCTCTTGAACCCAAACCGGTTTTTACACCACCCCATCGACCTCACAACCTTCAAACACCAACCCTTGCTTGTCACTACCATGGGACAACCCCTTTGACTTGACTGCACTTTGGGTCGAAACCCCTAGACCGACTGCTACTTCGCCGAATGAGAAGGACCCAAGTGGCCGAATGGCCTCCTTCGACGGCTACTGCTCCTTCGGCAGTAAGACTCATTCGGTGCTCAACCCACATTCGCTGACCTCTCATTCGAGCCACCTCATTCGCCAGAATCATCACCATTCGCCATACAGTCAGCTGAGTCGGCCACCTCATTCGAGACTCTCTCATTCGACAACCACCATGCCATTCGATAGGATCCATACTCTCTTCATTCGTAGGCCTATACTCATCTTATTTGACCAAGATTCAGTTGAGTATTCATGATGTACAGGCCGCATCCATTCATTCTTAGCAGACTTCGTGCGACCAAAGGATCCATCCCTAATCTACCCTAGTCTTGCGCTCTAGATCCAGGCCCAATAGGGAATGAACAGGCCCAGTAAATTCCTTGCGGTCCAGCTCCACTTCTTAGGCCAAGTTAGTCTAGATTTGGACCACTTGGTTATGCAGGCCACTGATTCTATTTCGAGGCCCAACAACAATGTATTCCAACCCCTATCGGCCCAAAACAGTAACTCAAATAACATCCTCAGATGGCCCATATTTCTTGTGATGCAGCCCAGTTCATTAGCCCAACAGTTCACCCTTGGCCCAAGAACAAGTAGCCTGCCAATGACTTATCCTTGATTTAAAGCCCAAATTGCCTTGGTCTAGAGCCATTTGATGCACCACTTGTAGGCCAACAACCATTGGTTGAGGCCACTTTGTACGGATCAACCACCCTTAATAGGCCCAACTGTTTTTCTTCAGGCCCAACCGTTTTCTTTAGGCCCAGCAGTCCTCTTATGCGGGCCATGTGTTTTTGGTTGAGGCCCAATTTATTCAGCCCACAGATCAAGTAGTTCGGCTATATATACAACATTGGACTCAATAGAAAATTTGTATAGGCCAGGAGTAGGCCCACAACAACTCCCCAGGCCCAATACCTCTAAAGTTGATCCATTGAATCTAGGAAGGTCCAACAAGAAGTGAACAGCCCAAGGCCCACGGTTTAGGGCTCAAGGCTTACTGCCTTTGGCCCAAGGCCACCATTTTTGGCCAAAAGCCCAAATTCAAGGCCCACAATGTTTTCAGCCATTCTAATCCAGGCCCAACTTGGCTTATGAGTTATATTAGTGAAGGCCTGAGACAAATCTCAATGGGCCCAACAAAATCAGCCCGAGGCCCCAGAAAACCAATTCAAGGCCTATTTTGAGGCCCATGTCCTCATTTTGGAGCCACTTTGCTAATACCTTGGCCAACAGCTCATTTCTGGCCCAAATTCAATTCCAACAGCCTTATATGACTCTAGGCCCAACAAATATTACCAAGGCCCACCTTGGGCCCGATAAATTCCTTAGAGGCCCAAAACAAAGCCCACAAGGCTACTTGAACTCTAGCCCTTGTAACTTTTGGCAAGGCCTTTGTATTCCATTAGTCCAAATCAATGTTCCACACTTTCAAATAAGCCTCACCATCCTCAAATGTTCAAGAACTATTCCAAGGCCCATGTATTTGGGCCCATGGCCCAAATTGTTACACAAATGGCCCAACAAGTAACTTGGTCACAACGTTCGGTCCATATGCCATGATTAGGCCCACATGAGTTCACTACATTTCATGAGATCAAAATAAGATATGTCAAAAGAATGTTTGCTTAATTAATCAATAATTATGCGATAAATGTTCAAAACGTACAAAATCAACAAAGACGAGTTGGAAACTAAGCACTAAGTCTTTCATCAAAGCAAATGGCATATAACTAATGACAAGATGATAACTTATAAGGTCATTAACTTGAATCAAACATATGGGACCGAACAGGGATCATGACCAAGTCTTACGCGTGTTAGCCAACTTTAGGGCTAACACATATATCTACACACACAAAATTCTACAAACTTATACTTACGAGTCTTAACAACGTTAAATCAATACAGGAGCGTGAAAACAAATCAAATTACAATACAGAGCGCGTGCAGTCTTTCGTTTAAGCTAAGTCAACTCAACAGCAACCAGGTGAGTTCATTGCCCCTTTTCTAACATTTTTGTTTTAAAACGCGGGGCTGAGAAGCATGCGTAAACTGTTTTATGTAAATTGTTTACTTGAATGTTTTTATATGTTTACATGTATAACTGTTATCTTAGACTCCTGTTTAGGTAACTGTTATGTATCAAAGAACTATTTCAAAGAACTATTTTCAAAGAACTAAAGACCTCAAACAAAGAACTATTTTCAAAGATCTATTTTCAAAGAACTAACGATCTATTTTCAAAGAACTATTTCAAGGGTGTGTTGTCAAAGAACTAACGGTCTACTCTCAAAGAACTAACGATCTATTTTCAAAGAACTATTTCAAGGGTGTGTTGTCAAAGAACTAACGGTCTACTCTCAAAGAACTAACGATCTATTTTCAAAGAACTATTTCAAGAGTGTGTTGTCAAAGAACTAACGATCTATTCAAAGAACTAAGTACAAAGAACTATTTTGAGGAACATCTGGGAAATGCTCAAAGATAACATGTGCCAAAGAACTAAAGAACTATGGACGGTCTAAAGAACTATGAAAGCCTATATATCAAAAGATGTCCTAGCTAGACTGATTGATTGTAGGTCACATGTTTGATGAGGTTTGCAGATCTCCTCTACTACTAAGTACCTTGATTGACAGACTAGTCTACTCGAGTTGACCATAGGCCCCAATCATTAGGACTTAGATTTTATTGAATGTTTATTTATTTATTTATTTAAGCATTTATAACTAATTCTACAATTGCTGTTTTAAATCATGTTTGTATGATGACCATATGAACAAGAGAGATTTCAAACAATTGCAATTACAGGAACAGAGAACAGAGGAATCATGGGTGTTTAAAGGTGTATGGTAGGTAAAAACGCTTAATTATCATTAACAGCAATGTCCTATGCGGATTAGTATGTGGTGGGACGTCGTCTGGGCGGGGTTGTAGCCTTGACCCAGGGGTATGCCCTATATATAAGCATACCGATCTGGATGATACATGTGGTGTTAATGAGGTTAGGGTCTTTACCGAAAGAAGGGTTCAAAACATTTTCAATTTACAAAACTATATGAACTCACCAACCATGTGTTGACTTGATCTTTTTGCATGACTTCTCAGGTGACGAACAGGTCAATTAGGAAGTCATTACATCTGGACTAGGAATTCAATTAGAAGACTTAGTGTTTTGGACCTGCATATTTTGAAGACAACATTACACCTACCATTTTGTATATCTTGTGTAAACACAAGATAGAAACTCATGGTGTTAACAGTAGAGTTACATTGTTAAATTATAAACAATACTGATGTAGTTTAACTTTGTAATTCTATCCTATTTAGCATTTCTCATTTATGTATCATGTGCCATATAACAATCTGATCAGTCCGATTATCACTCACGATATCGCGCCCCGGGAATCTTCCGCCCGACGGGACAACCGATCCTATCCCGCCGGCTCGGGGTGTGACAGATTGGTATCAGAGCCATGGTTATAGAGAAATATAGGTCATTTATTTAAACGGTTTGGCCTAGACTATAACATAGGGACCCTACATGTAGAGAACATAGGAATTAGGAATTTATGTGCATTGTGTCTTCTGCATTCGATCATTGCACTAACCAATGTTCTATTGGTTATGATTAGAATGTCACCAAGAAGACAACCATCACCGCCTCCACCTTCGCAGGAGACGGACCCAGCAGTCGAGGCACTTGCAACTTTGATCACTGAACAGTTGATGGCGGTTCTCCCTGGAATCATTGCCCGGATCAGGAATAGTGAGGAGTTTGCTAAAATCTTCCCACTAATTTCTACAGAGCAGAAGAAATCGGAAACAGGAGAGTCAAGCAAGAAGCGAAAAAGGTGTCATCCTGAAGAATCAAGAGACCTTGTAATCTACACTGAAGCCATTCCTCTTCGTCAGATGGCCGTTGCTCCGGAGTCAGAGGGTCATAAGCTTCGTGCTGACAAATTTCCTTTATGTGCCACATGCGGTCTCCACCATGCTAAGGGCAAACTGTGCAAACATTGTCTGAACTGTGGGAAAAAGGGACACTGGAGTCGTGATTGTAATAATCCCCCGACTCATAACCAGAATCCCGGAAACACTACATATCCTCTTCCTCGATACAGAAAGGATTGCTATGTGTGCGGATTATCCGAACACATTTCACGGGACTGTCCCGTGAGGATATCTTCCACAAGTCCTGTACATTCTACGGGAAAAGATTCCCTTTGTTCAGTTTGTCACCACCATCATCGAGCTGAACTCTCATGTGTATCATGTACGTTTTGTGGAAGATACGAACATTGGATTCAAAAGTGTCGGTTAAATTTAACCAGGGAACAGAAACAAAAAGCGAGCACCTCTACTTCCTCTCAACACAACAACAACTGCTACACGTGCGGAATGCATGGACATTTCGCGAGGGACTGCCCTAGGAAAATGCATCCAGCAGACCCAGCAGTCACTGAGGAACTACTCGCTTTACCAGCTCCTGGGGAACATTCGGAGTCCGATGACTCCATAGGTATGCAAATTTCATCTCAGTGCAGTAGGTTATTTGTTGACGTATTAATTAGAACTGCATGGTCTGTTGTAGTTTTAGAAACAATAAATTATGATAGCCGTAAACAAAGTTAGTGTCAAAAGATAGTTGTAATAATAACTTAAGGAACCTTTAGGTTAAGTAAGCATTAAAAGATTAAATAAAGATAGAGAAATCCACAATTACATTTTAAATACAATATTTAAGAAGAGAACTTAGGTTAAATAGAACACTAAAACTCATAGGAGTTCAAAATGTCCAAGTTAGTGTGTCAGCTTCCACCTTCCACCTGAACCTCTTAAAATTTTGAGTTACTTTAATTAGAGAACTATGGTTCAATGACGTTAGTAAAGCATGAATGTTAGGACAATGCTGCGTCTTATTTAAAACAAGATAAGTGGATCAGGAGAAACCAGTTGTGAGTGCAAGACGAGGATATGACAAGAGACAACATTCCGAATGAAATATGGGCATTTCAAGTTACAATAATGCCTTTCGGATAGAAGAATGCATATATGATTTTCATGGGCTTCATGAACTGAGTATGCAAACTGTATCTGGATTAGTTTATCATTATCGTTAGGGATGACTTACTAAATCATTTTAATAGAAAGACAGAACGCGAAAGACATCTCAGGTATATTCTGGAGCTGTTAAAGGAATGACAACCCTATCCTGATTTCTTTCATTTGGAAATTAGGATGAGAATAAGTAACAGTTGGAACAACAGTTACAATGAGTTCCGAAAGACACATGACTTCCGGGTAAAAGTAAGATAAATATACATCACCTCACCGTGAGTATAGTATTACTTAGAAGGGATAGACCATTATCTTTATTCCAATAGTAATACCATATCTTAAGTAGACCTTCCCGATATATAAGTCCACTTTCAAAGTTGAGAACAGATTAAACAAATGGTGAAGTATGTATACGGTTATATCAAATAACCTAAGAATTCACCATGTGACGTGAGAATCTTAACCAGACGATCAAGATTCAGAGTTGTCAGAGTCACTTATGAAAGCTTTAAGGAGTGTGTCAGGTGATAGAACAGAAAGACAATTTGAAATAAACTGGATGAAATGCCTACCGCCAAAATGGTGGATTTCGGTAATAGGTCAATCCAGAAGAATTACTCTTGAGAAAGCACACGAACCAGATAATTAGTGCATTCGGGCGCCGATAAAATGTACTGAGAATTTCAAAGATTTTACTGGTGGCCGGGAATGAAGAAAGACATAGCTGAATACGTCGGCAGATGTCTTGCGTGTGCAAGAGTAAAGCGGAACACCAGAAACCGTCTGATTTACTGGAACAGCCTGAGATTCCACTCTGGAAGTGGGAACAAATAGCTATGGACTTCATTATCAAGCTACCCCGCACTTCCAGTGGTCGCAATACTATTTGGTGATCATCAATCATTTAACAAGATCTGCTCACTTCTTGCCGATGCGTGAAAATTTCACGATGGATAAACTGGCAAGATTATATGTCAATGAGATAGTGGTACGCCATTGTGTGCCATTGTCTATTATTTCCGATCGAGACAGCAGACTTACATCAAGGAGCTGGCAATCACTACAGAAATCTCTAGGGACACAGTTAAATTGAGTACAGCTTACCATCCACAAACGGACGGTCAAAGCGAACGTACAATTCAAGCCCTAGAGGACATGTTAAGAACTTGTGTTCTAGATTTTGGTGGTAATTGGGATTCTCATTTGCCACTAATTGAGTTCTCCTACAACAACAGTTATCACAACAGCATCGGTTGTGCCCCATTCGAGGCTCTTTATGGTCGAAAATGTCGGTCACCGATCTGTTGGTCAGAAGTGGGAGATAACCATATATCTGGACCAGAACTGATTCAGGAAATCACTGACAAGATTGCTCAGATTCAGAGAAGATTGCAAGCTACAAGAAGCAGACAGAAAAGCTATGCCGACAAATGGCGTAAGCCGTTGAAATTCCAAGAGGGAGACCGTGTCATGTTGAAGGTATCCCTATGGAAAGGCGTTGTGCGTTTTGGAACAAAAGGCAAACTAGCACCACGATACGTAGGACCGTTCGAAATCATCGAACGTATTGGTCTTGTGGCTTATCGACTGAGATCACCGGTTGAACTCAGTGGTGTGTATGACGTGTTTCACGTTTCGAACTTAAAGAAATGCCTTGCTGACGAATCACTCGTCATTCCATTTGAAGAGATTCAAGTTGATGAACAGTTGCACTTTATCGAGGAACCTTTAGAGATTATGGATCGCAAGGTTAAACAACTGAGGCGAAGCCGTATCCCCATTGTAAAGGTTCCTTGGAACTCAAGATGCGGACCCGAGTTCACTTGGGAACGTGAAGATCACATGAAGTTAAAGTATCCCCAAATGTTTGAAGAAGAAGCTGTACCCGATAACAACTCTTAAATTTCGGGACGAAATTTCTTTAACAAGGGGAGACTGTAACAGCAAGTACCAGATCGTCCGGCAAGTCCGTACGGTACGTGTACTTTCTACAGTAACTGTGTGTACTTATACTATTGTAAACAGTACTTGAATTAACAGGATCTTAAATACAAGAAATCGTTGTACGTATTTTCGTATAAACTTAAATACATTAAGTACAACGTACATTTGGAACATTTGTTACATTTATTAAGTGAAAACTTAATTACAGTTAACACAACAAGTCACGAGAAACAACGATGTTCAAACAATACTCAGAAACAAATCGGTTGCGATCTGATGTCCACAACTGACAGGAATCAGATGACCGACAAGTTAGTACAAGAACAATGTGAAAACAGGATGTTTAGTTGAGTCCGACAGTGAGGAAACACAATCTAAACACAATTACAGTGTTATTTCAGAATAACGAACTGACAGTGTGTTTGCGTGGGTGACGATTCACACGAACATATCTGTGAGTTTAGAGTTCTGAAATAATGACTGAAAAGTAGAAAACAAAAGTCAGAAAGCAAAACCATCGTCGTATTCGTTCGGGTGACGATTCGAACGAATTACGCGCGAAGGTGACGCGATCTGACGAAACGAAAACGAAAACACGACACGAACAATTTTGAAATTTCGCGTAATTTACGCGACGAACTTACGAACCGAGCAACTAAAACGAACCCGGATACCACCCGGGGTATAAAAACCCTAGAATGAGGTTTTTCCTTCATTCTTCTCTTCCCCAACCTCTCTTAGCTCAAAACACCATTTTTAGGGTTTTCAAAACCTTCAAACCTCCATATCTCTCTCATTTCTTCACCAAATCACCCCATTCTTGAACCTACTTGAAGCTCTCATTGTGCTCTACACGAAAGTACAAAGGATCTGAGCTGATATCCATCAGAACTAAGGTAAAATCGTGGTCAAAGCTAACGAGTTTTAGGGTTTTCATCCCTTTGTTTTGCTTTCGGTTTTTACACCACCCCATCGACCTCACAACCTTCAAACACCAACCCTTGCTTGTCACTACCATGGGACAACCCCTTTGACTTGACTGCACTTTGGGTCGAAACCCCTAGACGACTGCTACTTCGCCGAATGAGAAGGACCCAAGTGGCCGAATGGCCTCCTTCGACGGCTACTGCTCCTTCGGCAGTAAGACTCATTCGGTGCTCAACCCACATTCGCTGACCTCTCATTCGAGCCACCTCATTCGCCAGAATCATCACCATTCGCCATACAGTCAGCTGAGTCGGCCACCTCATTCGAGACTCTCTCATTCGACAACCACCATGCCATTCGATAGGATCCATACTCTCTTCATTCGTAGGCCTATACTCATCTTATTTGACCAAGATTCAGTTGAGTATTCATGATGTACAGGCCGCATCCATTCATTCTTAGCAGACTTCGTGCGACCAAAGGATCCATCCCTAATCTACCCTAGTCTTGCGCTCTAGATCCAGGCCCAATAGGGAATGAACAGGCCCAGTAAATTCCTTGCGGTCCAGCTCCACTTCTTAGGCCAAGTTAGTCTAGATTTGGACCACTTGGTTATGCAGGCCACTGATTCTATTTCGAGGCCCAACAACAATGTATTCCAACCCCTATCGGCCCAAAACAGTAACTCAAATAACATCCTCAGATGGCCCATATTTCTTGTGATGCAGCCCAGTTCATTAGCCCAACAGTTCACCCTTGGCCCAAGAACAAGTAGCCTGCCAATGACTTATCCTTGATTTAAAGCCCAAATTGCCTTGGTCTAGAGCCATTTGATGCACCACTTGTAGGCCAACAACCATTGGTTGAGGCCACTTTGTACGGATCAACCACCCTTAATAGGCCCAACTGTTTTTCTTCAGGCCCAACCGTTTTCTTTAGGCCCAGCAGTCCTCTTATGCGGGCCATGTGTTTTTGGTTGAGGCCCAATTTATTCAGCCCACAGATCAAGTAGTTCGGCTATATATACAACATTGGACTCAATAGAAAATTTGTATAGGCCAGGAGTAGGCCCACAACAACTCCCCAGGCCCAATACCTCTAAAGTTGATCCATTGAATCTAGGAAGGTCCAACAAGAAGTGAACAGCCCAAGGCCCACGGTTTAGGGCTCAAGGCTTACTGCCTTTGGCCCAAGGCCACCATTTTGGCCAAAAGCCCAAATTCAAGGCCCACAATGTTTTCAGCCATTCTAATCCAGGCCCAACTTGGCTTATGAGTTATATTAGTGAAGGCCTGAGACAAATCTCAATGGGCCCAACAAAATCAGCCCGAGGCCCCAGAAAACCAATTCAAGGCCTATTTTGAGGCCCATGTCCTCATTTTGGAGCCACTTTGCTAATACCTTGGCCAACAGCTCATTTCTGGCCCAAATTCAATTCCAACAGCCTTATATGACTCTAGGCCCAACAAATATTACCAAGGCCCACCTTGGGCCCGATAAATTCCTTAGAGGCCCAAAACAAAGCCCACAAGGCTACTTGAACTCTAGCCCTTGTAACTTTTGGCAAGGCCTTTGTATTCCATTAGTCCAAATCAATGTTCCACACTTTCAAATAAGCCTCACCATCCTCAAATGTTCAAGAACTATTCCAAGGCCCATGTATTTGGGCCCATGGCCCAAATTGTTACACAAATGGCCCAACAAGTAACTTGGTCACAACGTTCGGTCCATATGCCATGATTAGGCCCACATGAGTTCACTACATTTCATGAGATCAAAATAAGATATGTCAAAAGAATGTTTGCTTAATTAATCAATAATTATGCGATAAATGTTCAAAACGTACAAAATCAACAAAGACGAGTTGGAAACTAAGCACTAAGTCTTTCATCAAAGCAAATGGCATATAACTAATGACAAGATGATAACTTATAAGGTCATTAACTTGAATCAAACATATGGGACCGAACAGGGATCATGACCAAGTCTTACGCGTGTTAGCCAACTTTAGGGCTAACACATATATCTACACACACAAAATTCTACAAACTTATACTTACGAGTCTTAACAACGTTAAATCAATACAGGAGCGTGAAAACAAATCAAATTACAATACAGAGCGCGTGCAGTCTTTCGTTTAAGCTAAGTCAACTCAACAGCAACCAGGTGAGTTCATTGCCCCTTTTCTAACATTTTTGTTTTAAAACGCGGGGCTGAGAAGCATGCGTAAACTGTTTTATGTAAATTGTTTACTTGAATGTTTTTATATGTTTACATGTATAACTGTTATCTTAGACTCCTGTTTAGGTAACTGTTATGTATCAAAGAACTATTTCAAAGAACTATTTTCAAAGAACTAAAGACCTCAAACAAAGAACTATTTTCAAAGATCTATTTTCAAAGAACTAACGATCTATTTTCAAAGAACTATTTCAAGGGTGTGTTGTCAAAGAACTAACGGTCTACTCTCAAAGAACTAACGATCTATTTTCAAAGAACTATTTCAAGGGTGTGTTGTCAAAGAACTAACGGTCTACTCTCAAAGAACTAACGATCTATTTTCAAAGAACTATTTCAAGAGTGTGTTGTCAAAGAACTAACGATCTATTCAAAGAACTAAGTACAAAGAACTATTTTGAGGAACATCTGGGAAATGCTCAAAGATAACATGTGCCAAAGAACTAAAGAACTATGGACGGTCTAAAGAACTATGAAAGCCTATATATCAAAAGATGTCCTAGCTAGACTGATTGATTGTAGGTCACATGTTTGATGAGGTTTGCAGATCTCCTCTACTACTAAGTACCTTGATTGACAGACTAGTCTACTCGAGTTGACCATAGGCCCCAATCATTAGGACTTAGATTTTATTGAATGTTTATTTATTTATTTATTAAGCATTTATAACTAATTCTACAATTGCTGTTTTAATCATGTTTGTATGATGACATATGAACAAGAGAGATTTCAAACAATTGCAATTACAGGAACAGAGAACAGAGGAATCATGGGTGTTTAAAGGTGTATGGTAGGTAAAAACGCTTAATTATCATTAACAGCAATGTCCTATGCGGATTAGTATGTGGTGGGACGTCGTCTGGGCGGGGTTGTAGCCTTGACCCAGGGGTATGCCCTATATATAAGCATACCGATCTGGATGATACATGTGGTGTTAATGAGGTTAGGGTCTTTACCGAAAGAAGGGTTCAAAACATTTTCAATTTACAAAACTATATGAACTCACCAACCATGTGTTGACTTGATCTTTTTGCATGACTTCTCAGGTGACGAACAGGTCAATTAGGAAGTCATTACATCTGGACTAGGAATTCAATTAGAAGACTTAGTGTTTTGGACCTGCATATTTTGAAGACAACATTACACCTACCATTTTGTATATCTTGTGTAAACACAAGATAGAAACTCATGGTGTTAACAGTAGAGTTACATTGTTAAATTATAAACAATACTGATGTAGTTTAACTTTGTAATTCTATCCTATTTAGCATTTCTCATTTATGTATCATGTGCCATATAACAATCTGATCAGTCCGATTATCACTCACGATATCGCGCCCCGGGAATCTTCCGCCCGACGGGACAACCGATCCTATCCCGCCGGCTCGGGGTGTGACAGATTGGTATCAGAGCCATGGTTATAGAGAAATATAGGTCATTTATTTAAACGGTTTGGCCTAGACTATAACATAGGGACCCTACATGTAGAGAACATAGGAATTAGGAATTTATGTGCATTGTGTCTTCTGCATTCGATCATTGCACTAACCAATGTTCTATTGGTTATGATTAGAATGTCACCAAGAAGACAACCATCACCGCCTCCACCTTCGCAGGAGACGGACCCAGCAGTCGAGGCACTTGCAACTTTGATCACTGAACAGTTGATGGCGGTTCTCCCTGGAATCATTGCCCGGATCAGGAATAGTGAGGAGTTTGCTAAAATCTTCCCACTAATTTCTACAGAGCAGAAGAAATCGGAAACAGGAGAGTCAAGCAAGAAGCGAAAAAGGTGTCATCCTGAAGAATCAAGAGACCTTGTAATCTACACTGAAGCCATTCCTCTTCGTCAGATGGCCGTTGCTCCGGAGTCAGAGGGTCATAAGCTTCGTGCTGACAAATTTCCTTTATGTGCCACATGCGGTCTCCACCATGCTAAGGGCAAACTGTGCAAACATTGTCTGAACTGTGGGAAAAAGGGACACTGGAGTCGTGATTGTAATAATCCCCCGACTCATAACCAGAATCCCGGAAACACTACATATCCTCTTCCTCGATACAGAAAGGATTGCTATGTGTGCGGATTATCCGAACACATTTCACGGGACTGTCCCGTGAGGATATCTTCCACAAGTCCTGTACATTCTACGGGAAAAGATTCCCTTTGTTCAGTTTGTCACCACCATCATCGAGCTGAACTCTCATGTGTATCATGTACGTTTTGTGGAAGATACGAACATTGGATTCAAAAGTGTCGGTTAAATTTAACCAGGGAACAGAAACAAAAAGCGAGCACCTCTACTTCCTCTCAACACAACAACAACTGCTACACGTGCGGAATGCATGGACATTTCGCGAGGGACTGCCCTAGGAAAATGCATCCAGCAGACCCAGCAGTCACTGAGGAACTACTCGCTTTACCAGCTCCTGGGGAACATTCGGAGTCCGATGACTCCATAGGTATGCAAATTTCATCTCAGTGCAGTAGGTTATTTGTTGACGTATTAATTAGAACTGCATGGTCTGTTGTAGTTTTAGAAACAATAAATTATGATAGCCGTAAACAAAGTTAGTGTCAAAAGATAGTTGTAATAATAACTTAAGGAACCTTTAGGTTAAGTAAGCATTAAAAGATTAAATAAAGATAGAGAAATCCACAATTACATTTTAAATACAATATTTAAGAAGAGAACTTAGGTTAAATAGAACACTAAAACTCATAGGAGTTCAAAATGTCCAAGTTAGTGTGTCAGCTTCCACCTTCCACCTGAACCTCTTAAAATTTTGAGTTACTTTAATTAGAGAACTATGGTTCAATGACGTTAGTAAAGCATGAATGTTAGGACAATGCTGCGTCTTATTTAAAACAAGATAAGTGGATCAGGAGAAACCAGTTGTGAGTGCAAGACGAGGATATGACAAGAGACAACATTCCGAATGAAATATGGGCATTTCAAGTTACAATAATGCCTTTCGGATAGAAGAATGCATATATGATTTTCATGGGCTTCATGAACTGAGTATGCAAACTGTATCTGGATTAGTTTATCATTATCGTTAGGGATGACTTACTAAATCATTTTAATAGAAAGACAGAACGCGAAAGACATCTCAGGTATATTCTGGAGCTGTTAAAGGAATGACAACCCTATCCTGATTTCTTTCATTTGGAAATTAGGATGAGAATAAGTAACAGTTGGAACAACAGTTACAATGAGTTCCGAAAGACACATGACTTCCGGGTAAAAGTAAGATAAATATACATCACCTCACCGTGAGTATAGTATTACTTAGAAGGGATAGACCATTATCTTTATTCCAATAGTAATACCATATCTTAAGTAGACCTTCCCGATATATAAGTCCACTTTCAAAGTTGAGAACAGATTAAACAAATGGTGAAGTATGTATACGGTTATATCAAATAACCTAAGAATTCACCATGTGACGTGAGAATCTTAACCAGACGATCAACATTCAGAGTTGTCAGAGTCACTTATGAAAGCTTTAAGGAGTGTGTCAGGTGATAGAACAGAAAGACAATTTGAAATAAACTGGATGAAATGCCTACCGCCAAAATGGTGGATTTCGGTAATAGGTCAATCCAGAAGAATTACTCTTGAGAAAGCACACGAACCAGATAATTAGTGCATTCGGGCGCCGATAAAATGTACTGAGAATTTCAAAGATTTTACTGGTGGCCGGGAATGAAGAAAGACATAGCTGAATACGTCGGCAGATGTCTTGCGTGTGCAAGAGTAAAAGCGGAACACCAGAAACCGTCTGATTTACTGGAACAGCCTGAGATTCCACTCTGGAAGTGGGAACAAATAGCTATGGACTTCATTATCAAGCTACCCCGCACTTCCAGTGGTCGCAATACTATTTGGTGATCATCAATCATTTAACAAGATCTGCTCACTTCTTGCCGATGCGTGAAAATTTCACGATGGATAAACTGGCAAGATTATATGTCAATGAGATAGTGGTACGCCATTGTGTGCCATTGTCTATTATTTCCGATCGAGACAGCAGACTTACATCAAGGAGCTGGCAATCACTACAGAAATCTCTAGGGACACAGTTAAATTGAGTACAGCTTACCATCCACAAACGGACGGTCAAAGCGAACGTACAATTCAAGCCCTAGAGGACATGTTAAGAACTTGTGTTCTAGATTTTGGTGGTAATTGGGATTCTCATTTGCCACTAATTGAGTTCTCCTACAACAACAGTTATCACAACAGCATCGGTTGTGCCCCATTCGAGGCTCTTTATGGTCGAAAATGTCGGTCACCGATCTGTTGGTCAGAAGTGGGAGATAACCATATATCTGGACCAGAACTGATTCAGGAAATCACTGACAAGATTGCTCAGATTCAGAGAAGATTGCAAGCTACAAGAAGCAGACAGAAAAGCTATGCCGACAAATGGCGTAAGCCGTTGAAATTCCAAGAGGGAGACCGTGTCATGTTGAAGGTATCCCTATGGAAAGGCGTTGTGCGTTTTGGAACAAAAGGCAAACTAGCACCACGATACGTAGGACCGTTCGAAATCATCGAACGTATTGGTCTTGTGGCTTATCGACTGAGATCACCGGTTGAACTCAGTGGTGTGTATGACGTGTTTCACGTTTCGAACTTAAAGAAATGCCTTGCTGACGAATCACTCGTCATTCCATTTGAAGAGATTCAAGTTGATGAACAGTTGCACTTTATCGAGGAACCTTTAGAGATTATGGATCGCAAGGTTAAACAACTGAGGCGAAGCCGTATCCCCATTGTAAAGGTTCCTTGGAACTCAAGATGCGGACCCGAGTTCACTTGGGAACGTGAAGATCACATGAAGTTAAAGTATCCCCAAATGTTTGAAGAAGAAGCTGTACCCGATAACAACTCTTAAATTTCGGGACGAAATTTCTTTAACAAGGGGAGACTGTAACAGCAAGTACCAGATCGTCCGGCAAGTCCGTACGGTACGTGTACTTTCTACAGTAACTGTGTGTACTTATACTATTGTAAACAGTACTTGAATTAACAGGATCTTAAATACAAGAAATCGTTGTACGTATTTTCGTATAAACTTAAATACATTAAGTACAACGTACATTTGGAACATTTGTTACATTTATTAAGTGAAAACTTAATTACAGTTAACACAACAAGTCACGAGAAACAACGATGTTCAAACAATACTCAGAAACAAATCGGTTGCGATCTGATGTCCACAACTGACAGGAATCAGATGACCGACAAGTTAGTACAAGAACAATGTGAAAACAGGATGTTTAGTTGAGTCCGACAGTGAGGAAACACAATCTAAACACAATTACAGTGTTATTTCAGAATAACGAACTGACAGTGTGTTTGCGTGGGTGACGATTCACACGAACATATCTGTGAGTTTAGAGTTCTGAAATAATGACTGAAAAGTAGAAAACAAAAGTCAGAAAGCAAAACCATCGTCGTATTCGTTCGGGTGACGATTCGAACGAATTACGCGCGAAGGTGACGCGATCTGACGAAACGAAAACGAAAACACGACACGAACGAAAGTAATTTAATAAAATAAAATAAATAACATTTTACAATTTTGAAACTCATCAAAATAATTAAATTAAACTCCTTTATTTAAAATAATTAAATTTCGCGTAAAAATCCGGTTACGCGACGAACTTACGAACCGAGCAACTAAAACGAACCCGGATACCACCCGGGGTATAAAAACCCTAGAATGAGGTTTTTCCTTCATTCTTCTCTTCCCCAACCTCTCTCTAGCTCAAATTTCCGGCCACACCATTTTTAGGGTTTTCAAAACCTTCAAACCTCCATATCTCTCTCATTTCTTCACCAAATCACCCCATTCTTGAACCTACTTGAAGCTCTCATTGTGCTCTACACGAAAGTACAAAGGATCTGAGCTGATATCCATCAGAACTAAGGTAAAATCGTGGTCAAAGCTAACGAGTTTTAGGGTTTTCATCCCTTTGTTTTGCTCTTGAACCCAAACCGGTTTTTACACCACCCCATCGACCTCACAACCTTCAAACACCAACCCTTGCTTGTCACTACCATGGGACAACCCCTTTGACTTGACTGCACTTTGGGTCGAAACACCTAGACCGACTGCTACTTCGCCGAATGAGAAGGACCCAAGTGGCCGAATGGCCTCCTTCGACGGCTACTGCTCCTTCGGCAGTAAGACTCATTCGGTGCTCAACCCACATTCGCTGACCTCTCATTCGAGCCACCTCATTCGCCAGAATCATCACCATTCGCCATACAGTCAGCTGAGTCGGCCACCTCATTCGAGACTCTCTCATTCGACAACCACCATGCCATTCGATAGGATCCATACTCTCTTCATTCGTAGGCCTATACTCATCTTATTTGACCAAGATTCAGTTGAGTATTCATGATGTACAGGCCGCATCCATTCATTCTTAGCAGACTTCGTGCGACAAAAGGATCCATCCCTAATCTACCCTAGTCTTGCGCTCTAGATCCAGGCCCAATAGGGAATGAACAGGCCCAGTAAATTCCTTGCGGTCCAGCTCCACTTCTTAGGCCAAGTTAGTCTAGATTTGGACCACTTGGTTATGCAGGCCACTGATTCTATTTCGAGGCCCAACAACAATGTATTCCAACCCCTATCGGCCCAAAACAGTAACTCAAATAACATCCTCAGATGGCCCATATTTCTTGTGATGCAGACCCGTTCATTAGCCCAACAGTTCACCCTTGGCCCAAGAACAAGTAGCCTGCCAATGACTTATCCTTGATTTAAAGCCCAAATTGCCTTGGTCTAGAGCCATTTGATGCACCACTTGTAGGCCAACAACCATTGGTTGAGGCCACTTTGTACGGATCAACCACCCTTAATAGGCCCAACTGTTTTTCTTCAGGCCCAACCGTTTTCTTTAGGCCCAGCAGTCCTCTTATGCGGGCCATGTATTTTTGGTTGAGGCCCAATTTATTCAGCCCACAGATCAAGTAGTTCGGCTATATATACAACATTGGACTCAATAGAAAATTTGTATAGGCCAGGAGTAGGCCCACAACAACTCCCCAGGCCCAATACCTCTAAAGTTGATCCATTGAATCTAGGAAGGTCCAACAAGAAGTGAACAGCCCAAGGCCCACGGTTTAGGGCTCAAGGCTTACTGCCTTTGGCCCAAGGCCACCATTTTGGCCAAAAGCCCAAATTCAAGGCCCACAATGTTTTCAGCCATTCTAATCCAGGCCCAACTTGGCTTATGAGTTATATTAGTGAAGGCCTGAGACAAATCTCAATGGGCCCAACAAAATCAGCCCGAGGCCCCAGAAAACCAATTCAAGGCCTATTTTGAGGCCCATGTCCTCATTTTGGAGCCACTTTGCTAATACCTTGGCCAACAGCTCATTTCTGGCCCAAATTCAATTCCAACAGCCTTATATGACTCTAGGCCCAACAAATATTACCAAGGCCCACCTTGGGCCCGATAAATTCCTTAGAGGCCCAAAACAAAGCCCACAAGGCTACTTGAACTCTAGCCCTTGTAACTTTTGGCAAGGCCTTTGTATTCCATTAGTCCAAATCAATGTTCCACACTTTCAAATAAGCCTCACCATCCTCAAATGTTCAAGAACTATTCCAAGGCCCATGTATTTGGGCCCATGGCCCAAATTGTTACACAAATGGCCCAACAAGTAACTTGGTCACAACGTTCGGTCCATATGCCATGATTAGGCCCACATGAGTTCACTACATTTCATGAGATCAAAATAAGATATGTCAAAAGAATGTTTGCTTAATTAATCAATAATTATGCGATAAATGTTCAAAACGTACAAAATCAACAAAGACGAGTTGGAAACTAAGCACTAAGTCTTTCATCAAAGCAAATGGCATATAACTAATGACAAGATGATAACTTATAAGGTCATTAACTTGAATCAAACATATGGGACCGAACAGGGATCATGACCAAGTCTTACGCGTGTTAGTCAACTTTAGGGCTAACACATATATCTACACACACAAAATTCTACAAACTTATACTTACGAGTCTTAACAACGTTAAATCAATACAGGAGCGTGAAAACAAATCAAATTACAATACAGAGCGCGTGCAGTCTTTCGTTTAAGCTAAGTCAACTCAACAGCAACCAGGTGAGTTCATTGCCCCTTTTCTAACATTTTTGTTTTAAAACGCGGGGCTGAGAAGCATGCGTAAACTGTTTTATGTAAATTGTTTACTTGAATGTTTTTATATGTTTACATGTATAACTGTTATCTTAGACTCCTGTTTAGGTAACTGTTATGTATCAAAGAACTATTTCAAAGAACTATTTTCAAAGAACTAAAGACCTCAAACAAAGAACTATTTTCAAAGATCTATTTTCAAAGAACTAACGATCTATTTTCAAAGAACTATTTCAAGGGTGTGTTGTCAAAGAACTAACGGTCTACTCTCAAAGAACTAACGATCTATTTTCAAAGAACTATTTCAAGGGTGTGTTGTCAAAGAACTAACGGTCTACTCTCAAAGAACTAACGATCTATTTTCAAAGAACTATTTCAAGAGTGTGTTGTCAAAGAACTAACGATCTATTCAAAGAACTAAGTACAAAGAACTATTTTGAGGAACATCTGGGAAATGCTCAAAGATAACATGTGCCAAAGAACTAAAGAACTATGGACGGTCTAAAGAACTATGAAAGCCTATATATCAAAAGATGTCCTAGCTAGACTGATTGATTGTAGGTCACATGTTTGATGAGGTTTGCAGATCTCCTCTACTACTAAGTACCTTGATTGACAGACTAGTCTACTCGAGTTGACCATAGGCCCCAATCATTAGGACTTAGATTTTATTGAATGTTTATTTATTTATTTATAACTAATTCTACAATTGCTGTTTTAAATCATGTTTGTATGATGACCATATGAACAAGAGAGATTTCAAACAATTGCAATTACAAGAACAGAGAACAGAGGAATCATGGGTGTTTAAAGGTGTATGGTAGGTAAAAACGCTTAATTATCATTAACAGCAATGTCCTATGCGGATTAGTATGTGGTGGGACGTCGTCTGGGCGGGGTTGTAGCCTTGACCCAGGGGTATGCCCTATATATAAGCATACCGATCTGGATGATACATGTGGTGTTAATGAGGTTAGGGTCTTTACCGAAAGAAGGGTTCAAAACATTTTCAATTTACAAAACTATATGAACTCACCAACCATGTGTTGACTTGATCTTTTTGCATGACTTCTCAGGTGACGAACAGGTCAATTAGGAAGTCATTACATCTGGACTAGGAATTCAATTAGAAGACTTAGTGTTTTGGACCTGCATATTTTGAAGACAACATTACACCTACCATTTTGTATATCTTGTGTAAACACAAGATAGAAACTCATGGTGTTAACAGTAGAGTTACATTGTTAAATTATAAACAATACTGATGTAGTTTAACTTTGTAATTCTATCCTATTTAGCATTTCTCATTTATGTATCATGTGCCATATAACAATCTGATCAGTCCGATTATCACTCACGATATCGCGCCCCGGGAATCTTCCGCCCGACGGGACAACCGATCCTATCCCGTCGGCTCGGGGTGTGACATAGTTGAACTTGTTTTTTCTAATTTAATTAGGATAATTAGTTTAATTGATTCTTATTTTTACTCAAAACCCCCCTCTTTGTTTTAAATTATTTTATCTTGTTTCGTTAAGTTAGTGTCTCGTGGGTTCGATATCCGGACTTTCATTAGCTATTCTACAATTGATAGGTACACTTGCCTGTTGTAGTGGTTTAGTTTAGGATTTTCGGTTTTAACTCGTTGTAATTAAGTTAAGTCTAGGTTAGTGTTTGTAGTTATTTTCTTAGACCACTTTTAGGGACATCAAGTTTTTGGCGCCGTTGCCGAGGACACTTGGCAATAGCGAACTTAGCTTAGATTGTGATTGTAAAAAATTAGAAGGTCTAATTTTTTTATTTTTTTTTTTAGTATTTTTGGCTTTTAAGTGTTTTCTTTTCTTTCTTATTTGCCTTAATTGTTTCTTATCTTTTAGTTGCTAGGTTTTATTATGTTTTAGGTTTTTAGTTGTTTTGTTTGTTAAAATCCTTTACTTGTAATCGTTTACAGTGCATGCCACATACTCGATCACAAGGACCACCGCCAGTTTTTGCTTTTGAAGAACCAGAGCAAGAGTTTCACACGAACCTTAGGAGTCGCCTTTCCCAGGTACGTGATCTTGCCCCGATTTTGTTTTCTCCTTCTTGTTCTACACCTAGTTCACCTTCACACACACCCACTTCACCTTTCCCGATTCCACCTGTTTGCTTCGACATGGCCGAGGAGATACCACCACCGGCGAGACGCACCGTTCATGACCGAGCTTGCAATGGATTCACCGGAGTTCGCAACCCGGTCACTCGTCCCGTGTTTGCCAATGATGCTACTTGCCAATTCCCTTCCTACATCATGATTGCTATCACCAATTTCATTCAGTTTAATGGTCTTGATGATGAGGATGCTCCGGACATATGTCCTGTTTTTCTAGGATCTGCAACACCTTCAATCTCCATGGAGTTTCTGAGGATAACATCTGCTTACAGCTTTTCCCATTCTCTCTTGCTAATCGTGCATCCACCTGGTTCGATAGCCTTCCTGAGAACTCCAAAAACACGTGGGATGATCTTCGAAAGAAATTTATGAAGAAATATTTTCCACCTTCCAAAGCTGCTCGTCTTAGGGACCAAATCCATTCCTTTCATATGGAGCCCGATGAGTCTTACTCTGCAGCTTGGGAGCGATTCCACACTTTGCTTAGCAAATGTCCACAGCATGGACTTTCTGAATGGGCACTTGTAGAGAAATTCTACAATGAATTGACACTGGAGAAGCAAATCATGTTCAATACAGCTGCAGGTGGGCATATCATGGAGATGAAGGATACAGATGAGTGTATTGACATGTTTGAGAGTTTTGCTAAAGCCGAGCAGCAGCATAAACCATCCACTAGATCCTCCATCACTAAGGCTACCAACACCTCATCTGTTGCTAGAGGTGTTTATCAGGTCGCTCCTGACACTAGCCTTGCTGCTACCATAGAGACTCTAGCGAGAGACATGAAGGAACTGAAGACACAGCTGAAGAAGTGTGAGATATGTCGAGGAGGACATGCGACTGCCGAGTGCCCTATTACTAATCAGGAGCAGTTAGATTCCATTAATTCTGGTTGGAACAAGGCTTTCACTTCCAACTTCAATTTCAATCCCAATCCTAATTGGAATCCTAACACAAATTGGCGAAACTCCAACAACAACTGGCGTGGTAACAACTCCTATCAACCACGTCAGAATCAGGCATCGAATGAGAATTCAGGAGCGGCTCCAAGCAGCAGTGGTGACCCAGAAGTGAAGGACATGCTCAAGCAGCAGATGCAGATGCTACAGCAGTTGATATCAAAGGATCAACACACACAGGTGAAGCTTCAGGAGCATGATACATTGCTGAGGAATCAACAGTCAGCATATCTGGACCTACAGCGATCGGTAGGTGACATTGCGAAGAGGTTGGATAAGAGGCAGGGTGGATCCTTCTCGGGGAATACTGAGGCAAACCCGAAAGTCATGTGAAGGCTGTGACGACTAGGAGTGGTCGTGGAGGTGAGAAGGAGGTTGAGAAGTCACCGGATGTCGATGTAGAGGAACCGGTTGACGAGGAGATAGTGATGGAGACTCCTGATAGGGTGCACCAGAGGCTAGGCCCAGCAAGTACAGCACCAGTAGGAGAGTCTTCAGTTGAGAAGAAGGGAGTTGAGGCAGAGAAGAAGAAGATGGAAGAGAAGAGGACTCCCGAGGTTGATATAAGTAGGCTTCCATATCCAGCACGTGCATTGCAGCAGAAGTATGCACAGGAGTATGGACATTTCTTAGAGATGTTTAAGCAGCTTAAGATTAACCTCCCGTTTGTAGAAGCACTCCAGCATATGCCCAAATATGCTAAATTCTTGAAGGATCTTCTGTCTAACAAGAAGAAGCTGGAGTCACTTTCTACAGTCACATTAGGAGCTCGATGTTCTGCGTTGGTCCAGAACAAACTGCCTGAGAAGCTTGACGATCCAGGGGTTTTCACTATCCCTTGCTTATTTGTCAGTTCTTCTGTGAACCACACGTTGCCTGACTTGGGTGCTAGCATTAACTTGATGCCATACTCGACTTATCAGAAGCTGGATCTTGGAGAACCATCTTCGACGCGCATGAGCATCACTTTGGCCGATCGATCGGTCAAGTATCCACGGGGAATTGTGTAGAATATTTTGGTGAAGGTTGATAAGTTTGTATTCCCTGCGGATTTTGTCATTCTAGACATGGAGGCCGATGACAGGGTCCCACTCATTATGGGATGTCCTTTCCTACGCACTGCTAAGGCAATGATAGATGTTTTTGAAGGTAAGATTACATTGCGTGTAGGTGAGGAGAATGTTACATTTGATGTGAGGAAGTCGATGAAGCATTCGAATGGCCAGGATGATTCTGTTTATTTCCTTGATTCTTTCATTCCTTACATAGATCGTTGTCTAGATTACATTTCTGGATCTGATTTATTGAAAGATCAAGACCTAGGTGAGGAGAACCAGGCTGTTGAGATTGATGCTTCTTCTGAGCACATTCCGAGCAGTCTGGCTAGTAAGCCTCCTGAGCACCCGACTGCTTTTGAAGTTTTTGAAAGTACAGATCCGGTTGAGAGACCATCTGTTGAGGCACCACCAGGAGTATGCATTTCTGGATGGTGATTCTGATTTGCCCGTCATTATTTCATCTTCATTGACGGAGGAGGAGAAGTCGAGATTGATTGATGTGCTTAAGGCCAATAAGTAGGCGATTGCGTGGAAGTTGATGGACATAAAGGGCATACACCCTTCATTTTGTACGCATCGCATTTTGATGGAGGAGGATTACAAGCCGGTGGTCCAACGACAGCGACGGCTAAATCCTAACATGTCTGAAGTTGTGAAGAAGGAGGTTCTTAAGCTCTTAGATGCCGGATTGATCTATCCCATTTCAGATTCAGCTTGGGTCAGTCCGATACAGGTTGTTCCAAAGAAGGGAGGCATGACTGTCATTATGAATGAGAAGAAGGAGTTGATTCCATCTAGGACAGTCACTGGTTGGACAGTATGCATCGATTACAGGAGACTGAATGATGCCACCAGGAAAGATCATTTCCCACTGCCTTTCATTGATCAGATGTTGGAGCAGTTGTTAGGACAACAATTTTACTGTTTTCTTGATGGTTTCTCAGGTTATTTCCAAATCCCCATAGCACCAGAGGATCAGGAGAAAACCACGTTTACATGCCCATACGGTACCTTTGCGTATCGTCGTATGCCGTTTGTGTTATGTAATGCTCCAGCCACATTCCAGAGATGCATGGTGGCTATATTTCAGGATATGATCGAAGCTTCCATGAAAGTTTTCATGGACGATTTTTCAGTTTTTGGAAGTTCGTTCGATCATTGTTTGCAGAATTTGGATAGGATGCTTGCTAGATGTGTGGAGACTAATTTGATGCTGAACTGGGAGAAGTGTCATTTCATGGTGACTGAGGGTATTGTGCTAGGGCACAAGATTTCGCGAGATGGCATTGAGGTAGATAGGGCTAAGATCGAGACAATTAGTAAACTCCCACCATCGACGAATGTGAGAGCGGTTCGTAGTTTTGTAGGTCATGCAGGGTTTTATAGGCGTTTCATTAAAGACTTTTCTAAGATTACGAGACCGATAACCATACTTCTAGAGAAAGATGTGGTGTTTGAGTTTAGTGAAGAGTGCATGAGAGCTTTTGAGTTTCTGAAGGAAAAGTTGGTGAGTTCTCCTATTCTGATAGCCCCTGACTGGAGCCTTCCTTTCGAGTTGATATGCGATGCTAGTGATTTTGCAGTAGGGGCTGTGCTTGGTCAGCGGAAGGATAAGCACTTTCATCCGATTTACTACGCAAGAAAGACCTTAGATGATGCTCAGGAGAACTACACGACTACGGAGAAGGAGTTGTTAGCGGTCGTGTATGCGTTCGATAAGTTTAGGTCTTATCTTGTTCTTTCCAAGACCATTGTTTACATCGATCATGCGGCCTTGCGATACTTGTTCGCGAAAAAGGACGCAAAACCTCGTTTGATTTGGTGGATTCTCCTCCTTTCTGAGTTTGACATAGAGATTAAGGATAAGAAAGGAGCTGAGAATGTTGCAGCCGACCATTTGTCGCGGCTTGAGGATCCTGCTCGGGAGAAGATAAATGAGGAGATGATTGGAGACACATTCCCACATGAGACTTTGATTTCTACAGACACAGAGATAGTGCTTTTGGTGAGTGCAGGTGAGCAGGGATTACCGTGGTTCTCAGACATTGCGAATTACTTGTCTGAAGGTTACATGTTGAAGGGTCTGATTTCACAGCAGCGGAAGAGGTTCTTTACTGAAGCAAACCATTATATATGGGATGCTCCATATTTTTTTCGCGAGGGAGCAGACGGGATTTTGAGGAGATGTGTGAGTCGTGAGGAAGGATTGGACATCCTAATACATTGTCATGAGGGATTGACTGGAGGACACCATGGGCCATCATACACTGCGAAGAAGGTGTTTGATTGTGGATTTTATTGGCTGACAGTGTTTAAGGATGCACATGAGTTCGTGAGGAGCTGTGATGCGTGTCAGAGGACTGGAAACATCTCACGTAGGAATGAGATGCCCCAGAACCCCATCCAGGGGTTGAGGTCTTTGATATTTGGGGTATTGACTTCATGGGACCGTTCCCTTCATCCCGAGGGAATCGGTACATCCTCGTGGCTATTGATTATGTTTCAAAATGGGTAGAGGCTCAAGCTTTATCCATGAATGATGCACGAGGAGTTGTGGGATTTCTGAAGAGATTGTTTTGTAGGTTTGGAACCCCTAAGGCATTGATAAGTGATAGAGGCACGCATTTCTGTAATGCACAGTTGGAGAAGGTGTTGGCACGATACGGGGTGACCCATCGAGTGTCAACTGCCTATCATCCACAGACTAGTGGCCAGGTTGATAATGCCAATAGGGGTGTAAAGAGGATTCTCGAGAAGACGATAGGGAGAAACCGTAAGGATTGGGCAGATAGGCTAGACGAGGTGTTGTGGGCGTTTAGGACAGCTTTTAAGAATTCGATTGGGACCACGCCTTTTCGGATGGTTTATGGTAAAGCGTGTCATCTGCCAATGGAGTTAGAGCATAAGGCGTTTTGGGCGTTGAAGAGTGTGAATCTTGATTTGCCGAGTGCTGTGAAGAATCGGTTTCTGCAGTTGCACGAGTTAGAGGAGTTGCGTGACGAGGCGTACGCACGATCGTGGAGTTATAAAGAGCGTACGAAGGCGTTGCACGATCGTAAGTTGAGAGGAGTGAAGGAGTTTAGGATGGGTGATCAGGTGCTAGTCTATGATTCAAGGCTCAGGTTATTCCCAGGTAAGTTGAAGTCCAAATGGAAAGGACCGTTTGTTGTGCATGAGGTCTTTCCACACGGAGCAATTGAGCTTGAATCAGAAGGTCGGACTTCGAAGGTTAACGGACATCGTTTGAAACTATACATCGGAGGACCGATAGGTACTGAGAAGGAGATAGCACTCCTTGAGTTGCGCAGGTGAGGATAGCTAGGCCTGATTTGTAGAGTTTGTAATATAGGTTGCATGAATTCTTGTTATTTTTACCTCCATTCACATAAAAAACCGATTAGGTTAGTTTTTGAATTATAGATAGTTGATTTTTAATTTTTGTAATTTAGTTAGGATTTTATTTATGTTATTTTATTTTTATTTTTATTTTTATTTAGATAGTTGATTTTTATTTTATTTTTATTTTTTGTTAATTTAAAAAAAATGCAAAATTCCAAAAACGCCGAATTGTGTCGCGGTACGCGGCGGTGTAACAAGATACTTATCGCGGTACGCCATGGATTTTGGGGAGAAAAAAAATAAATAAATAACATAGTGTCTTCGCGTACCACCACCATCACTTTTTACCTCTCACAACCGCAAACCCACCGGTTCCCATCATTACTCCACCGCACCGCCACCGAACGCCACAGATCTCCACCGGTTCATCACCCTTTCACCACCGGTTACCTCCGCTTCTCCACCACACTACAACCGGTTGTCATCGTATATACACCACAGCACCACCACTTACCACCGCGCTGACATCAACACCACCACCGTCTTCTTTCCCCCATCTTCTTCTGTGCAAATCACCACCGCTGCTATCAACATCACCATCGCATCATCACGGTCTCCGGTTCATCGTGCGCTACCACCAACCTCGGTTCAAATCGCGATTAGGTATGTATAGATCTTTATTTCGTTCGATCTCTAGGTTTAGATCTTAGATAATGTTATGTTTTTGTAGCTTATCAGTAGATTTCGAATAATTTTAGAACTTAGGGTAGATTTGTATTGATTTTGGAACGAATGGGGTTCAATTGGTCGCCATTAAAGGCCGCTCGATTTTCTGGTTTTGAAAAGGGGCCGCGTACCGCGGAGTAAGCCCCTTGCGGTACGCAGCGCCTTCCGGAACCCAATTTTTCCACCTTTGGCAAACAGAAAACTTTTGTATATTAATTTTGTAAATAAAATTTAATTTATACTGTATTATTGTAAAAATATAAATTTTGTAAAGAAGGGGTAAGTTATTTTGAAATTAGGATAAATTTTTATAAAATTTTGTAAATAACTTTTGTAAATGAAATTTTGTTAAATTTTTATTTTCATACATATGTAAATATTTAAAATTAGGTTTTAACATTTTAAATTTTGTAAATAATTTTCCATTTGTAAATAAATTTTTGTGCTATATTTTAATAATTATGTAAAGTAAATTATAAATTTGTAATATTTGTAAATAGGTTTTCATTTTTAAATTTATTCTTTGTAAATATAATTTTTTGTAAAAATTGTAAATAAAATTAAACTTAGGTTTTTACATAGTTTAAAGTAGTTTAATTTGTAAATTTTGTTATATATTTGTATAGTTGTAAATTGCTATTGTAGGATGTCTGGAGCAGCTGAGAGTTCCGCCGCGGGGGCCAAGAGGGCCAGACGTTCTAGTTCCTCGAGGAGGAGAGCTCGGGAGATTCACTACTCATCACCGGAGATCCTCCCTATCGAAGAGGACGAGCCGGTTCCCATTGATGATCGTGTTCTCAGAGATCATACTGTCCTGCAGTTCGAGCAGGGGACAGAGGAGGCTACTCGCTGCGAGCGTTTTGTGATGATGGAGCATTACCACCACCGTACCTTTGATCGTGAGCTGCTAGAGAGGCTTGGACGCCTAGAGGAGATGATGCTATTGTTAGAGATGAGTGGAGGACTGCCCTCAATTGTAGGTGGCCTCAGTACATGGAGCTGACAGTCGAGTTCCATTCGACGTTCCGTCAGATGTCAGGCTCATTCGATGATCTTGCTGCTGTATCTTTCGTGTTAGGCAGACGCACATTTTCTATGAGCATCCCGCAGTTCGCGATAGCGACGGGATTTTATACAGATGAGCAGGTGAGAGAGCCTGGGTTTGCTCAGAGCCTGAGGGTAGTTGTGAGAGAGCCCAGTGATTTGGGTATCACAGAGAGGCAGCTTGAGGAGTTTTGGATGTCCATAGCTGATGGACCATTTACAAGTGCGATTATCGAGTCTTCGATTCGTGATCCACTTATTAGATATGTTCACAGGATGGTTAGTTGCACTCTCGTCGGTCGCAGGGCCGGTGCAGAGAAGTGCAACCAACTAGACCTTCTCTATATGTACAGTATGATTAGCCGTCGCCCTGCTAACCTCGCCTGTATTTTACTTTCATCTTTTGCGAGGGTTCGCCGTGGAGGGACGACAGCTAGACTAGATCTGGGGCCCTATATTGGGAGGATAGCTATGAGGCTGGGAGTCTTTAACAGATTCCCACGCCGATTTTTGACAGAAGGGCCCGAGACAGGGCGTTATAGTTTGGATGACATGCGGCTAGCTGGCATGTGCTCTATGGGAGATCCAGCCAGTTGGATGCCAGCTAGGCCTGCACCAGAGGGACCCCAGATGTAGAGGAGCTGCAGAGGCATGTGCCACCAGAGAGACAGAGGATATTACACCGGGTAGAGA
This sequence comes from Mikania micrantha, assembly GCA_009363875.1. Lineage (NCBI taxonomy): Eukaryota > Viridiplantae > Streptophyta > Magnoliopsida > Asterales > Asteraceae > Mikania > Mikania micrantha. Next base: position 40,850,925 of record CM018687.1, on the reverse strand, counting down.
GGCCTCCGCAGACATTTCCTCTACGTCAGCCTCGTCCTCCACGTATTACTTTAGACAGTCTTTGGGAGGAGCAGCAGAGGCAGGGTCAGATGTTGCGCATTCTTTTTGCACACTTAGGGATTGAGATTCCTAAGTGGTTCAGGGCTACAGATCCACCTCAGCAGTCAGGAGGACATGGTGATGAGCCTCACGAGTAGATTCTAGCATTCTAGTATATCAGTAGTTGTATCTTTTGTACTTTTTCTTTATTTTTGTTTTTATCTTCATGGTCTGTATATATTTGGATATATTTTGTGTTGAATTCAGATGTATGTAGACTACTGGATTGTATATATTTTGTGGTTGTTATGGTTGATTATCATATGTATAGTTTTTCTTTCATTATTATCCATGTATATGTTGATGGTTTGTTGTGAGTGTTAGTGGATTGCCAAATTCATCGTGAATGTTCAGAATGCAAGTTGGAATTATTTGTTATTGCGATTGGATTTGATGGCGGTTGATAAGACTTATGAGGAAATTGTCACGTATCAGAGAAGTTGTAAATGTTGTAAATTGTATATTTTTGTTGAATTATTCATTATTTCATATTCCACATTGAGGACAATGTGTGATTTTAAGTGTGGGTATGAAATTTGTGTAAAATTGTAAATTTTTGAAAATTTTAGTAAATAAGTTGATAATTTTTAGTTAAATTTGAAAAATAATCAATAAAATACAAAAAGATTTTTTTTTTTTTTTAAATTTGAGTCATTTTTAATTAATCAAGTCAGTTTTAGTTAGGTTTGAGTCTTTTATTTATAATTTTTCTTTTATAGTTAATCTTTGTTGGATTGTTTAGATCTTCATTTGCAGTTTAGTTTGAATTACCCTTATTAGTTGGGTAGTGATAACTTATATTTGTAGTAGAAAGGCAATTAACAGGATTACAATAACTCGATCGCGAATGGAATGCTATACGATCGTGTTATTCTGGATTTGACATGTACGGCTGTTACATGACACCAGCTAAGTCTTTTCCAGATTTTTATTTATCTTTTCTTTATTTTTGCCTTTTTCATTTTTATTTAGGTTTTTAGTTGTTTAATTGTAAATTGAGTCTGATTTTAAATTTTCTAGGTTAGATTGTGAAAGTGTTGTATATAATTTTGTAAAATGTCTTTGAATTAGGTTTTGCATTTAAAATGGAAAATGATAGTATAGTCAGGAATTTTATGTTTTCTTAAAAGTTTAAACGTACGCATCTAATTTGGGATATGTTACTAGGCCTAACTGATAGAAAAGTTCTCTAGTATTGATATAATTTACTTAATCTTCATGATGCTAATGGGTTTTGCCTTGGGAAATATGGAGATTCTGAAACTGTTTAATTGTGATTAGAGGAACTTTTGCAAACAAACGACCTAATATTTTTAAAAGTAAACATGGCACATATGTTTCTTTTTATGAAAATAAATTCAAGACTTATGGCGCCTGATTAAAAGAAACATCATTCACCAATCTACTAAATGGGCTAAGCTTGCATAAAAAAATAAAATAAAATAAGAGCTGCAACTTATGTGTCATACCCCGGATGGCAACCGAGTGAAACACCACTAAGTTAGGCTTATTAATTTATAAGCAAAATGCCCATAACTTCATCCATTCCATTTAAGGTTTGATTTTTAAATTCATTTAGGTTGTTCGAATGTAATGGTAACTTAAAAGCTTTTATCAGGATTAGGTTGATCTATATGACTTGAGTGTAATACCTATAGTTGAATGAATCATTTGAACATAATGAATCAAGATTAGGAAACCTATATATCAATTGTTGGTTTAAGAGGATACAAATACTGACAATCGTGGTTAATGCGTATGTGTTTAAAATTTTGAGTTTAAAGATAAATTTCTGATTGTGATTCCATTGCAATTCTTTTTCGAGGACGAAAAATGTTCAAGTGTGGGTATTTTTGATGGGTTGTAAAACACATTCGGTTTTTAAATGATTTTGGGTCGATTTTAGTTTGTAAATACGTCGATTTTGTTTATTTTTAGATTCTTTTTACATTTTATGGTTTTTACAGGCTTATCGAATGACATGAGCGGAAATCGAGTTCGAAACCCGTAGGAATCGAGCCCCGGTTGAAATCAAGAGAAAAAGACAAGTTTTAATCATTTGGAGAGCATTGTGGTACGTGAAGAGGAAGAAAAAGACCTTCGCGATACGCGAAGGATTTCGGGAGTTCCCCTCTTGTTTTGTCCATCGCGGTACGTGATGTTGTTTTGAATTAGTCTTCGCGGTACGCAATGTGTTTTGAAATTTGAAAAAAGTCAAGATTAATGCGAGATAAAAGAGGAGACGCTCCCCAGCCGTTTAGATGATCATTGTCGACCATTTTTGAAGAAGGAGAGCAATCCAGGAGCTTTAGGAAGTATTTGGGAAGCATTGTAGAGCTAGAGGACTTGGTTTACATGTGAATTCATCTTGGTCACTCTTTGTTCTTACTTGTTTTTAATTTTCAGTAGTTTATTTCATCTTATACTATTGTTTCTGAGTATTCTTGAATGATGATGATGTTATTAGACTAGTTCTTTGATTCTACTTAGGTTAGAATGAATGTTTGATGATTATTGACGGCTATTGACTATTGTTTTGATTTGTGATGGAAAATACTTTTGTAAAAGATCTTAGTATGTCATTTTGATGAGTTTTGCATATCTAATCTTGATTATATCAGTTTATATCATGTTCCATACGTGTTTATTGAATGTCTTTCGGTGTTAAACGCGTATTAGGTCATCGACTTGGTGTTATGACTAGTTTGTGGCTTGTTTGATATCATTAGCCATAGAAAAAGATATAATTGATGTTTTTAGGGTTCTTTGTGTATCTAAGTTTAGAAATACAGAAGGTGATAGACTTGTTGGGTGATCTTTAGCATTATGGTTTTCATAATAATTACCCTGGAGGGTTGGTTAATTGAAAGACTTAGTGTTATTGTCATTTCATGTCAAATTAGACATTTTAAGATTACTTCTTGCATCTTTAGTGTATTGGAATAAGAAAATCAGGAATGTGACTTGTTCATTTGAGTACAAAAGTGTTGTTGGAAAAATCTGGGAGGTGATTCGACTAACTAGTGTGTTTAGTGCAAGATTATGTTTTCTTATTTGGTTACATTTGGTAATTAATCCAGAATCCATTAGGTTACCTATATTTTGCTGTTTAAGATCCTACTTCCATCATATCAAACAAAATAATTAGTGTCAATACTCACAAACAGGAATTTTACCTACGTAGAGTTTTTCCCATTTGTTTAGGTTTTTCTTAAATTGTAAATCATTTCTTTTAATTAAATTCATTAATCTGTTTTAGGGTTTAATATTAGTTGAACTTGCTTTTTCTAATTTAATTAGGATAATTAGTTTAATTGATTGTCATTTTTACTCAAAACCCCCCTCTTTGTTTTAAATCATTTTCTAATCTTGTTTCATTAAGTCAGTGTCTCGTGGGTTCGATATCCGGACTTTCATTAGCTATTCTACAATTGATAGGTACACTTGCCTGTTGTAGTGGTTTAGTTTAGGATTTTCGCTTTTAAATCGTTGTAATTAAGTTAAGTCTAGGTTAGTGTTTGTAGTTATTTTCTTAGACCACTTTTAGGGACATCAAGAACCAAATAAATATGTTAGAAACCAAATAAACCGATCCGAATAAATCAAATTCAACTGAATAAATCGAATTCAACCGAATAAACTGAACAACCGAATTCAAAAAAAATTGAAACCGATAATCGAATTCAGAATTCGGTTAAACTTTTTCGGTTTTATACGGTTAACGGTTTTTTTGAACACCCCTACTACTGAGATATAATATCTGGTGAGATGTAATATGGCTTTTTAAGGCACATATATATCATGTCATATGAAGGGTTACCATGACCCTCACTACTACGAAATGGTCAATTAGTGCTAATGATGGTCGATATATTAAGGTTAGTAATTGTTAATTAAGGTTAATGATGGTCAATTAAAGACAATGTGGTCAGTTAGAGTTATTTAGGGTCAATGGCCGTTCAAAAAAAAAAAAATTTGCCGTTCAAAAAAAATTTAGGGTCAATGATAATCGTTAGGTGTTAATAGTGACCGGTTAAGATATAAAAAGATCAATATTTGTAAAGAAAAGTTTATTTGAGTCAATAATGGGCGGGCAGTTGTAGCCATTTAAGGCTAATATGAGTTCATAGTGGTCATATTGGTAAATATGAGTCAATTCAAATCAAATATAGTCAAAAATGAAAATATTGAGGACTATCATACAATTTTAAATGCTAATCTAACACCTAAGAGTCTTATTATTAACGTCAAGATATACATGACATATTATAATTTAAATTTTAAGCTATTTATCCTATATAACCATATAAGATAAATGGGAAGGGTATAAAAAATAACCCTCATCTTTTGCTACAACTACATAACCCATTTCAACCAATCATAAATTTACACATAAGCTTTTCATTAAAATATTAAAAAGGGCATCCTAGTCATTTTACCTTTATAAGTTTTTCCCCCCATCTTTTTTAAACATTAATAACTTTTTTATAATATATTATTTTTTTAAAAAAATTGCACCATTATATTCGTCTCATTTTTCTCTTTAATTCCGTTATAGTGTCGACTAATTTTTTTTACTTTTTTTAGATGCCCTACATTGTAACGAGCTTAAATATAACAAATTTAATTGAAACTTTTTTAAAAATGATAAATTACAGTGATGTAATTTACATTGACGTAATTTATCGTGATGTAATTTACATTGACGTAAAATTTGGTTTCGGTTTTTTCGGTTAATTTGGTTCCGGTTCGGTTTTTTCGGTTAATTCGGTTTCGGTTCGGTTTATTTTTTGGCTTTTTGCTCATCCCTAATTTGTAACGAGCCTAAATACAACAAATTAGTTTGAATTGTTTTCGAACAATGATAAATTACATCACTATAATTATCATTGTTAGAGAAAAAAAATCAAAATAATGTGTTATATTACATCACTGTAATTTATCATTGTAATTATCATTGTTAGAGAAAAAGTAAAATAATGTGTTATATTAATTACATCACTGTAATTTATCATTGTTAGAAAAAAATTTAAAATAGTGTGTTATATTTATGCTCGTTATATCGATGTTAATAATGGGCAATGAGAAAAAAATAAAAAAAAAAACTAGTCAACATTATAACGGGAATTAAAGAGAAAATTACATCACTGTAAATAATGTGTTACGTCACCGTTAATTATGTCATTGTAAATTACTTCATTTTGTGTTACATTACTTCATTTTGTGTTACATTACTGTAATTTACCAGTGTTAGAAAAAATTTCTAATTAATTTGCTATCGTTAAGCTCGTTACAATAATGTAAATACATGATATCAAAAAAATAAAAAAAAACTAGTCGGGACTATAACGAAATTAAAGAGAAAAATGAGATGAGTATAATGGTGCAATTTTTTTAAAAAAATAATATAGTATAAAAAAGTTATGAATGTTTAAAAAAAAGGGGTAAACTTTATATAAATAACAAATGTCCTAAATGCCCTTCATACTAAAGACAAAGGAATTGACACGTGGCACGATCCTATGCATTTACCTTTTTCAAGTAACCATTGGATGATGGTTAATGGGTTGTAACAAAAGATGAGGGTTATCAAAAATTCCATACCCTAAGATAAATATCTTAAAGTTTAAATTTTATAATTAAAATATATAAACCTTAATTTTAAACCATCAACCTTGCTATGGGTAACTATATTCAATGTTTTCCATAAAACGTGTTTAGTTTTAACCTTAATTTCACAATTTAAATTTTAAAATTTTAATTCAATATTACAGAAATTATAATACGATACATCAATGAATTATTTATCAAAATTTTATGCATAGCCAAAAGTTTTGGTTCAATTTCCGTTGGCACACACCCCCAAATATAGATTTAACAAAACCTAAACAATTCTAGCATATTCCAACTTCTATTGTAACATGATTCATTTTGTGTGTTGTACCCAAAGATCGTTAAGAGATATGCATGTACGGGATACATAATAATATATGATTCGGATATTGATTATTTTAGAGGATAGGTTGAATCATATAGGGGTGTTTAGTATTTAAAGCATGCTTAAGAAAACTCAAAATTCAATTTGATTCAACTTGAAAATTACTGATCTTTCAAATTTAAGTCGTATTTGATTCCAAATTAAATTGAATTACCTATATATATAAAAAGAAACGTCGACTGGCCTTTTTTTCTTTTTTTTTTTTTTTTCCTTTTTCATTCTTTATATTTTTATATTAAATATTTTAATTGCATTTCCTTTTAATTAATTCATGATTTTTTAACCTAATCTTTTTATCTTTATTTTTCTAACATTACCTATATATATAAAAACCAACGTCGGTGGCTTTCATCCTTTTCTTTCTTAGCATTTATTACTTGGTTAAATAAACAAATTTCGAATACAACAAACAATTGTAGCTTTGGATGAGATAGTAAGGATGTTTTACTTGGGAGCTTTGTGCGAAGGTTCGAATCCTTCTCAAGAACTTTTTTTTCATATTCTCCCATCTTTTTTCCAACTATTTTTAATAATCTCTCTTTTTTTCACTTTTTTTTTTCAGTTGCAGCTGATCTTTGCACTTTAAATCTTCATCATATGATTTCAAAGTTATCATTTTCACCTCCTTAAATTTCAAAAAAACTTTGTAAATATTACTTTAACTTCCTCAAATTTCTAATTTACCTCTTTTGTTACTTAACTAAAAATAAAATTTTCTTACATCCGTGTCTACTTCTGGAGTGCTTTCCTTTCTAAATGAACCGATTCAAAATACGACTGTTGATCAAAGAGCTTCAAAAGGTTGCAACGATATTACGACCGCAGGCTGCAACGAAGGGGGTCTCAAACTTGAATTAAATCAAAAGTTACACTTTTGACCCTGAACTTTGAACTCTTATTTTTAAAGCTCCCTCATACTTTACTCATATATTTTTAATATTCACATATTTTATTTGTAATTAATTCACAAACTATTTACCTAATAAAAATACTTAAATAATACTAATAATTAAATAATAATAATTAAATATTTCTAAATAGATAATGATAATAGTAATTGAGAAACGTAACTTTTTTATGGTTTAGTTTTATAAATTAACAATTTGTGTTTTGAGTTCATATTCCTTAGGAGTATACTATCAAAATCGAATACTCATTCGTCCAATCGAACACATTTATAATAACTACCTTTTAGAATTTAAAGTTTACCTTTGCACTCAATATCAAAATTTGTATGTTTAACTTCAAAACTTTTATGCTCTATCCCTAGACTTCGTAGAGCGTCGATTTGACCCTCCTTAAGTTTGTAGAGTTAAAAGTTTATTTATACACTTAATATTAAAACTTTTATGATTAACTCTTATAATTTTACGTTCCATTCATAAATTTTGCAAGACGTCACTTAGAAGTCTATCCCTATATGTTTTTAGTCGATAGTATAAATTTAATTACTAACCGTTATGACGCCGCCGCAACATGCGGCGGGTCAAAATACTAGTACATAACATTTATCAACGTCGGTGTCAAAAGTCGGCGCAATCATATCAACTTCTATATATATATATATATATATATATATAGGGAAGGTATAAAAAATAACCCTCATCTTTTGCTACAACTACATAACCCATTTCAACCAATCATAAACTTACACATAAGTTTTTCATTAAAATATTAAAAAAGGCATCCTAGTCTTTTACCTTTATAAGTTTTTCCCCTCATCTTTTTTAAACATTAATAAATTTTTTATAATATATTATTTTTTAAAAAAAATTGCACCATTATATTCGTCTCATTTTTCTCTTTAATTCCGTTATATTCTCGACTAATTTTTTTTACTTTTTTTAGATGCCATATTTTTACATCATTGTAACGAGCTTAAATATAACAAATTTATTTGAAACTTTTTTAAAAATGATAAATTACAGTGATGTAATTTATCATGATGTAATTTACATTGACTTAAAATTTGGTTTCGGTTTTTTCGGTTAATTTGGTTCCGGTTCGGTTTTTTCGGTTAATTCGGTTTCGGTTCGTTTTTTTTTGCTTTTTGCTTATCCCTAATTTGTAACGAGCCTAAATACAACAAATTAGTTTGAATTGTTTTCGAACAATGATAAATTACATCACTATAATTATCATTGTTAGAGAAAAAAATCAAAATAATGTGTTATATTACATCACTGTAATTTATCATTGTAATTATCATTGCTAGAGAAAAAGTAAAATAATGTGTTATATTAATTACATCACTGTAATTTATCATTGTTAGAAAAAAATTCAAAATAATGTGTTATATTTATGCTCGTTATATCGATGTTAATAATGGGCAATGAGAAAAAAAATTAAAAAAACTAGTCAACATTATAACGGGAATTAAAGAGAAAATTACATCACTGTAAATAATGTGTTACGTCACCGTTAATTATGTCATTGTAAATTACTTCATTTTGTGTTACATTACTGTAATTTACCATTGTTAGAAAAAATTTCTAATTAATTTGCTATCGTTAAGCTCGTTACAATGATGTAAATACATGACATAAAAAAAAAAAACTAGTCGAGACTATAACGAAATTAAAGAGAAAAATGAGACGAGTATAATGGTGCAATTTTTTTAAAAAAATAATATAGTATAAAAGTTATGAATGTTTAAAAAAAAGGGGTAAACTTTATATAAATAACAAATGTCCTAAATGCCCTTCATACTAAAGACAAAGGAATTGACACGTGGCACGATCCTATACATTTACCTTTTTCAAGTAACCATTGGATGATGGTTAATGGGTTGTAACAAAAGATGAGGGTTATCAAAAATTCCATGCTATATATATATATATATATATATATATATATATATATATATATATATATATGTATGTCTATTTGTTTGCAGCCAAACGAGACATATGCATCCTTGGCTAAATTGGTAGGATGCCGGTTTCCGTAATCTTAGTCACGGGTTCGAATCCCACGTTTTGGTTTTTTTTTTTCTCTACAAGAAAATTTAGGCTTTTTTGTAAATTAGTTTTCTTATTTAAGTTCTTTTGTTGCAGCAAAAATACACTAAGGGGCCGTTTGGTTGAGTCTGAACCATTAAATGCTGAATCGATTAAGACCATTTGGTTGCACATCTGAATGGTATGTATTTTTTATTCAGCATGGTACTGGTGTTGAATGGTTAAGTGCTAAACTAAATTATTAAGAGGTTAATTTATTTCAAACTAAACACGCTGAATGTTGAACGGTTAAGAGGTAGCCTCTTAATGGTTCAATTAAGAGGTAAACAAACAACCCCTAAGACTATTTGGTTTAAAGGTTACATAAAGCTCTTGAGGCTTTGCATGTCTCCGACGTAAGGTTGATTCCATGCAGTCTCTTTTTTATTTCTTTTTGGACTCGTACCCTGTGTTTGTGTCTTTGTTTTTTTATTTCTTTTGCATTTAATTCTTTGCTAGATAGATTGATTTTGTATTTGTACGTCATAGGTTAAATTCCTATCGTCTACAACTTTAATGTTTTTTTTTCTTAAAGTTAATGTTGAACGAGTTAGTTAAAACACTTTTTCTTAAGGGTAGTCATACATGTTTAATTCCTACGACAATTTTTTTTGTTTTTTTCCATTTGCTTAAATTTTTTAAAATTATCAGATCGTAATATACGAGACATAATCCGTATATGTTTCGATCTAAAAAACCAGACTTTTCTTTTTTTTATATCCATTTTTAATTGTTTAATTATTATGTTGCAACATACGAGATATAATGTTGTTTCTTGTATATGTTTCAATTTCTAAAACCAGACCGCACCAACTATATGTTTATTTAATATACTTATCCACTTTAACGTCACCAATGCAACATGCGTAATGACGTTTTAAGTATCACATCGTAACAAGCGGGTTTTAATCGTATAATTCCGCAGCACCGCGCGTATAACTTTTCTAGTTGGAGACAATTTGAATGCCTATTTCTTATTATATTCGAAATCCAAATTAAAAATATGCGTAACTTATACAACATATATAATTATAAGAATACATATTATACATTATATATTATGTTTACTATATATATTTGTAGTTGTCACTTCAAAAATAATATTAGCATGTAATTTTAAATGTAACCACTTTAAATTTTGATGATTGGTTTGTCATAGATAACATGGGAACTACCAATTGCGTAGTTGCCTAGTTAGTTTAAGGAGGAGCTAACTCAGGTGCTTGTTAGTTATTACCTTTATTATTCTATGAGAGGTTTTGCTTTTAAATCTTAGCTGATTATTATTACGACATAATTAGAGGTTTACTTATTTATGAGGTTCCTTCTAAAGAGCTCGGGTGTATGCTTAGAGTGTCAAATCTAATAAAATCCCGTCTTGAATGTTTTCATTACAATTCATTATAAAAAGAAGGAAAAAAAGAAAGAAATTGAGGAGAAACTTCCTGTTGATAGGGTCATACCAGTGAAAGTGGTTCCTACTGCCTATTGCTCATTTACTACTAACAAAATGAGGGGTTTCGTTTGGTCACCACCAATTTGTTTTTGATAAAATAAGCACTTTAGGTTGTTTACTTAAATCCATATTAATGCAATTAATTTTGTTTATTACATGATGTCACACCCCCACCTCTCGTCACCTGTGATGATGTCACATGTTACTATGATATGGTTGCGGAAGCATAGTGGTGATGTCTCAGAGATGAGGTGTGACTTACTTGAACCGATATCACAAGCACACAGATTCACTTAAAATAAATACATTAGGAGGTTCGTCATTAACATCCACATTACAGTCTACAACTAAGTTTATTCAATTACAAAACTAATTTATTCCAGTGCAAGTATTCCAAAAGTGTGTCCTCACCGGCGATTACTGTTTACCTGCAAAAAGGTTTGAGTTTGAAACGTCATCACAAAACTGGTGAGTTCGACAGTTCAATTTAAAACAATATGATATGATAAGTATGTTCTCAAAAAGTTCAGTTCTGGATAACCATGGGACCCGTATCTAGTTCCTTTCGGACAGTTGTACATTCACGAAGATACTACCCGTCGGTAGATATCTTAATGCCTCATAATCTTAATGTCTATCACAAACATTAAGAAAGTTTTTATGGAAACAGGTACCAAACATTCACACAAGGGGAGATGCAATCCTCCGAGCAAATGGGTTGTCAGCCAATATTACTATCAATGATTCCTGTTCGGCCCCACATGGGTTCACTAGATACAGTTCTCGAAATGAGGACTTTTGATACTGTGATAGAGTTACTAACGGCAAAATCCCATGAAATCACACAAAAATCACATGAAATCACACATATATCAGTGATGCATATCATATGTTCCGAAAACAGTTTGCAAAGTTACCCTGATGTTTATAAAACAATAAAGAGAAAAGGGGTTGTACGAAACTCACTTGATATCTCACGATAGTAGGAACACTTGCAGACTAGTGCTAATGGTTTAATTCTGCATTAGTTTATGTTTAATAAGTTATTAATGTTCCAACTCACTGATTAAATCTCTCTGAACGAACAATGTCAAGGACATTGCCTTGAAAGTCATCAAACCAATATTAGATTATTAATTATTTATTTTAGTGACATATCATACAATGTATGATAATTTAGGAACCTATACTGTTTCAGATCAATAATACTAGGTTGATGACACACTTGATTAATCGGGATAATCTCAGATTAACCAAATAGTTTATGTTGTTGATTATAAGGCTACAGTAGTTTCTAGACAGTTTAATGGCTTAGGAATGACCAATCCTTGTTATTGATTACCCAAATATCATGGAATATCACAATGTAGTATTAGAATAGGTTTAATAACCATGTTTAACATACTACTCTGACTGTTATCAGAAACCTCAGATAATTGTTCCAATGAGTATGTTAATAACTGTGATTAGTTTGAAACACATGGTTTTCACGTTGCATGTCAAAGATTAATCAAACTAATCATCTACATTGTCATAATTAAATGGTTTAAACCATTATAACCATTGTTATGATTCCATGCAAACCGGGCATTACAACGGCTCAAAACAAGGATTTACCCGTTAACAGTTCGAGTTTTTCATTTATAATCAATCCTAGCCATCATCTAGGCAATAATCAACAACCCTAACTATATCATTACGTTCAAAAACAAGATTTAATCAATCAAAATCAAATCAGAAGGTTTAAAATGAACCATTACCTATTCTGACGAATTCCTGCGGGTAAAAAGATGATCAGGGCTTGTTTTAACACTTCTGGATGCGATCTAAACGTCGTGAGGCCTTCAAAATGAAGATTTTTGCTGGTTTGAAAGAGAATTTTCGTGGTGATGGCTGGTTTCGTCGAGAGGAAGAGATAGATTGTGGATATGGATGAAAAAGTTGATTTTTAAGCAAGTTGCTCGACTTCTGGCATCCAGGCGCATCGCCCCGACTCCCTTCCTCACGCCGCGCGTACCGCGCGGACCAGGGCCACCAGATATTTTTGTTTGCTCCCCGCGCGCATCGCCTAGGTTATCACTTGGCCCGGGGCGTACCGCCCCAGGGCAATTTCGTCCGTTTTTCGACAGAAACTTCGTTTCGCGATTCCGGGCAATCCGTAACTCCGTTTCGCGAACGGTTTTCGCCCATGTTCATCATGTTTCGCATACTATCATCCCATAATACTTTCGGTTGTCAATACCACTTGGATTCTAAGCAAGATCAACTGTGCTCAATACATTGCTGACGTAATTCTTCGTACATAGTTATCACAGTCTCCTCCTGTTAGAAAAATTTCGTCCCGAAATTTTGGGAAGACTTACTTGATAACACTTGATCATGAGAATAGGTGTGGGTATTTTTGTTTCATCTGATCTTCACGTTCCCACGTAAATTCGGGTCCACGCTTTGAGTTCCATCGAATTTTGACAATAGATATGCGACTACGTTTCAGTACCTTTACCTCTCGATCCATTACTTCAACGGGTTCTTCTCTGAACTGAAGTTTCTCATCAATTTGGATTTCTTTCAGAGGTACGATCAAAGATTCATCAGCTAAGCACTTCTTCAGATTTGATACATGAAAAATATCATGAATGTTGCTGAGTTCAGGAGGTAATTCAAGTCTGTAGGCTACGGATCCGATTCGTTCAAGAATTTTAAATGGTCCTACAAATCTTGGTGAAAGTTTACCTCTCTTCCCAAATCTGAAGATGCCTTTCCATGGTGAAACTTTCAACATTACTAAATCACCGATTTGAAATTCCAAGGGTCTACGACGATTATCAGCATAACTCTTTTGTCGATCGCGAGCAGCTTTAATTCGTTCCTGAATAAGTGCGACCTTATCAGTTGTTTCTTGAATAAGTTCTGGGCCTATGATTCGATTTTCACCTACCTCTGACCAACAGACAGGTGATCTACACTTGCGTCCATAGAGTGCTTCAAATGGAGCGCATTGAATGATGGTATGATAGCTGTTATTATAAGAAAATTCTACTAGTGGAAGATGAATATCCCAGCTACCTCCAAAATCAATCACACAGCTTCTGAGCATGTCTTCCAAAGTTTGATTAGTTCGTTCGGTTTGCCTGTCAGTTTGTGGATGATAAGCTGTGCTCATATTGATTTGTGTGCCCAGAGCATTCTGAAAAGTTTGCCAAAATCGTGATGTAAATCGACTATCTCTGTCAGATATAATAGAGATTGGTACTCCATGTCGAGATACAATCTCATTAACATAGAGTTTAGCAAGTCGATCCATAGAGTAATCTTCTCGGATGGGAATGAAATGCGCAGTTTTTGTAAGCCAATCAACGATAACCCATATAGAGTCATGATTACACGATGTTCTGGGTAATTTAGTAATGAAATCCATAGAGATCTGACCCCATTTCCACATGGGAATCTCCGGTTGTTTTAATAACCCAGAAGGACGTTGATGTTCAGCCTTAACCTTTAGACACGTTAAGCATCGACCCATGTATTCTGCGATGTGTTTCTTTATTCCAGGCCACCAGTAAAAGTCTTGAAGATCTTTATACATTTTTTCAGCACCTGGATGAATAGAATACCTGAATTTGTGCGCCTCATCCAAGATGATTGTTCTTGAGTTACCGAATAAAGGAACCCATATTCTTCTTTTGAAATACAACACTCCATCAATCTTAACTTCAAGTTTCTTGTCTAATCCCTTCAGTTCCTCAGCAGGATAGTTCGGTGTTTGTAAAGCTTGTTGCTGAGCTTCTTTGATTTGAGGAATTAGACTGGTTTGAATAGTCATACCTAGTGCTTTCACACGTAACGGTTTGACTCGTTCTTTGCGATTCAAAGCATCGGCTACGACATTCGCTTTACCCGGATGATAACGAATTTCACAGTCATAGTCGTTCAACAGTTCAACCCACCACCTTTGTCGCATATTAAGCATCTTCTGATCTAGAATGTGCTGAAGACTTTTGTGATCAGTGTATATAATACACTTAGTTCCATACAAATAGTGTCTCCAAATCTTGAGTGCAAACACCACTGCACCAAGTTCTAGATCATGAGTGGTATAGTTCTTTTCGTGTACTTTTAATTGTCGAGAAGCGTAAGCAATCACTTTATCATTCTGCATTAACACACACCCAAGACCTTGACGAGAAGCATCACAGTACACTGTGAAGTTATCGATACCTTCCGGTAATGCCAAGATAGGTGCATTGTAGAGTTTGTGTTTCAACAGTTGAAACGCCTCCTCCCGTTGAGAACCCCATATAAACGGTTGATTTTTCTGTGTCAATGTAGTTAGTGGCAGGGCTATCTTTGAGAAGTTCTTGATAAATCGGCGATAATAACCTGCCAGCCCTAAGAATTGACGTATTTCGGTTGGGGTTCGTGGTGTTTCCCATTGTTCTACCGCTTTAATCTTACTGGGATCCACCTGAATGCCATCTTGATTCACTACGTGCCCGAGAAATTGCACTTCTCGTAACCAGAACTCACACTTGGAGAACTTGGCGTATAATTTTTCGCGTGCCAAAAGTTCTAAGATCAGTTTCAAGTGTTGAGCATGTTCTCGTTGGCTTCGAGAATAAATGAGAATATCACCAATAAATAAAATCACAAATTTATCCATGTAAGGCCTACATACCCGATTCATCAGATCCATAAAAACTGCAGATGCATTTGTTAATCCAAACAGCATTACTAGAAATTTATAATGCCCATACCGAGTTCGGAATGCAGTTTTAGGAACATCATCTTCGTGCACTCGTAATTGATGATATCTGGATCTTAAATCAATTTTTGAGAAGTAGGTAGCGCCTTGAAGTTGATCAAACAGATCATCTATACGTGGCAATGGATAACGGTTTTTGATTGTTAGTTTATTGAGCTCCCGGTAGTCAATACACATCCTGAATGATCCATCCTTCTTTTTCACAAAAAGGACTGGTGCTCCCCAGGGTGAGAAACTAGGTCTAATAAAACCCTTATCTAACAGTTCTTGCAGTTGACATGAAAGCTCTTGCATTTCTGAGGGTGCTAAACGATAAGGAGCTTTGGCCACAGGTGCTGCACCTGGAATCAAGTCAATACGAAATTCAACTTGTCTCACTGGGGGTAATCCTGATATATCGTCAGGAAAAACTTCAGGAAAATCTTTGACTACTGGAATATCTTCGATACATTTTTGTGACGAGCTGTTATTGATCACATATGCTAGAAAAGCCGGACACCCTTTCCGTAAACATTTTTGAGTTTGCATACAAGAAATGATACCATGTTTTCTACCAGCTCGTTCCCCTTGAACTATCAGTGTATTAGCCTCAGGTAATGGAATACGGATCACCTTAGTTTGACATACTACTTCCGCTTGGTTATCAGAAAGCAGTCCATGCCGACAACGACATCAAAACTCCCAAGCTCAATAGGAAGTAAATCGATATTGAAAAGATGATCATTCAGATTCAAGGAACATCCTTGAATAACACTGTTAGTTTTAATCAACTTGCCATTAGCAAGTTCAATAACGTAAGGAGTTTCTAGTTCTACCGCAGGCAATGAAAGTAATAATGCAAATTCAGGATAGATAAAACTCTTATCTGCCCCTGTATCAAAGAGAACTGATGCATATAGGTTATTGAGTAACAATGTACCAGTAACAATGTTAGCATCGTGTCTTGCCTCGGTAGCACCAATCTGGAAAGCTCTACCTCTAGCTTCATTTCCCGGATTGGTGTTATTATTGTTTGGACAGTTTCTAATCAAGTAATCAGGACTCCCGCACTTGTAACATGACCGGTTCATTTGAGTGGTTTGTCGGGGTGCTTGGTTCGGTTGGCGAACAGGCAAGTTGCAATACTTGGTGTAGTGCCCAACTCTATTACAGTTGGCACAAGTAGGACACGGTCCGGTATGATGAAATGAACACCGAGTACATTTAGGCGCCTGACCAACATACGTTTTCCTCTCAGGAATAACAGCACCATAGTTTTTCACAGTTGGCTTGCTTTGGCTTGTCTCAGCTGGAGCTTTCGCCTTTGTTTTGCCAAACCACTTTCGTTTGGTACCTGTGGAAACATTTAAGGTACCGACATCACTACGGCCCACGGCCGTCAGAGTTTTTGTTACCAACATACCACTCCTTACCGCCTCATCGGTAAGCTTAGTGGTCAACAGAATTGCACGTTTGAGGGTTGTGGGTTCAGCTGCAGTTACCATTCCCCGAATCTGGGGAACCAAACCCTTAATGTACTTCTCGATTAACGCTGCTTCTGTAGGAAACATATCGGGAAGTAAACAAGTAAGTTCGTGGAAACGATGAGTGTACGCCAAGCAATCAGCCCCGGTCATTGAATGATTCCAGAACTCCTCCTGGAGCTTTTGAATCTCAGTGAGTGGGCAGTACTCTGATATAATCAGAGTTTTAAATTCGTTCCAGCCCATCGAGTCGAATGTAGCTGAGCCCAATGTTTTTGCCTGGGTATTCCACCAGGTCAAAGCTGATTCTTTAAAAGAACAGGCAGCATAAGACACCTTATGCTCCTCTAAACACTGGCTGATTTTAAGCTTCGTTTCCATCTCCTCAATCCACCTTAGCAATCCGGCCGCTCCTTCCTTACCAGTGAAAGTAGGAGGGTTATAGGAAGCAAAATACTTATAAGTGCATCCCTGTCGTGGTGGATCAGGAGCAGTTGTAATTGTACCGGCAGTCCTATTAGTTTCCGCGTTGCCACCATAACATTGTGTTCTGTGTGAGTGTGGTCCCCGCCAGAACCCGCAGTGAAATGAGGTTGGTGTTGTATCAAAACACCACAAGCAGATAGCTGTTCACGCACAATTCGTGCTATCATTGCTTCGTTTGATTCGGATCCACTTGCTCCAGCAGGTGGAACAGTAATTGTTTCCAGATTAATTTTCGGGTCTGGATTTGATTCAGTCTTTACTGGTGGAACTTGATTCGGCTCAGGGTTAGTAATGTTCCTGATAGATCTCTTAGCCGGTCGACCTCGTTTGGGAGCCATTATTCTGCTCACATGCAGACAAACTCAGGTCAGTTCAAGAACATTAAATGTATAAGCCGTTCGATCACATAATGTCAATCACATTCAGTTTTACTGAAAATTTCTAATGTTGAAAATGTGATTATATGAAATGCAGTATAACTATTTGACACAGTCCAGATAGATGATTAATACACCGTGATCATACAAATGTTTGTAGTTATACTTAGTCCTACTATTCCAAAAACATATCATATTATCACTCAGCTCACAACATTGTGACATTAATAGTGATATATAATTATTTACATGTTTTTGGTATAGGTTTAGGTAGGACTTTGAAACGTTGCCACACAGTACTTTGAAATGATGCCACACAGGACTTTGCTATGGTGCCACACAGGACTTTGATATGGTGTCACATAGACAGTTGATATGGTGCCACACAGGACTTTGCTATGGTGCCACACAGGACTTTGATATGGTGTCACACAGACAGTTGATATGGTGCCACACAGGACTTTGAAATGTTGCCACACAGGACTTTGAAATAATGCCACACAGGACTTTGATATGATACCACACAGGATTTTGAAATGTTACCACACAGGATTTTGATATGTTTGTCACACAGACAATTGAAATGTTGCCACACAGGACTTTGATATAATGCCACACAGGACTTTGATATGATACCACACAGGATTTTGAAATGTTACCACACAGGATTTTGATATGTTTGTCACACAGACAATTGAAATGTTGTCACACAGGACTTTGAAATGTTGCCACACAGGACTTTGATATAATGCCACACAGGACTTTGATATGATACCACACAGGATTTTGAAATGTTACCGCACAGGATTTTGATATGTTTGTCACACAGACAATTGATATGGTGCCACACAGGACTTTGATATGATGCCACACAGGACTTTGATATGTTGTCACACAGACAATTGAAATGATGCCACATAGGACTTTGATATGTTTGTCACACAGACAATTGAAATGTAGCCACACAGGACTTTGAAATGTTTGTCACACAGACAATTGAAATGTTGCCACACATGACTTTGAAATGTTACCACACAGGATTTTGAAATGATACCACACAGGATTTTGATATGTTTGTCACACAGACAATTGATATGGTGCCACACAGGACTTTGATATGATGTCACACAGGACTTTGATATGTTGTCACACAGACAATTGAAATGATGCCACACAGGACTTTGATATGTTTGTCACACAGACAATTGAAATGTTGCCACACAGGACTTTGAAATGTTTGTCACACAGACGATTGAAATGTTGCCACACAGGACTTTGAAATGTTACCACACAGAATTTTGAAATGATACCACATAGGATTTTGAAATGTTACCACATAGGATTTTGAAATGTTACCACACAGGATTTTGAAATGTTACCACACAGGATTTTGAAATGTTACCACACATGGTATTTTACATGAGCGGAATACCTCACTAGGTATTTTACGATGACAGAATACCTCACTAGGTATTTCACGCTGTCATACAGTTATTAGATAAGTTCTCCCACAAATGTTCTTATAGTTCTGTGTACAGTTAACACATGAGGTATTCAGAGATGATACGACACTAGGTATTCAGAGAGGATACCTCAATAGGTATTCAAAGATGATACCTCAATAGGTATTCAGAGATGAGCATTGAGATCACTATATACTCCATAATCTGCCTCATCCTATCCTCTATAATTCTTGTATAAATCTGGACTCTCTGAGGTGATTGGCTTCTAGCCAGTTTTCCGAATAGGTATCTTTATCAGATATCTGTGGATGTGGTGGCATGTGTAAAATCTGAGGTACCACCAAGGATGCTGCAGAAGATGCTTCTGACAGATCTGAGTCAGAACTTGAACTGAGACTCGGCGTATCATCCAGAGTCACATATGGAATCTGTCTATATATGTAGCGTTCGTGTGGTTTTTCATTGATATATAGACAAAATTACAGATCAATGTCATGAAGTGAATATTGAATAATAGTATTCAACATAATCATGATATGACATATCTTCCAATCTCAACACAACTATTCGTCCTTCCTGTTATTATTGTTCTGCTCGTATTGAAATTTAGTAGAACGTACAAGTGATGCAAATTCCAGTTGTGTTGGCGAGTCAAAACTGTAATTTGTACTACTTGATTCTTCTAGCTTAATTCAAAACAAGTTTTGTTCGTTTGTTATGTTCGGTGCTCTCGGTGTCACTATTCGAGCCTATGGTTATAGTCTAGGTCTCTAAGTCAACCTAATTCTCCATAACCTGTGGCTCTGATACCACCCTGTCACACCCCCACCTCTCGTCACCTGTGATGATGTCACCTGTTACTATGATATGGTTGCGGAAGCATAGTGGTGATGTCTCAGAGATGAGGTGTGACTTACTTGAACCGATATCACAAGCACACAGATTCACTTAAAATAAATACATTAGGAGGTTCGTCATTAACATCCACATTATAGTCTACAACTAAGTTTATTTAATTACAAAACTAGTTTATTCCAGTGCAAGTATTCCAAAAGTGTGTCCTCACCGGCGATTACTGTTTACCTGCAAAAAGGTTTGAGTTTGAAACGTCAGCACAAAGCTGGTGAGTTCGACAGTTCAATTTAAAACAATATGATATGATAAGTATGTTCTCAAAAAGTTCAGTTCTGGATAACCATGGGACCCGTATCTAGTTCCTTTCGGACAGTTGTACATTCACGAAGATACTACCCGTCGGTAGATATCTTAATGCCTCATAATCTTAATGTCTATCACAAACATTAAGAAAGTTGTTATGGAAACAGGTACCAAACATTCACACAAGGGGAGATGCAATCCTCCCAGCAAATGGGTTGTCAGCCAATAGTACTATCAATGATTCCTGTTCGGCCCCACATGGGTTCACTAGATACAGTTCACAAAATGAGGACTTTTGATACTGTGATAGAGTTACTAACGACAAAATCCCATGAAATTACACAAAAATCACATGAAATCACACAGATATCAGTGATGCATATCATATGTTCAGAAAACAGTTTTCAAAGTTACCCCGATGCTTATAAAACAATAAAGAGAAAAGGGGTTGTACGAAACTCACTTGATATCTCACGATAGTAGGAACACTTGCAGACTGGTGCTAATGGTTTAATTATGCATTAGTTTATGTTTAATAAGTTATTAATGTTCCAACTCACTGATTAAATCTCTCTGAACGAACAATGTCAAGGACATTGCCTTGAAAGTCATCAAACCAATATTAGATTATTAATTATTTATTTTAGTGACATATCATACAATGTATGATAATGTAGGAACCTATACTGTTTCAGATTCCTAATACTAGGTTGATGACACACTTGATTAATCGGGATAATCTCAGATTAACCAAATAGTTAATGTTGTTGATTATAAGGCTACAGTAGTTTCTAGACAGTTTAATGGCTTAGGAATGACCAATCCTTGTTATTGACTACCCAAATATCATGGAATATCACAATGTAGTATTAGAATAGGTTTAATAACCATGTTTAACATACTACTCTGACTGTTATCAGAAACCTCAGATAATCGTTCCAATGAGTATGTTAATAACTGTGATTAGTTTGAAACACATGGTTTTCATGTTGCATGTCAAAGATTAATCAAACTAATCATCTACATTGTCATAATCAAATGGTTTAAACCATTATAACCATTGTTATGATTCCATGCAAACTGGGCATTACAACGACTCAAAACAAGGATTTACCCGTTAACAGTTCGAGTTTGTCATTTATAATCAATCCTAGCCATCATCTAGGCAATAATCAACAACCCTAATGTCACACCCCCACCTCTCGTCACCTGAGATGATGTCATATGTCTCATTCTATTGGTTGCGGAAGCATAGTGGTGATGTCTCAGAGATGAGGTGTGACTTACTTGAACCGATATCACAGCACACAGATTCACTTAAAATAAATACCATACAAAGGTTTCGTCAACACAGTAATATAACAACATAGTTATTACACAATCTAAACTTCTTAATTACACAAGTGTGACGTGCATCCTCACCGTATTATCACCGCTGCCCTGCAAAAATGTTAAGTTTAAAACGTCAGCACAAAGCTGGTGAGTTCGACCGTTTAATTTAAAAACAATATGATATGATAAGTATGTTCTCAAAGTTTCAGTTCATGATAACCATGGGACCCGTATCTAGTTCCTTTCGGACATTTGTTCGTTCACGAAGATACTACCCGTCGGTAAATATCTTAATGCCTCATAATCTTAATGTCTATCACTAACATTAAGAAAGCGTTTCGTAACCAGGTATCAAACATTCACACCAGGGGAGATGCAATCCTCCCAGCGAATGGGTTGTCAGCCAATAGTACTATCAATGATTCCTGTTCGGCCCCACATGGGTTCACTAGATACAGTTCAAGAGATGAGGACTTTTGATACTGTGATAGAGATACTAACGGCAAAATCCCATGAAATCACACAAAAAGTCACATGAAATCACACAGATATCAGTGATGCATATCATATGTTCAGAAAACAGTTTGCAGTATTACCCCGATGTTTATAAAACAATAAAGAGAAAAGGGGTTGTACGAAACTCACTTGATGTCTCAAATTGTAGAAACACACGCAACTGGTGCTAATGATGAGATTCTGCATTAGTTTATGTTTGATATGTTATTTATGTTTTAACTTGCTGATTAAATCGTTTTGAACGTCAAATGTCCAAGACATTGCCTTAACAGTCATCAGCCCGATGTTTAGTATTTAATTACATATTTTAATGTAATATCATACAATGTATGATAATGTAGGAACCTATACTGATTCAGATTCCCAATACTAGGTTGATGACACCCCTTGATTAATCAGTATGATCTCAGATTAATCAAATAGTTAATGTTGTTGATTATAATGCTTAAGCAGTTTCTAGACAGTTTAATGGCTTAGGAATAATCAATCCTTGTTATTGATGACCCGAATATCATGAAATATCACAATGTAGTATTAGAACAGGTTTAATAACCATGTTTAACATACTAATCTGACTGTTATCAGAAATATCAGATAATCGTTCCAGCGAGTATGTTAATGACTGTGATTAGTTTGAAACACATGGTTTTCACGTTGCATGTCAAGGATTAATCAAACTAATCACCTACATTGTCACAACCAAATGGTTTAAACCATTAGAACCATTGTTATGATTTCATTCAAACCGGGCATTCAACGGCTCAAAACAAGGATTTATCCGTTAACAGTTCGAGTTTGTCATTCAAAATCAATCCTAGCCATCATCTAGGCAATAATCAACAACCCTAGCTATATCATTACGTTCAAAAACAAGATTTAATCATTCATTATCAAAATAGAAGGTTAGAATGAACCATTACCTAATCTGGAGAAGTTCTGCGGGTAGAAAGATGATCTGGACTTGACTCGTATAAACGTTCCAGAGGCTTCGAAACAGAGATTGGATGTGTTGGATGGTGAAAATTTCGAAGGTGATGGTGCTGGTGTCGACTGGAAGCAACAAGAAGATGATGATGATGATGATTGATGAAATCTGATCTTTTTATGCAAGTTGGCGACATCCCCATCCATCGCGTACCGCGGAGAAACAAAAAGTGAGCTTCGCGTACCGCGGAGAAATCTGTAGAAATCTCAGATATTTTCAAGCATCGCGTACCGCGAAGAACCCTCAACTTCGCCATCGCGTACCGCGAAGACCATTTTTTCCATTTTTCGACAGAAACTTCGTTTTGCGATTCCGGACCATCCGTAACTCCGTTTTGTACGCGGTTTTCGCCCATGTTCCTCATTTCTCACATACTATCATCCCATAATAACTTCGATTGTCAACTCCACGTGGATTCTAAGAACGATCAACTGTGCTCAATTCGTTGCTGACGTAATTCCTCATACGCAGTTATCACAGTCTCCTCCTGTTAGAAAAATTTCGTCCCGAAATTTAGGGAAGACTGACTTGATAATAATTGATCATGAGAATAGGTGTGGGTATTTCTGTTTCATCTGATCTTCACGTTCCCACGTATATTCAGGTCCACGCTTTGAGTTCCATCGAATCTTGACGATAGGTATTCGACTGCGTTTTAATACCTTCACCTCTCGATCCATCACTTCAACTGGTTCTTCTCTGAATTGAAGTTTCTCATCAATTTGGATTTCTTTCAGAGGTACGATCAAGGATTCATCGGCTAGACATTTCTTCAAATTTGATACATGGAAGACATCATGAACGTTACCGAGTTCAGGAGGTAATTCAAGTCTGTAAGCCACGGATCCGATTCATTCAAGAATTTTGAATGGACCTACAAATCTTGGTGATAGTTTACCTTTCTTTCCAAATCTGAAGATGCCCTTCCATGGTGAAACTTTCAACATTACTAAATCATCGACTTGAAATTCCAAGGGTCTACGACGATTATCAGCATAACTCTTTTGTCGATCGCGAGCAGTTTTAATTCGTTCTTGAATCAGTGCGACCTTATCAGTTGTTTCTTGAATGAGTTCTGGGCCTATGATTCGATTTTCACCTACCTCTGACCAACATATAGGTGATCTACATTTGCGTCCATAAAGTGCTTCAAATGGAGCGCATTTAATACTGGTATGATAGCTGTTGTTATATGAGAATTCAACAAGTGGAAGATGAACATCCCAGCTACCACCAAAATCAATCACACAGCTTCTCAACATGTCTTCCAGCGTTTGATTAGTTCGTTCGGTTTGCCCGTCAGTTTGCGGATGATAAGCTGTGCTCATATTGATTTGAGTGCCCAGAGCATTCTGAAGAATTTGCCAAAATCGTGAAGTAAATCGACTATCTCTATCCGAAATCATAGAGATTGGTACCCCATGTCGAGACACAATCTCCTTAACATAGAGTTTAGCAAGTCGATCCATGGGGTAATCTTCTCGGATGGGTATGAAATGCGCAGATTTAGTAAGGCGATCAACGATAACCCATATAGAGTCATGATTATGCGATGTTCTGGGTAGTTTAGTGATAAAATCCATAGAGATCTGATCCCATTTCCACATGGGAATCTCCGGTTGTTGTAATAACCCAGAAGGACGTTGATGTTCAGCCTTAACCTTTAAACATGTTAAACATCGACCCACGTATTCTGCTATGTGTTTCTTCATTCCAGGCCACCAGTAAAAATCTTTAAGATCTTTATACATTTTATCAGCGCCCGGATGAATAGAATACCTGGATTTGTGCGCCTCATCCAAGATGATTGTTCTGGAGTTACCGAATAAAGGAACCCATAATCGGTTTTTGAAATATAACACTCCATCAGTCTCAACTTCAAGTTTCTTGTCTAATCCCTTCAGTTCCTTAGCAGGATAGTTCAGTGCTTGTAAAGCTTGTTGCTGAGCTTCTTTGATTTGAGGAATTAGACTAGTTTGAATAGTCATACCTAGTGCTTTCACACGTAACGGTTTGACTCGTTCTTTGCGACTTAAGGCATTGGCCACAACATTTGCCTTGCCTGGGTGATAACGAATTTCACAGTCATAGTCGTTCAACAGTTCCACCCACCGCCTTTGTCGCATGTTCAACATTTTCTTTTTCTGATCTAGAATGTGCTGAAGACTTTTGTGATCTGTGTATATGATACACTTTGTTCCGTACAAATAATGTCTCCAAATCTTGAGTGCAAACACCACTGCACCAAGTTCTAGATCATGAGTGGTATAGTTCTTCTCATGTACTTTCAACTGTCGAGAAGCGTAAGCAATCACTTTATCGTTCTGCATTAAAACACACCCCAGCCCTTGGCGGGAAGCATCACAGTACACTGTGAAGTTATCGATACCTTCCGGTAATGCCAAAATAGGTGCATTGCAGAGTTTGTGTTTCAACAGTTGGAACGCCTCCTCCTGTTGAGAACCCCATATAAACTGTTGATTTTTCTGTGTCAATGTAGTTAGTGGCAGGGCTATCTTTGAGAAGTTCTTGATGAATCGACGATAATAACCTGCCAGCCCTAAAAATTGACGTATTTCAGTTGGGGTTCGTGGTGTTTCCCATTGTTCTACAGCTTTAATCTTACTAGGATCCACCTGAATGCCATTTTGATTCACTACGTGCCCGAGAAATTGAACTTCTCGTAACCAAAACTCACACTTGGAGAACTTGGCATATAATTTTTCACGTGCCAATAGTTCTAAGATCAGTTTCAAGTGTTGGGCATGTTCATGTTGGCTTCGAGAATAAATAAGAATGTCTTCAATAAATACAATCACAAACTTATCCAAATAAGGCCTACATACCCGATTCATAAGATCCATGAAAACTGCAGGAGCGTTTGTTAATCCAAACGGCATTACTAGAAATTCATAATGCCCGTATCGTGTTCGGAATGCAGTTTTAGGAACATCATCTTCATGCACTCGTAATTGATGATATCCGGATCTTAAATCAATTTTTGAGAAGTAAGTAGCGCCTTGAAGTTGATCAAACAGATCATCTATACGTGGCAATGGATAACGGTTTTTGATTGTTAATTTATTGAGTTCCCGATAGTCAATACACATCCTGAATGATCCATCCTTCTTTTTCACAAAAAGGACTGGTGCTCCCCAGGGTGAGAAACTAGGTCTAATAAAACCCTTGTCTAACAGTTCTTGTAGTTGACCTGAAAGCTCTTGCATCTCTAAGGGTGCTAAACGATAAGGAGCTTTAGCCACAGGTGCTGCACCTGGAATCAAGTCAATACGAAATTCAACTTGTCTCACTGGGGGTAATCCTGATATATCGTCAGGAAAAACTTCAGGAAAATCTTTGACTATCGGAATATAGTGGATACGTTTTTGAAACGAACTGTTATCAATTACATGTGCTAGAAAGGCCAGACACCCTTTCCGTAAGCATTTCTGAGTTTGCATGCATGAAATGATACCCAGTTTTCTACCAGCTCGTTCCCCATGAACTATCAGTGTATTACCCTCAGGTAATGGAATACGGATCACCTTAGTTTGACGTATTACTTCAGCTTGGTTATTAGACAGCCAATCCATGCCGACAACGACATCAAAGCTCCCAAGCTCAATAGGAAGTAAATCAATATCAAAAAGATGATCATTCAGATTCAAGGAACATCCTTGAATGACACTGTTAGTTTTGATTAACTTGCCATTAGCAAGTTCAATCACATAAGGAGTTTCTAGTTCTACCGCAGGCAATGATAGTAATGATGCAAATTCAGGAGAGATAAAACTCTTATCTGCCCCCGTATCAAAGAGAACTGATGCATATAAGTTATTGAGTAAGAACGTACCAGTAACAATGTTAGCATCGTGTCTCGCCTCGGTAGCACCAATCTGGAAAGTTCTACCTCTAGCTTCATTCCCCGGATTGGTGTTGTTATTGTTTGGACAATTTCTTATCAAATGATCGGGACTCCCGCACTTGTAACATGATCGGTTCATTTGAGGGGTTGGTCGTGGTGCCTGATTTTGTTGGCGGGGAGGAAAATTACAGTATCTGGTATAGTGTCCAACCTTATTACAGTTAGCTCAAACAGGACACGGTCCTGTATGATGATATGAACACTTGTTACATTTGGGCGCCTGCCCCGTATAAGTTTTCCTTTCAGGATTAGTAGCACCATAATTCTTCACAGTTGGCCTACTCTGGTTGATTTCAGCCGTAGCTTTTGCTTTAGCTTTGCCAAACCACTTTCGTTTAGTACCTTTGGAACCACTGGAGGTACCAACGTCACTACGGCCCACAGCCGTCTGAGTTTTTGTTGCCAACATACCACTCCTTACCGCCTCATCGGTAAGCTTTGTGGTCAAAAGAATTGCACGTTTGAGGGTTGTGGGTTCAGCTGCGGTTACCATTCCCCGAATCTGGGGAACCAAACCCTTAATATACTTCTCGATCAATGCTGCTTCAGTAGGAAACATATCGGGAAGTAAACATGTGAGTTCATGAAAACGATGGGTATACGCTAAACAGTCAGCCCCAATCATTGAATGATTCCAGAATTCCTCCTGGAGCTTTTGAATCTCAGTGAGTGGGCAGTACTCGGATCTAATCAAAGTTTTAAATTCGTTCCAGCCCATCGAGTCGACTGTAGCTGAGCCCAATGTTTTTGCCTGGGTATTCCACCAGGTCAAAGCTGATTCTTTGAAAGAACAGGCAGCATAAGACACTTTATGCTTCTCTAAACACTGGCTGATTTTAAGTTTCGTTTCCATTTCCTCGATCCACCTTAGCAATCCAGCCGCTCCTTCCTTACCAGTGAAAGTAGGAGGGTTACAGGAAGCGAAATACTTGTAAGTACATCCCTGTCGTGGTGGATCAGGAGTAGTTGTAGTTGTGCCAGTGGTATGATGAGTTTCCGCATTGCCACCAGTAACAGTATGTTCGTTATGAGCGTGGTCCCCACCAGAACCCACAGTGATATGAGGTTGATGTGGTATCAAAACACCACAAGCCGATAGCTGTTCACGCACAATCCGTGCTATCATGGCTTCGTTTGATTCGGATCCACCTGCACCAGCAGGTGGATCAGTATTCCCTCCAGGGTTCACTGGTGGAGCAGTATTTGTTTCCAGATTAACCTGTGGATCTGGATTCGATTCCGTATTTACTGGTGGAACTTGATTCGGCTCAGGGTTAGTAATGTTCCTGATAGATCTCTTAGTCGGACGACCTCGTTTGGGAGCCATTATTCTGCTCACATGCAGAAAAAACTCAGGTCAGTTCAAGAACATTAAAGATATAACCCATTTGATCACATAAATTCACTCATATTCAGTTACACTGAAATTTTATGAAGTTGAAAATGTGATTATAAGAGGATACAGTATAACTACATCGATATTACCCAAACATGTTCTCAGTACACCAAAATCACATCATTGTTTGTAGTTATACACAGTCCTGTTAACTCAAAACATGTTATAGTATCACACAACATACAATATTGTGGCACTAACATAGATGTATTATTGTTCACAGTAAATACCACATTACTGATTTTTCAATCTATTATAACATGAAATTTTGAGATATTAACATTCAGGACTTTCATAAGAGTTATACAAACCGTATATGTAGTACCCCTCAAGGTAGTTTACATGAACATACCATACGAGGTATTTTACGAAAGTATACCACTCCAGGTATTTTACGAGAGTATACCACACAGGTATTTTACGAGAGTATACCACTCCAGGTATTTTACGAGAGTATACCACACAGGTATTTTACGAGAGTATACCACACATGTATTTTACAAAAGTATACCACACAGGTATTTTACGAGAGTATACCAAGCAGATATTTTACGAAATTGCACCAAGCTATTTTACGAGATAGCACCAAGCTATTTTACGAGATAGCACCAAGCTATTTTACGAGATAGCACACAAGCTATTTTACGAGATAGCACCAAGCTATTTTACGAGAGTGAATACCTCACCAGGTATTTTACGATGACAGAATACCTCACCAGGTATTTTACGATACCAGAATACCTCACCAGGTATTTTACGATGTCAGAATACCTCACCAGGTATTTTACGATGTCAGAATACCTCACCAGGTATTTTACGATGTCAGAATACCTCACCAGGTATTTTACGATGTCAGAATACCTCACCAGGTATTTTACGATGTCAGAATACCTCACCAGGTATTTTACGATGTCAGAATACCTCACCAGGTATTTTACGATGACAGAATACCTCACCAGGTATTTTACGATGTTAGACAATTATTCCATAAGTTCTCACACTGATACGTTTTGATATTCACATATAGATACACAATATCAACACCATGACTTTCAAACGGATATTACTAAACAACCCTTTGATTACCACCAGATCAACTTTGATACAATCAAAAAGTTCTGTACAAAAGCTGCCAACATTTCGAACATCAAAACCTACTACAGGGGAATCATTTTCACAACCAAAAATTTCCCTATGCATCTCGTACTATCAACCTATCCGTCTATACAAATAACAACCAAAATGAACATCCACCATCGTACTTACCGTCTAAAGAACGGTAAGCAGGAAATCACTATAGCTATAGCAGCCATCACTATAGCTATCACCATCAGTCGAGCCTCCAAACTCAGGGTGCTCACTAACTGCCTCAAATACACCCATCTCTCACTCCATAATGCTACCTCCTGCCAAAAGGTAACTACCAGCGCTTGCCTCCAGGTTCTCCGAAGTCGCTCCTCTACCATCGCTCTCCAAGCCTGAGTAACAGCACCCAAGACATTCACCTGCTCCATAAGGTTCAGGTGAGAAGTGAGGATCTCCAGTACAGTATTGCGAGTATCCTCATGAAGAGTATGATGCTGAAGTACATCCTGTCTCAAGGCCTGTAAATCCTGAGAGATCTGCTGCACCTGCGCCCGCAACTCGGCTTGGTGGGAGGATTCTCCCACTTCTTGAACAGCCTGTGGCTCATCCCGTGGAGCCATCTGGTGTCGCGGAGGCAATCCTGTGATTTTGCGGGCTTGACCCCGCATACGCCGCAACCCGTCCCAAGCGGGTACTCTAGGAGGTGTAATACTCTGTCTCTGATCAGCAACTGGTTCAGCCGGAGGTGAGTGAGGAGGACTAGGTATAATAGGAAGTGCTGGTGGTGGTGGCGGCACCGGTACTGGCTCAGGTAGTGGTGGTATGGGAGGCACTGCAGATGCATGTGATGCTAATGACACAGCCTCCGAAGGATCTGAGTCAGATCCGGAACTGGAACTGGGAGTATCGTCCACCATGACGTATGGAAACCTCTGATATATATCTCTCTCCTTGGTCTGCCATCGCTGTATAAACAGAATTCTCAGATTAGTACCATGAAATAAATATTGAATAAAATATTCAACATAAACATGATATGAGACGTCATCCCTTCTTAACACAACTATTCGTCTTTACTGTTATAAATGTTCTGCTTGTATCAAATCAAACTAGAATGCACACGTGCTGCGAATTTCAGTTATGCTGGCCACTCATAACTGAGATCCGTACCACCAGATTATCCTGGCTTAATTCAAAACAAGTTTTGTTCGTTAATAATGTGTCGGTGCTCTCTGTGTCACTATTCGAGCCTATGGTTATAGTCTAGGTCTCTAAGTCCACCTAAATTCTATAACCTGTGGCTCTGATACCACCCTGTCACACCCCCACCTCTCGTCACCTGAGATGATGTCATATGTCTCATTCTATTGGTTGCGGAAGCATAGTGGTGATGTCTCTGAGATGAGGTGTGACTTACTTGAACCGATATCACAGCTCACAGATTCACTTAAAATAAATACCATACAAAGGTTTCGTCAATACAGTAATATAATGTCACACCCCCAAATTCCCACTCGTGGCTCATGCCCACGTGGATGTGACGTGTCCAGAATCACAGCTCAAGGTCATATAGAACACCTCTATATGCGTTTACAAATCCAAAGTTTGACACATACACTCATAAAATAGTTTGCAGCGGAATAAAAGTTATCATATCATATTACAGCGGAAAATCAAATAGTAGTGCAGCGGAATAAATAAGTCATAACATGCAGCGGAAAGTTGAAAATGTTAGACATCACATTGTTTAGAAATTACATAACGAATAAATATTGTTTTCAAAAGACACAACAGAATGCATGCAGTTCCTAAAGCTCATCCCTTAAACGTGCATCCTGTTCCATACGCAGCTAGTTACCTGAGAATACAAGTTTGAAAAGTGTCAACACAATGGTTGGTGAGTTCACAGGTTTTGATATACATATAGTAATAAAGGTGTGTCATGCTGTTTATCAAATGTTAGTACCGAGCCCTAGGCCCAAAGTGTCAGTGCGTCACTACCGAACTAGACTTGTTTGTGCTTGCCTCCGCTACGTCTGGTATACATAGCAAGTTAGGTCAGAATTTGCACGGGTTATGACATCCAGTCAACATTGTGCCCCGTGGGGTTAGTCATTCCCTAATGGATCCATCCAAATCTACCACGTTGTTCGAACATTAACGGTAAGACTTTGTGAGGGCTTGTTACGAGTTCAACACTTAATGTTTGTCCAATAAACCAGCATACACAGAATGTTTGTAATAGCAATATTGTTTGACTCGATGCAACTAGTATTCTCCCCCTATTTAAAAGCGTTTGAAAAAGAGTAAAGAGGGGCCGTAAACTCACCTTAGTGATATGAATGTATGTAAGCGTAAGCTCCTGAATCGTCAAGTAGCACGTCGGTCACCGGCAACCTATATCGCATACCGTTCGTGAGTTTGTGTATGTGACCGTGCTAGTGTTCGTGTTAGTGCTCGTGTTTGTGTCCAACAACCTTCGGTTGTTCATGTTTGCCCGTGTCGGTCCACAATGACCGTGTGTGCTCGTGTTGGTCCACATTGACCGTGTTTGACCATGTTTGACCGTGTTTGACCAAAGTTGACCGTGTCAAGTCAACGACCCGTTGGTGAATCGTGTGACGGTTAGTGAATCGTGTAGCAATCGTGTAAGTGTTTGTCGTGTGCAAAACGCGTAAATCGCGTCTATGGATAACTTACTATTTATAGTAAGTTTCCATTTATGGAAAGTTCACAAAGCATAACGGTTTTGTAGTTCTAGCATGTTCAATAGTCCTACGGGATCATGTTAACACATAGCACATCATCATACGGATTCACATAAGTCGTTTATAACATGTTAGTGCACAAAAGCTTCCTAAAATGGAAAGTTTCCATTTATTGCATACGTGACATCGGAAACCATCTAACTTAGCATCTAATCATCATATTATGGCATAATAAATCATTTAGCATGTTCAATTCATACAAAATGTTCACGAGTCGGTTCTTGTAAAAATAAAGTTACTAAAAATAGTAACTTTGTGGTTTTTGCATAAAACGACCATCTAAGCATTTCTAATCCATTGTTCATGTCACAAATCATCCTAATATATCATCTATCAACATCTAATCATGTCAACATAACCGATTTCATCATCTATTAATATTTCAACTAGAAAAGTTTCTAAATATAGTAATAATGACAAGTATGACTACAAACATCATCAAAACCACTTTCTAACAAATCAAATCATCATGTTATCATCCTATTAACAATTCTACATACATGCATGTCCATCATCTTCACCAAATCACCACCTTGTAACATAAAAGTTACTAAAAATAGTAATTTTGCCTTTAAATCACATTTTGACCATCATAATCACAATCTAATCTTGCAAGGACACTTATACATTATCATGAATCATTTCAATATCAACAAAACTATCTAAAATGCCTTAGATCATACATGCATGTCAATATAACATCACAAAACATCACGTTAAGCAACAATACCCATACTCATCATCATTGATCATCATAGATCATCATCTAAACGCTTTAGATCATCATAAAACACTGATGTATCATCAAACCCAGATTAAAACAAAGGAAAATTTGTGCATGCAAGACCATGGGGCTTGCATGTGTGTTTGTGAGCGTGTATGTGCAACATATGATGGTTTTAAGCCACGAGAAGTGAATAGACTACCTCTAAAGCTTCTGGAACTTCGAGATGATGGTGATAACAGCTTCTAAAGTTTCTGGACAGCAAGAACCTTCAGAAATCACGAGGTGGCGGTGGTTCTTCGAGCTTCCAAGTGAGAAATAAGCTTCGATCTTCCAATGTGGAGCTTCAAAGAGGTTACCAATGGTGGAAAATGGCTGAAACAGGAGGTTGAAGATGAAGTTGACCGAGTTGTGGCGTGAGTTATGAATTAAAATGATGAGGATAGGTATGATGATGATCTTGGGGGTTTAAAAAGCTGTTTGGCGACTCTGACACGCCAGGCGTATCGCCTGACGTGGGGGGTATCTCCCGTCGTTACGCGCGGATTGGCTAGGCATCCGAGATGCCTTCTGTGTCCCGCGCGCATCGCCTATCGAGGGCGCTCCGGGTCTGGCGTACCGCCTGGCCCAAATGTAAGGCCCAATAAGCCTATTTTGTTGTTCTGGGCCCGTTCTCGCCCGTTTCTCGACTGTACGACATCATTCGGTCGTCGTTTGGACTCTATTGGTCAATTATTAGCCATAATTGACTTGTGAGATGTTTCCGTGCTTAAGTGTTGTGATGTTCACCAACGTTCGTGCGTTTTGACACGTGTGTGCTGTCTCTTGATAATTTCTCGAATTATCTAGTCATGTGTCAGTGTTCGTACTGTCGTGCCACGTGTCACACTAAATTAATCTAATTCTAGTGCCACGTGTACACAATGCATTTAAATAAACATTTAAATAAATAAGATGTTGACCTGGAAATTACGGGGTGGCACATCCTCCCCATGTTAGAAAGAATTTCGTCCCGAAATTCAACTTGCGTTGTCAGTTTTTGTCCGTTCCGCGAACAGGTGTGGGTACTTTTGTTTCATCTGGTCTTCACGTTCCCACGTGAATTCCGGTCCTCGTCGCGAATTCCATCGCACTTTCACTATCGGGATCTTGCTGAGTTTGAGCTTCTTGGTTTCCCGGTCCATAATCTCCACCGGTTCCTCAACGAAGTTCAATTGTTCGTCTATTTGTATCTCCTCGAGAGGAATAACAAGTGTTTCATCAGATAGACACTTTTTGAGATTCGAGATGTGGAATACATTGTGCACACTGCTCAGTTCAGCTGGCAGGTTCAGTTCGTAGGCTACAGGGCCTATTCGTTTTGTAATCTCGAACGGTCCAATGTAACGAGGGTTCAACTTTCCTCGTTTGCCAAACCGAATGACTCCCTTCCAGGGCGAGACCTTGAGTAGTACTCTGTCTCCCACCTGAAATTCTAACGGTTTGCGTCGTTTGTCAGCATAGCTTTTCTGTCTGTCACGAGCTGCTGCCATTCGCTTGCGTATTTGCACGATCTTTTCAGTCGTTTCGTGCACAAGTTCTGGGCCAGTCAGTTGGCTGTCTCCAACTTCCGCCCAGCAAATGGGTGATCGACACTTACGTCCGTAGAGTGCCTCGAATGGTGCAGCTTGGATGCTAGTGTGGTAGCTGTTATTGTATGAAAACTCAACTAATGGTAGATGAGTTTCCCAGCTGCTCCCAAAGTCAATAACACATGCCCGGAGCATGTCCTCCAGCGTTTGTATGGTTCGCTCACTCTGTCCGTCCGTCTGTGGATGGTAAGCGGTACTCATATCCAATCTCGTGCCCAAAGCCTTATGCAAAGACTTCCAGAAGTGCGACGTGAATCGACTGTCGCGGTCAGATATAATTGAGATTGGCACTCCATGTCGAGTAACCACTTCCTTCAGATAGATACGGGTGAGTTTGTCTAGCTTGTCAGTCTCCTTGATGGGTAGGAAATGAGCAGACTTCGTTAGTCGGTCTACGATAACCCAGATGGTATCGCAACCACTTGCCGTCTTAGGCAGTTTAGTGATGAAGTCCATGGAAATCTGTTCCCATTTCCACATTGGTAGTTCCGGTTGTTGAAGTAACCCTGACGGCTTTTGGTACTCAACTTTGACTTTTGAGCACGTTAGACACTTACTCACGTAAGTTGCTATCTCAGCTTTCATGTTTGGCCACCAGTAGGTTGTCTTCAAATCGTGATACATCTTGTCAGAGCCCGGATGTACGGAGTACCGGCTCTTGTGTGCTTCATCCATCACTACTTCTCTCAATCCCCCATAGTGTGGAATCCAAATCCGATCCGCTAGGTAGTATGCTCCGTCATCCTTTGCTTTTAATTGTTTGTCCATACCACGCATGGCTTCGAGGGTGAGATTTTCAGCTTTTAGGGCTTCTTGTTGTGAGATTCGTATCTGATTTGGTAATTCAGAATGAATCGTGAGTTGTAGCGCGCGCACGCGTTTTGTTGTTTCCTTTCGGCTTAACGCGTCGGCCACTACGTTTGCCTTGCCTGGATGGTACTTGATGGCGCAATCATAATCGCCGATGAGTTCGACCCATCTTCGTTGCCTCATGTTTAGTTCCTTCTGGTCGAAGATGTGTTGTAGGCTCTTATGATTGGTAAAGATGGTACATTTCGTGCCGTACAAGTAGTGTCGCCAGATCTTCAAAGCAAGACCACGGCTCCCAACTCAAGGTCATGAGTCGTGTAGTTCTTCTCATGCACCTTCAGTTGGCGTGAGGCGTAGGCTATCACCTTCTCGCGTTGCATGAGCACGCAACCGAGTCCTTGTTTCGAGGCGTCACAATATACCACGAAGTCATCACATCCTTCCGGCAGGGATAGGATGGGTGCAGTGCATAGTTTCTGTTTCAGAAGGTTGAAAGCAGCTTCTTGTTTGTCTCCCCAATCGAACTTCTTGTCTTTATGGGTCAGGGATGTCAGTGATTGAGCAATCTTTGAGAATCCCTCAATGAATCTTCGGTAATACCCGGCCAGACCTAGGAATTGTCGCACCTCAGTCGGAGTCTTGGGTGCTTCCCAGTTCTTGATGGCTTCGATTTTGGCTGGGTCCACGTGTATTCCCTGCTCATTAATCACGTGTCCAAGGAATTGGACTTCGCGAATCCAAAAGTCGCATTTTGAAAGTTTGGCGTACAGCTGCTCTTTCTTTAATAGTTCTAAGACTAGCCTCAAATGCTCAGCATGTTGTTCCCGATTCTTCGAGTAAATCAGAATGTCGTCAATGAACACTATCACGAATTTGTCAAGATAGGGTTTGCATACTCTATTCATGAGATCCATGAATACAGCTGGTGCGTTGGTCAGTCCGAAGGGCATAACCAAGAATTCGTAGTGTCCGTATCGGGTTCGAAAAGCAGTCTTAGGGATATCGTTTTCCTGTATCCTTAGTTGATGGTAACCCGATCTTAAATCGATCTTCGAGTAGTAGCTTGACCCTTGCAACTGGTCAAACAGATCGTCTATTCGCGGTAAGGGATATCGATTCTTGATCGTCACCTTTTTCAGCTCTCTGTAGTCGATACACATACGGAATGATCCGTCTTTCTTCTTTACGAACAAGACCGGTGCTCCCCAAGGTGAGAAGCTCGGTCTGATGAATCCCTTGTCTAACAGCTCTTGTAACTGGTTAGACAGTTCCTGCATCTCCGTTGGTGCTAGTCGGTATGGAGCTTTGGCGATCGGTGCTGCTCCTGGTGCGAGGTCTATCTGAAATTCAACTTGTCGTTTCGGAGGTAATCCAGGTAGATCCTCGGGAAACACTTCGGGAAAATCGCGGACTACGGCTATGTCCTCAATCTTCCTTTCCTTCTTCGGTTGTTCCGCAATGAGAGCTAGTATTGCAGTGTATGCCTTTTGGGGGTACTTGTTCGCTTTCATGCACGACATAATGTTCAGAGGTACGCCCCGTCGTTCCCCCTGAATTGAGATCTGTTCTCCGTTCTGCAACGTCACTCGTACGATCTTCTCGTTGCATACGATCTCAGCTTGGTTAGCGGACAACCAATCCATTCCAACGACCACATCAAAGCTTCCGAGAGTCACCGGCATTAAATCGATTTCGGGTTCATGATCCGCCAAAACCATGACGCATCCTCGGAAGATGTGTTGTGTTTCAATCAGTTTCCCGTCAGCTAACTCTATGGTATACTTATAATCTAGTGGTGTTGGGGTAATATCTAGTAACTTACTAAACTCACTAGATATAAAGCTTCTATCGGCTCCGGTATCAAATAATATGCTAGCGTAGACATTATTTAAAAGAAACGTACCGGTTACGATGTTCGGGTCATCCTTGGCTTCTCCCGAGCCAATCACAATAGCTCTTCCCTTGGCCGCTCCTCCTCCGGCCTTTTTCAATTGAGGGCAATCCCTCCTCATGTGGCCTGGCTTGCCACATTCATAACACCCCTTGAGGGTGTTCTGATTGTTGTTGTTGTTCTGGTTCTGGTTGTGGTTGGGGTTGTTGTTGA
Source organism: Mikania micrantha (assembly GCA_009363875.1). Lineage (NCBI taxonomy): Eukaryota > Viridiplantae > Streptophyta > Magnoliopsida > Asterales > Asteraceae > Mikania > Mikania micrantha. Next base: position 40,813,387 of record CM018687.1, on the reverse strand, counting down.
TAGGGAATCTGGATCTGCAGTCTTTGGCCATGTGGCCATGTCTTCCGCACTTCAGGCAACGGTATCGCTCACATTGCCCAAAATGATGGTATGAACATCGGTTGCACAGTGGGTATTTCCCTTGATATACACCCTTCCCCTTGTCATCGGGTTGGGTGGCAGTGAAAGCTCTGGCTGGTGCAGATCTTTGTTGTTGCTGAGATTGGTGAGTTTGGTGGTGACTGGGTTCCCACTTCCTCTTTCGGCTCTCTTGAGCCAGTCGGATCAGTGGTTGGATAGTGGTGAGGTCAGATGCAGTCACCATGCTTTGAATTTGTTCGGGCAGTCCACTGATGAACTGCTCGATCTTCTTGTATTCCGGCGTCACCATAGCCGGACATAGTTTACACAGCTCATGAAATCGAGTGCAGTACTGCTCGATCTCAGATCCCACCATCTTCAGTACCCAGAATTCAGCCTCTAGTTTTCTGATCTCGTCACGAGGACAGTATTCCTCTTGCAGTAGTCGAGTGAAATCAGCCCATGGCATGGAGTTGGCACCGTCCAACCCCAGGGTTTGTACATGGGTATTCCACCATGTGAGGGCTGGTCCTTCCAGTGTACCAGTTGCGAACTTCACCCAGTTCTCTTCAGCACATTCGCACATGGCGAATACAGACTCCACTTTCTCCACCCAGCGGAGCATTCCGACAGCTCCCTCAGTCCCCTTGAATTTGAGCGGGTGGCAGTTCAGGAAGGATTTAAAGGAACATCCTTTACTATTGTTGCCTTGCGATCCTGTCGGTCAGAAACCAATGTTATGGGTTAGTATCGTGTTAGTTACGCTACGTTAGTCATATCAGGCGAGTGTTAGTACCGTTGTTCGTGCCACTGGTTTCACTGGCAAGTCGATTTGCCTCGTACTCTGCCAGTACCTTGTTGACTCGACGGTCAACCATCATCTTAATGACAGCTGCGTCCAGAGCTCGCCTAGGAGGGCGTGCATGTGGTCCTCTTCCCGCCATAGAGATCTTCTATACGGAAGGGATAGAATGTTAGTTAGTATGAGTTAGGGTGTTAGCCAAATGTCATGTCAGATGTAAGGTTAGATGTCATGTTGGTTGTCATGTCAGATGTTATGTTATCAAGCAATCACGGTCAAAATGCAATAAGTAAGACAAAATATAATTCTCATTAATAATAAGCTTGAAGTACAATAATTTCAAAAGGAAATACATAATAAGTTCTTCGAGCACATCCCACTCGTCTAGGCCAAAATAAGAAAGTACAAAATACAATAGTCCTCTAGTCCGAATCCATAGAGACGTGTGAAATGTCACTAGCAGCGTCTCCGTCATCATCATCCTCCTCCGGATCCTCATCAAAGTCCTCTCCTTCGAGGTCCTCGGCCTCAAATTCAGGGCCATCCTCCTGTGGTGGTTCCTCAATAAACTGTGCAGCCCATGCGTTAAGCATGGCATCGCTGGCCTGCACCATCGCCTGAGTCTCGGTTATGTCTGTCCGATTCTCAGTGATGCGTACATCATGCTCCTGCATGACGTCAACGATCTGTCCGTGCTGGGTCATCAGTTGTGACACTTGGAGACGTAGAGTCTCCACTTGCTCCTCGAGTTTGTCGTTTCGCTCCTCCAGCCTATCATTTCGCCTTTCCAGGCGATCGTTCTTCTCACGAAGAACTCGAACCTCGTCAGACAGCTCTCCAGTCCTCCATATCTCTCGTCGTGTGCACGCCACATGTGCTGCGAAGGCCTGGAGTGGTGTCGCCGGGATACCGATATGGAGGTACCCTCTCTCCCATGATCCATTCCTGGATCATGGTGGGAAACCATCCCCAAGGTCGAGCTCGTGCCGCATGCCGAGCCCGTCTGTCCATCTCAGCGTCAACCTGGGCTACGATATCGTCGATCCGTCGCCGACTCTCTGCCGCCAAATCATCTGTGCCCGTGGGTCTAGCTGCGTTTCTGTTAGCGTTGTTGTTGTTGTCGGCCATCCTGTAAGTTTTACGTTAGTAAGCAACAGTTCAATAAGTACAATGTCATCAATGTGCAAGTTCTACGTGTAGTGTCTAAAGTTGAGCAATGGCTATAGTCTAAGTTTACTACATGCAAACTTAGTTCCCTATAACCAAGGCTCTGATACCAGTCTGTCACACCCCCAAATTCCCACTCGTGGCTCATGCCCACGTGGATGTGACGTGTCCAGAATCACAGCTCAAGGTCATATAGAACACCTCTATATGCGTTTACAAATCCAAAGTTTGACACATACACTCATAAAATAGTTTGCAGCGGAATAAAAGTTATCATATCATATTGCAGCGGAAAATCAAATAGTAGTGCAGCGGAATAAATAAGTCATAACATGCAGCGGAAAGTTGAAAATGTTAGACATCACATTGTTTAGAAATTACATAACGAATAAATATTGTTTTCAAAAGACACAACAGAATGCATGCAGTTCCTAAAGCTCATCCCTTAAACGTGCATCCTGTTCCATACGCAACTAGTTACCTGAGAATACAAGTTTGAAAAGTGTCAACACAATGGTTGGTGAGTTCACAGGTTTTGATATACATATAGTAATAAAGGTGTGTCATGCTGTTTATCAAATGTTAGTACCGAGCCCTAGGCCCAAAGTGTCAGTGCGTCACTACCGAACTAGACTTGTTTGTGCTTGCCTCCGCAATGTCTCGTATACATAGCAAGTTAGGTCAGAATTTGCACGGGTTATGACATCCAGTCAACATTGTGCCCCGTGGGGTTAGTCATTCCCTAATGGATCCATCCAAATCTACCACGTTGTTCGAACATTAACGGTAAGACTTTGTGAGGGCTTGTTACGAGTTCAACACTTAATGTTTGTCCAATAAACCAGCATACACAGAATGTTTGTAATAGCAATATTGTTTGACTCGATGCAACTAGTATTCTCCCCCTATTTAAAAGCGTTTGAAAAAGAGTAAAGAGGGGCCGTAAACTCACCTTAGTGATATGAATGTATGTAAGCGTAAGCTCCTGAATCGTCAAGTAGCACGTCGGTCACCGGCAACCTATATCGCATACCGTTCGTGAGTTTGTGTATGTGACCGTGCTAGTGTTCGTGTTAGTGCTCGTGTTTGTGTCCAACAACCTTCGGTTGTTCATGTTTGCCCGTGTCGGTCCACAATGACCGTGTGTGCTCGTGTTGGTCCACATTGACCGTGTTTGACCATGTTTGACCGTGTTTGACCAAAGTTGACCGTGTCAAGTCAACGACCCGTTGGTGAATCGTGTGACGGTTAGTGAATCGTGTAGCAATCGTGTAAGTGTTTGTCGTGTGCAAAACGCGTAAATCGCGTCTATGGATAACTTACTATTTATAGTAAGTTTCCATTTATGGAAAGTTCACAAAGCATAACGGTTTTGTAGTTCTAGCATGTTCAATAGTCCTACGGGATCATGTTAACACATAGCACATCATCATACGGATTCACATAAGTCGTTTATAACATGTTAGTGCACAAAAGCTTCCTAAAATGGAAAGTTTCCATTTATTGCATACGTGACATCGGAAACCATCTAACTTAGCATCTAATCATCATATTATGGCATAATAAATCATTTAGCATGTTCAATTCATACAAAATGTTCACGAGTCGGTTCTTGTAAAAATAAAGTTACTAAAAATAGTAACTTTGTGGTTTTTGCATAAAACGACCATCTAAGCATTTCTAATCCATTGTTCATGTCACAAATCATCCTAATATATCATCTATCAACATCTAATCATGTCAACATAACCGATTTCATCATCTATTAATATTTCAACTAGAAAAGTTTCTAAATATAGTAATAATGACAAGTATGACTACAAACATCATCAAAACCACTTTCTAACAAATCAAATCATCATGTTATCATCCTATTAACAATTCTACATACATGCATGTCCATCATCTTCACCAAATCACCACCTTGTAACATAAAAGTTACTAAAAATAGTAATTTTGCCTTTAAATCACATTTTGACCATCATAATCACAATCTAATCTTGCAAGGACACTTATACATTATCATGAATCATTTCAATATCAACAAAACTATCTAAAATGCCTTAGATCATACATGCATGTCAATATAACATCACAAAACATCACGTTAAGCAACAATACCCATACTCATCATCATTGATCATCATAGATCATCATCTAAACGCTTTAGATCATCATAAAACACTGATGTATCATCAAACCCAGATTAAAACAAAGGAAAATTTGTGCATGCAAGACCATGGGGCTTGCATGTGTGTTTGTGAGCGTGTATGTGCAACATATGATGGTTTTAAGCCACGAGAAGTGAATAGACTACCTCTAAAGCTTCTGGAACTTCGAGATGATGGTGATAACAGCTTCTAAAGTTTCTGGACAGCAAGAACCTTCAGAAATCACGAGGTGGCGGTGGTTCTTCGAGCTTCCAAGTGAGAAATAAGCTTCGATCTTCCAATGTGGAGCTTCAAAGAGGTTATCAATGGTGGAAAATGGCTGAAACAGGAGGATGAAGATGAAGTTGACCGAGTTGTGGCGTGAGTTATGAATTAAAATGATGAGGATAGGTATGATGATGATCTTGGGGGTTTAAAAAGCTGTTTGGCGACTCTGACACGCCAGGCGTATCGCCTGACGTGGGGGGTATCTCCCGTCGTTACGCGCGGATTGGCTAGGCATCCGAGATGCCTTCTGTGTCCCGCGCGCATCGCCTGTCGAGGGCGCTCCGGGTCTGGCGTACCGCCTGGCCCAAATGTAAGGCCCAATAAGCCTATTTTGTTGTTCTGGGCCCGTTCTCGCCCGTTTCTCGACTGTAGGACATCATTCGGTCGTCGTTTGGACTCTATTGGTCAATTATTAGCCATAATTGACTTGTGAGATGTTTCTGTGCTTAAGTGTTGTGATGTTCACCAACGTTCGTGCGTTTTGACACGTGTGTGCTGTCTCTTGATAATTTCTCGAATTATCTAGTCATGTGTCAGTGTTCGTACTGTCGTGCCACGTGTCACACTAAATTAATCTAATTCTAGTGCCACGTGTACATAATGCATTTAAATAAACATTTAAATAAATAAGATGCTGACCTGGAAATTACGGGGTGTCACATATAACAACATAGTTATTACACAATCTAAACTTCTTAATTACACAAGTGTGACGTGCATCTTCACCGTATTATCACCGCTGCCCTGCAAAAATGTTAAGTTTAAAACGTCAGCACAAAGCTGGTGAGTTCGACCGTTTAATTTAAAACAATATGATATGATAAGTATGTTATCAAAGTTTCAGTTCATGATAACCATGGGACCCGTATCTAGTTCCTTTCGGACAGTTGTTCGTTCACGAAGATACTACCCGTCGGTAAATATCTTAATGCCTCATAATCTTAATGTCTTTCACTAACATTAAGAAAGCGTTTCGTAACCAGGTAACAAACATTCACACCAGGGGAGATGCAATCCTCCCAGTGAATGGGTTGTCAGCCAATAGTACTATCAATGATTCCTGTTCGGCCCCACATGGGTTCACTAGATACAGTTCAAGAGATGAGGACTTTTGATACTGTGATAGAGATACTAACGGCAAAATCCCATGAAATCACACAAAAAGTCACATGAAATCACACAGATATCAGTGATGCATATCATATGTTCAGAAAACAGTTTGCAGTATTACCCCGATGTTTATAAAACAATAAAGAGAAAAGGGGTTGTACGAAACTCACTTGATGTCTCAAATTGTAGAAACACACGCAACTGGTGCTAATGATGAGATTCTGCATTAGTTTATGTTTGATATGTTATTTATGTTTTACTTGCTGATTAAATCGTTTTGAACGTCAAATGTCCAAGACATTGCCTTAACAGTCATCAGCCCGATGTTTAGTATTTAATTACATATTTTAATGTAATATCATACAATGTATGATAATGTAGGAACCTATACTGATTCAGATTCCCAATACTAGGTTGATGACACCCCTTGATTAATCAGTATGATCTCAGATTAATCAAATAGTTAATGTTGTTGATTATAATGCTTAAGCAGTTTCTAGACAGTTTAATGGCTTAGGAATAATCAATCCTTGTTATTGATGACCCGAATATCATGAAATATCACAATGTAGTATTAGAATAGGTTTAATAACCATGTTTAACATACTAATCTGACTGTTATCAAAAACATCAGATAATCGTTCCAGCGAGTATGTTAATGACTGTGATTAGTTTGAAACACATGGTTTTCACGTTGCATGTCAAGGATTAATCAAACTAATCACCTACATTGTCACAACCAAATGGTTTAAACCATTAGAATCATTGTTATGATTTCATGCAAACCGGGCATTACAACAGCTCAAAACAAGGATTTATCCGTTAACAGTTCGAGTTTGTCATTCAAAATCAATCCTAGCCATCATCTAGGTAATAATCAACAACCCTAGCTATATCATTACGTTCAAAAACAAGATTTAATCATTCATTATCAAAATAGAAGGTTAGAATGAACCATTACCTAATCTGGAGAAGTTCTGCGGGTAGAAAGATGATCTGGACTTGTATAAACGTTCCCGGATGCGATCTAAACGTTCCAGAGGCTTCGAAACAGAGATTGGATGTGTTGGATGGTGAAAATTTCGAAGGTGATGGTGCTGGCGTCGACTGGAAGCAACAAGAAGATGATGATGATGATGAGTGATGAAATCTGATCTTTTTATGCAAGTTGGCGACATCCCCATCCGTCGCGTACCGCGGAGAAACAAAAAGTGAGCTTCGCGTACCGCGGAGAAATCTCAGATATCTCAGATATTTTCAAGCATCGCGTACCGCGAAGAACCCTCAACTTCGCCATCGCGTACCGCGAAGACCATTTTTTCCATTTTTCGACAGAAACTTCGTTTTGCGATTCCGGACCATCCGTAACTCCGTTTTGTACGCGGTTTTCGCCCATGTTCCTCATTTCTCACATACTATCATCCCATAATAACTTCGATTGTCAACTCCACGTGGATTCTAAGAACGATCAACTGTGCTCAATTCGTTGCTGACGTAATTCCTCATACGCAGTTATCACACCTAACTATATCATTACGTTCAAAAACAAGATTTAATCAATCAAATCAAATCAGAAGGTTTAAAATGAACCATTACCTATTCTGACGAATTCCTGCAGGTAAAAAGATGATCAGGGCTTGTTTTAACACTTCTGGATGCGATCTAAACATCGTGAGGCCTTCAAAATGAAGATTTTTGCTGGTTTGAAAGAGAATTTTCGTGGTGATAGGTGGTGTCATCGAGAGGAAGAGATAGATTGTGGATATGGATGAAAAAGTTGATTTTTAAGCAAGTTGCTCGACTTCTGGCATCCGGGCGCATCACCCCGACTTCCCTCCTCACGCCGCGCGGACCAGGGCCACTAGATATTTTCGTTTGCTCCCCGCGCGCATCGCCTAGGTTATCACTTGGCCCGGGGCGTACCGCCCCAGGGCAATTTCGTCTGTTTTTCGACAGAAACTTCGTTTCGCGATTCCGGGCAATCCGGAACTCCGTTTCGCGCACGGTTTTCGCCCATGTTCATCATTTTTCGCATACTATCATCCCATAATACTTTCGGTTGTCAACACCACGTGGATTCTAAGCACGATCAACTGTGCTCAATACATTGCTGACGTAATTCTTCGTACATAGTTATCGCACATGATTAATGTACATGTTTTCTCTTTGTGTATAAATGAACTTAAGATTCACTTGTTACTCAAGGAACAACACAATACACATTTGATATTAGAACTATGAGCACTCTCCAAAATATTTATCACAAACTTAAAGATGAGCACTCTCTAAAATATTATTACTTTCCTTTTCCCTCCAACAACAGGCAATCGAACTAACATGATGGTATAAGGTCAACCGAACCTCATGAACTTTTTCTAATGTTATATAAATCTTAACCGATTCCTAATGAATTTTGTTACTGTCTTCTGTAAAATTTTGACTACCTTAATAAAACACAATTTAAAACCACTTTAAAACCAAAACTAATAATACTAATACTCAAATAGATCAATTTGTATTACTCATGACGAAGTTTAATTATACCAATTATCAATATAACTCAATATCTAATCAATCACAACTCACATTAAAAAAGTAGTAAGACTTAATTTGTATATCGAGTGATTGAATTTGACGATCAAAACTTACCTTTGGTTCCCTTCTAGAGAAACTAGACTATGACACTAGCTTATCACTATACACTGATGTCATGCACGTCACAACAACCATAATCATAGATTGAGTGTTTCAATTTGCTTAATTGTCTTTTGAAGTTTCTCTAAATCTTGATTTCTTACAATTGTACGTGTTTATTGGTTTGATTTCTCTAAATCATAATTATAGATTGAGTGTTTCAATTTACGTTCTTTGAATCTCATATTTATTGGTTTGAATAGTAGTAATTCGAATTAAACACTACGTCTTCGTGTTTTTATACTTTTTAGCAAACCATAAAGCATTACAACTTGTAAGTGCTTGTTACCAAAAGCTTGTAAAACTCAAACATAACAAGTGTTTTTGTTACCAAAAGCATGTAAAATTTAAATCTGAAAAGTACTAGTAACATCATTCTTTTTCGAGTTTTATGTGTTTTTAACAAAATACATAAAAGAAGTAAAATTGTTAACCCAATTAATTAAGAAGTTGAAGTTTAAGGATAAACTCTTCAACCCTAAAGCAATCACAATGCATCATCTTAATTTAACTTTAAATTAATTAAAACTATCTTAATTAAAGACAAGTGAAACCCTAACCTACCATAAATTACTTCCCCTATCCAAACGACTTGTTAGATTTTTCTTTTGCTACACTTGGTTTCTTCGATAAGTTTACCTGAGAATCGAACCCGAACAAACGAATCATAAAGACATCGATCTACGATTCTACGGTGGTGTTGGCGAGCACCTAATGGAACCCTAGTCCTTTAATTACTTGAACCCACGTACCCCTTATAATTAAGAGGGCTGAGTTTACTAGATGTTACCTGATTTTGAGTATGATTGTAATCCATATATTTTGACTTATTCGAATGTATATACTAAACTAAAAAAAATTAACCAACCAACCGGCCACCGGTTTATCACAAAAATTGAACGTAGAACACCGTCCACTATCCGAAATTTTATTAACAACATTGATTGTAATCCATATATTTTGACTTATTCAATGTAAACTGAAAACATTAACCAAATATACACACGCACAAGAAATTAATAAACACGTCAAAAATTTTATTCAATAATCAATATCAAACTGTGTAGTGCCTTCAAACTAAAAAAAAAAAAGTGAACAACGCCTTCAAACTAAACAACACGAACAACTGCAAAACAAAGTTTTTGATCGACCCGAAACGCCAAAACCCGAATCACCATGTTTTCTATGAACCCGTTTGTGTGCACCAGTTTGACCCAATTAGTTTTGAACACCAAGTTTTCGTTTTTCATCTTCCATTGTGCAAGATTCAACGTTAGTTTACGTCTTTTTGGATCAAAAACCTCCACACTAATCGATTCTCTGATAACTCCTGTCAGTTTCTTCTTCTCATTCATCGACAAGAAGCCTGTGTTGTTCACTTTCAAAATCGGCATCAAAAGCCTTCCTTGATTCTTGTCACAATCTGATTTTGTCAGCTTCTTCTCCATCACCAGCACAACGTCTGACCCACCAATGCTTGCTATAAAATGTTGGATAGAATTAGGGTTTTCTGAATCATCATCTTCATTATTACGACCAGCTGTACTGTTGTTATTAAGTGCATGAACGTTGGTCCTCTCAGAACGATGATCATCTATTTCCATATGATCATCTCCGATCTCAGAAACTGAAGCTTCGTCTGGAAACCTTGTTGCAGGTTCTTCTCGGGTGAGAAATGATCTCCTTCCATCAAATTTGATGGTGATCTTCCTGATCTTTGAACGTTTTTGGTGCATGATTCTGGCTCTTTCTTCAATCTGACGCAGTCTTTTACGCATGATTTTGACAGTAGTATTATGGTCATCATCATGAAAACCCATTGCCCACAACATATTAGCGATCTTCCATCTGCCTGCTCTTTCACACAAATTTGCGTCTTTCTTCGTGTCTGTTATACTTTCACGCTTTTTTGTGTTTTTCGCCATTGATGGATTTGTTGATTGATTGATTCTGATGATGAGAAGACGAAGAGGAGCAGAGATTGATTTTGGAATGTGAAATTGGAAAATTAATCAACCAACGATAGTTATATATATCGGATACGTACGTACTATACGAGTGTACGACTTAATATCCATGGCTATTTTTTAGGGATTTTAGCATCAATTCTTAGATTTTTATTAGATTTTATGAGTTTTACCAAGCCGGTTAAAGCCTTTAATTAATGATCCAAAGCATAAAAAAGAGAAAAACAAATAAATAAATTACGGTTTTGACCCGTATTGTTTAAGCATTTAAACTATTTAAACTTAAAATAAAATCTTATATCAATACAGTTAATGTGATTTAAACAACTAACGTTTTAGCTACCAACCATAGTCAAGTTTGGGGGCCAAATCTGCATTGATAAAGTATTTTATTTTAAGTTGAAATAGTTAAAAAATTAAAACACAGTAACCAAAACCGTAATTTACTCAAAAAATATACGCTCACTTTTTCGACTTTTTATAAAAACTTTCTTCTTTTATCTAAATAGGAGAGTAATACTAGAAACAAAAATATAGGTGATCTAGAACGATGAAATAATTTTTATTTATTAGATTTAATAAATATTTCCTAGAAATGTTTATGACTAATGGTTTTATGCATGTGTTTCGTGACACAGAACAAACCAATTGAAAAAATAGTAATTGCAAAAACGATAAAATTATTGTTTACAAAAAAATAAATTTAAGACTCAAGTTAGGGGGTTATTCTAACCTTTAACCGTTAAGTTGATGCATGGGCATGTCTCTCAAGTTTTTTAATAACATCTAACAATAAGTGTTATTGTTTAAGAGACACATTGACATCACCATTTAAAGAAACATACACAAAGAAAACCTCCTAAATCAAAGCAAAACATCTTTTTGTTATAAGTGAAACTCAGACTTAATATCTTTTATTAAAAAGTAAGAAAATATTGTCAAAGAATCTAAGGTATCATAACTTATAGATCCTAATGAATCTGTTATCAATAAATTCAAAACAAAGAGTACAAACTTAGATTCTACCCTATTACAACTAGATCTAAAATACAAGACACAAACCCTAATCTTCAAGATATTTGCATAACATAAGACTCAAGGATACAATACAATACAATACTAGAAAACAAACATCTACAGATTCACCAAATATGATGTAATCTATACCAAACACAAAATCAAAAGCAGATATTCGCGAAGAAGATGAAGAATGAGAATGAAGCGTAGATCGGACACTACTTAGAACCATAAATGAAAGACTCTAGATCATATACAAGTAGAGATACAAAGATTTATCTACTTGATGAATCTTTCTCAAAACCCTAGATATAATCGCAGAGACCAACCAAGAGAAGAGTTAGAAAAAAAATATATCCTCAACTAAACCCTCATCCTTTTTATATACAAACGTACACATATCGTAGACAAGAAACCCAACTGCAGCTACAAGCCCAGACCATTCAGCTTCAGGCCCAAAAACTCCAAAAAATTACAAGCCCAACAAATAACTTCTTAAGAGCACTTGCCAACTGCTACCATGCATAAAAACACTTATGTCACACCCCCACTTCTCGTCACGTGAGATGATGTCATTCGTCACTCCGATGTGGTTGCGGAAGCATAGTGATGATGTCTCAAAGATAAGGTGTGACTTACTTGATTCAGTATCACAACACACAGATTAACTTAAAGTAAATACATTACAAGGTTTCATCATTAAAACCAACATTATAGTTTACAACTAAGTTTATTCCACAACTAACTTATTTAATTACAAATGGTTGAAGTGCAGCCTCACCATGGGTCACTGCGTTCCTACAAAAATGTTTAAGTTTGAAAGATCAGCACAAAGCTGGTGAGTTTATATAGTTCAAGTTAAACCATATGATATGACATACAAGTTCTCAAATATACAGTTCAAGATAACCATAGGACCCGTATCTAGTTCCTTTCTGGCTGCTCCATTCTAGTTCTATAAGATACTACACGTCAGTAACATCTCAATGCCTCATTGTCTTAATGTCTATCACAATATTAAGAAGTTCTAAAAACAAGTAACAAACATTCACAGTAAGGGGAGTTTCAAACTCCTAGCAAATGGGTTGTCAGCCGATAATACTATCATTGTTCCCCATTCGGTTGCACATGGGTTCACTAGATACAGTTCAAGAAATAAGGACTTTTGAGTTATGTGATAGAGTTCTGTTCTACAGGAAAAATCCCATGTAATCCACAAGTTCTCAACAAATCACATGTAATCACATAGATAACAGTGACACATATCATATGATCAATAAAAGTTCCACAGTAATACCCTGGTGTTTATAAAATATTAAAAAGAAAAGGGGTTGTACGAAATTCACCTGATATCTCACTGGTAGCAGAATATCACACAAACTGTTAATAATAGGATGATTCTGCATTAGTTTATGATTAGATCTCCTACGGGGTAATGGTGGTGGTGTCACAGCTCTCGGTGCCTCTACGGTATCCTCAGATGTAGCGACACCATAGAGTACTGTGTGTGGTACTGTCTCTCCGGAGCTAGCATCAGCATCGGTCTCATGGATGACCTCAATAGTATGAGAGACAGCAGGATCCTCTTCCGGTTCCTCATCTGGATCCTTTTCAAGATCCTCTTCTGGATCCGCCTCTGGATCCCCCTCGTCATCCGAGACAACCAGATGTAGTGGGGCTGGTGGATTAGGTGGTGGTAAGGAGGCTGCTGATGCCTGAGGGGTAATCGGTACATACTCCTCATCTGAGTCATATATGACTATCGGAAAGGAAGCTGAAGACATGGCTGCAATAAAAAAATCAATTACCTATAATTACATACGACTTAATTCTAGTGCAAAGAATTGCGGTAATTGTGTTGTGTCCCCATGGCTATAGCCTAGGCCTAACTAATGCAACCTAGTTCGCTATAACCAATGGCTCTGATACCAATCTGTCACACCCCGCCAAGGCGGAACACGCGAGGTGCGACGGTCATGGTTTCACAGTCATTGTTTACATTGAACGACTTCTAAATGCATTAACCAAAAGAGTTTACAAGTCATTCCTTAAGCCAACAGAAGAAAAATAAATGCATACTAGAGTTCACAATAAATAATGTTAACAAGATTTTACAAACATGGCCTAAGTCAATAGACTATTCTAGAAAAAAATCCTCAAAATGTGTGCTTCCTGATGTAATGTGACTCCATATGCTAACACCCAAAATGCGCCCCCATAATATTCCTTCAATTATCTGAGAAAAACATGCTAAAAACAGTCAGCATAAAGCTGGTGAGTTCACAGGTTAGACACGTTAAATAAAGTTGTTTCATTTGATCACAAGGTCTTAAAATGTGACAATTGTTCTCAAAAACAACATCATGAGTTGTGTGTATTTATTATTACCATGAGCTTCCATAACCGAACTCGACATGAATGAATTGCCCCATCACAATGTTCTATCGCAAAACATTGTATTGATATGAATATTATGCACCCGATTTGACCTACAATCAAAGTTAGAGCTACTAACCACTGGTGGGGTTGTCACTCCCAAATAGTACTATTTCCAATAATTCACGTTCACCCACAATTAACGGTTATACAATAGGGGACTTAAAGCGATAAAAGTAACTCATGTAATAATGTGTTGAACCAAAACCACTTGTGTCAATGAAACGATTACAAGCATGATTTCTCCCACTGTGAGTTAGTAAACCAAACAATTGTAAAGATAGGGGCTGTGAAACTCACCGTTCTTTAGTGGTTGAGTCGTGGTGATCGAGTCTTGCCTTGTTGATGACGTACTTAAGTCCTACAATTATGTGGACATTTGTTTGAATTTTTATGGCTAATGATAGCACATTATTATGAATATTTACCGATTTTCAAATTGTCGAATTTCAATTTCTTTGTTATATTATTAGGATTATGGACAAAATAGGTTATTTATACCTTGATGATTACGAAATCCTTAATTATCATAAAAAAACATTTTAGGAGTAGGAGTTGGAGCTCACTACAAATCTGATTTTTTTAAAAGTATTTATCTTAATCACCAAACCTATCTAGCATTTTGATTTTTAAATCGGGTTTCACACCACGGTTAATTTACAAAAAATCGGGAAGAGTTTATTAGGAGGAATAAAAATAAAGGGATGTTAAACAGGATATAACCCACAATCTTTTGTTGCAGCCTCACGAACTTTAACCAGTGGACTATCTTATCATTATTGTTTTTCAAGCATTAGTTCAAGATTTTAATCTTTGTTTCCCAGCATCTATCTTCTTACTTATAACCCATCCTGGTCCAGCTTTTGAAACATATATATGTGTGTGTGTGTATATATGTATGTATATATATGTTTATAAATATATATATATATATATATATATATTCCAGTAACAACTATTCCCAAGCCTTAACGAATTTACAAGGTTAAATTTGTCTAGGTACCTTAGTCAGACAAGTCCTTCAGCTTGAGTAGGAGTTCGGAAAACCTGAGACGTTGGCGAAGGTAGAATATATCAGAAATGGAGACGACGTTGTGCTCAGTGTAAATGTTGCAGGTAAGAGGGGCTGCTTCAGTGGTTCTTAGCTCCCGTCAGCAACGATCAGGCTGGCATGTGGTGATGGGAGGAGTGGCGTGGTATTTCCGGTGAAACGAAGAAGTGATGGGGGCTGCTTAGTGCGATCGGGTGGAGAGCAAGGATGGAAGAAGTGAGAAAATTGGTGTATTTCTATCTCTCACAAGCTATCTATTTATAACCAGAGCAACACATAGATTGATGGGGTGTAAGGATCAGTCATTTGAGCATGGATTGAAACAGACTTGGTGAGGTTGATGATGCCTAACCGTCGTTTGGAGGGAAAAGAAAACAAGCTGGGCATGGCTTGGGAGTGTACTACACCATATTTTTTTATTATGGATGTAATGATGAAGTATGGGAACCCGGGTGAAGGAAAGAAAAGCATGGTTTGTAGTTGTGACTTAGAAATGTCTCATTTGTCCTTACAGCTGTCAAAAAGAAAACGATTTGGGTTGGACTTTTGGATAATTATTAAAATATGGCTTTATGTCTTGGATAACTTTTATAGGTTGAAATTTGCATGACCATTTTATGTGATAAGGATGTTTGAATAGTTGAGTTTTGGCTATTCCCATGCACCGTCGTTTAAGCTTATTATTATTATTATTATTATTATTATTATTATTATTATTATTATTATTATTATTATTATTATTATTATTATTATTATTATTATTATTATTATTATTATTATTATTATTATTGCCATCATATAAAAAAAACTATTATTTGTTGTTTTTTTACTTCATGTGTATGCATTTATATTTGTTTTGAGTTTTAAATTTTGAGATTTGATCTTGAACGAATTGATTTGAACTATATATAAAGTATTATCGTATATCTTCTTTAGTTAACTTGTCAGACTTAAGTTAAATTTAATATTAAACAATAATATTGTTGGCACTTAAAATTAATGTTTGGTCAAGATTAGAACCTGAAAATTTGCATATGTCACAGTCTCCCCCCGTTAGAAGAATTTCGTCCCGAAATTCAGTTTGTGTTTCCCGAAATTGGTGACTTTCCTAATAGTTGGGGGTACTTGAGTTTCATTTGGTTTTCACGTTCCCAAGTAAATTCTGGTCCTCGCCTAGAGTTCCATCTAACCTTTTCTATTGGGATGCGACTTTGTTTCAATCTTTTTACTTCTCGGTCCATGATTTCTATTGGTTCTTCAATAAAGTGAAGTTTGTTATCGATTTGAATTTCGTCTAAGGGTGTAACGAGTGTTTCATCAGATAAACACTTTTTCAGGTTTGAAACATGAAATGTGTTGTGAACTCCACTAAGTTCTGGAGGTAGTTGGAGTTGGTAGGCTACGGGACCAAGCCTCGCAAGAATTTCAACTGGTCCGATGTATCGTAGGTTTAGCTTTCCACGTTTTCCAAATCTAAGTGTTCCTTTCTATGGTGAGACTTTTAACATGACTTTATCTCCAACTTGAAATTCCATAAGCTTACGTCTAACGTCAGCATAACTTTTCTGGCGATCTCATGCAGCCTTCAATCGCTCTTTGATCTTAAAGATTTTATAAGTGGTTTCTTGAATGAGTTCTGGACTAGTGTGTTGACTTTCACCAACCTCTGTTCAACATATGGGTGATCGGCACTTGCGACCATACAACGCTTCAAACGGTGCGGCTTTTATGCTTGAGTGATAACTGTTGTTGTATGAGAACTCACATAACGGTAAATGAGTATCCCAACTGTTTCCAAAATCTATTATGTAAGCTCTCAACATATCCTCCAAAGTTTGGATAGTCTTTTCACTTTGGCCATTTTTCTGAGGGTGGTAGCCGGTACTCATGTCTAGACGTGTGCCTAGTGCTCCTTGAAGCGTCTGCCAAAATCTGGAAGTAAATCTACTATCTCTGTCTGAGATAATAGAAATCGGGACTCCATGTCTAGACACGACTTCTTTGATGTAAACCTTGGCTAATCTCTCCATCTTGTCTGTCTCCTTGATTGGTAGGAAGTGCGCTGATTTCGTCAAGCGATCGACAATTACCCATATAGTATCGTAGCCACTTGAGGTCTTAGGTAATTTTGTTATAAAATCCATTGAAATTTGTTTCCATTTCCATTGCGGTATTTCAGGTTGGTGCAACAACCCTGAAGGCTTCTGATATTCTGCCTTGACTTTAGAACAAGTTAAACATTTGCTGACGTAAGTGGCAATGTCAGCCTTCATATTTGGCTACCAATACATTTCTTTGAGATCTTGGTACATCTTGTCGGATCCTGGGTGTATTGAATACTTGGATTTGTGAGCTTTATCCATCACCAAATTTCTTAGGTTCCCAAAACTTGGTACCCAGATTCTATTCATGAAATAACTTGTTCTGTTGTTTTTGACTTCCAACTTCTTGTCCATCCCACACAAGAATTCGTTTTTCAAATTATCCTCTTTGAGTGCTTCGATTTGAGCATTTTGGATTTGAGTAGTGAGACTTGTATGAATCATCATTCCCAATGCTCGCACCTGTAGAGTTTTGACCCGCTCTTTCCTGCTTAAGGCATCTGCTACAACATTGGCCTTGCCAGGATGGTAACGGATATTGCAGTCATAGTTGTTGAGAAGTTCCACCCAACGTCTTTGTCTCATGTTTAATTCCTTCTGATCGAAAATGTGCTGAAGGCTTTTGCGGTCGGTAAAAATGGTGCATTTTGTACCGTAAAGATAATGCCTCCAGATTTTAAGCGCAAAGAGTACTGCTCCTAACTCCAAGTCTTGAGTTGTATAATTCTTTTCATGCACTTTGAGTTGTCGAGACGCATAGGCAATTACTTTGTCTCTTTGCATCAACACACACCCTAGGCCTTGGTGTGATGCATCGCAGTACACAACGAAATCATCTGCCCCTTCAGGAAGTGATAGAATAGGTGCACTGCATAACTTCTTCTTCCATAACCTGAATGCTGATTCTTATTTTGCACCCCAATTGAATTTATTGTCTTTTTGAGTAAGAGTGGTTAAGGGCTGAGCTATCTTGGAGAAATTTTCTATAAATCTCCTGTAATATCCGGCTATACCCAATAATTAACGCACCTCAGTCGGAGTCTTTGGTGCAACCCAATTCTTAATCGCTTCAATCTTGGCATGATCCACATGTATGCCTTTATCATTGATTACATGCCCCAGAAAATGCACTTCTCTAATCCAAAAATCACATTTTGAAAACTTTGCATACATCTTCTCGTTCCTCAACAACTCCAATATTAGCTTTAGATGTTGTTCATGGTCCGCTTTGGTTCTGGAATAGATAAGTATGTCATCAATAAACACGATGACAAATTTATCCAAATAAGGTTTGCACACCCTATTCATGAGATCCATAAACACTGCAGGAGCATTCGTCAAGCCAAAAGGCATGACTAGAAACTCGTAGTGGCCGTAACGAGTTCTAAAGGCAGTCTTCGGGATATCTTCCTCTTTCACTCTCAACTGATGATATCCGAATCGTAAATCAATCTTTGAGTAGTAACTAGAACCTTGCAGTTGATCAAATAGATCATCTATACGCGGAAGTGGATATCGGTTCTTAACGGTTAACTTGTTTAATTCCCGATAATCGACACACATCCTAAAGGTTCCATCCTTCTTCTTTACAAACAAGACCGGAGCTTCCCAAGGTGATAAACTTGGTCTTATAAATCCTTTATCGAGCACCTCTTGTAATTGGTTAGACAATTCTTGCATCTCCGACGGTGCTAACCGGTACGGTGATCTCGTCACTAGGGCTGCACTGGTACTAAATCGATTCGAAATTCAACCTGCCTAGTCGGTGGAAGTCCTGGAAAGTCTTCAGGAAACACTTCGAGATAATCTCGAACGATGGGTATATCTTCTGGTCGTTTCTCCTCCACTTTCCATTCTGTAACATGCGCTAAAATTGCATGATATCCTTTTCGCAAATACTTTCGAGCTCTCATGCACGAGATGATTTGAAGTGTGGCACCACTCTTTTCGCCCTGAATTGAGAGAGTATCTCCCCTTGGACAACCAATCCATTCCTATGATGATGTCAAAACTTCCAAGTTCTATGGTTAATAAATCTATGATCAAAGAATGATCCCCCAAATTCAGATTACATCCTTGAATCATTTCACCCGTTTCAATTAATTTTCCATCCGCTAGTTCAATTGTATATATTCTTCATTCAAGGTGGTTGGTTTTATACCAAGTGTTGAACTAAGGTCGGTAGACACAAAACTTTTATCAGCACCCGTGTCAATAAAATAGAGGCATATTGGTTGTTAACATGAAATGATCCTGTAACGAGATTGGGATCCTTGCGGGCTTCTCCTGCTCCCTGGACAAATGCCCTTCCCCTAGCATTGTTGCCACCTTGGTTTCTTAGTTTCGGGCAGTCATTCTTGAAATGGCCAACATTCCCGCATTCATAACACCCTTGTTTTGGTTGGTTGTTTGTTGTTGGTCCAGAGTACCGACAAAATTTGGTTATATGCCCCGGCTTGTTACATTTCACACACACACAAAACTTTCACACGTTCCCATGTGATGATAACCATATTTATTACATTTCGAATTGTTCCCCGTGTATGGTTTCTTTCCAGTAGATGCAACAGTGTTAACTTTTGCGATGAGTGGCTTTTTTTGGAAATGATTTGACGAATTTTTGTTTGGGTTACCCTCCCATTTCCTTTTGTTTTCAGTATTGTTTCCTGTGGTTCCAGTTTTCACTAGCGTTCCCCGACGAACAGCTTGATCAACCAGGCGATGAGCAAGTCTGACCGCGCTGTGGATGGTGTCAGGACGGGAAGCAGTTACCATGCTTTTGATTTGGGAAGGGAGTCCGCCAATGTACCTTGCAATTATTTTGTATTCTGGGGTGACATGGTTGGGCATAACAGGGCCATTTCATGAAATCGAGTGGTATAGCTTGCTATGTCAGCTCCAATCACGACCAAATTCCAGAACTCCTCTTCCAATTTTTGAAGTTCACTTCTTGGGCAGTACTCAGCTAATAACATCTTCTTTAAATCTTCCCAAGAAATCTTATAAGCGTCATCGATACCTAGTGCATGAGAGTTCCACCAAGTTAGGGATGCGTCTTGTAGGGTACAAGTGGCGTACTTAACCCTACAATCTTCTGGACAGTTGCTTATTCGAAAAACCGTTTCCATCTTTTCACACCATCGGGTTAACCCAAGTGCACCTTCAGTTCCCTTGAAATTAAGGGGTTGGCAGTTCAGGAAATCTTTGTAGGTGCATACCTGTGTAGCACCTCCGCGACCTGAATTCATAATGAGATCATGTTAATAATTAATATAAACTCCAGGGCTTTCATTAGACTCTTTTGCTTCTTTTACCTCTATCAGGTCCGTTCCCATCAGTATGACTACCCCCAGCACCGCCTCCTCCGGTACCGCTACCGCTGACACCGTTGGCTCGATTGGCCTCGTAATCTGCTATTGCGTTTGCTACCCTTTGGTCGACGAGCTGTTCGATTTCTGCCGAATTCATTTGTTGTGGATTCTCTGCGTCGTTATGAACATTTCGCCTTGGTCTTCCTCTTGGCATGTTTTCTTTCTAACGCATATTATAAAAGGATTTAGACAATATATATTTATTGTCACATCATGAACAAGGAAAACAAAACAACCACGTCAATCATAACAATCACAACAACCACGTCAATCGCGACGATTATAGCACCTGTTTTCACAATTTAGTCACAATACCCATATATAATATATAGAAATAACTTTTTACAATGTTTGCAAAGATACAAAATGGATGAGGGTACAAAGCCTCATCACTACAAGTTTTTCTACTAGCACAACCCGCTCATATAGGTATATCATGCTAAACTAGAAAATGCACCGGTCTGGGCAGCCACAGAAACTAACAGCAGGAATACTATAGTCAGTGCAGTGGCAGACTCTGCTCTACTCTGATGTGGCAAGTTGTTGCTCAGCCGTGAGGATATGTGCTCCATAGTAGTGAGTCTCTGGCGCAAAGTGGAAATCTCTTCTTCAACGCTCGAGAGTCGAGCATGCATGGTGTGAAGAGCTTGGTCATCTAGATGATGTTCCTCCTCCATTGTTAATATATATCCTTCGACGATCTCAACACGATCCTCGAGGGCTATTACTGTGGTGTTTCTAGGTGTCGTGTCAATCTGGTTTCTAACCAGATGCAGTTGTTGATCGTGTCGAGCCACACGAGCAACTAATGTAGGAACGGTGCGCTCTAAGAGCTCACCGGTAATCAAGCGAGGATGGCATGCCCGGGAGGACTCACCCTCCTCATAAGTGGGGGGTGTACCCTCCTCATATCTCCAATCCTGGAGTAACTCAGACATCCAGTCCCATCTACGGGCTACTATCTTACACCTCTTAGGCGTGGGCACGACGTCAGATGTGTCAACGGAAGACTTAGATCTCCTACGGGATAATGGTGGTGGTGTCACAACTCTCGGTGCCTCTACGGTATCGTCAGATGTAGCAGGACCATAGAGTACTGTGTGTGGTACAGTCTCTCCAGAGCTAGCATCAGCATCGGTCTCATGGATGACCTCAATAGTAAGAGTGACAGCGGGCTCGTCTTCCGGTTCCTCATCTGGATCCTCTTCAAGATCCTCTTCTGGATCCTCCTTTGGATCCCCCTCGTCATCCAAGACAACCAGATGTAGTGGGGCTGGTGGATTAGGTGGTGGTATGGAGGCTGCTGATGCCTAAGGGGTAATCGGCACATACTCCTCATCTGTCATATATGACTATCGGAAAGGAAGCTGAAGACATGGCTGCAATAAAAAAATCAATTACCTATAATTACATACGACTTAATTCTAGTGCAAAGAATTGCGGTAATTGTCTTGTGTCCCCATGACTATAGTCTAGGCCTAACTAATGCAACCTAGTTCGCTATAACCAATAGCTCTGATACCAATCTGTCACACCCCGCCAAGGTGGAACACGCGAGGTGCGCCGGTCATGGTTTCACAGTCATTGTTTACATTGAACGACTTCTAAATGCATCAACCAAAAGAGTTTACAAGTCATTCCTTAAGCCAACGTAAGAAAAATAAATGCATACTAGAGTTCACAATAAATATTGTTAACAAGATTTTACAAACATTGCCTAAGTCAATAGACTAAGCTAGGAAAATCCTCAAAATGTGTGCTTCCTGATGTAATGTGACTCCATATGCTAACACTCAAAATGCGCCCCCATAATATTCCTTCAATTATCTGAGAAAAACATGCTAAAAACAGTCAGCATAAAGCTGGTGAGTTCACAGGTTTAGACACGTTAAATAAAGTTGTTTCATTTGATCACAAGGTTTTAAAAATGTGACAATTGTTCTCAAAAACAATATCATGAGTTGTGTGTATTTATTATTACCATGAGCTCCCATAACCGAACTCGACATGATTGAATTGCCCCATCCCAATGTTCTATCGCAAAACATTGTATTGATATGAATATTATGCACCCGATTTGACCTACAATCAAAGTTAGAGCTACTAACCACGGGTGGGGGTTGTCACTCCCAAATAGTACTATTCCCAATAATTCACGTTCACCCACAATTAACGGTTATAGAATAGGGGACTTAAAGCGATAAAAGTAACTCATGTAGTAATGTGTTGAACCAAAACCACTTGTGTCAATGAAACGATTACAAGCATGATTTCTCCCCCTATGATTTAGTAAAACATTGTAAAAATAGGGGCCGTGAAACTCACTGTTCTTTAGTGGTTGAGTCGTGGTGATCAATTCTTGCCTTGTTGATGATGTACTCAAGTCCTACAATTATGTGGACATTTGTTTGAATTTTTATGGCTAATGATAGCACATTATTATGAATATTTACCGATTTTCAAATTGTCGAATTTCAATTTCTTTGTTATATTATTAGGATTATGGAATAAATAGGTTATTTATACCTTGATGATTACGAAATCCTTAATTATTATCCAAAAAAACATTTTATGAGTAGGAGTTGGAGCTCACTAGAAATCTGATTTTTTTTAAAATTATTTATCTTAATCACCAAACCTATCTAGCATTTTGATTTTTAAATCGTGTTTCACATGCGCGGTTAATTTACAAAAAATCTGGAAGAGTTTATTAGAAGGAATAAAAATAAAGGGCTGTTAAAGAGGATAGAAACCACGATCTTTTGTTGCAGCCTCACGAACTTTAACCAGTGGCCTATCTTATCATTATTGTTTTTCAAGCATTAGTTCTAGATTTTAATCTTTGTTTCCCAGCATCTATCTTCTTACTTATCACCCATCCTGGTCCAGCTTTCGAAACATATATATGTGTGTGTGTGTGTATGTATGTATATATATGTTTATATATATATATATATTCCAGTAACAACTATTCCCAAGCCTTAACGAATTTACGAGGTTAAATTTGTCTAGGTACCTTAGTCAGACAAGTCCTTCAGCTTGAGTAGGAGTTCGGAAAACTTGAGACATTGGCGAAGGTAGAATATATCAGCAATGGAGACGACGTTGTGCTCGGTGTAAATGTTGCAGGTAAGAGGGGCTGCTTCAGTGGTTCTTAGCTCCCGTCAACAACGATCAGGCTGGCATGTGGTGATGGGAGGAGTGGCGTGGTATTTCCGGTGAAACGAAGAAGTGAAGGGGGCTTCTTAGTGCGATCGGGTGGAGAGCAAGGATGGAAGAAGTGAGAAAATTGGTGTGTTTCTATCTCTCCCAAGCTATCTATTTATAACCAGAGCAACACATAGATTGATGGGGTGTAAGGATCAGTCATTTGAGCACGGGTTGAAACAGACTTGGTGAGGTTGATGATGCCTAACCGTCGTTTGGAGGGAAAAGGAAACAAGCAGGGCATGGCTTGGGAGTGTACTACACCATATTTTTTATTATGGGTGTAATGATGAAGTATGGGAACTCGGGTGAAGGAAAGAAAAGCATGGTTTGTAGTTGTGACTTAGAAATGTCTCATTTGTCCTTACAGCCGTCAAAAAGAAAACAATTTGGGTTGGACTTTTGGATAATTATTAAAATATGGCTTTTTGTCTTGGATAACTTTTATAGGTTGAAATTTGCATGACCATTTTATGTGATAAGGATGTTTGAATAGTTGAGTTTTGGCTATTCCCATGCACTGTCGTTTAAGCTTATTATTATTATTATTATTATTATTATTATTATTATTATTATTATTATTATTATTATTATTATTATTATTATTATTATTATCATCATCATAATTATTATTATTATTATTAATTTTATTACCATCGTATAAAAAAACTATTATTTGTTGTTTTTTTACTTCATGTGTATGCATTTATATTTGTTTTGAGTTTTAAATTTTGAGATTTGATCTTGAACGAATTGATTTGAACTATATATAAAGTATTATCGTATATCTTCTTTAGTTAACTTGTCAGACTTAAGTTAAATTTAAGATTAAACAATAATATTGTTGGCACTTAAAATTAATGTTTGGTCAAGATTAGAACCTGAAAATTTGCATATGTCACAGTCTCCCCCCGTTAGAAGAATTTCGTCCCGAAATTCAGTTTGTCTTTCCCGAAATTGGTGACTGTTGGACTAAAAGAACCAATGAGCCTGATCAGAAAAATCTCTAAGTCTCACAGCACTTATAACAACTGAAGAAGAACACAACGGCTGACATTCAATGTACAGAAGATACAAGATCTGAAGTGATATACAACAGCTGAAGTGTAAGTCATCAGATGTTGTAGTGTGTAGTTTAGTCTTCAGTAGTTTTTTTTCAGTTCTTGTAAAAGTCTGATGAGTAGTTTACTCATCAGATGTTTTAGTTTTATTACTTCAGTAGTTGTAAGAGAATGTCTTCAGATGTTGTAGACATTCTCAGTAGTTTAGTTATTTCAGTTGTTTTGTTTTGTCTGTTAGGTGTCAACATCATGTGACATCATCAGACGTCACTGTCTTTATATAAGGGCAGTTGACAATTTTGTAATGTAACGAAGTTAGTGAATTGAATGAGATATTCCTTTTGCAGAAACTCTCTATCTATAACAAACTTGTGCGTTTACTGTTTGATTGAATGAACTTTGTTCTTGCTATCATTGTGCTAATTCAATTTTGAATTCCGCTGCTATACTCTAATATTGAATCAATTGAGAACATCTGATCCTACAATTGGTATCAGAGCAGGTTAATCATTGATCGATTAAACAATTGATCTCTGAAACTGCTCAAATTTGTTCTCTAATTGATCGAATTAGCTGATTAAGTAAGAATTTGTTATAGATTGAAGTTTTCTGTTAACTTCTGTTGATTTGTCCTTCAATATTAATTTGTTTTGAATCAATTGATCGAAATTTTCATTAGCTTGTGTCTAATTCCTTGAATCTGTGATCATGACAACTCCAAACAATGATCCGCACAATACAGGCTCCGCAACCAAGCCTCCGATGCTTGTGCGGAGTGAGTACAACATTTGGCAACGTAGAATGCTACATCACCTGTCGATTAACAGCGCAGGATGTTGGAAATCTGTAGTGCATGGTCCATATAAACCCACGATCACTGATCCTGAAACTAAGATCATGATTCCGAAACCGTCTGATATGTATTCGGATGAGGATATCAAACTGTTTGAAATTGATGCGAAAGCTCATGGTATTCTGGCCATGGCTCTGCCTAATGAGATTTATTCAGGCTTGATGCATCATGATACTGCTCATGATCTCTGGGTTGCACTGAAAGAACAATTTGGTGGAACCGATGAGGTTTTAGCAAATACTAGAGAAATCCTTGCTCAGCAGTATGAGACATTTTCTCACAGAAAGGGTGAATTATTGACTCAACAATTTGAGCGGTTCTCATGTTTAATTTCTGAGTTGAAAATGGTTAAGCAAGAATATACTAATAGTCAGATGAATAACAGATTTCTCAGATCACTGCCTGAGAGATGGGACACATACACAATTGTCCTACTCTCTAATGCTAATCTGGAAAATCTATCTCTCACCCAATTACATGGGAAACTCTTAACTTTTGAGAGAGAGGTAGAACAGAAGAGAAATCTGTCTTCATCTGGAAAACTTGCTGATGATTTTGTTCCTGGTAACACTGCTTTGATAGGTCAGGAGTCAGAGTTTAATGGGTCTGAATGTTCTTATGATGAACATATTGATTTTTCTACTAACAATTCTGAACATGCTTTTGTGGGAGTTGATGGTAATGCAGGAAATTATGGTGATAACTTGTGTTTTGTGATGGATGATTTGAAAGGAATCCCGGATGATGATCTAGAGGAGATGGACATTTTGAGTCAAATGGCATTAATCAACATCAGATCACAAAAGTTCTATAAACGAACAGGAAGAAAGTTCCCTGGATTATCTGGCAAAACCAAAGTTGGATTTGACAAAGGGAAGCTGAGGTGCCATAAGTGTCACAGACTTGGTCACTTTGCTAGGGAGTGCAAATCTACTGGTTCTAACTC
This sequence comes from Mikania micrantha, assembly GCA_009363875.1. Taxonomy (NCBI): domain Eukaryota; kingdom Viridiplantae; phylum Streptophyta; class Magnoliopsida; order Asterales; family Asteraceae; genus Mikania; species Mikania micrantha. The sequence goes on along the minus strand of CM018687.1, from coordinate 40,787,105 downwards.
TGCTGCACCTTTTGTGACTTTTCCAAGCAACAACACATCAAGCAAAGGACCACAATCTTCTGGTACTAGTCAACAACAATTCTATCCAGCTCACTTTGTTCCACAAAATCCTATGCCATATCCATATCCTTGTTTTTACATGCCTCAACCTACACACACTCCAGCATTAATTCCTTCACAATCACCTGCTCTTCCTGATCCCAGCAAATCTCAAACCAATCAACAGTCTCAACAACAACAGCATCAGAGTTTCTTTACTCCTGGAGTAGTTGATTGGAGTAGCCTACCTGATGATTTATCTGACTTCAACATGCAGCCTTACTCTGAAAATGGTCCACATGGTGGAGACAATCCTTTTGGAAATCTTGCATTGATGGCTATTGATTCAACTGACAACTCTTGTCAATCTTCTTCAACATCACAGGTATCTTCTGAATCAAAAGCTAAGTTATGCTCAGAGTCATGTATTTCAGCATTTGCTTCCATTAGGGAAATAAATGTAGAATTGATAAATGAGAAATTTGAATTAGAGAAGGCTGTGGCTAAAAACAAAACTGAGTTTGAAAAAGCTTTAAATGAAAAAGAGTCTGAAATTTATAAACTCAAATGTTTGTTATCTGATGAAAAAGCTAGAGTGGAAGTCATGCTTGTGAAGCATAATGATTTGAAACAAACACTTGCAGCAACCCAAGTCAACTGTGAAAAATGGGTTGAATCCTGTAAGGGGTTTGAAATGTTGTTAAGCAAACAGTCAGCTTCAAATGTTAAGTTTGGGATTGGTTATAATCACACTGCCCCCCCTGCTGATTATAAACCAAAATGTTTTGACTGTGAGTCTGATGGGGAAAGTGTGTATCAATCTACCAAATCTTCAGAAATGTCTGATTCTGTAGACATATCTGAGGAAGAGTCAAATGTTTGCAAAGCTGAAAAGGTTGAGATTGAAACCTATTCTTATTCAATTGGGTGTACAAATGTCATTGAGGATGACACATGTCAGGATAATGTCTTAGTTGAGATTGATCCTGATGAAAAAGTTTCAAATGTCTTAAATCTACACTTAATTGAATCAGATGGGGATGGAGTTGGAGAAAATGATGCACGACTTTTAATAAGTCAAAGTCACTCATCAGCAGTTGTTGAAAAAGCTGATACTGCAACAACTGATGTTGGTGAATGTGTTGATACACAAGTGCTGAAGCACAACTCTTCAGATGTTGTCAACACATCAGCTGTTGTCAAATTGGCTACAAATACTGATGCCTCAGATGTTCTGATGAACAAACAATCTATTTCTAAGTCATCAGTACTTGTAGACAATCACAAGGAAAAGAAAAAGAGGGTGCCTTGTGAAATTTGTAGGCTGTTTAATCATTCAACTGATGAATGCTGGTACAGAAAAGGTTCTAAATTCAACAAAATCAAGCATAAAAACAAGAACATACTCAAAATGAAAAATGAATTTAGTTCAAAGTTTGTACCAGAATCATCAGTAGTTTCAAAATCTGGAAAATCCTTACAAGGAAATAACTCAAGTACATCCAAGAAAGGAAAAGGGATTGTTCCAGATTCAGGGAAACAACACTTGACAGCATCTCATTTGATTAAAGACACTAAAATGATCAAACACAAAAATAAAAAATCAAGTTCTGATGTGTCTGATGAAATCAAAATTTTAACTCAAAATCATAATCAACTGATGCTAATGATGCAACAACTGATAAGAAAAGTCAATCTGGCAGAGGCATCTGTTGATTCATTTCATAAAAAGAAATCAAAATCAAAAGTCAAAGCAAAATCTTCTGATAAGAATGCTTCAAGTGTTGCTTCAACTGACAATGTTACTTCTGTTTCATCATGTGTTAACAGACCCAAAACCAAAATGGTTTGGGTCCAAAAGTCTAACTGAGTGTGTTGTTGTATGCAGGGTCCTTCAGCATGCCAAAATAGCATCTGGTATGTTGATAGTGGAGGATCCATGCATATGACTGGGAGCAGATCTCTCCTTCATAATTATTTCACTGGAAGGAAAGGATTTGTGTCCTTTGGAAATGATGCTAAGGGTTACATTATAGGTAAAGGTGTGGTAACAAATGGTGAGATTAGGTTTGATGATGTGAATCATGTTGAAAATCTTAAGTACAATCTTCTGAGTGTTAGTCAAATGTGTGATAAGGGTCATGTTTCTCTTTTCACTAAGCAAGATTGTAGGATTTTATCTTCTGATGTGATGCCTTTGATTGGCAAAGTTTTAGATGAGTATACACTTCTTAAGGCTAACAGAGTGGGAAAGGTATATGCCTTTGATTTATCTAAGAAAATCTCTGTCAAGGGTCATCCTTGTTTATTCTCTAAGGCCTCTTTCAAGGAATCAAATCTGTGGCATAGAAGATTAGGTCATGTGAACATCAAAAACATGAATCAATTGGTGAAACATGGTTTGGTTAGAGGTCTTCCTTTAAAGGATTTTAGCTGTGATGAGAATTGTACTGCCTGCTTGAAAGGAAAGCAACACAAAGTCTCTTTTCCTCCAATTGGAGATTCCAAATCCACTGGTTGCCTGCAACTACTGCACATGGATTTGTTTGGTCCAGTGCAGATAATGTCTATGGCAAAGAAGAAGTATTGTCTAGTTATTGTTGATGACTATTCAAAGTTTGTCTGGACTTTCTTCTTACACTCAAAAGGTGAGGTTGCCAAGGCTATTATAAACTTTGTGTTATATGCTGAAAAGCAATATTCTATTCCTATCAAGTGTGTTAGGAGTGATAATGGCATTGAATTCCGAAATCACATTCTGGATGAATTTTATATGTCAAAGGGAATTCAGAGACAGTACAGCATTCCCAGAACTCCTGAACAAAATGGAGTTGTAGAAAGAAAAAATAGGACTTTGATTGAAGCTGCCAGAACAATGTTGGCTGATTCTGGTTTGCCACTAACCTTCTGGGCAGAAGCTGTTAACACAGCTTGCTATGTGCAAAACCGGGTTCTAGTAAATCAACGATGGTTGAAAACTCCATATGAAATACTTCACTCTCTAACACCTTTGATTTCTTTCTTCAGAGCTTTTGGGTGTCCATGTTATATCCTTAACACCAAGGATCAACTCACAAAGTTTGATTCAAAAGTTGATGCAGGATATTTTGTTGGCTACTCTTCAACTTGCAAGGCTTATAGAGTGTTCAATTGTCGAACAAAGATTGTTGAAGAAACTCTTCATGTTAAATTCAATGAGTGTCCAAAAGACTCCATTCCTCAAAATCCTGCTGAGATGTTTGATCTTAACATCTTGCAACATGAATTTCCAGTTGAGCCTATTGGTGAAGCACATGAGGTACTTAAAGCAGATCCACCAAAAGCTTCTACAGAAACCACACACGGAAGCCCTGATGATGAAGATGAAAGTACTCATCTGTTCAGATTTAGTGATAATCTGCCATTATCTGCTAAATCTGATGCTCCTCCTGCTCCAGTTGCTCCTCCAAATACAAATGCTGATGAAATTCTGGATTCTTCCACATCATTTGAAATTCCAGCTGCATTGTTCCCTAGTCCTTCATCAACATCTGCAGCAGCTGAACCCCCAGCAAACACTTGCACTGATCTTATTCCATATCAAGAACTGAAGGATCATCCATTATCTCAAATTCTTGGTGATATTTCTGCAGGTGTTTCAACAAGAAGTCAATTATCAAACTTTTGTCTCTATGCTTTATTTGTCAGTCAACAAGAGCCAAAGAACTATCACACTGCTCTCAAAGACAATGGCTGGGTGGAAGCTATCCAGTTGGAGTTGTTGCAGTTCAAGAAGCAACAAGTTTGGGAGCTGGTTTCTCTACCTCCAGGTAAGTGTGCAATAGGCACAAAATGGGTGTTTAGGAATAAAACAGATGAAAATGGTCAAATCATTAAAAACAAAGCTAGACTGGTTGTACAGGGGTTTTCTCAGGAAGAAGGTATTGATTATGATGAAACTTTTGCCCCTGTAGCCAGACTAGAAGCAATTAAGTTGTTCTTAGCATATGCTGCCTTACATAAACTTAAAGTTTTTCAAATGGATGTCAAAAGTGCTTTCTTATATGGTAAAATAAAAGAGGAAGTGTATGTGTGTCAACCTCCAGGCTTTGAGGACAATAAACATCCTGATTGGGTGTACAAGCTTGATAAAGCTCTTTATGGGCTGAAACAAGCACCTAGAGCCTGGTATGACACTTTATCCACTTTTCTTCTCAAAAATAATTTCACTAGAGGCTCCATTGATAAAACTTTATTCATAAAGAATGTAGGACAGCATAAGCTACTTGTTCAAATTTATGTTGATGACATTATATTTGCTTCATCTGATCTAAAGTTGTGTGATGCTTTCACTGAGCTTATGACCAAAAATTTTGAAATGAGTGCCATGGGGGAACTACAGTTTTTCTTGGGTATTCAAATTAAACAAAAACCTGATGGAATTTTCATTCACCAATCAAAATACACAAAAGAGCTGTTAAAGAAATTTGATTTGCAAAACTGTAAACCATGTTCTAACCCCATGAGCAGCACCACACAACTTGATGCTGATCTGAAAGGTACTTCAGTGGATGAAACTCTTTATAGATGTATGATTGGCTCTTTGATGTATCTAACTGCATCAAGGCCAGACATTATGTTTGCCACATGTGTCTGTGCTAGATTTCAGGCTGCACCTAAAGAATCTCATCTGATTGCTGTGAAAAGAATTTTCAGATACTTACAAGGTACTCAATCTCTGGGAATATGGTACTCCACTGGACATTCCTGCAAGCTAGTTGCTTTTTCTGATAGTGACTATGCAGGATGCAAACTCTCAAGAAAATCTACTTCTGGTGGGTGTCAATTTCTCGGAACTTGTCTGGTTTCTTGGCAAAGTAAGAAACAAACATCTGTAGCCACTTCCACTGCTGAAGCCGAGTACATTGCTGCTGCAAGTTGTACTTCACAAATTCTCTGGCTTCAGTCTCAACTCTTGGATTATGGCATCAAAGAACTGAAGACACCATTGTTAATGGATAGTGCTTCAGCTCTTTGTATTGTCAAGAATCCAGTTCAGCACTCTAGGACTAAACACATTGAGATCAGACATCATTTTATAAGAGATTGTTATGAAAAGGGTCTGATTGATCCAAAGTTTGTTCCTAGTGCTGATGAGCTTGCAGACATCTTTACTAAGCCTTTAGACACCTCAACTTTTCAAAATTTAGTTCTAAGGCTTGGTATGCTGCAACTTGAATAGGTTGGTTTTTCATCAAATAAATTTTAATCTCTTTTCAAAAACCCAAAAATATTTTCAATTTTTTTTCAAATAAAATTTTTTTTTACCTTGAAACTTTTTGATATTTTCATTAACTACTGATTCATATCAAAAGTACTGATTCAAGGAAAGATATGACCTTTTCTAATACTCTAAGTTACAAGTACTGATGAGTATTGATTCACTAAGTACTGAAGGTCAAACATTGTTTACAAGTTCTGATGAACAAATTGTTTACAAGTTCTGATGAACAAATTGTTTACAAGTTCTGATGAACAAATTGTTTACAAGTTCTGATGAACAAATTGTTTACAAGTTCTGATGAACAAATTGTTTACAAGTTCTGATGAACAAATTGTTTACAAGTTCTGATGAACACATTGTTCACAAGTTCTGATGAACAAAATTTCCACAAAGTCTGATGAACAACTGATGAAAACAACTGCTGAACAAAATTGTCGACAACACCTGATAAGTAATTTTACTCTTCAGTTGTTTTAACTTCTGTTGTTTTCTCTATTTAACTCAACCTTCTTCAGTTGTTTCATTATCACTTTCTCAGAACTTTTCATCTTTTTCAAAAACCTATTTTCCCTCTCCAGTCTTTGCATCCATGGCGTCCATAACCTTGAAACCGCGTCATAACTCCATTGCCTATCTGACCAAATCCTCTTTCTGGTCAAAGTTTGATGAAGCTGTGGATTTGATGAATGCTTCTCAATTCAAAACTGCTTTTCTCATCAATCCAACACTATATGTCGACTCTATTCATCAATTCTGGATGAATGTGGAACTGATCAATGTTGGCACAGGAGTAATCTCTCTTCGATCCACTGTCAATGGTCATAACGTGCACATAAGCCCAGCTGAACTGAGGGAGGTTCTTCAGCTTGATGATGCTAATCTGGTCACCCAATTTCCTAAGAGCGCAACTGACCTCTGTTTTACAAGTCATGAATACCAGGGTGACTTGAGTGACTCAACACTTTTCAAGAAGCACTTCAATGACCCAGAGCGCCTGATATTTCATATGATCAACATATGCTTGGCTCCGAAGTCTTCTTCATGGGACCAAATGTCTTCCAGGTGGCAAAAGGTATTGTATTCAATCCTTGAATCTCAAAAATTAAATTTTTCTCAAATCCTGTTTTCTGAATTAACTGAACATGCTGCTAAGCCTGTTTCTTCTAGATGGCTACTCTATCCACGTTTTATCATGGCCATCATAGAGAAACAGCTTCAGCAAAATGGCCTTGTTGGTCAGGGGATCTCTGCTCCAGCAGTTTTGTTGGAAGTATATTCCCGACACAACTCTAACCTTACTCTAAAAGAGGCTGCCCGAAAGCTAAAACCCAAGCATAGGGAACCCACAGCCTCCTCTTCCAAATCAAAATCTAAGGTCCCCACCAAACCCAAATCCACAAAGCCCAAAAAGGCTGCTCAGGGAAATGAGTCCCCTGAGTCTGCCCATGCCTCACCAAGGCATGACATGGCCACTGGGAGTAGTCAACCAGTGGTCCATCAGACTCCACCAGCTCAAACCGCCCAGTTTTCCTCTCAACAGGATCCTGGTGCAACCATTGAAGGGGCAGACACATTTCTAGAACCTCTTTCAGTTGAAAAGGTTTCTATTGAACAGCACCACTCTCCCCGGGTGCACTCTGCTTCACAGCCAAATCCTATGGAAACCACTCAACAAAGCCCAACTTTTGTCATTGAACAAATCCTGGATCAGTTGAACACTCCTATCCCCACCCAGACACCTATCACTACTGGGATTAGCTCCAACATTGAGGGGGAGGATCAAAGTGTCTCTGATAACCCACAGGATTATGACTACCAAATCAGATCTCCTAGTGTGGAAAGAGAGATTCTGATATCTGACAGGGCTGCTATTTCATCACCTCCATCATTTGGAGTGATTGATAGTAGTAACATTGCTAAGACCTTGTCAGAGGCAACAACTGATGAAGGGATTAACCCTGAGGTTGGAAGTCCCCAGTACCAAGAAAAAGGGGCACCTGATCATGTTGAGCCACACTCAACTCAGGTAGATCCTGATATTCTCAGGAGGTCAGATGATTTAGCCAAGGCTGATGATGACCAAAGCACACTTGCTGAGGTTCTGAAACAGAATCAAATCCTTGAGGCTGAGGTCTGTAGACTCAATGAGCTACTCACCAAAATGTCCAAGGACAAAAGTCCATCTTCCCCAATTACCCCACAGATGGCACCTTCTCATCCTGAAGGTCACACAAACACTTCCACCACTACCTCACAATTTGACAAGCCTCCAGCCACTGCTTCAGGCACTAATCCTTTGGGTTCTAGCCCCCCAAAGGCATTAGCTGCTGCCCTTCTAAATGTCATCCCTCTCATCACTCCTTTACTGAAAACCATCATTACCCAAGCCCTTGATGAGAGGCTACCCTCCAAATCTCAAATTCAGCAGATGGTAGATGATGCTGTGACTGCCAGACTTACAACTCTTCATACTCCTTCTTCCCCTGCAGCCAAAAAGGGGGAGTTAGGAACAGAGTCAGTCACAACTTCAGCTTCCAAAAGGCAAAGGTCTGACAATGAAGATATTGCTTCTGAAAGGTCTCCTGCCATTCAAGTGACATACAAGAGACAGAAGAAGAATAAAACTGCTGAGGTTGCCAACAGAGCTGAGGAGGAGGTTGAGCAAGAAAATGTAGAAAGTGTGGAAAAGGCTGATAAAGAAGTTGAAGTAAGTTTTGAGAAAGTAAGTACTGAACAAGTTACAACCTCCGATGTACAAGAAACTGAACAAGAGGAGATGCAAGAACAAGAAGTTCAAACTCAGAGGGTTGAGGTTGAGAAATCTTCTGAAAGTGTTGAGGTAAGGGCTCCTCTAAAGAAAAGAAGGCAACTGAGAATTCAAGAAGAAGAGGAAGATTCAGATGAGGAAGACAGGATGCCTATCTCTACAGTCATTAAAACAAATGTTCAAAAGCCTGATTCAGCAACAACTGGGTTAGATCTGACCATTCAAAAGAAGAAAGTAACTCTTCCTGCCAACTATGTGCCTGAGAAGCCACTGGTTTTTGATCAACATCCAAAGATCACACCAGAGTCTAGAATGTTGGCAGTAAAAGTGAAGCTTGAAGAAGAAGAGAACCAGAAACAGCATGATGAGCAAATCTTAAAGATGGTTGACAAGGATTATCCTCAGACATCAACCATTATTGCAATGAAGAAAGAAGCTCAAAGGTTGTATGCTCTGAGGTTCACCTACCAGTATAGGAAGGAACAGATTAGAATGTGGCCTGATCCAAGAATCATTCACAGGATACACAAGAGAGAGGCTCCAGCATCTTATGCCAGAAGAATCAGAAGGGTCTTAAGTGCTGACATTATGCTAGGGTCAGTACTTGATCCTTGGGAGATAATCAATGACTTCAAGAGTGTGTACAACTCTGGCTCAAAAGCTCCAAAGTTTATAGAAAACAAAATGATCAAGAAAGCCTTGGTATATAGGAAACTTGAAAATGTTCAACAAAATGAGCTTTCTCTGTTTTTGGAAGGGAAGCATCCTGATGAGTTTGTATACAGAGAGATTACTAGAGTTGAGCTGAATGATGGGACAATGGCCAGGTACTTGTCTGAGTATTATGGACCTGAGTCTTTCTTTGAAGGTGAACCTGAGAGGCTGACTCCAGAAGAGAAGGTAATACTGCTTGAGGCATATGTCAGGGAGTCCTTCAGGTTAGTATATGATCAATAGCTTTAATGAGAGGGGTTAATGCTCATAGTCCATTTCCCCAATGGAGTTCCCTCTCATATTTTGCTTGTTAGATTTTTTGGAAGCTGTTGATTATCAGGCATACACTTTAACTGGTCATTTTGATACTGATCTCAAAGAAAAAGACTTATCTTTCAGCCTGGGAGTAAATAAGTGAGACCATAAATAAATTAGAGGTTTTTGGCTGCATTGGTTCAGGGGGAGTTTGTTGGAATAAAAGAACCAATGAGCCTGATCAGAAAAATCTCTAAGTCTCACAGCACTTATAACAACTGAAGAAGAACACAACGGCTGACATTCAATGTACAGAAGATACAAGATCTGAAGTGATATACAACAGCTGAAGTGTAAGTCATCAGATGTTGTAGTGTGTAGTTTAGTCTTCAGTAGTTTTCTTTCAGTTCTTGTAAAAGTCTGATGAGTAGTTTACTCATCAGATGTTTTAGTTTTATTACTTCAGTAGTTGTAAGAGAATGTCTTCAGATGTTGTAGACATTCTCAGTAGTTTAGTTATTTCAGTTGTTTTGTTTTGTCTGTTAGGTGTCAACATCATGTGACATCATCAGACGTCACTGTCTTTATATAAGGGCAGTTGACAATTTTGTAATGTAACGAAGTTAGTGAATTGAATGAGATATTCCTTTTGCAGAAACTCTCTATCTATAACAAACTTGTGCGTTTACTGTTTGATTGAATGAACTTTGTTCTTGCTATCATTGTGCTAATTCAATTTTGAATTCCGCTGCTATACTCTAATATTGAATCAATTGAGAACATCTGATCCTACAGTGACTTTTCGAATAGTTGGGGGTACTTGAGTTTCATTTGGTCTTCGCGTTCCCAAGTAAATTCTGGTTCTCGCCTAGAGTTCCGTCGAACCTTTACTATTGGGATGCGACTTTGTTTCAATCTTTTTACTTCTCGATCCATGATTTATATTGGTTCTTCAATAAATTGAAGTTTGTTATCGATTTGAATTTCGTCTAAGGGTATAATGAGTGTTTCATTAGATAAACACTTTTTCAGGATTGAAACATGAAATGTGTTGTGAACTACACTAAGTTCTGGAGGTAGTTGGAGTCGGTAGGCTACGGGACCAACCCTCGCAAGAATGTCAAATGGTCCAATGTATCGTGGGTGTAGCTTTCCACGTTTTCCAAATCTAATTGTTTCTTTCCATGGTGAGACTTTTAGCATGACTTTATCTCCAACTTGAAATTCCATAGGCTTACGTCTAACGTCAGCATAACTTTTATGGCGATCTCATGCAGCCTGCAATCGCTCTTTGATCTTAAAGATTTTATCAGTGGTTTCTTGAATGAATTCTGGACCAATGAGTTGACTTTCACCAACCTCTGTCCAACATATGGGTGATCGGCACTTGCGACCATACAACGCTTCAAAGGGGCGGCTTTTATGCTTGAGTGATGACTGTTGTTGTATGAGAACTCACATAACGATAAATGAGTATCCCAACTGTTTCCAAAATCTATTATGCAAGCTCTCAACATATCCTCCAAAGTTTGGATAGTCCTTTCACTTTGGCCATCTGTCTAAGGGTGGTAGGCGGTACTCATGTCTAGACGTGTGCCTAGTGCTCCTTGAAGCGTCTGCCAAAATCTGGAAGTAAATCTACTATCTCTGTCTGAGATAATAGAAATCGGGACTCCATGTCTAGACACGACTTCTTTGATGTAAACCTTGGTTAATCTCTCCAAACAACTACAAGCCCAACAAAAAACTTTTTTAGAGTAATTGCCAACTGCTACCCTGCATAAAAACCCTTATGCAAAATAACAAGTTAACATATCCAAACTAACATAGTCAACACCAACTGAATTAATATATGTACTATCAACATATTTTACCATATATTAAAAGATAATAAGCTCCATTGGTACATGTGTAACTAATTGAATCGGTTATCGATTCATTTTGTTTTTTGAATTTGATTTGTTTGGTTTATTCAGTTAAACAATTGAACCGAATTCGGATTTAAAATTAGTACTACTACTGATGCTGCTGCTGCTACTACTACTATAGATTTCATTAATATCCGAGGTCACTAGTTTATCCTCATCTATATGATAGATTGGTCTCAACTCAGGAGGAAGAACCGTAATAGACACAAAACCATCCATTTTGGTTCTATATTTGTTCGAATAAAATTCTTAGCCAGTTCCATGCGTCTAAGCAAAAAATCTTTTCTTCTTCCAAGTTTTCGGTCTTCCCATTCATTCCCTGTGGGTTCCTTTGCCTCCAATTATTTCCATTCTACCAATGAATAATCTATAATCATTCGTAAATAATAACTACATGCATTGGTGGATGTGAAGAAGTAGACCATTATCTCGGCAATAATGAGCCAACGTAGTATTTGCAATGAATCCCCATGTTAGGTAGTCATGCATTACGATAGGAACTCCCAATTCTCTGGCAAACGCAGCCCCTTTCATCATTTCGTCGCAATTACCCGCAGTAGCATTCAAGTAATGCCCTTTGACACGGGAGTATTTAGCCTTGCAAGGTGGTCCTTGCTGATTCACACGGGATTCCACGTGCCCCATGCTACTCGGGTCAGAGTATAAGCTAGTGATGCTTTCGGCTACTGGACTTTCGCCATCTAGGGTGCAGCATTCTACTGCTTCGCCAGACGTTCCCCAAACGGGTACTGTCGGATCGGGTGAATTCAATAATAGACGCCTGTTGTCTATCACAATAAAGTGATAGACGGAACTGCCATGAAATGACTTATTAGTCGATTTATTGATCACTATGGAATAGGATATACATCACATATCCTCGATCAAGTAAAGACTCTGGGTTTCCGACAAGCTACCGCTGCATCCATTTCATTAGGAATTGATGATCTTTTAACAATACCTTCTAAAAGATGGCAATAAATAGGGTGAGTTCTCTGGTTCAAGTCCAGGATGGCCCAGCTGCGCCAGGGAAAAGAATAGAAGAAGCGTCTGACTCCTTCATGCATGCTCCACTTGGCTCGGGGGGATATAGCTTAGTTGGTAGAGCTTCGCTCTTGCAATTGGGTCGTTGCGATTACGGGTTGGATGTCTAATTGTCCAAGCGGTAATGATAGTATCTTGTACCTGAACCGGTGGCTCACTTTTTCTAAGTAATGGGGAAGAGGAACGAAACATGCCACTGAAAGACTCCTTTTGGTATGAATAGTTTATCGGTCTGGGCATGGATGTTTTTGTTTGGACATCTTGTTTGGGCTACTGGATTTATGTTTTTAATTTCTTGACGTGGATATTGGTAGGAATTGATTGAAACTTTAGCATGGGCTCATGAACGCACACCTTTGGCCAATTTGATTTGTTAGAGAGATAAACCGTTGGCACTTTCCATTGTACCAGCAAGATTGGTTGGATTAGCCCACTTTTCTGTAGGTTATATATTTACTTATGCAGCTTTCTTGATTACCACTACATTAGGGAAATTTAGTTAATTTTTTTAATTGAATGTTTTGTATCAGCGATAATCTCATTTCTTTCGATGAAGAAGAGATCCACCTTCTTATCTTATATTTCTACATCTAGGATCCGACTTGTATCATGGATACTAATAGGAACTTAATGAGTATGGCAAAAAAAAAGTTTGATTCAGTGGGAAAAGAAGAGGCAATAATTGGAATAGAAATATCTTTGATTATAAATTGTTGAATAGAAATAAGGAATCTCAATCTTTGATAATTTTGTCATCATCCAATTGTTCTCGAATAGGCCCATTCAACGATGTAAAATCTCCCAATGTGATAAAAGAATCAATCAAAAAGGACCCCCTAATTCCAATTAGGAAATTGTTGGGGCCCTTAGGAACAAGCTTTCCAATTTATCATTTCGATTTATTTTCCCATTTAATAACCCATAATCAGATCTTGGTAACTAACTATTTGCAACTTAACAATTTAAAACAGATTTTCCAAATACTTAAATATTCAATTTCTATTTCAGTTCTATCATTAGTTCATAACTTTTCCGTAAATGAGGCGTGGGAAAACGTCGTTTTTTCCCGGATGCGTTGACGTTCCCCTTTTTTTCATTCTAGTTATTGACGCGGGAAGGAATAAAGAAGATTAGAGATACAATTAAATCCCAGCCCCCTCTTTTCTCTTTTTTCCCCTTTTTTAGAATAAGGGAGGAAAGAGAAAGAATAAAAGTGCATTCAACAGCTGTGAGACTCGGGGTCAGGTTGAAATGAAATTAATATGAAATTTCTATGGAAGTCGAATACAAACAGTGGTTCTAGGTAAAGAGTATTATACAAGATACTCATATGAAATGTTGTACTGTGATTTTGAAAGAAATCTTTCTATCTTATTTCCTATATTGATTGTAGTGAAATCTTGCATAAGAGGATAGAAAGTTACAAATTCTATTTTGTTTTTTACTTTCTTCTTTTTAGAATGAAAAATCCAAGACTTTTCATAGATTCCATTTACTAGTCTCATTCAAATTTTAAAATTGAAATGAGGTGTTTTTTTCTCAAGTTTGACTAAAAAAAGACTCAATTTATTAGGCAAAAGTTTACAATCCTTTGAGGTATTTTATTACATGTAAATAAAGTATAGAACGAGGAAAATGAAGGTCTTTTAGGTTCTTTATTTATTTTATTAAGTTTGATTATTAAGTTTGATTTAGCGGATTCTAAAGATATAACTTTGAGAAATAAACAACGAGAACTAAAAGTTCCAAACCAAAAAATTTTGGTTTTACAAATAGTGTATGGAATCAAAAATTTTTGGTTGTTATTTCGAGTCATTTTTGATCCAATTTTTGCAGCCAGTTCAAGACTCCATTTGGTAGCCTCGTGGATAATTTCATTACCCTCAGTAGCAAGATCGCGTCCCTCATTACGAGCTTGTACACATGTTTCTAGAGCTACTCGATTAGCTACAGCACCAGATGCATTTCCCCAAGGGTGCCCTAAAGTTCCTCCACCAAACTGTAGTACAAAATCATCCCCAAAGATCTCGGTTAGAGCAGGCATATGCCAAACGTGAATACCCCTCGAAGCTACAGGCAGAACACCTGGTAGAGAGACCCAATCTTGGGTGAAATAAATACCGCGACTTCTATCTTTTTCAATAAAATCATCACGCAGTAAGTAAACAAAGTCCAAAGTGATTTCTCTTTCCCCTTCAAGTTTACCTACTACGGTACCAGAATGAATGTGATCTCCACCAGACATACGTAACGCTTTAGCTAGTACACAGAAGTGCATACCATGATTCTTCTGTCTATCGATAACTGCATGCATTGCGCGGTGGATGTGAAGAAGTAGACCATTATCTCATAAATAATGAGCCAAGGTAGTATTTGCAGTATGTTAGGTAGTCATGCATTACAATAGGAACTCCCAATTCTCTGGAAAATGCAGCCCTTTTCATCATTTCGTCGCAATTACCTGCAGTAGCATTCAAGTAATGCCCTTTGATTTCACCTGTTTCAGCTTGTGCTTTATAAATAGCTTCGGCAAAAAATACGAAATGGTCTCTCCAACGCATAAACGGTTGGGAGTTCACGTTCTCATCATCTTTAGTAAAATCAAGGAAACCACGAAGACATTCATAACAAGCTCTACCATAGTTTTTAGCATATAACCCCAATTTAGGTTTAATAGTACATCCCACAGGGGACGACCATACTTGTATAATAAGAAATTTGATCTATTTTACCGAGAAGGTCTACTGTTTGAGTCCGTATAGCCCTAGAGCCCTATCAAACATCTCTAACTTCCTGCCTCGTCATCCAGGGGTTGGACTTGTTCTCTCTATTCACTTTCGACGCTAGGGTAAGAGTCGCTTCTTTCTCACGGGGGGATGCCCCCGTAACCAATTTACATTTCCTTAGCTCAAGTTATTCTCAACTCATCTAATGCGCTTTTTAAGTAATTCCAGTTCAAGGACTCCACTCTAGTCAAAGACGGAGACGAAGCTGTGTACAAAAAAAGTGTCTTTTTTTCATAAAGGGGTATTTCCATGGGTTTGCCTTGGTATCGTGTTCATACTGTTGTATTGAGTGATCCCGGACGGTTGCTTTCTGTTCATATAATGCATACCGCTTTGGTTGCTGGTTGGGCCGGTTCGATGTCCCCGTATGAATTAGCAGTTTTTGATCCTTCTGACCCTGTTCTTGATCCAATATGGAGACAGGGTATGTTCGTTATACCCTTCATGACTCGTTTAGGAATAAACAATTCCTTGGGCGGTTGGAGTATCACGGGGGACTATAACGAATCCGGGTATTTGGAGTTACGAAGGTGTGGTTGGAGCGCATATTGTGTCTTCTGGGTTGTGCTTTTTGGCAGCTATCTGGCATTGGGTATATTGGGATCTAGAAATATTTTGTGATGAACATACATGACCCTCTTTGGATTTGCCCAAGATCTTTCATTTACTCAACTCTTCCTCTTTCAATCCGAAACTAAAAAGAAGAAAGTAAAAAACAAATAGAATTTGTAACTTGCTATCCTTTTATGCAAGATTTCACTACAATCAATATAG